>CM022303.1:580483132-581083132 GCA_011799875.1 Thinopyrum elongatum
AAAGAAGAAGAGGGGAAGAAGAAGAAAAAGACACGTTTTTATACTTCCTTATTTAGGGTTCCGCCACGTTTTGCAGTTTCTTTCTTTTCTTTAGTTGAATGTTTTTATACTGCTAGCTAGTTGCCTAGTTTGCTGACCCAAAGAAGTTAAAATAGTTATTATATGAAATTCAACTAAAGTCAACATTTTTGACGACTAGTGCTACTAATAAATTCAACTAGAGCCATCATATGTCCACAAGTGCATTGTTTTTTGAATGAGAAATGATAACTTGGTGTAGTTGATTATATTCTGCTGCTTATCAGAGATGGGGGGAAGCCGCCAACGCAGACTCCGCTCTGCCACACCGGAGTACGAGTTGGATGCTTTCGAGTTCTTCAGTATCATACTTGGGACTTCAGTATCATCCACGAGGCAGGTATATAAAAGGAGATATCTCCCCTTCACCCATCTCATTATGATAACTCTGTTGTTTGCTACATCACTCATTGTCCCAAACTACAGAGGCTGCCTGACACTTTTATGAACATGCTGGGTGAAGATCCGCCAAATAATGTGAAGCTGCGACAGGCCGGCAGCGGGTTTCACAGGCTGTGGGATGTGGAGTTGGTGATCAAGGAGGGCCACATGTACCTGTGTCGTGGCTGGGAGAAGTTCTACCGTGCCTACGACCTGCATCAGGGGTACTTCCTTCTCTTCAGGTACGACGATGCCACCATGCTCATCGTGAAGGTGTTCAACGCGACTATGTGTCGCATGCGCTACGCTGACGACGATGATGCCAGTACGTTCTGCCTCTTCTTATTCCTCTACATTTGGCTTTGTCTCGCATCGATTGTTAACGGTCATTGTTGCATTTGGACAGGCAATGGGAGCAGCAGCAGCGACACTGGCTACAGCCAAAGCAGCAGCGATTCTGGCTGTAGCAAAAGCAACAGCGATTCTGGCTGTAGCAAAAGCAACAGCAAGGAGGATGATCCGGACTGGAGTGGGGAAGAAGAGGAGCAGAGTGGGCATCAGGCTGAGGATGACCTAGCGATGGTGGTGGCTGAGGATGACCTAGCGATGGTCGTGCCTGTCCTGCCTGAAGATGGCCTCGCGATGGTGGTGGTGCCTGACAATGACCTCGCGCCGGTGGTGGCGCCGGCGATCCCACAGCTGGGCGACATGACCACGCCAATTGTGGTAGAAGACTACATCCCACTGCCTCCACCGCCTCGCCACTCTGGGCGCATCAGGCTGAGGAAGGAGAAGGAGAAGAACAATGAGAACTGAACTATGTCAGGTATGTTTGATCTCCAAAATGATCTATATATACTTAGCTTTGTTTCCTCCGAAATGACATAAGTTAGCTCTAAGTTAGCTCTAATATGCTTAGTTACCTATGTTAGCTCTAATATGCTTAGTTACCTATGTTAGCTCTAATATGCTAAGTTATCTCTACTATGCTTACTTTCCTATAGGTTAACTCCAAAATTACTTATGTTAGCACAAAATGACCAAGTTTACATAATAAGCTTATAGTCTTCTTCTTCTTCTTCTTCTTCTTCTTATTCTTCTAGTCTTCTTCTAGTATTCTTCTAGTCTTCTTCTTCTTCTTCTTCTTCTTTTCTTCTAGGTTAGCTCCATTTTTACTTAAGTATGCTTACTTCTATAGTCTTGTTCTTCTTCTTCATTTTATTCTTCTTCTTCTAACATCTTGTTTATCATTTTGCAGATTTGATTTAATTCACGGAAGCTTGCATGGATGGAGTGCTTCTTTTCCATTTGTGCTTTTATTTTGTATCAATGAACTTGCATGGTTGGAACTTGTTATATGGATGGAAGGATAATGGTGTTGGATGAACAATGTGAAACTTTTGTAATATGTAAGGATGGAACTATATATGTGTTGGTTATGTATGTATATATGATGAAACTAGTGTGTTGGATATGCTTGTTGTGTATATATGTATATCTGCGAATTGCTGTCAAATTGAATGAATTAAATTAAAAACAGGGCTGTACAGGCTCTTTGCCGTCAGCTAGCTGACGGCAAACATGCCACATGGCAGCTACCTGTGATTCCTGGGAGTGGCATGTTTGAACACTTTGCCGTCTGCCAGCGGACGGCAAAGACGTTAGCCTCTTTGCCGTCCGCTGGCTGACGGCAAAGCACGCCGTTAACCCCTAACGTCCCTCACCCCACCTCACTGCCGTCCACAATCTTTGCCGTCTGCTGGCCACCAGAGGCGGACGGCACAATCCTTTGCCGTCCGTTTCCAGGAAGCGGACGGCAAAGAAGGCCTTTGCTAGCACGTGTTCATCCGGACATTTTGCCGCCTGCTGGCGGACGGCAAAGAGGTTTGCCGTCTGTGATCTATGCCTTTGCCGTCCGCCATGGCGGACGGGAAAGAAGCTGATTCCAGTAGTGAGGCCCTTCGCAGAGGGAAGTAGGGATTTGTAGAGGTGCCAGAGCTCAAAGCTTAAATTGAGAGATAAAAGATTTTGGGAGGCATACTTTTCCCGTCAACGAAAACGACCGAGTAATTCCCAACACTTTCCATGCTAGATATATCATAGGCGGTTCCCAAACAGAAAATAAAGTTTATTCCTTTTTCCACCATTCTTTCACAATCCATGGCTAGCCGTATCCACGGGTGCCCTCCATACCAACACTTTCCAAGGAATTTATTATTTGACAACATAAAGTAAATTTCTTTTTCATTTCGGGACTGGGCATCCCTAATACCTTTGCCGTAATCTCGTGCAATGATAAGTGAATAAACACTCATCTTGAGAATAACACATCTAGCATGGGAAATATTGGCCACCCCCTGCCGCTTCATAAGCGGTACGAGCACACAAAAAGGAAATTTATTTTGAAAATTAGAGATGGCACATACAAATTTGCTTAGAACGGCACGGGAATACCGCATATAGGTAGGTATGGTGGACTCATGTGGCAAAACTGGGTTTAGTGATTTTGGATGCACAAGTAGTATTCCCACTTAGTACAAATGGAGGCTAGCAAATAGATTGAGAAGCAACCAACCAAGAAACGAAAAATTCACATAAAGGAGCATTGAGCATAACTAACACCGAATAATGCACCACAAGTAGGATGTAATTTCATTGCATAACTATTGACTTTTGTTCTTGCATAGGGAATCACAAACCTTAACACCAATATTCTTACTAAAGCATAATTACTCACCAACATGACTCACATATTCTTATCTCCAAATCGCAAAACTATTGCAAGGAATCAAACTTATCATATCCAATGATCTACATGAGAGTTTTTTTATATCCTTCTTGGATATTCATTATATTAGGACCAATTTCAAAGCTTGTGCAAATTGTCATCACTATTATCAACTCTCAAAATAATATAAGTGAAGCATGAGAGTGTTCGACAAACTACTCCAAAAAGATATAAGTGAAGATCAAATGAGTAGTTAAGTAAATAGGTATCTATTTGAGGACTCCCTCTTATTTAAAAACTTTCAGATCTAAGTATTTTATTAAAACAGCAAGAAAAACAAAATAAAATGACATTCTAAGAAAAGCACACATCATGTGAAGAAGCAAAAACTTAGGCTCAACCGATACTAACCGATAATTGTTGATGAAGAAAGGTGGGATGCCTACCAGGGCATCCCCAAGCTTAGATGCTTGAGACTTATTGGAATATTAACTTGGGATGCCTTGGGCATCCCCAAGCTTGAGCTCTTGTGTCTTCTTCATTCTTCTCATAACACGGTTTCATCCACACAAAACTCAACAAGAACTCGTAAGATACGTTAGTAAAAATCAATGCAACACCATATCATTCTCTACTGTAGAAAATCACTAAAATTATTATTTAACATTGCATAATAAATGCCTCTGCATATTTAATACTCCTATCCTCAAATAGAATCATTAAACAAGCAAACATATGCAAACATAACAGCAATCTGTCTAAACAGGACAGTCTGTAAAGAGTACAATATTCATCATACTTCCCTAACTCCAAAAATTCTAAAAAATTACCACACTGTAGAAAATTTATTATAGCTTACTATGGAAAACATTTCAACCTTTTATGACATTCTGACTTTTCTAGAGAATTTTTGCAACAGCGATAAACTTTCTGTTTTGAAACAGCAACTCATATACTTGCAAAATAAGCATGGAAAAGGCTATACTTGACATTTTTATTGAAGTAAAAGATGCAACACATTATTATATATAACAGCAAGCAAATACTAATAAAATAAAATGATGCTCCAAGCAAAGAACATATCATGTGACGAATGAAAACATAGCTTCAAGTGAGGTTACCGATAATGTTGAAGACGAAAGAGGGGATGCCTTCCGGGGCATCCCCAAGCTTAGTTGCTTGGATCTTCCTTGAATATTACCTTGGGGGTGCCTTGGGCATCCCCAAGCTTAGGGTCTTGTCACTCCTTATTCTCCTCATATCGTTATCTCACCCAAAACTTGAAAACTTCAATCACACAAAACTTAACGGAACTTCGTGAGATGCATTAGTATAATAAAGACAAATCATTCACCTTGGTACTGTCAAGATAAGATTCATTATTGTTTCCACATAATGCCTACTGTACTCTACAATTTCCACAATTTATTATAAGCAATATAAGCCATGGAAACCATAATACAAGCAAACTATGCATTGCAAATAGAATCTGTCAAAAACAGAACAGTATGTAAAGATCTGAAGTAAGGTCATACTTCTGTAACTTGACAAATTCTGAAAAATTAGGAAAACGTATAAAATTTGTATACCCATCAACTGTAAAACATTCAGAATTTTTCCACATTCCAGTAAAAGACAGGAATTTCTGCACTGGACGCAAAAGTTTCTATTTTTGCACAGAATCAAGTCAACTATCATCCACACTATCCCAAAGGCTTTACTTGGCACTTTATTGAATCAAAAGCTATAAAACATGATTAATACAGTAGCCTAATCATGTGAACACACAAATACAGTAGGTAAAAGAATTGGGTTGTCTCCCAACAAGCGCTTTTCTTTAATGCCTTTTAGCTAGGCATGATGATTTCAATGATGCTCACATAGAGATAAAGAATTGAAATATAAAGAGAGCATCATGAATCACATGGCAAGCACATTTAATTCTAACCCACTTCCTATGCATAGGGATTTTGTGATCAAATAATTTATGGGAACAAGAATCAACTAGCATAGGAAGGCAAAACGAGCAAAACTTCAAGATTTTTAACACATAGAGAGAAAACTTGATATTATTGCAATATGTAAAAGCATATGTCCCTCTCTCATAATAATTTTCAGTAGCATCATGAATGAATTCAACAATATAACTATCACATAAAGCATTCTTTTCATGATCCACAAGCATAGAAGTTTTATTACTCTCCACATAAGAAAATGTATTCTCATGAATAATGGTGGGAGCAAACTCAACAAAATAACTATCATGTGATTGGAAATTAAAATCAGGAGGACAAGTTTCATAGCTATCATTTTTCTTTATAGCATACATGTCATCAACATAATCATCATAAATAGGAGGCATGCTTTCATCATAGTAAATATTCTCATCAAAACATGGCGGACTAAAAATATCATCTTCATCAAACATAGCATCCCCAAGCTTATGGCTTTGCATATCATTAGCATCATGGATATTCAAAGAGTTCAAGCCAACAACATTGCAATCATGCTCATCATTCAAAGATTTTTTGTCAAACATTTTATAGAATTCTTCCTCTATCAATTGAGCACAATTTTCCTTTCCATCATTTTCACGAAAGACATTATAAAGATGAACAACATGATGCAACCTCAATTCCATTTTTTTTGTAGTTTTCTTTTTATAAACCAAACTAGTGATAAAATAAGAAACTAAAAGATTTAATTGCAAGTTCTAAAGATATACCTTCAAGCACTCACCTCCCCGACAACGGCGCCAGAAAAGAGCTTGATGTCTAGTACACAACTTGTTCTTGTAGACTCGTGTTGGGCCTCCAAGCGCAGAGTTTTGTAGGACAGTAGCAAATTTCCCTCAAGTGGATGACCTAAGGTTTATCAATCCATGGGAGGCGTAGGATGAAGATGGTCTCTCTCAAACAACCCTGCAACCAAATAATAAAAAGTCTCTTGTGTCCCCAACACACCAAATACAATGGTAAATTGTATAGGTGCAGGTGATACAAGTGTAGTAATGATAGTAGATATTGATTTTTGTAATAGGAACAATAAAAAACAGCAAGGTAGCAATTGATAAAACGGAGCACAAACGGTATTGCAATGCTTGAAAATGAGGCCTAGGGTCCGTACTTTCGCTAGTGCAATCTCTCAACAATGCTAATCTAATTGGATCACATAACCATCCCTCAACGTGCGATGAAGAATCACTCCAAAGTTCTTATCTAGCGGAGAACATAAGAAGAAATTGTTTGTAGCTATTCTTTCCGATCGATCTATCCAAGAGTTCATACTAAAATAACACCAAGTTATTCTTTCTGATCGATCTATCAAGAGTTCGTACTAAAATAACACCAAGTTATTCTTTCCGATCGATCTATCAAGAGTTCGTACTAAAATAACACCAAAGCAAATTCAGATTCATAATACTCAATCCAACACAAAGAACCTCAAAGAGTGCCCCAAGATTTCTACCGAAGAAACAAGGACGAAAACATGCATCAACCCCTATGCATAGATTACCCCAATGTCACCTCGGGAATCCGTGAGTTGAGTGCCAAAACATATATCAAGTGAATCAATATAATACCCCATTGTCACCACGGGTATTCATATGCAAGACATATATCAAGTGCTCTCAAAACCATAAAAAGTATTCAATCCGATAAAACGAAATCTCAAAGGGAAAACTCAATTCATCACAACAAGATAGAGAGGGGAAAACACCATATGATCCAACTATATTAACAAAGCCCGCAATACATCAAGATCGTGCCATCTCAAGAACACGAGAAAGAGAGATTAAACACATAGCTACTGATACAAACCCTCAGCCCCGAGGGTGGACTACTCCCTCCTCATCATGGTGGCCGCCGGGATGATGAAGATGGCCACCGGTGATGATTTCCCCCTTCGGCGGTGTGCCGGAACAGGGTCTACATTGGTTTTTCATGGCTACAGAGGCTTGCGGCGGCGGAACTTCTGATCTAGGGTTATTTCTGATGGTTTCTCTATTTATAGGATTTTTGGCGTCGGTTTCACGCGAAGATGGGCCTCGAGGTGAGCACAACCCACCGGGGCAAGCCCGGCCCCTCAGGCATGCCCCGGTGTATTGTGCCCTACTCCTTCACCTTCTGGTCCTTCCATGAAGCTTCAGGGGTCTCTTTTGTTCCAACAAAAATCATCAAAAAGTTTCAACTCATTTGGAGAACTTTCATTTCTGCACAAAAAACAACACCACGGTAGTTCTGCTGAAAACAGCGTCAGTCCGGGTTAGTTCCATGCAAATCATACCAAAACCATATAAAGTTATTGTAAACATGGCATGAATACTTCATAAATTATAGATACGTTGGAGATGTATCACTTACGAATTGGGACCAAAGGAGCTCCACGTGGCCGCTGTGGGGCGCCCAGGCAGAAGGACCTTTAGTCCCGGTTGGTAACACCAACGGGGACCAAAAGGCAGCCACGCGTCAGCAGCTCGCAGGTGCTGGGTTTTTTGTTTTTTTTTTTTGAAAGAGGGGTTTAGGGGTTTTGGAGGGTTTTAGGGGCTTCATATTGTGTTAGCTAGCTAGTAGAGAGAAGTGACCTATCTTTCTCCGTGCTTGGTCGACGGTAGCTACTACATATAGAGAGAACTCGACGCTAGCTAGTAAGCAAATGAAGGAAACCATTAATTACACAACATCGTCATGACCATATATAGAGAGAAGTGACCTCTCTTTCTCCGTGCTTGGTCGAACAACAAGTTTTCGTATATCTATCCGACGCTATTACATATATACAATATAACATCTCTTACAATCGCTAACATCATCTACCTAAGATCCATTTCCAATTCCATATGGTATTCTCCATCTTTAGGTATGACGTGGTCAAGAAAGAATCTCGCCAATTCCTCTTGAATTGCTCGTATGCGATCATGTGGTAGTAGTTCATCCCACTTCCGCCAGATCTAATTTAAAGAAGGGGTCAATACATATATATGAATGAAACTCAACACAAATGATGGTAATAAAAAAGAATTGTGAATATTGTTTACGTACTTCAAATTGTTCGTCAGAGAAGTCCCGCTCAAGGGTCGAGTTGCGAATGAACTCCCAAACGTAGTATCCACATAAATCAGTTCCGGGTGCCTGCCACAAGCACTTTACGAGAATAGAGTTCAATCAAACTGATAATCAAGCATGATAATGGTATTGATGAAACTAGAATCAATGAGAGATGCACGGAACTAGGTAGTACTACTTACTCTAGGCTGTGTAAATTTTAGCTCCTTCTTCAGACCCGGGACCATTCCGATGAATGTTTTCCAAACCCTGCCCGGCAAAGAAAATGATTACTTGATATCAGGAACTAAACGAAAGTTGCCGGTCGATATGGTGCGATAATGATTGAACTTACCTCTGGAGCATTTCACTCATGTCCGCCCACTCCTTTTGATCTTTATGTTTCGAGTCTAAGACAATTACTACTGCCCCGTCAAGCTTTATGGATAGCAGAATAAAGTGGAACCTGCACACGCATAACTCATCAATTACACTTAACCTCGAGTAAGCAAAACTGAATATGCACAAGACAGTAACACTCACTTGAAGTTGTAAGGAAATAGTATTTCCCTTTTGTTTTGATGTCGAAGGAACGCTTTTAGCAAGTTTTTCTCAGTATCTTCGGCTCTCTTTTTTACCGACCATTCATTTATGGTATTTGGGCTAATGAACCCAATGTCATAGATTTGTCCTCTTTTGCATTCGATGATCTTCAATCTGCATAATATATATAGTGAGGATGATTATATATACATGCAATGAATGAGCTGAGCTAGAGACTTAATTACAGAAATAATACTTACAGACAGTAGCAAGTCATGAGTTGTTTGTTGAGGGCCTGTTGATTGAATAACTAAAATAATTCCACAAATTCAACAGGCATCAGGTCGACTCCAATGAAGTCGTGCTCATCTTTAATTCCCAGCATCAGACTGTCGGTCCCAAACTTCCTGCAGTTTCCAAGTACCATTCATGCAATATTCACATCATTGTTGGTAGATGCGGGAGCTGATCACGTTTCACGAGAGGCTTCCCGTGCTTGTATCTAAATTCCTCTCATACCTCAGCCATTTCAAATTGTACATCATCACCCATGTAATCACCAAGATTGGTACCGGGCAGTAGCCCCAGATGATTAGCGATATCGCTAGACACATTGAGCGGGGGGCACGATTGCTTCTCCTGTTCACCGAGCTGAGGAATTTTTTCCCACTTCGTCTTGCAACACTGGTAGTACTTCCCGACCGCCGCGCTTCATCATATGTCCTTTCAATACAACGGTCATAGTTGGATTGCGGTGGAGGCGGTGGTGGTCGCTTAAGGGCATCCAGAGTGCGCTTCCTTTTCACCGGATCTATTGTTTCCTTCGGAGGTGGACGTTTCTGTTCAAAATGGGCCTGCACTTTGGCTTCCATGATGTCCGCGTTTTCCTCGTCAGTCCTCTCATATGGTAACTTTGGAAGAGGCTTGAGGCTTGGACCATATTTGAATTTCTTCCTGCCTCTTGTACTGCTAGCCGCCGGAGTGGTGGCGTCTCTCTTCCGCCGTTGCTGAGGTGGCGGAGTCCGCTGACGCGCCAGAGGAGGCGGAGGAGGAGGCGGAGTGCGCTAACGCGCCGGAGGAGGCGGAGGCCGCTGACGCGCCGGAGACAGTTGAGGAGGAGGAGGCGGAGTCCACTGACGCGTCGGAGACAGCTGAGGCGAAAGAGGACTCTGCTGAGGGGCCTCATCCGGCTGAGTCTGCTGAGGGGCCTCAACCGGTTGAGTCTGCTGAGGCGTCCAGTTTGGAAGCTTGATGTACTCCTTTCTCCATAGACAGGTACTCCTTAAAGCATTTTCCAGAAGAATTTCCCCTTTACCTGTAGGGTAGTCAAGCTCCAGCCCCTCAAATCCATCCATTATTTTATCCACCATCACAATAGCATAGCCATGTGGAATCGGACGATAATGGAAAGTTCCCTCAGCTCGAGGAGGTACAACAGAGCCGACCGCCGCCTTCAAGGTCAGGTTCTGGCATTTCGTCATTAGCACACAATGTTTAGCCTCCGTGATACTATCCACGGGGTAGCGAGGAGCCGTGAAATCAGGCTGAACGAGCTCCGTGGAAGCCACGCTGCCTCTCCGCTGAGATGGTGGGGTAGCTTCTGGGGCAGCGTCGAAGGAAGGATCTTCGTACCGCTAAGATGGTTGGTCGGTAGCTCGCTGGCTCTCAAGTTCCTCTAGGTTTCCTAATCTTGCACTGAGCTTCTGCATTTTGGTTGCTTCTTCTTTCTTCTTTCTCTCTTGGCTTCTATAACCACCGCTATCGGGAAACCCATGCACCCACGAAACGGAGCCTGATGTGCCTTATGTTCGTCCAGGGTGTTCAGGATTCCCGAGGGCCTCTGTCAACTCGTCCTTCTCTCTGTCGGGAATGAACGTCCCTTCCTGCGCTGCCTTGATTGCTTTCTCAAGCTTCCAGATGGGTATTGCAAGTTGCTCGTTCGTCCAAACACATTTCCCTGTTTCTGGGTCCAAAGTTCCCCCAACCCCGAAGAACCAAGTCCTTGACCGATCTGGCCAGCGCAATGTCGCTGGTTGGACCCCTTTAGCAAGCAGGTCTTGCTCAGCTTTGTCCCACAACGGCCAGGCTTTGCTGTAGCCACCTGACCCCGTGGTATGGCGATACTTCTTCTTTGCAGCATTTTGACTGTTTGTCAGTGACCTTTGCTTACCCTTCTCTGATTTCTTGTAGGCCACAAATGCGGGCCAGTGATCTCTTATCTTCTCATATCGACCGATGAATTCTGGAGTCTCCTCTTTCTCGACAAACTTTTTGTTCAACTCTTTCTTCCAGTTGTTGAATAGTGATACGTCCATTTTGCATCATGTTTTCCTACTATTATTTATATTGTTTTTATGGATAATAATGCTTTTTGGCGTAATTCTAATGCCTTTTCTCTCATAATATGCATGGTTCACACAAAGAGGGAGAATACCGGCAGCTGGAATTCTGGACCTGAAAAAGCTACGTCGGGCTACCTATTCTGCACAACTCCAAATGAGCTGAAACTTCACGGAGAATTTTTATGGAATATATAAGAATTATTGGAGCCAATAAGTACCAGAGGGGGCCCACCAGGTGGGCACAACCCACCTGGGCGCGCCAGGGCCCCCAGGCGTGCCCTGGTGGGTTGTGCTCCCCTCGGCCCACCTCCGGTGCCCATCTTCTGGTATATAAGTCATTTTGACCTAGAAAAAATAAGGAGAGGATTTTCGGGACGAAGCGCTGCCGTCTCGAGGCGGAACTTGGGCAGGAGCACTTTTGCCCTCCAGCGGAGCGATTCCGCCGAGGGAAATTCCCTCCCGGAGGGGGAAATCATCGTCATCATCATCACCAACAACTCTCCCATCTTGGGGAGGGCAATCTCCATCAACATCTTCAACAACACCATCTCCTCTCAAACCCTAGTTCATCTCTTGTGTTCAATCTTTGTACCGAAACCTTAGATTGGTGCTTGTGGGTGACTAGTAGTGTTGATTACATCTTGTAGTTGATTACTATATGGTTTATTCGGTGGAAGATTATATGTTCAGATCCATTATGCTATTTAATACCCATCTGATCTTGAGCATGATTATCATTTGTGAGTAGTTACTTTTGTTCTTGAGGTCACGGGAGAAATCTTGTTGCAAGTAATCATGTGAACTTGATATGTGTTCGATATTTTGATGGTATGTATGTCGTGATTCCCTTAGTGGTGTCATGTGAACGTCGACTACATGGCACTTCACCATATTTGGGCCTAAGGGAATGCATTGTGGAGTAGTTATTAGATGATGGGTTGCGAGAGTGACAGAAGCTTAAACCCTAGTTTATGCTCTATTCCGTTAGGGACTGATTTGGATCCAAAAGTTTAATGCTATGGTTAGATTTATTCTTAATACTTTTCTCGTAGTTGCGGATGCTTGCGAGGGGGTTAATCATAAGTAGGAGGTTTGTTCAAGTAAGAATAGCACCTAAGCACCGGTCCACCCACATATCAAATTATCAAAGTAGCGAACACAAATCAAACCAACATGATGAAAGTGACTAGATGAAATTCCCATGTACCCTCAAGAACGCTTTGCTGATCATAAGAGACCGTTTTGGCCTGTCCTTCACCTCAAAAGGATTGGGCTACCTTGCTGCACTTTTTTTACCATTACCGTTACTTGCTTGTTACAAATTACCTTGCTATCAAACTACTCGTTACTTATAATTTCAGTGCTTGCAGAGGATACCTTGCTGAAAACTACTTGTCATTTCCTTCTGCTTCTCGTTGGGTTCGACACTCTTACTTATCGAAAGGACTATGATAGATCCCCTATACTTGTGGTTCATCAAGGCTCTTTTCTGGCACCGTTGCCGGGGAGTGAAGCGCTCTTGGTAAGTGGAAATCGGTAAGGAAAATTTATTACTACGTGCTGAAATTTATTGTCACTTGTTAATATGGAGAACAATCCTTTGAGGGGTTTGTTTGGGGTATCTTCACCTCGACCGAAACCACAATTAGTTACCCCTCAACCTACTGCACCTACTGAAAATATCGGTTATGAAATTCCTTCGGGTATGATAGAACAACTGCTAGCTAATCCTTATGCAGGAGATGGAACTGAACATCCTGATATGCACTTAATATATGTGGATGAAATTTTGGATTATTTAAGCTTGCAGGTTTACCCGGAGATGAAGCTAAGAAGAAGGTTTTCCCTTTATCTTTTAAGGGAAAAGCATTGGCATGGTATAGGCTATGCGATGATATTGGATCTTGGACTTGGAATCGATTGAAATTGGAATTTCACCAAAAAAATTATCCTATGCATCTAGTTCATCGTGATCGGAATTATACATATAATTTTTGGCCTCGTGAAGGAGAAAGCATCGCTCTAGCTTGGGGGAGGCTTAAGTCAATGTTATATTCATGCCCCAATCACGAGCTCTCAAGAGAAATTATCATTCAGAATTTTTATGCTCGGCTTTCTCGTGATGATCAATCCATGCTTGATACTTCTTGTACTGGTTCCTTTATGAAGAAGACTATTGAATTCAGGTGGGATCTTTTAGAAAGAATTAAACGCAACTCTGAAGATTGGGAGCTTGATGAAGGTAAAGAGTCACGTATTAAGCTTAAGTATGATTGTGTTAAATCTTTTATGAATACCGATGCTTTTCAAAAGTTTAGCACTAAATATGGACTTGACTCTGAGATAGTAGCCTCCTTTTGTGAATCATTTGCTACGCATGTTGATCTCCCTAAGGAGAAGTGGTTTAAATATCACCCACCTATTAAAGAAGAAATTAAGGAACCGGTAATAGCTAAAGATGAAACTATTATTTACAATGTTGATCCAGTTGTTCCTACTGCTTATATTGAAAAACCACCTTTCCCTGTTAGGATAAAGGAACATGCTAAAGTTTCAACTGTGGTCAATAAGAGTTATATTAGAGCACCCAAGCCTGCTGAACAAATCAAAGTAGAACCTAGTGTTGCTATGGTTAAAGATCTCCTGGTAGAAAATTTAGATGGGCATGTTATCTACTTCTGTGATGAAGCTGCTAGAATTGCCAAACCTGATGAAAAAGATAAACATAGACCTGTTGTTGGCATGCCTGTTGTCTCAATTAAAATAGGAGATCACTATTATCATGGTTTATGTGGCATAGGTGCTAGTGTGAGTGCTATTCCTTTTACCTTATATCAAGAAATTATGAATGATATAGCTCCCACTGAAATAGAAGACATAGATGTTACTATTAAACTTGCCAATAGAGACACCATCACACCACTTGGGATTGTTAGAGATATTAAAGTCTTGTGTGGGAAAATAAAATACCCTACTAATTTTCTTGTTCTTGGTTCCCCACAAGATGACTTTTGTCCCATTATCTTTGGTAGACCTTTCTTGAACACCGTTAATGCTAAAATAGATTGTGAGAAACAAACTGTCGGTGTTAGTTTTGGTGATGAGTCTCATGAGTTTAATTTTTCTAAGTTTAGTAGATAACATCATAAGAAAGAATTGCCTAGTAAGGATGAAATAATTGGTCTTACTTCTATTGCTGTGCCTCCTACTGATCCACTAGAACAATATTTGCTAGACCATGAAAATGATATGCATATGCATGGAAGAAATGAAATAGATAAAATTTTCTTTGAACAACGACCTTTGCTTAAACACAATTTGCCTATTGAAACTCTAGGAGGACCTCCTCCACCTAAAGGTGATCCTGTGTTTGAATTAAAACAATTACCAGACACTTTGAAATATGCTTATCTTGATGAGAAAAAGATATATCCTGTTATTATTAGTGCTAACCTTTCAGAACATGAAGAAGAAAGATTATTGAAGGTTCTGAAGAAGCACCGAGCTGCTATTGGATATACTCTTGATGACTTAAAGGGCATTAGTCCCACTCTCTGTCAGCACAAAATTAATATGGAACCTGATGCTAAACCCGTTGTTGATCACCAACGACGTTTGAATCCCAAAATGAAAGAAGTGGTAAGAACTGAAATATTGAAGCTTCTGGAAGCAGGTATAATCTATCCTATAGCTGATAGTAGATGGGTAAGCCCCGTTCATTGTGTCCCTAAGAAGGGAGGTATTACTGTTGTTCCTAATGATAAAAATGAACTTATTCCACAAAGAATTGTCACTGGCTACAGAATGGTAATTGATTTTAAAAAAAGTAAATAAAGCAACTAGAAAAGATCATTACCCTTTGCCTTTTATTGATCAAATGCTTGAAAGACTATCTAAACACACACACTTTTGTTTTCTTGATGGATACTCTGGTTTTTCTCAAATACCTGTGTCACAACCTAATCAAGAGAAAACCACCTTCACTTGTCCTTTCGGAACTTATGCTTATAGACGTATGCCTTTTGGTTTATGTAATGCACCTGCTACTTTTCAAAGATGTATGACTGCTATATTCTCTGATTTTTGTGAAAAGATTGTTGAGGTTTTCATGGATGATTTTTCCGTTTACAGAACTTCTTTTGATGATTGCTTAAGCAACCTTGATCGAGTTTTGCAGAGATGCGAGCAAACTAATCTTGTCTTGAATTGGGAGAAGTGTCACTTTATGGTTAATGAAGGTATTGTCTTGGGACATAAAATTTCTGAACGAGGTATTGAGGTGGATAAAGCTAAAGTTGATGCAATCGAGAAAATGCCATGTCCTAAAGATATCAAAGATATTCGTAGTTTCCTCGGTCATGCTGGTTTCTATAGGAGATTTATTAAGGACTTCTCTAAAATTTCTAGGCCTCTTACAAATCTTTTGCAAAAGGATGCTCCATTTCTTTTTGATGATGATTGTGTAGAAGCCTTTGAAACACTTAAGAAAGCCTTAATTTCTGCACCTATTGTTCAACCACCTGATTGGAACTTACCTTTTGAAATTATGTGTGATGCTAGTGACTATGCTGTTGGTGCTGTTCTAGGACAAAGAGTTGATAAGAAGTTAAATGTTATTCATTATGCTAGTAAAACTCTAGATAGTGCTCAACGCAATTATGCTACTACTGAAAAGGAATTCTTAGCAGTTGTGTTTGCTTGTGACAAATTTAGATCTTACATTCTTGATTCTAAAGTTACTGTTCACATTGATCATGCTGCTATAAAATATCTTATGGAAAAGAAAGATGCTAAACCTAGACTCATTAGGTGGGTTCTTTTGCTACAAGAATTTGACTTACACATCACTGATAGAAAAGGAGCTAAGAACCCCGTTGCTGATAACTTGTCTAGGCTAGAAAATATTCTTGATGACCCACAACCTATTACTGATAGTTTTCCTGATGAACAATTAGCTGCAATAAATGTTTCTCATAACACTCCTTGGTATGCTGACTATGCTAATTACATTGTTGCTAAATACATACCACCCAGTTTCACATACCAACAAAAGAAAAAATTCTTCTATGATTTAAGACATTACTTTTGGGATGAACCACATCTTTATAAAGAAGGAGTAGATGGTATTATTAGACGTTGTGTACCTGAGCATGAACAGGGACAAATCCTACGGAAATGTCACTCCGAAGCTTATGGAGGGCATCATGCGGGAGATAGAACTGCTCACAAGGTATTGCAATCTGGTTTTTATTGGCCTATTCTCTTCAAGGATTCCCGTAAGTTTGTTTTATCTTGTGATGAATGTCAGAGAATTGGTAATATTGGTAAGCGTCAGGAAATGCCTATGAATTATTCACTTGCTGTTGAACCATTTGATGTTTGGGGATTTGATTACATGGGGCCTTTTCCTTCCTCTAATGGGTATACTCATATTTTGGTTGCTGTTGATTATGTTACTAAGTGGGTAGAAGCTATTTCGACTAGTAGCGCTGATCACAACACCTCTATTAAAATGCTTAAGGAAGTTATTTTCCCAATGTTTGGAGTCCCTAGATATTTAATGACTGATGGTGGTTCACATTTTATTCATGGTGCTTTCCGTAAAATGCTTGCTAAGTATGATGTTAACCATAGAATTGCATCACCCTATCATCCTCAGTCAAGTGGTCAAGTTGAACTTAGCAACAGAGAAATAAAGTTAATATTACAAAAAACTGTCAATAGGTTCAGGAAGAATTGGTCTAAGAAATTAGATGATGCACTTTGGGCTTATAGAACAGCATATAAAAATCCTATGGGTATGTCTCCTTATAAAATGGTCTATGGAAAAGCTTGTCATTTGCCTCTTGAGTTAGAACATAAAGCATATTGGGCAATTAAAGAACTCAACTATGATTTCAAACTCGTCGGTGAGAAGAGTGTGACGCCCCCGGCCCGATCGTGCACTAATCATACACGCAAATGCACACGATCAAGCCTAAGGACTCACGGGAAGATATCACAACACAACTCTAAAACATAAATAAAGTCATACAAGCTTTATATTACAAGCCAGGGGCCTCGAGGGCTCGAATACATAAGCTTGCGTACAAGCGTCAGCGGAAGCATCAGATATCTGAGTACAGATATAAAAGAAAGCACAGAAAGGCCTTTAGAAAGGCGGGGCAGAGTAAAACACTACGATCGAAAGGCGTAGGCCTCCTGCCTGGGACCCTCCGATCCTACTCCTGGTCGTCAGTCAGCTCGTAGAAGTATCCATCCTCTGGGTAGTAGTAGTAGTCGATCGACGGGGCATCTGTCTCAAGGGCTCCGTCATCTTGGTCACGTCAAACTGATATGGGGAGAAAAGGAAAACAAAGCAACCGTGAGTACTCAGAAGTACTCAGCAAGCAAGGATCTACACTACATATGCAACATTTTCAAAGGGAGGTTGTTTATGTGGACTGGGCTGCAGAAATGCAAGAATAGAGAGAAGGCCTAGTCCTATCGAAGACTAGCATCTTCAGCGGTCTTGCAGCAATAGAAGAGAGTAGAACAGTACAATATAATGTAGTAGTATCAATAAGTCTCAACCTCACCTAGAGATCCTTTCTAGACTCCCTGCAAGAAAGCAATCCCAGAGCCATACAGTCATCAACCTCATCCTGAGATCCCTTCTCGACTCCCTGCGAGAAGCAATCCCAGAGCCATAGTATCCAAGTATCCAGTTCTAAAATTGTATCAATCAGGATACAACTCCGAGTGTCCTTTACCATAGGACCGGCTATCGATAGAAGTTTTCTTCCCTGCAGGGGTGCACCAACTTACCCAACACGCTCGATTAACTCCGGCCGGACACACTTTCCTGGGTCATGCCCGGCCTCGGCCAAACGACACATCGCAACCCTACCTAGAGCTCAGCAGAGAGGTCCCCGTCGGTCTACATCCTAAGCGCTCAGAGGTCTTGGGCCATCGCCCTGTGCACTCCGAGTCGTTGCGTGCAGGGGGAAGCCAGGCACCAGGGGGGCGCCGGTCCGTCCCGGCCGCAAGGCTGAACTAGATGTCTGATAGAGCTTTCGGTTGATGCTACGATGCAGAACGCACATACTATGCCCACGTGATGGTTAGTGCTATCAGGCCAGAGACCTGCTCGGATCAAATATCCAAATAGTTAGGACTAGGGGCTTGCGGTAACGAGCAGAGACTCACGAAAGATGTGACCCCGTCGCCCCGTCTCGAGGACTTACTGCAAGGGTTAAGAATGCCCGGCCGCGCCTCGTATTCATCACTCAGGCACCATACAGGCACCCGTCTTCACAACACTCGCCTCTCAGGCGCACGCGGGTACCCCTCAGGGTCGACCCGCCTATCCAAGTAACAATGTAAAGTCCAAGTATTCGTGTGTCCATAACATCAGGGGAATCCGAGGTATCACCCTCGTTGGAATTCCTACTTGATGTATCCGTCAAGGTGAACTCGGAGGAATCACCCTCACTGGGTTCACACTTGAGGTGTTGTACGACAGCGTCGTTATCGAAAGCGGTGAAGGAGGAATCACCCTCGATGACCACGACCGAATAGCTACTCTACAGAGTTAACATCAGAAGTGCTACAAGAGGTTTCACCCTCGGCACTCGATAGTAACGCTGCAGTATCGTTACAACTAAGGGGGGTGATGTGCGGTGTCGGGGCCTGGTCTTCAATCCCGTTGGTCGGGTCTTCTGACGATCCAGCGCGGCAGTCGGGATAAGTGGGGTCACTGATAGGTCTCTACCCAGCCTATACTAAGCAGTTTAGGATATGCAGGTAATTATCAACAGCAGGTTACAATAAACAGGCTATGCATCAGAATAGGTAAAGCAGCAGCAGCAGCAATTCTAATGCAAGCATGAGAAATAGAATGGGCGATATCGGGATGATCAAAGGGGGGGGCTTGCCTGGTTACTCGGCGGCAAGGGCAAGGTCGTTAATGGTGTCTTCGGGCTCCGGAGCGGCGTCGGCCTCGGGGAACTACGTCGAGGTCTAATGAGAGAGAAGAGGGGGAGGAAATAGTATAAATATAGAGCAAACATGAGAAACGCAAAGTACGGCATGACAATATGCAGTGCCGGGTGTGTCCTAACATATGGTTGCACGTCACCGAGGAAGGAGGAATCCATCCGGGAATGTTTTCCCGGTTCCGGGCATTTGTCAGACAGATGACCGGAGAGGGACGGTTGCATGTTCGGATAGTTAGGAACGTCTGGCGGACGAACGGACCACGTATTCGGATTCGTCTCGTCGTTCTGAGCAACTTTCATGTACAAAGTTTTTCGATCTGAGTTACGGATTATTTTATATGATTTTCTAAAGTTTTTATTAATTTCTGGAATTTATTTAATTTATTAAATCAACATTATCCGAAACAGTGTTTGCTGACGTCAGCATGACGTCAGGACCAGTGGGTCCCACCTGTCAGCGTCTGATTAGGCTAATTAGTGGTTAACTAATTAATTAATACTTAATTAAACTAATTAACTAAATTAGATTAACCTAATCAGGATTAATTAACTTAATTAATTAACTAATTAAATAAATTATTATTATTTATATTATTTTTATTTTCATTTTTTTTTCTGGGCCGTGGGCCCCACGGTCAGTGGCCAGGGGCCAACCGGGCGATGGCCGAGCGGGCGCGGCTGGGTGCCGGCGCGCGCGAGGGCGGCCGCGGGGAAGCAGGGACCGGCGCAGGAGGGGGCCGGCAGCTGCGTAGTGGGCAGCGGCGGTGGCGGCGCGAGGCACCAGCAGCTGCAGGCGGCGGCGAGGCGAGCAGCGAGCGGGGCGATGCGGGCGCGCGTGCGGGGCAGCTGCGGCGAGCGACAGCAGTAGGTGGAGCAGCAGCAGCACGCGCAAGCGGCATAGGCGACGAGCACGACCGGCAGCGGCGAGGCCGCGTGCGGGCGAGGCGCGGCTCAGGCGCGGCGGGCACGGGGCCGGGCGTGGGGCGCGCGATGGTGGGCTACGGGGGTGCGGGGGGGAGAGGGGTCCGGCCGTGGCCGGAGGTGAGCTCACAGGGGAGGGTGGGTCGAGGCTGGCTGACGGGGCAGCGGTGGCCGGCGGTGGAGGCGACGGGCGGTGGGGACGGGCGGCGCAGGAGGGCGTCGGGCGGCGGGGCTTCTCCTCCCGATCTGATCCAGAACCAGGGGGAGGAGAGGAGCGAGGCGACGGGCTGGCGGTGTCGAGGACGGAGTCGAGGTGGCCGAGGCGGCGACGGTGCGAGGCGACGACGGCGTCGGGCGGCGGCGGTTGCCCCGATCCGATCTGGATCGGGGAGGGGGACGGGAGTGAGCGAGGGGGGGCGAGTGGGGGGGTTTGGGTTCGGTGGTCGCTCGGGGGGGGGGATATAGGGGCCGGCTGGGCTGAGGCCCAGTTGGGCCAGGGGAGGGGGTTTCTCTTTTATTTTGTTTTCTTCTGTCTTTTTCTTTTATTCATTCTTATTTTTCTGTTTTGCTAATTGTTAGGCCACTTATGGACTTTTGCAAATTAGGTGATTTGTACCAGTAAATGTTATGCATTAAATGCTACTGCCAAAAATTGGTTTGGAGACAATTCGAGTCCACACAAATTTTATAATAATTAAAATGCATTAATCCTAGCTGTTTTGGTAATGTTAGTGCCACCTAATTAATTTATTAATTGTTGGTTACAATTTTAGAATGGTCTCTGGAATATTTGCCATTTAATGAACAATTTAGTTTTTATGTTGGATAACTTTTATTTTCCACTTTCATTTAAATTTGGATTTTGACTTAGGAGTTGAAATGCAACATAATGCTAATGATGATCATGCACTGTTAAACATGATGACATGGCATAATCAAAAGGGTGATTACTGTAGTTAACCACTGGGGGTGTTACAAATCTCCTCCACTAATAAGAATTCTCGTCCCGAGAATTAAGAGGTAGAAGGAAAAAGTTCGGGGTATTCCGCACGAAGATTATCCTCGCGTTCCCAAGTGGCTTCATCTTCAGTATGATTTGACCACTGCACTTTGAGGAACTTCGTAACCTTCTGACGGGTCCGACGTTCAGCTTCATCGAGAATGCGGATCGGATGCTCCTTATAAGATAGGTCATCTTGCAATTCGAGCACCTCGTGATCCACTGCTCGGTGCGGAGATTCCTTGAAGCATTTACGAAGTTGCGACACATGGAAGACGTCGTGGATACGAGAGAATTGCGGCGGCAATTCCAATTTGTATGCCACCTGACCACGTCTAGCAACTATGCGAAAAGGACCAATGTAGCGCGGAGCTAACTTGCCCTTGATTCCAAAACGGTGAGTGCCCTTCATAGGGGTGACTCGCAGATAAGCCTGATCACCAGGTTGATAAGTCAAACCCCATTGTTTGCGATCATAGTTGCTCTTCTGGCGGTCCTGAGCCGCCTTGAGATTTTCCCGGACAATACGAACTTGTTCTTCGGCGTGTTGGATAATTTCCGGACCCACGAGCGGTCGTTCCCCAATTTCTGACCAATTCAGAGGGGTTCAACACTTACGTCCATAGAGTACTTCGAAGGGGGCCATTTTCAAGCTGGCTTGATAGCTGTTGTTATAGGAAAACTCGGCATACGGGAGAGATTCTTCCCACTTCTTGCCGAATGAAATAACACAAGCCCGAAGCATGTCTTCAAGAACCTGATTGACTCGTTCGACTTGGCCTTGAGATTGGGGGTGATAAGCTGAACTCCAGGTAATATGAGTTCCCATAGCTGTTTGAAAACTTTCCCAGAATTTGGAAGTGAAAAGACCGCCACGGTCCGAACTGATCTCCTTCGGAATACCGTGGAGTGAAACAATTCTGGAGATATACAACTCTGCTAACTGACTAGCAGTGATAGTTTCTTTGACAGGCAGAAAGTGTGCAACTTTAGAGAGTTGGTCGACGACGACAAGTATAGCATCGTGACCCTTCTGTGACCTGGGAAGTCCTGTAACGAAATCCATCTGAACCTTATCCCATTTCCATAGAGGAATAGGAAGTGGTTGCAGAATTCCAGCTGGTTTCTGATGTTCTGCTTTAACGCGACGACAAACATCACATTCAGCAACATAACGAGCAATATCCTGCTTCATTCTAGACCACCAGTACCTTTGACGGAGATCACGATACATCTTGGTGCTACCCGGATGAATAGACAACGGGGTATCATGTGCCTCCTTCATGACTTTGTCAGTCATGAGTTCGAAGCGAGGTACGACAATGCGGTTTCTGAAATACAAGGTTCCATCTTCAGACAGCGAGAAATCCCTGTACTTTACAAGGTGAAGGTCTTTCTTCATCAGATCAATTTCAGCATCTTTAGCTTGCGCATCCTTAACAGCTTTCTCAAGATCTGGTTGTATCACAAGGTTATTAAGAGAGCCCTGTGGAACAATACGCAGATTCACCTTAAATAGTTCTTCAAAAAGACGAGGTTGAGCTCGCCTAACCATGAGGTTGTCGCAATAGGACTTGCAGCTTAAGGCATCAGCCATTACATTTGCCTTGCCAGGGGTGTATGAGATATTCATATCATAATCGGCTATTGTCTCGAGCCATCTTTGTTGACGAAGGTTCAGATCCGGTTGAGTATATAAATACTTCAAACTTTGATGATCCGTATATATCTCGCAACGGTTACCGAGAAGGTAATGTCGCCATAGCTTCAGGGCATAAATAACCGCAGAAAGTTCGAGATCGTGCACTGGGTAATTTTCTTCGTGAGGACGCAATTGTCGGGAGACATAAGCAATCACCTTGCGTTCTTGCATTAGGACACAGCCTAATCCTTGACGAGAGGCATCGCAGTATATTACGAAATTCTTTTGGGAATCCGGGGGTGCTAATACTGGGGCAGATGTCAATTTATCTTTTATTGTCTGAAAGCTTTCTTGACATTTTTCTGTCCACTCAAATTTAACACCTTTGTGAAGCAGATTTGTCAATGGTTTTGCAATCTTGGAAAAGTTCTCAACGAATCAACGGCAATAACTAGCAAGTCCGAGAAAACTTCTGACTTGCTTAACATTCTTCGGGGGAGTCCAGTCAAGAATAGTCTGAACTCGTTCGGGGTTAACAACAATTCGTGGGCAGGTAGTCAAAGAGGTTGACGATGATATCATCGACCACTAGAGGCAAGGATGGAATTGCTGTTCATGAATTCATTTAACATCTCGAAAGAAGTCAAAATGTTGCCGCTGAACATGACACATTTTGCCGAGAGATTCCAAAAGTGTCAAATGACAGTGTGAGAAGCGTAAGATACTCGTAAAGGAAAGGTTAAACAAACCAATGGAAAGGAAAATGATGATTATCAGACTAATCGTTCCAAGGAAAGGATCAGTTGCGAATATCCAGCTCTCCGGGAGAATATGATTACGAGATCCTAATGTTGGAGTTAGTAAAAAATTTAACCCGAATAGAAGAGAGATCAGAGTCCAAGAGTAAAGGTCGAGGAGTAAAAGATACTAATACCACCCAATTGGCGACGTGGGCCCGTAAGCCACACAGCCAAGTTAGTAAAACAGTTTTGGACCACTAGACTCAACTTCGGCCAAGGAGTTGGAAAGGGGGTTCCTACAATCAGTCGGCTCTGATACCAACTTGTGACGCCCCCGGCCCGATCGTGCACTAATCATACACGCAAATGCACACGATCAAGCCTAAGGACTCACGGGAAGATATCACAACACAACTCTAAAACATAAATAAAGTCATACAAGCTTTATATTACAAGCCAGGGGCCTCGAGGGCTCGAATACATAAGCTTGCGTACAAGCGTCAGCGGAAGCATCAGATATTTGAGTACAGATATAAAAGAAAGCACAGAAAGGCCTTTAGAAAGGCGGGGCAGAGTAAAACACTACGATCGAAAGGCGTAGGCCTCCTGCCTGGGACCCTCCGATCCTACTCCTGGTCGTCAGTCAGCTCGTAGAAGTATCCATCCTGGGTAGTAGTAGTAGTCGATCGACGGGGCATCTGTCTCAAGGGCTCCGTCATCTTGGTCACGTCAAACTGATATGGGGAGAAAAGGAAAACAAAGCAACCATGAGTACTCAGAAGTACTCAGCAAGCAAGGATCTACACTACATATGCAACATTTTCAAAGGGAGGCTGTTTATGTGGACTGGGCTGCAGAAATGCAAGAATAGAGAGAAGGCCTAGTCCTATCGAAGACTAGCATCTTCAACGGTCTTGCAGCAATAGAAGAGAGTAGAACAGTACAATATAATGTAGTAGTATCAATAAGTCTCAACCTCACCCAGAGATCCTTTCTCGACTCCCTGCGAGAAAGCAATCCAAGAGCCATACAGTCATCAACCTCGTCCTGAGATCCCTTCTCGACTCCCTGCGAGAAGCAATCCCAGAGCCATAGTATCCAAGTATCCAGTTCTAAAATTGTATCAATCAGGATACAACTCCGAGTGTCCTTTACCGTAGGACAGGCTATCGATAGAAGTTTTCTTCCCTGCAGGGGTGCACCAACTTACCCAACACGCTCGATTAACTCCGGCCGGACACACTTTCCTGGGTCATGCCCGGCCTCGGCCAAACGACACATCGCAACCCTACCTAGAGCTCAGCAGAGAGGTCCCCGTCGGTCTACATCCTAAGCGCTCAGAGGTCTTGGGCCATCGCCCTGTGCACTCCGAGTCGTTGCGTGCAGGGGGAAGCCAGGCACCAGGGGGGCGCCGGTCCGTCCCGGCCGCAAGGCTGAACTAGACGTCTGACAGAGCTTTCGGCTGATGCTACGATGCAGAACGCCCATACTATGCCCACGTGATGGTTAGTGCTATCAGGCCAGAGACCTGCTCGGATCAAATATCCAAATCGTTAGGACTAGGGGCTTGCGGTAACGAGCAGAGACTCACGAAAGATGTGACCCCGTCGCCCCGTCTCGGGGACTTGCTGCAAGGGTTAAGAATGCCCGGCCGCGCCTCGTATTCATCACTCGGGCACCATACAGGCACCCGTCTTCACAACACTCGCCTCTCAGGCGCACGCGGGTACCCCTCAGGGTCGACCCGCCTATCCAAGTAACAATGTAAAGTCCAAGTATTCGTGTGTCCATAACATCAGGGGAATCCGAGGTATCACCCTCGTTGGAATTCCTACTTGATGTATCCGTCAAGGTGAACTCGGAGGAATCACCCTCACTGGGTTCACACTTGAGGTGTTGTACGACAGCGTCGTTATCGAAAGCGGTGAAGGAGGAATCACCCTCGATGACCACGACCGAATAGCTACTCTACAGAGTTAACATCAGAAGTGCTACAAGAGGTTTCACCCTCGGCACTCGATAGTAACGCTGCAGTATCGTTACAACTAAGGGGGGTGATGTGCGGTGTCGGGGCCTGGTCTTCAATCCTGTTGGTCGGGTCTTCTGACGATCCAGCGCGGCAGTCGGGATAAGTGGGGTCACTGATAGGTCTCTACCCAGCCTATACTAAGCAGTTTAGGATATGCAGGTAATTATCAACAGCAGGTTACAATAAACAGGCTATGCATCAGAATAGGTAAAGCAGCAGCAGCAGCAATTCTAATGCAAGCATGAGAAACAGAATGGGCGATATCGGGATGATCAGAGTGGGGGGGGCTTGCCTGGTTGCTCGGCGGCAAGGGCAAGGTCGTCAATGGTGTCTTCGGGCTCCGGAGCGGCGTCGGCCTCGAGGAACTGCGTCGGGGTCTAACGAGAGAGAAGAGGGGGAGGAAACAGTATAAATATAGAGCAAACATGAGCAACGCAAAGTACGACATGACAATATGCAGTGCCGGGTGCGTCCTAACGTATGGTTGCACGTCACCGAGGAAGGAGGAATCCATCCGGGAATGTTTTCCCGGTTCCGGGCATTTGTCAGACAGATGACCGGAGAGGGACGGTTGCATGTTCGGATAGTTAGGAACGTGTGGCGGACGAACGGACCATGTATTCGGATTCGTCTCGTCATTCTGAGCAACTTTCATGTACAAAGTTTTTCGATCTGAGTTACGAATTATTTTATATGATTTTCTGAAGTTTTTATTAATTTTTGGAATTTATTTAATTTATTAAATCAACATTATCCGAAACAGTGTTTGCTGACGTCAGCATGACGTCAGGACCAGTGGGTCCCACCTGTCAGCGTGTGATTAGGCTAATTAGTGGTTAACTAATAAATTAATACTTAATTAAAATAATTAACTAAATTATATTAACCTAATCAGGATTAATTAACTTAATTAATTAATTAAATAAATTATTATTATTAATATTATTTTTATTTTCATTTTTTTTTGTTTCTGGGCCGTGGGCCCCATGGTCAGTGGCCAGGGGCCAACCGGGCGCTGGGCAGCGCCAAACGGCGCGGACGAGCGGGCGCCCGACCCGGGCGATGGCCGAGCGGGCGCGGCTGGGTGCCGGCGCGCGAGGGCGGCCGCGGGGAAGCAGGGACCGGCGCAGGAGGGGGCCGACAGCTTCGTAGTGGGCAGCGGCGGTGGCGGCGCGAGGCACCAGCAGCTGCAGGCGGCGGCGAGGCGAGCAGCGAGCGGGGCGATGCGGGCGCGCGTGCGGGGCAGCTGCGGCGAGCGGCAGCAGTAGGTGGAGCAGCAGCAGCACGCGCAAGCGGCATAGGCGACGAGCACGACCGGCAGCGGCGAGGCCGCGTGCGGGCGAGGCGCGGCTCGGGCGTGGCGGGCACGGGGCCGGGCGTGGGGCGCGCGATGGTGGGCGACGGGGGTGCGGGGGGGAGAGGGGTCCGGGGTCCGGAGGTGAGAGAAGGGGAGGGTGGGTGAGGTCGGGAAGGGCTGGCGGGGCAGCGGTGGCGGCGGTGGAGGCGACGGGCGGTGGGGACGGGCGGGCGGCGGGGCTTCTCCTCCCGATCTGATCCAGAACCAGGGGGAGGAGAGGAGCGAGGCGACGGGCGCGGTTGGGATGTGTCGAGGAAGGAGTGAGGTGGCAGAGCGGCGACGGTGGAGGCGAAGACGGGCGCGGGGGCGGCGGTTGAAAACGATACGATCTGGATCGGGGAGGGGGACGGGAGTGAGCGAGGGGGGGCGAGTGGGGGGGTTAGGGTTCGGTGGTCGCTCGGGGGGGGGGATATAGGGGCCGGCTGGGCTGGCCGGCTGGGCTGAGGCCCTGTTGGGCCAGGGGGGGTTCTCTTTTATTTTGTTTTCTTCTGTCTTTTTCTTTTATTCATTCTTATTTTTCTGTTTTGCTAATTGTTAGGCCACTTATGAACTTTTGCAAATTAGGTGATTTGTACCAGCAAATGTTATGCATTAAATGCTACTGCCAAAAATTGGTTTGGAGACAATTCGAGTCCACACAAATTTTATAATAATTAAAATGCATTAATGCTAGCTGTTTTGGTAATGTTAGTGCCACCTAATTAATTTATTATTGGTTACAATTTTAGAATGGTCTCTGGAATATTTGCCATTTAATGAACAATTTAGTTTTTATGTTGGATAACTTTTATTTTCCACTTTCATTTAAATTTGGATTTTGACTTAGGAGTTGAAATGCAACATAATGCTAATGATGATCATGCACTGTTAAACTTGATGACATGGCATAATCAAAAGGGTGATTACTGTAGTTAACCACTGGGGGTGTTACAAAGAGGTTATTTGATATTAGCTCACTAGATGAATGGAGAACCCAAGCTTATGAAAATGCCAAGTTATTTAAAGAAAAAGTTAAAAGATGGCATGACAAAAGAATCCAAAAGCGTGAGTTCAAAGTTGGAGAATATGTTCTTTTGTATAACTCTCGTTTCAGATTCTTTGCAGGAAAACTCCTCTCCTAATGGGAAGGACCCTATGTTATCGAGTAGGTTTATCGATCTGGAGCCGTCAAAATAAATAATGTCGAAGGTACCAACCCGAAGGTTGTCAACGGGCAAGAATAAAACATTATATCTCAGGTACGCCCATTAATGTTGAAAGCAATATTATCCAAACTATGACACCGGAAGAACAATAAAGGAAACCTTCCGGAACACTCCAGAATCATGAAAAAGAGGAGGCACGTGATACGATAAGTAAACGGACTCCGAAAAATCCGCAAAAATATTTTCTGCCAGTTTTAGAATATATCAAAAATTAGGAAAATAAGAAACAACCAGGAAGGCACCCCTGGTGGGCACAAGACACCAAGCCAGGCGTGCCCAGGTGGGTTATGCCCACCTCGGGTACCTTCCGGACTCCGTTTTTCTTCTGTTTGCTTGTTTCCCAAGATAAAAAAATATTTATATACCTCCCGAACGTATTGACTACCGTATCGCGGAGAAATCTTCTGTCTCTTTTCCTTGCTGTTTTCTGTCAGATCTGTTAAGCCAGACATCATGTCTTTTCCCTCCTCCAACCATGAAGAAGGTGATGTTTGGTTGCTACAAGGGGAGCTAAGGAGAGAGGGAGTTGAGGAGGTTGCCATGGAGGAAGATGAAGGGAGTTCCCTTGGGGTTCACCCTCCGGCTTCCGAGAGAGGCACTCTGGCTGGCATCTCCACTCGTCCTAACCCTCATCAAGCCATGAGATCATCAAACAATCAAGAAAGCCCTGAAGTGCACGAAGAACTCCCACCAAGGAGGCCTTTACACAGGTTACATCGTAACAATTTTCACAATTTGATTCACAATTATGGGTTCGAAAATACTCCTCGTATGCACATACCGTCCAATTGGGACATATCTCGTCCAAGAGAAAGTGATGCAGGAACAAACTCTTGGGGCCCGGAGAATAAACACATTATGGATGAAGTGGAGAAAAATATTGAATTACTTCATCAAGCCCTTCGAGAGATTCAAGACTTGAAGGGGCTACTCATGAGTATAATGGGGAATACTACTTCATCACCACCACCTCCTCCTTCATCACCAAAGGAAAATTGAGTATCGGGTATGGGCACTCCCCTTGGCTTGTGCCAAGCTTGGGGGAGGTGCCCCGGTATCGTATCACCCCCACTATATCTTGCCTTTACTTATCTTAATTCGATCCTTAGTTATCTTTTGCTTTAGATGAATAAAAGTTTAGTTCGATCCTTTCTTTTCGAGTGTTTGCTTAGTGATCTATCCTTGTAATCGTGTGCAAGATATATAATAAAGAGTAGTTTGAGTTATGTTTCTTTACTTTTCATGTTCAATAAAAAGAAAGGAAATAAATGAAAAAGATCATATGCTAACCTTATGGTAAGTAATGACATCACATAAGAAAGAGTATAAGTAGAAAATTTTATTGGAGATTTACAAACATAGCATTGGTCAATGATGCAATTCATGAAAGAATTAATAAGGGAAGAGAAGATTCACATGCAAATACACTATCTTGGACATCTTTTGTGATTGTGAGCCCCCATCAAAATATTATATGCCAAAATTGTTGATGTTGGACAAGGAAGACAACGTAATGATTTATGTTTGTTCATATTCACATAGAAGTTATATTGTCATAGATCCTTTAACATGTGGTGCTTGCCCCCTATCTTTGCTAGCCAAAAATTCTGCACTAAGTAGAGATACTACTTGTGCATCCAAAACCCTTAAACCCAAATCTTGTTTTGAGAGTCCACCATACCTACCTATGGATTGAGTAAGATCCTTCAAGTAAGTTGTCATCGGTGCAAAAAGGGCAATAAAAATTGCTTCTAAAAGCATTGGATCATTTAGAGTAAGAGAAAATTGAGCGTTGTACGAACTTATGATGGCAAAGAATAAAAACGACGGACTGCATAATAAAGGTTGCTATCATAAGGGGCAATATAACATGACGTTCTTTTGCACTAAGAGATTGAGCATACAAACAAATAAGCGCATGGCAACTTCTGCTTCCCTCTACGAAGGGCCTATCTTTTACTTTTATGCATTTACTTTTATGAAGAGTCAAAGTTTTTCTCTTTATACCTTTTTATTTTCTCTTTTGGCAAGCATCATGTGGTGAGGAAAGATCTAGGCACATATATCCAGTTGAATATGAGTAGAATGAGTTATTATTGTTGGCATCACCCTTGAGGTGAATACGTTGGGTGGCGAAAACTATAAGCCCCTATCTTTCTATGTGTCCGGTTGAAACTTTTTGCTCATGTGCATCACTACACCATAACATTTCATTTAAGGTCAGTTAAACTGCCGGCAAAAGTGGCCATAAAGGGCTGCCAGCAATAAGTATTCCCGGCAGAAGTGAACTGCCCTAGAAAGTGCCGACGGGAAAAGTCTTTCCCGGCAGTTAACGGAATTCCCGGCAGATTTTCCACCTGTGTCTCTCATACCATTCCCGGCAAATCAAACCTTCCAGGGCAGTTACCGTCTTCCCGGCAGTTTGTCTTTCCCGGCAGAGAAACTGCCCTTAAGTGAACTCACAGAATAAAACTAAACTGGCTCCTCACGTAATGCATTTCTTCCATGGGTCGAATTAGCAATTAAATAATTGTTGATACATCCATTCAAACTAACCAATAGAACTCAAGGAAGCCGAACAAACCTGAAGCAGATTGATAATTATATACTTCACATTTGTACATTACAAATTTATTCACTATGATTTGGCATACACACATCAAATTGTCATCACATTTGTTTATACCAACACAATCTAAAAAATCACAAAATAAGAGGCATCCATTATCTTCCAAATGCGCAACTTGTATGGTTGAGAAAGGTCCTTCGAATAGAGCATCATTCCTCCAGCAATACAATAAACCTGAAAAGGAAAAAATAAACTTAATTCACATTAATTGTCCACCTCAAGCAGAGCCTAAAGTTAAATGATACATAATGATTAATAAAGCAAGTGAAGAGCAGTTAGTACACATGTTGCTGAAATCAAGAATTTGGTGTAACTACAGTAGGACAGATTCATCAAATTCATTCTTCACATTGTATTAAATCTACTGGTGTATGTAAATAAAGAAGACACGGTTATACTTACTGTCTTTAACTAATGCTAAAACTATTTGAAGTAAAGTTCAGATGCAGCTGCAGTCCAGGATTTGGTATAACTACATCTTGAATAATTAGAAAGTCATTTTTTGAATTGCAGTTGTAATTCAGGATTTAATACAATAAAATTAAATTAAAGAAGGATTTATGATGCATTTCGCCATAAATGTGCTTGTACATAACATATTTTTGTCGTTGGCAGGATCATATTAGACCAGTTTAAGTAAATTGTCTCTCCAGACATGCATCTTATCTGCAGTTTTACATTTCCAACAATCACCACAAGATGGATAGAAGTCAGAATATCATATGACATGCTTGCCCAATTAAAAACTAAAATAAAATCATGTGTGGGTATGAGCAATAACAAATATGCTACTGCAGCCCATCATGCACATCCACAGCGGCATCACAATTAAGGGACAGTGGGCCAGCGCCATGTATCCTGAGTGGGGGAGCAACATACATAATCCACCTACTTGTGAGCCTAATTAAAATGACCAGCTCTGTTACTTCCATGATAGTGGCTGAAATGTCAGATATACAAGCAAGGAAATCATTTACTTGTGAACATTCTGAATGAAAAGCAGAACCTGAAGCATTTTTGCCTTCGCTGAAAATAAAAATAAGAACAAAGATGATAGTTTTACTCAAATAGCAACTCACCATTTTCCTTTGGTGGTGAGCCAAGGAAGCACTCCCTTGACGTGACCCCCCAATCACATTCGCTTCAGCTCGCTGCAAGCACAAATTTTTTCTTTCCATTTGGAGCTTTCGACTGAGCAAGTGTTTTTCTAAAAATATCAGAGTGCTAAGTATAAGCCTATTAGGAGAAAAAAAATGAATTTTATGGCACATGTATTCTGGCCAATTTGTTCACAAACATGTAAATTTGGGAGAAAAAGGCAGCTACAGCCACCAACCTCCACAACTAAGAAACTATAACAAGGAATACATGTTACACGCCGCTACATCTGCATCACATCATTAAAAGCATCATCACTTTTGCAATAGTAAGATACAAGCACTATATGTATATCACGTTCATAATAACAAAATACACAACCCAGTCTAAGTAGCATGCATGTTATCTGTTCATTACCTCTTATTCTAGAAAGTATCATGTTATGTGTACTAATCACATTGATCCATCACTCTTATTCCAGAACTTATCATGTTAAATGTGCATAATTTAATTAGACCATATACTTTTAGGGAGGGAGACGAACAACAAAATCATCTATCCAAACATCAGATATGATGTGCAGTGTTACAAGCTCACAACTATCACCTACGCAATGAAAGGAGCAAGATCTCACAAACACACCATGGCACAAAACATGGCATTAAGTTTTACTAAAGAACTGCATTTGAAAGCAAAATCTATATGCTAGCTAACTCAAACTCAATTGACACAATGTCATTTAGCCACATCAACATTTGCCACTGCTAGCTTCTCTAGTCAAGAGCAAACTTGATGCATGCATTTCTGAACAACCAAGAGCAGCGGACCCACAAAACTTGTAGAGGCTAACTGTATAGCACGAAGGGACATATAGATGCAGAATTGCAAACAAAATATCTGAACAACAGCTAGAATGATTATTTGTGCCAAGGCAACAACTCCAGAATCAAAAGGGCTTTTTTACTGCAGAAATACTAAACAACGCATATGAATTTGACTGATTTAGCTATAGCTGCAGTGGGGATTTGATCTTAACCAGAGGGAAATAGAGGATAAAACAGAAAATATTTAGTACTCCCTCCGTTTCTAAATATAAGCCCTTTTAGAGATTCCAATAAGGACTACATATAGATGTATATAGACGCATTTGAGAGTGTAGATTCACTCATTTTATTCCGTATGTAGTCCATATTGGAATCTCTAAAAAGGCTTATATTTAGAACAGAGGGAGTACATAGTTATCATGCAGCAAAACTCTGGACAATAAACTTTATTCCTAAGAAGAGCACAGGAAAGAAAAGGTATACGAAGAGGGAGCAGCAGCGTATGGACACATACTAAGGAAAGCAGAGGGACAGAGAGGTGGTGTGCGCCGGACCTGCAGGCTTGCCAGCGGTGGCGGGGGCACACCATAGGCAATGGAGACGTGAAGGGCAGGTAGAGGGCACCAAAGACAAGGCTCAGCCCGCCAACGTGGCTGCCATGGTGAACGAACCTGCTGACGCCGGCATCGATTGCGAGCTCTGGATGGAGGCGGGATCGACACGCGGGTCGTGCAGGTCGCCTCCGAACTCGCCGCTCACCTCCGACGGTTCCCTCAGCCGGCCTTCATCGTGAGCATCGCGGCTGTAGCGGCAGCGACAGGGGCGACTTGGGGAAGCGGCGGGGACGGAGACGGATCGGGAAAATGGATCCGACGATGGATGGATCCAGGGTCGCTTGGTCGAGTCCCTCCTAAATCCCTCCCAAATCAGTCTCAGGACTTGATTTGGGCGAGGACGGAGACTTGGTCGAGCCAGGGATGGATTTGGGAGGGGGCGGCGCCGGTGTGGGCGCCGGTGCAGCGCCGTGGATCTGGGAGGCGAGGGCACGAGGCGGCATTGGGGAAGGTGGGCGTGATTGGAACAATTGGATAACCTTGAAAAAAAAACGAGTGGATAAAGTAGGGGTGACCCTGAGGAAACCCGCGGCACGCATTTCAGACTATAGCTGGCCAAACGGGCCGGCACGGCCCGGCACGGCACGGCCCATCCTAATCGTGCCTGGCACGGCCCGGCCCGCCGAGGCACATTTATTATACGGGCCGTGCCGTGCCAGCCCGCGTGCTGCAGCCTGCAGCCCAGGCACGGCCCATCGGCACGCTAGGCCCGCTAATCTGCCTCCTATTTTGCGCACTGGGCGTTTTTTAGTCTATTTTTACCTGTTGGGCCACATTAGGATACATAAAAAAAATAAAAAATAAAGATAATCGGGCCGTGCCGTGCCGGCCCGCGTGCTCGGCCTTCAGGCCCAGGCACGGCCCCTGGCGTGCCGCGTGCCGGGCCTGGCCCGTTTAGCACGTGCCGTGCCGTGCCTGGCTCGTGCCGTGCCAGCCGTGCTACCGGGCCGGCCCAGCTATCCCGGCCCGTTTGCCCACCTATATTTCAGACCCGCTGTCTCGAGTTGGCGGCAGATTTTCTGCCCCGCCTAACCATTGCCGGCAGATCTTCTGACCAAGGAAATGAATAGTTATCGCGGCAGATAGGCTGACCTCGTTGTAACCATTGTCCCGGCAGATACTTTGCCCTAAATTATTTTAGCCGACAGTTAGTGCATTCCCGGCAGATACTTTGCCCTCTATATTATATTTTTCCTGGTAGTTAACTGCCCTTAAAGTCGTGTCGTGGTGTAGTGTATGCGGTGAGTGTTAGCAATCATAGAAGACTATATGATGGTTGAGTATGTGGATTTACCAAAAAGGCTCCGATACGTGACCCTTACTGAAAAGATGATGAATTGTAGTTACAAAGTTGACTGAGAACATAGTTTGTTGGTTTTCAATAGAGTTTATGCTTTATACTTCGATGTTGTAATGAATTGTTACTTGTTCATGAGAAGTCTATGATAGAAGTTATGTGATAAAAGTTCTATAATAAAGTTTTATGTTAAAGTTTGTTGTTGTTATAGTAATATACATGATGCTTCTATGTCCGTATTTTATTTTTATCGACACCTCCCTCTCAAAGTATGTAGGCATGTTTTTCGATTTCGGTTTTCGCTTGAGGAAAAGCGAGGTCTAAGATTGGGGGAGTTGATACGTCCATTTTGCATCATGTTTTCCTACTGTTATTTATATTGTTTTTTATGGATAATAATGCTTTTTGGAGTAATTATAACGCATTTTCTCTCATAATATGCAAGGCTCACACAAAGAGGGAGAATACCGGCAGCTGGAATTCTGGACCTGAAAAAGCTACGTCAGGCTACCTATTCTGCACAACTCCAAATGAGCTGAAACTTCACGGAGAATTTTTATGGAATATATAAGAATTATTGAAGCCAATAAGTACCAGAGGGGGCCCACCAGGTGGGCACAACCCACCTGGGCGCGCCAGGGCCCCCAAGCGCGCCCTGGTGGGTTGTGCTCCCCTCGGCCCACCTCCGGTGCCCATCTTCTGGTATACAAGTCATTTTGACCTAGAAAAAATAAGGAGAGGATTTTTGGGACGAAGCGCCGCCGTCTCGAGGTGGAACTTGGGCAGGAGCACTTTTGCCCTCCGACGGAGCGATTCCGCCGGGGGAACTTCCCTCCCGGTGGGGGAAATCATCGTCATCATCATCACCAACAACTCTCCCATCTTGGGGAGGGCAATCTCCATCAACATCTTCAACAGCACCATCTCCTCTCAAACCCTAGTTCATCTCTTGTGTTCAATCTTTGTACCGGAACCTTAGATTGGTGCTTGTGGGTGACTAGTAGTGTTGATTACATCTTGTAGTTGATTACTATATGGTTTATTCGGTGGAAGATTATATGTTCAGATCCATTATGCTATTTAATACCCCTCTGATCTTGAGCATGATTATCATTTGTGAGTAGTTACTTTTGTTCTTGAGGTCTCGGGAGAAATCTTGTTGCAAGTAATCATGTGAACTTAATATGTGTTTGATATTTTGATGGTATGTATGTCGTGATTCCCTTAGTGGTGTCATGTGAACGTCGACTACATGGCACTTCACCATATTTGGGCCTAAGGGAATGCATTGTGGAGTAGTTATTAGATGATGGGTTGCGAGAGTGACAGAAGCTTAAACCCTACTTTATGCACTATTCCGTAAGGGACTGATTTGGATCCAAAAGTTTAATGCTATGGTTACATTTATTCTTAATACTTTTCTCGTAGTTGCGGATGCTTGCAAGGGGGTTAATCATAAGTAGGAGGTTTGTTCAAGTAAGAACAGCACCTAAGCACCGGTCCACCCACATATCATATTATCAAAGTAGCGAACACAAATCAAACCAACATGATGAAAGTGACTAGATGAAATTCCCATGTACCCTCAAGAACGCTTTGCTTATCATAAGAGACCGTTTTGACATGTCCTTCACCTCAAAAGGATTGGGCTACCTTGCTGCACTTTTTTTACCATTACCGTTACTTGCTTGTTACAAATTACCTTGCTATCAAACTACTCGTTACTTATAATTTCAGTGCTTGCAGAGAATACCTTGCTGAAAACTACTTGTCATTTCCTTCTGCTCCTCGTTGGGTTCGACACTCTTACTTATCAAAAGGACTACGATTGATCCCCTATACTTGTGAGTCATCAAATAGTGCTGCCATCTTCTTAAGAGCAAACGCCTTGACCTTTCGCTCTATAACTGGGTTATTCGGATCCTCCTCTCGCGGTAGGCTGAAATTTGTCATCAGCGAGGTCCAAAGATCATCTTTCAGTCTATCTTGGACATAAGAAACTTCAGGGTCCTTCTTCTTATTCAATTCTTGGACGCTGATCGGGACGCTGTAACTGCAGTGATATTCTAGATCAAAGCCATCATCAAAATAGTTGTGGAGAGAAAGTCTTCACTTTTTCTTCGCGTGTGTCCCTTGCTTATTGCGCCGTAATCATGGATAATCTTCATCATTTAACAGGGTGCTTGGGTCAGCCTTGACTTTGAAGGGAGGAATTTCATGAAACTTTTCATAATCTTCAGACATGTCTATCTTGCCCTCCACTCCCACGATGTCTCTTTTCCCTGAAAGAACTATGTGGCGCTTTGCTCATCGTATGAGGTATTCGCTTCCTTATCTTTTCTTTTTCTCGGTTTGGTAGACATGTCCTTCACATAGAAAACCTGCGCCACATCATTGGCTAGGACGAATGGTTCGTCTGTGTACCCAAGATTGTTCAGATCCACTGTTGTCATTCCGTACTGCGGGTCTACCTGTACCCCGCCTCCTGACAGATTGACCCATTTGCACCGAAACAAAGGGACCTTAAAATCATGTCCATAGTCAAGTTCCCATATGTCCACTATGTAACCATAATATGTGTCCTTTCCCCTCTTGGTTGCTGCATCAAAGCAGACACCACTGTTTTGGTTGGTGCCCTTTTGATCTTTGGTGATCGTGTAAAATGTATTCCCATTTATTTCGTACCCTTTGCAAGTCAATACAGTCGAAGATGGTATCCTGGCCAACGAGTACAACTCATCTGCAATAGTGGTGTTACCCATGAGATGTGTTTGCAACCAACTGCCGAAAGTCCTGATGTGTTCACATGTAATCCAGTCATCACACTGCTCCGGGTGTTTGGAGCGCAGAATATTCTTGTGTTCATTGACATACGGGGTCACAAAGGGACAATTCTGTAGAACTGTGTAGTGTGCTTGAGCCCAAGAATGCCCGTCCCTACGTATTATTGAGTCCGCTCCTAGCGTGCCTTTTCCAGTCAGTCTCCCCTCATACCGCGATTGAGGGAGACCAATCGGCTTAAGGTCAGGAATGAAGTCAACACAAAACCCAATGACCTCCTCTATTTGATGGCCCGTGGAGATGCTTCCTTCTGGCCCAGCACGGTTACGAACATATTTCTTTAAGACTGCCATGAACCTCTCAAAGGGGAACATATTGTGTAGAAATACAGGGCCCAGAATGGCAATCTCATCGACTAGATGAATTAGGACGTGCATCATGATATTGAAGAAGGATGGTGGGAACACCAGCTCGAAACTGACAAGACATTGCACCAAATCATTCTTTAACCTTGGTAGGATTTCTGGATCGATTACCTTCTGAGAGATTGCATTGAGGAATGCACATAGCTTCACAATGGCTAATCGAACGTTTTCTGGTAGAAGCCCCCTCAATGCAACCAGAAGCAGTTGCGTCATAATCACGTGGCAGTCATGAGACTTTAGGTTCTGGAACTTTTTCTCTGCCATATTTATTATTCCCTTTATATTGGACGAGAAGCCAGATGGGACCTTCATACTGAGCAGGCATTCAAAGAAGATTTACTTCTCTTCTTTGGTAAGAGCGTAGCTGGCAGGATCTTCATACTGCTTTGGATGCATGCCGTCTTTTTCATGCACACGTTGCTGGTCCTCCTGTGCCTCCGGTGTATCTTTTGTCTTCCCATACACGCCCAAGAAGCCTAGCAGGTTCACGCAAAGATTCTTCGTCACGTGCATCACGTCGATTGCAGAGAGGACCTCTAGGTCTTTCCAATAGGGTAGGTCCCAAAATATAGATTTCTTCTTCCACATGGGTGCGCGTCCCTCAGCGTCATTCAGAACAGATAGTCCGCCAGGACCCTTTCCAAAGATTACTTGTAAATCATTGACCATATCAAGTATGTGATTATGGAGGGCGGGCTTCTTCCGGTGATCTGCCTCACCTTTGAAATGCTTGTCTTTCTTTCGACATCGATGGTTGGTCGTGTAACACCCCTTTTGTAATTGCTACAGTGATCAGCTAATGATACTGCCAGGTCATCTCCATTTGCAGTGCTTAATCACTTTGGTGAAATATTCAATTCAAATGCTATTCTGAAAAATCAACTCAATTTCAAAAGTGAAAATTAAAGTTGTTCCATACTTGTGGGAAAAATGTTCACATTATTGCAAATATTCCAAAACAATTATATGTTAAGGAATACAACATTACCTTGTTGGTAAAATGAGCAGTGGCAATTAATTCAGAGCATTTCAGCATTTTTAAAATGCTATCTCATTTATGGAAAATCCAAACAGAGTCAAATAATCTTCTAACTTTTTGTGGCACTGCTTAAAAACACAAGCGAATTAATGGGACACTTCCCATACTATTTCTAAGTGAATAGGTTGCTCCAATGAATCTTTTTCTTCTCTGTTTATTAAATAAAATAAGAAAACAGAAAAAAAAAGGGAAAGGGCCACAGGCCACTTACCTGGCAGGCCGACCGGCCCAGCCCACTTCTCCACCTACCTCCTCCCCGTGTCGCCATCTCCTTGGCGCCGGACGCCCGCGCCGGTCGCCGCTCGCCACCGCGGCAGGAACGGGTGGGCGAGGGGATAAGCTCGCCCCGTCCATTCCCCCTGCCTCCTCCGTCGCTCTCCCCCTCACATCGCTCCTCTCCCCCTGGTCATTCATCTCTCCCTCCCTCGCTCTCCATCGCTCCCTCTCTCTCTCTCGTCGGTGCCCGAACGTCACCGCCGCCGACGCTCGATTCCTCGGCCACCGAGCCCCTCCAGCCCCGCCGACCTATCCAGAAGCTCCAACGCCATCGACTCCTTCGTCCGGTGCTGTGGGATTGAACTGGGGAGCGCCCTATCGCCGAGTCTTCGCCGTCTTCCACCTCGGGACCCGCCGCCGTTCGCCGTCGTCCCCGTCGTTTCTGCTGCTCCTAACCTGTCGCCGAGCCATCGTGTGCTCCTCTGGTGAGCACAGCAACATCTTCCCCCTGTTTTCCGCTCGGATTGCCGTCGCTAGCCGCTATCGCCATGGACGCCCGAGCCGAGCTTCGCCGCGGCTGCTGCTGCCATCGATGTGGTCATGGTCGCAAGCAACCAACCACGTCAGCGAGTTCAGTGCACCTCCAGGAGCCGAACGCGCTTAGCCTCGCCCCCCTCTTTGTTCCCATTCTGCCGATCCCGAGCACACCGTGCTCCGGCCGCCGCCAGTGACCATCGCCGCCGTCGCTCTAGATCATTTCCGGCCACGTTCCTGGCATGAATGAACTCGCGACGCAAAGACCGATCGAACGGTGCCGACGGCACCCGATTTGGTGCTTCGTAGGCAAATTCCGGCGGCCTCCAGTGCCCTCCGCCGCGTTTCGCGTCAACGGCGACGAGCCGCCGGCCGCGCTGACCTGGCGAGCGTGTGGGGTCCACCCGGGTCACTGCCAGTGGGCCCCACCGCTCATTTGACCGCGTTGACCACGGTCAACGCGCGTCACTGTTCACCTTAGCCACTGACGTGTGGGGCCCACAGACTTAATTAGTGCTAATCAAATAATTAGTGATCTGTTAATTAGTTACTGACACAGACATGTGGGGCCCCTAGCCTAATTAACCCCTGTTAACTTAAATTAGTTTCTGTTAAGCCCTCAGAGGCTGACAGGGGGGTCCCGCAGGTCAGGTTTGACCTGGACCGGCAGGTTTGACTCGCTGAAGTCATGGTGACGTCAGGCTGACGCAATAATCCTTTTTCTATAAATAAAATTAATTCCAAAAAATCAATAATCTTTAAAAATTCATAACTTTTAATCCGTAACTCCGATGAAAAAACTTTATACATGAAAGTTGCTCAGAATTTCGAGACGAATCCGGATACGCGGTCCGTTCGTCCGTCACACGTCCCTAGCTATCCGAACATGGAACCGTCCTCCTCCGGTCATCTGTCTGACTAACGTCCGGAACCAGGAAAACATTCCCGAATGATCCCCTCCTTCACCGTTGTCGTGTATCACTACGATAGACCACCTCTAGCATCGTGTATCGTATTTTCATGCATATGTCGCTTCGTATTTACTGTTTTCCTCCCCCTCTTTTCCCTCGGTAGATTTCGGTGCCGACGTAGCCTCCGAGATCGACGCAGCTCCGGTGATTGGTTACAGTACTGACGACCTTGCCCTTGCCGCCAAGCAACCAGGCAAGCCCCCCCCTTTTGATCATCTCGATATCGCCTATTCTAATTCTCCTGCTTGCATTAGAATTATGCTACTGTTACTGTTTTTCCTATATCTGCTGCATAGCCTGTTTATTGTAGCCTACTGTTGATAACTGCCTTCTATCCTAAACTGTTTTAGTATAGACTGGGTAGAGCCCCATTAGTGACCCCCACTTTATCCCGACTGCCCCGCTGGAGTTTCAGAAGACCCGATCAACGGGATTGAAGATCAGCCCCGGCACTGCACCTCACTTTCCCCTTAGTTGCTCGACACTACTGGGTTACTATCGAGTGCCGAGGGTGATACCTCGACAGCACTTCTGATGATAACCTTGTAGGTTAGTTAACCGGTCGTGGTAAGCGAGGGTGATTCCTCCTACACCACCCCCCATACTGACAAAGCCGCGCAACACCTCACGTGTGGACCTCGAGGGTGATGCCTCCTACGTCCATCTTGATGTTACATCAGGTGGGAGTCCAACGAGGGTGATGCCTCGGATTCCCCTTGATATGGTGACCACACGGATGCCTTACATTACTGTTGATACTATTACTTAAAAGGCGGGTCGACCCCGAGGGGTACCCGCGAGTGATGGATAGTTACCCGTGAGTTATTCCACGAGGCGCGGCCGGGCATTCTTAGCCCTTGCAGCAAGTCCTCGAGACGGGGCGACGGGGTCACATCTTTCGTGAGTCTCTGCTCGTTACCGCAAGCCACTAGGACACTACGATTTGGATATATGATCTGAGCCGGCCTCTGGTCGGATAGCACTAACCATCACGTGGGCATAGTATGGGCGTTCTGCATCGTAACATCAGCCTAAAGCTCTGTCAGACGTCCAGTTCAGCATTGTGGCACGGTCGGATCGTACCGGCCTTCCGAGGCGGTGCTGGTATCCACCCTGCACACAACGACCCGGAGGGCGAGGGGCGATGGCCCAAGACCCCCTTGCGCTTAGGAGGTAGACCGGCGGGGACCTCTCTGCTGAGCTGTAGGTAGGGTTGCGGTGTGTCGTTTGGCCGAGGCCGGGCATGACCTAGGAAAGTGTGTCCGGCCGGAGTTAATTGAGCGTGGTGGGTAAGTTGGTGCACCCCTGCAGGGAAGAACACATCTATCGATAGCCGGTCCTACGGTAAAGGACACTCGGAGTTGTATCCCGATCGGTACAGTTAGAATTGGGATGTTACCTGGATATGTGACTCCGGGATCGCTTTCTCGCAGGGAGACGAGGAAGGATCTCTGGGCGAGACTGTTGCTTGCTACTACCTCTACTACTTTATACTATGCTGCTCTGTACTCTTCTATATGCTGCAAGACGCTCGAAGATGCTTGAAGATGCTGAAGATGCTAGTCTTCGAAAGGACTAGGCCTTCTCTCTATTCTGGCATTTCTGCAGCCCAGTCCACATATACAGCCATCCCTTGATAATGTTGCATATGTAGTGTAGATCCTTGCTTGCTGAGTACTTCGCAGTACTCACGGTTGCTTTGCTTTCCTTTTTCTCCCTTATCAGTTGTCGCGACCAGATGACGGAGCCCCTGAGATAGCTGTTCCACCATCGACTATTTCTACCACCCCGAGGACGGCTTCTACTTCTAGATGGCTAACGACCAAGAGTAGGTTCGGAGGGTCCTAGGCAGGAGGCCTACGCCTTTCGATCGTAGTGTTTCATTTTGGTTCCGCCTTTCTAAAGGCCTTTCTGTTTTCTTTTATATCTGTACTCAGATATCTGACGCTTCCGCTGATGCTTGTTTGTCATCAAGCTTATTTATTCGAGCCCTCGAGGCCCTGGCTTGTAATATATGCTTGTATGACTTTATTTATATTTTAGAGTTGTGTTGTGATATCTTCAAGTGAGTCCTTAGGCTTGATCGTGTGCATTTGCGTGTATGATTTGTGCACGATTAAGCCGGGGGCGTCACAGGTTGGTATTAGAGCCGACTGCCTCTAGGAGTCCCCCCTTTCCAACTCTTTGGCCGAAGTTGAGTCTAGTGGTCAAAAACTGTTTTACTAACTTGGCTGTGTGGCTTACGGGCCCACGTCGCCAACTGGGTGGTATTAGGATCTTTTACTCCTCGACCTTTACTCTAGGATTCTACTCTCTCATCTATTCGGGTTAAAATTTTACCAACTCCAACATTAGGTTCTCGTAATCACATCCACCCGGAGTTCTGAAATATTCCCCCTTGCTTCAAGATTGTGGGCCAGGTTCTGCTTACAGGATCCTTTTATCGAGGGCACCCTGTGTTGACACTTGCAGATTCCTCGCTCCTACAGTTTTCTCCGACGTTGATGTAGCCTTTGCTATGTCTCGTTGTGTACTTCCTTACCGCGTGCCTGCGCGCCGCCTAGTTGTCTAGCCTTCTTTTTTTCAGCTGTCGTAATGCCGGATTGTAACCGAGGCTATGTGTGGATTTGAGTGTCTGGTGTGAATATGATGAAGTATCTATTGCACTTCCTTCTGTTGTGCGTATTGCTTCATGAGTCATTCCATACACCTGCAATTTTGCTTCCTAAACTGCCCTGTTGATTTGGCAGGATGGCTGATGATACTCCACCTCCACCCTATATTGTCGAAATGAGGCAGCAGTTTGAACTCAACCGTCAGTTCATGACCGGAGTATTGGCTCAGTTTCCAACTCAGAATGCTCAGCAACAGCACATCCCAATAACTCTGCCAGAATTCGTGCGCCTCAACCCGTCTGTTTTCCGCAGCTCCACAAATCCTATGGATGCTGATTATTGGCTTCGTGACATCATGTTTGAAATGGAGTCAGCTAATGTGGCCCCTGACAGTTACGTCACCTTTGCGACATTTCACTTGAAGGGTCCCGCTGCTCAATGGTGGGAAAGCCACAAGGATACGTTGCCTGCAGAGACTGTACCCACCTGGCAAGAATTCCAGTCAGCTTTTCGTGCACGGTACATTCCTCAGGGTCTGATCGACCAGAAGAAGCAGGAGTTCCGTAAACTCACACAGGGCACACTGACTGTGGATGAATATCAGAGGGAATTTCTCGAATTATCCCGCTATGCTAAAGACGATGTCGACACTGACGCACGTAAGCAGGAGAAATTCCGTGAAGGGCTGCGTTCCGATATACAGCTCGCACTTCTTGTCCATGATTGTGAAGACTTTGCGACGCTTGTCAGTCAAGCCTACAGAGTTGAAACTGGTCTGGCTAAGTATCAGGAGTCGCTCAAACGCACTCGTGAAGCTGGCTCATCCTCGGGTCAGCCTGTTCAGAAACGTCGGGTTTGGATTCCGCACAATATTCATCACCGACCTGCTCCAACACCAAGACCATCTTATGTTGCACCTCGTCTGCCTTCACCGCCGAGACAGCTAACAGTTCAGGGTGGACAGCCTAATGCTATGGCATCTCCTCAGGTTGCACCATGTCCTCCTGTTGGTCGTAAGAAGAGTTGTCAAAACCGCCGATTCAGAAACCGTAATGCCATACCGTCTACTGTTGTACTTGGCCATGCCAATCACGTCGATGTTGAAAAGGCTCTGAAGGAACCGACTATCGTGCTGGGAACACTCTCTGTGAATTCAGTACCAGCCTCTGTTCTCTTTGATTCTGGAGCATCGCATGCTTTTGTGTCCCAACAATTTGCTCAGTCACATGAGTTATACTTGGAGAAATTACCCACTCCTCTAATGGTTCAGTCCCCGAGATCCAAATGGCAAACCACAATGTTAAGCCCTCATAACCACATCGAGATTGGAGGTCTACTTTTTCCGGTTTCTCTCATTGTACTAGGACCTTCCGACATTGACATCATCCTTGGTATGGATTGGTTGAAAGCGAATAAAGCTTTGATTGACTGTGCTGCTAAGACAGTCCAGCTCACTCATCCTTCCGGCCAGATAGTCAGATACTCAGCTCAGACAGTTCAGAATGCCGAGGATCAGATATATGTTCTGAATGCATTGAATGCTTCACCTCTTGAAGGCATCTAGAACATTCCAGTTGTTCGTGATTTTCAAGATGTCTTTCCGGAAGAACTTCCAGGCATTCCCCCTGCCAGAGCTGTCGAGTTTGTTATCGACTTGAAACCAGGCACTACCCCTATTGCAAAGCGTCCGTACAAGATGCCTCCGCATCACCTTATTGAACTTAAGGAAGAAATCGACAAGTCGCTTAAGAAGGGTTTCATCCGCCCCAGTTCATCTGCTTGGGGAGCACCTTCCCTCTTTGTCAAGAAGAAGGATGGTACGAATCGGTTGGTTCAAGATTACCGACCTATCAACCAAGCAACAATTCAAAATAAGTATCCGCTTCCCAGAATCAACGATCTGTATGATCAACTTGCTGGTTCCTCAGTATTCTCTAAGCTTGATTTGAGATTGGGATACCACCAGATCCGAGTTCGTGAAGAAGATATTCCGAAGACAGCATTTGTTTCTCGCTATGGTTCTTATGAGTACACTGTCATGTCTTTCGGCTTGACTAATGCTCCAGCAACCTTCTCCCGGTTAATGAATTACATCTTCATGGATTATCTCGACAAATTCGTCGTGGTATATCTGGATGATATTCTGGTTTATTCAAAGAATGAAGAAGAACATGCCGAACATCTTCGGCTTGTACTGGAAAAGCTGCGTGAACATCAATTGTATGCCAAGTATTCCAAGTGTGAGTTCTGGTTATCTGAAGTGACATATCTCGGCCATGTGATTTCGAAAGAAGGCATTGCCGTTAACCCAGAACGAGTTCAGGCTATTCTTGAATGGACTCCGCCGAAGAATGTCAAGCAAGTCAGAAGTTTTCTCGGCCTTGCAAGCTATTGTCGTCGCTTTGTCGAGAATTTCTCAAAGATTGCTAAGCCTCTGACTGATTTGCTTCACAAGGGCGTTAAGTTTGAATGGACAGAAAAATGTCAGGAAAGTTTTCAAACACTCAAAGACAAGCTGACATCTGCCCCAGTACTTGCTCCTCCAGATTCTCGCAAAGATTTTGTGATCTATTGTGACGCATCCCGTGAAGGACTAGGCTGTGTCCTAATGCAGGAACGTAAAGTGATTGCATATGGCTCTCGTCAGTTGCGTCCGCATGAAGAGAATTATCCGGTACATGATCTAGAACTAGCTGCTGTCATCTATGCACTGCAGTTGTGGCGACATTACCTCCTCGGTAATCGTTGCGAGATCTACATGGATCATAAGAGCCTGAAGTACTTGTTCACTCAACCATCTCTAAACCTCCGTCAGCAAAGATGGATGGAGACCATTGCAGACTATGATTTGGGTATTTCTTATACCCCTGGCAAGGCTAACGTAATGGCTGATGCGTTGAGCCGCAAATCCTATTGCTGTGAACTTGAAGTCCAGCTAGAACAACCACTTCTGTATGAAGAGCTTCGGAAGCTAAATCTCGAGATAGTTCCTCAAGGATACCTATCAAACTTGGTTGTTGAACCAGACCTTGAGAAGGCTGTTAAGATTGCGCAAGCTAAAGATGCTGAAATTGGTCTGATGAAGAAAGATCTTCACCTGGAAAAATACAGGGATTTCTCATTGTCTGAAGATGGAACCTTGTACTTCAGAGACCGCATTGTCGTACCTCGCTTCGAGCTTATGACTGATAAGGTCATGAAGGAGGCACATGATACACCGCTGTCTATTCATCCGGGTAGCACCAAGATGTATCGTGATCTTCGTCAAAGGTACTGGTGGTCTAGAATGAAGCAGGATATTGCTCGTTATGTTGCTGAATGTGACGTTTGTCGTCGCATAAAGGCAGAACATCAGAAACCTGCAGGACTTCTTCAACCACTTCCTATTCCGTTGTGGAAATGGGATAGAGTGCAAATGGACTTCATTACTGGTCTTCCCAAGTCACCGAAGGGTCACGATGCTATTCTTGTCATCGTCGACCAGCTTTCCAAGGTTGCCCATTTTCTGCCTGTCAAGGAGACGATCACAGCTAAACAGTTAGCAGAGCTGTATATCTCCAGAATCGTTTCACTCCACGGAATTCCGAAGGAGATTAGTTCGGACCGTGGCAGTCTATTCACCTCCAAATTCTGGGAAAGTTTCCAAGAAGCTATGGGAACTCATATCACCTGGAGTTCAGCTTATCATCCCCAATCCCAAGGCCAAGTCAAACGAGTCAATCAAGTGCTCGAAGACATGCTGCGAGCTTGTGTTATATCTTTTGGCAAGAAGTGGGAAGAATCTCTCCCGTATGCCGAGTTCTCTTATAACAACAGCTATCAAGCCAGCTTGAAAATGGCCCCCTTCGAAGTACTATATGGACGTAAATGTCGGACCCCTCTGAATTGGTCAGAAACTGGGGAACGACCTCTTGTTGGTCCGGATATTATCCAACACACCGAAGAACAAGTCCGCATTGTCCGAGAAAATCTCAAGGCGGCTCAAGACCGCCAGAAGAGCAACTATGATCGCAAACGATGGGGTCTGACTTATCAACCAGGTGATCAAGCTTATCTTCGAGTCACTCCTATGAAGGGCACCCGTCGTTTCGGAATCAAGGGCAAGTTAACTCCTCGCTATATTGGTCCTTTTCGCATAGTTGCCAGACGTGGACAGGTGGCATATAAATTGGAGTTGCCGCCGCAATTCTCCCACATCCACGACGTCTTCCACGTGTCACAACTTCGAAAGTGCTTCAAAGAATCTCCGCACCGAGCAGTGGATCATGAGATGCTCGAATTGCAAGATGACTTGTCTTATAAAGAGCATCCGATCCGTATTCTCGATGAAGCTGAACGTCGGACTCGTCAGAAGGTTACCAAGTTCCTGAAGGTGCAGTGGTCGAATCACACTGAAGACGAAGCCACTTGGGAACGCGAGGATAACCTCCGTGCTGAATACCCCGAACTCTTCCCCTCTACTTCTTAATTCTCGGGACGAGAATTTCTTTTAGAGGAGGAGAATTTGTAACACCCCTTTTGTAATTGCTACAGTGATCAGCTAATGATACTGCCAGGTCATCTCCATTTGCAGTGCTTAATCACTTTGGCGAAATATTCAATTCAAATGCTATTCTGAAAAATCAACTCAATTTCAAAAGTGAAAATTAAAGTTGTTCCATACTTGTGGGAAAAATGTTCACATTATTGCAAATATTCCAAAACAATTATATGTTAAGGAATACAACATTACCTTGTTGGTAAAATGAGCAGTGGCAATTAATTCAGAGCATTTCAGCATTTTTAAAATGCTATCTCATTTATGGAAAATCCAAAAAGAGTCAAATAATCTTCTAACTTTTTGTGGCACTGCTTAAAAACACAAGCGAATTAATGGGACACTTCCCATACTATTTCTAAGTGAATAGGTTGCTCCAATGAATCTTTTTCTTCTCTGTTTATTAAATAAAATAAGAAAACAGAAAAAAAAAGGGAAAGGGCCAGAGGCCACTTACCTGGCAGGCCGACCGGCCCAGCCCACTTCTCCACCTACCTCCTCCCCGCGTCGCCATCTCCTTGGCGCCGGACGCCCGCGCCGGTCGCCGCTCGCCACCGCGGCAGGAACGGGTGGGCGAGGGGATAAGCTCGCCCCGTCCATTCCCCCTGCCTCCTCCGTCGCTCTCCCCCTCACATCACTCCTCTCCCCCTGGTCATTCATCTCTCCCTCCCTCGCTCTCCATCGCTCCCTCTCTCTCTCTCGTCGGTGCCCGAACGTCACCGCCGCCGACGCTCGATTCCTCGGCCACCGAGCCCCTCCAGCCCCGCCGACCTATCCAGAAGCTCCAACGCCATCGACTCCTTCGTCCGGTGCTGTGGGATTGAACTGGGGAGCGCCCTATCGCCGAGTCTTCGCCGTCTTCCACCTCGGAACCGCCGCCGTTCGCCGTCGTCCCCGTCGTTTCTGCTGCTCCTAACCTGTCGCCGAGCCATCGTGTGCTCCTCTGGTGAGCACAGCAACATCTTCCCCCTGTTTTCCGCTCGGATTGCCGTCGCTAGCCGCTATCGCCATGGACGCCCGAGCCGAGCTTCGCCGCGGCTGCTGCTGCCATCGATGTGGTCACGGTCGCAAGCAACCAACCACGTCAGCGAGTTCAGTGCACCTCCAGGAGCCGAACGCGCTTAGCCTCGCCCCCCTCTTTGTTCCCATTCTGCCGATCCCGAGCACACCGTGCTCCGGCCGCCGCCAGTGACCATCGCCGCCGTCGCTCTAGATCATTTCCGGCCACGTTCCTGGCATGAATGAACTCGCGACGCAAAGACCGATCGAACGGTGCCGACGGCACCCGATTTGGTGCTTCGTAGGCAAATTCCGGCGGCCTCCAGTGCCCTCCGCCGCGTTTCGCGTCAACGGCGACGAGCCGCCGGCCGCGCTGACCTGGCGAGCGTGTGGGGTCCACCCGGGTCACTGCCAGCGGGCCCCCACCGCTCATTTGACCGCGTTGACCACGGTCAACGCGCGTCACTGTTCACCTTAGCCACTGACGTGTGGGGCCCACAGACTTAATTAGTGCTAATCAAATAATTAGTGATCTGTTAATTAGTTACTGACACAGACATGTGGGGCCCCTAGCCTAATTAACCCCTGTTAACTTAAATTAGTTTCTGTTAAGCCCTCAGAGGCTGACAGGGGGGTCCCGCAGGTCAGGTTTGACCTGGACCGGCAGGTTTGACTCGCTGAAGTCATGGTGACGTCAGGCTGACGCAATAATCCTTTTTCTATAAATAAAATTAATTCCAAAAAATCAATAATCTTTAAAAATTCATAACTTTTAATCCGTAACTCCGATGAAAAAACTTTATACATGAAAGTTGCTCAGAATTTCGAGACGAATCCGGATACGCGGTCCGTTCGTCCGTCACACGTCCCTAGCTATCCGAACATGGAACCGTCCTCCTCCGGTCATCTGTCTGACTAACGTCCGGAACCAGGAAAACATTCCCGAATGATCCCCTCCTTCACCGTTGTCGTGTATCACTACGATAGACCACCTCTAGCATCGCGTATCGTATTTTCATGCATATGTCGCTTCGTATTTACTGTTTTCCTCCCCCTCTTTTCCCTCGGTAGATTTCGGTGCCGACGTAGCCTCCGAGATCGACGCAGCTCCGGTGATTGGTTACAGTACTGACGACCTTGCCCTTGCCGCCAAGCAACCAGGCAAGCCCCCCCCTTTTGATCATCTCGATATCGCCTATTCTAATTCTCCTGCTTGCATTAGAATTATGCTACTGTTACTGTTTTTCCTATATCTGCTGTATAGCCTGTTTATTGTAGCCTACTGTTGATAACTGCCTTCTATCCTAAACTGTTTTAGTATAGACTGGGTAGAGCCCCATTAGTGACCCCCACTTTATCCCGACTGCCCCGCTGGAGTTTCAGAAGACCCGATCAACGGGATTGAAGATCAGCCCCGGCACTGCACCTCACTTTCCCCTTAGTTGCTCGACACTACTGGGTTACTATCGAGTGCCGAGGGTGATACCTCGACAGCACTTCTGATGATAACCTTGTAGGTTAGTTAACCGGTCGTGGTAAGCGAGGGTGATTCCTCCTACACCACCCCCCATACTGACAAAGCCGCGCAACACCTCACGTGTGGACCTCGAGGGTGATGCCTCCTACGTCCATCTTGATGTTACATCAGGTGGGAGTCCAACGAGGGTGATGCCTCGGATTCCCCTTGATATGGTGACCACACGGATGCCTTGCATTACTGTTGATACTCTTACTTAAAAGGCGGGTCGACCCCGAGGGGTACCCGCGAGTGATGGATAGTTACCCGTGAGTTATTCCACGAGGCGCGGCCGGGCATTCTTAGCCCTTGCAGCAAGTCCTCGAGACGGGGCGACGGGGTCACATCTTTCGTGAGTCTCTGCTCGTTACCGCAAGCCACTAGGACACTACGATTTGGATATATGATCTGAGCCGGCCTCTGGTCGGATAGCACTAACCATCACGTGGGCATAGTATGGGCGTTCTGCATCGTAACATCAGCCGAAAGCTCTGTCAGACGTCCAGTTCAGCGTTGTGGCACGGTCGGATCGTACCGGCCTTCCGAGGCGGTGCTGGTATCCACCCTGCACACAACGACCCGGAGGGCGAGGGGCGATGGCCCAAGACCCCCTTGCGCTTAGGAGGTAGACCGGCGGGGACCTCTCTGCTGAGCTGTAGGTAGGGTTGCGGTGTGTCGTTTGGCCGAGGCCGGGCATGACCCAGGAAAGTGTGTCCGGCCGGAGTTAATTGAGCGTGGTGGGTAAGTTGGTGCACCCCTGCAGGGAAGAACACATCTATCGATAGCCGGTCCTACGGTAAAGGACACTCGGAGTTGTATCCCGATCGGTACAGTTAGAATTGGGATGTTACCTGGATATGTGACTCCGGGATCGCTTTCTCGCAGGGAGACGAGGAAGGATCTCTGGGCGAGACTGTTGCTTGCTACTACCTCTACTACTTTATTCTATGCTGCTCTGTACTCTTCTATATGCTGCAAGACGCTCGAAGATGCTTGAAGATGCTGAAGATGCTAGTCTTCGAAAGGACTAGGCCTTCTCTCTATTCTGGCATTTCTGCAGCCCAGTCCACATATACAGCCATCCCTTGATAATGTTGCATATGTAGTGTAGATCCTTGCTTGCTGAGTACTTCGCAGTACTCACGGTTGCTTTGCTTTCCTTTTTCTCCCTTATCAGTTGTCGCGACCAGATGACGGAGCCCCTGAGATAGCTGTTCCACCATCGACTATTTCTACCACCCCGAGGACGGCTTCTACTTCTAGATGGCTAACGACCAGGAGTAGGTTCGGAGGGTCCTAGGCAGGAGGCCTACGCCTTTCGATCGTAGTGTTTCATTTTGGTTCCGCCTTTCTAAAGGCCTTTCTGTTTTCTTTTATATCTGTACTCAGATATCTGACGCTTCCGCTGATGCTTGTTTGTCATCAAGCTTATTTATTCGAGCCCTCGAGGCCCTGGCTTGTAATATATGCTTGTATGACTTTATGTATATTTTAGAGTTGTGTTGTGATATCTTCAAGTGAGTCCTTAGGCTTGATCGTGTGCATTTGCGTGTATGATTAGTGCACGATTAAGCCGGGGGCGTCACAGGTCGGAAGAAATCGATGATGTCCCAGGTACACATTCTTCCTGGATTTGTCCAAATATATACTTTCGGTGTCATCTAAACAATGCGTGCATGCATGGTATCCCTTGTTTGTCTGTCCTGAAAGGTTACTGAGAGCAGGCCAATCATTGATGGTTACAAACAGCAACACATGTAGGTCAAATTCCTCCTGGTTGTGCTCATCCCACACACGTACAGCTTTTCCATTCCACAGCTGTAAAATTTCTTCAACTAATGGCCTTAGGTACACATCAATGTCGTTGCCGGGTTGCTTAGGGCCTTGGATGAGCACTGGCATCATAATGAACTTCCGCTTCATGCACAACCAAGGAGGAAGGTTATAGATACATAGAGTCACGGGGCAGGTGCTAAGATTGCTGCTCTGCTCCCCAAAAGGATTAATGCCATCTGCGCTTAAACCAAACCATACGTTTCTTGCGTCACCTGCAAAGTCCTCCCACTTTCTCTCGATTTTTCTCCACTGCGACCCATCAGCGGGTGCTCTCAACTTCTCGTCTTTCTTACGGTCTTCTTTGTGCCATCGCAACAACTTGGCATGCTCTTTGTTTCTGAACAGACGTTTCAACCGTGGTATTATAGGAGCATACCACATCACCTTGGCAGGAACCCTCTTCCTGGGGCGCTCGCCCTCAACATCACCAGGGTCATCTCGTCTGATCTTATACCGCAATGCACCGCATACCGGGCATGCATTCAAATCCTCGTACTCACCGCGGTAGAGGATGCAGTCATTAGGGCTTGCATGTATCTTCTGCACCTCCAATCCTAGAGGGTATAGAACCTTCTTTGCTTCGTACGTACTATCAGGCAATTCGTTATCCTTTGAAAGCTTCTTCTTCATTATTTTCAGTAGCTTCCCAAATCCGTTGTCAGATACACCATTGTCTGCCTTCCATTGCAGCAATTCCAGTGTGGTACCGAGCTTTGTGTTGTCATCTTTGCAATTTGGGTACAACCCTTTTTTGTGATCCTCTAACATGCGATCGAACTTCAACTTCTCCCTTTCACTTTGGCATTGTCTCTTTGCATCAACAATGACCCGGCGAAGATCATCATCGGGCACATCGTCTGGTTCCTCTTGATCTTCAGCTTCCCCCATTGTAGTATCACCGTATTTAGGGGGCGGATAGTTGTCATCATCCTCTTCTTCTTCGTTATCTTCCATCATAACCCCTCTTTCTCCGTGCTTGGTCCAAACATTATAGTGTGGCATGAAACCCTTCTCAAGCAGGTGGATGTGAAGGGTTTTCGAGTCAGAGTAATCCTTCGTATTCCCACAGATAGGGCATGGACAATACATAAAACCATTCTGCTTGTTTGCCTCAGCCACTTCAAGAAAATTATGCAGGCCCTCAATGTACTTGGAGGTGCGTCGGTCACCGTACATCCATTGCCGGTTCATCTGCGTGCATTATATAATTAAGTGTATCAAAAACCATTACAGAACATCATGAATAGAGAAGTGACCAAATTAATGCAAGTTCATCATCACATTAAAACCAAAGTACAGAAGTGATCAAAGGTTATTACTGAAAAAAGAAATACATAAAGTTCATACATAGTTCTCATAGAACAACATACAGCTCTCTAGAGCATCTAATTAAAACATACATTGAAACTAACATACAACTATTTAAAACATTTAAATGCAACAACAAATGCGATCATGATCGCAACTAAGGTAACAATTGATCCAACAGCATAATGATACCAAGCCTCATTATCAATGGCATATTTTTTTTATCTTTCTAATCTTCAAGCGCATTGCATCCATCTTGATCTTGTGATCATCGACGACATCGGCAACATGCAACTCCAATTTCATCTTCTCCTCCTCAATTCTTTTCAATTTTTCTTTCAAATACTCATTTTCTTGTTCAACTAAATTTAACCTCTCGACAAGAGGGTCGGTTGGAATTTCCGGTTCACATACCTCCTAGATAAAAACATCTATGTCACGTTGGTCGGCATAATTGTCATAAGCACTAAATGAAACAAATAGTTATAAAAGATAATATACCATATCCGAATCATAGACCGGACGAGGGCCGACGGGGGCGGATACCAAAACCATGGCACTATATAATAACAAATAATAATAAAAGTAAGAAATTTATACAAGTATATCTATCTAAAGCATACAAGTAAGAATTTTTTTCTTTTAAAAAGAAGATAAGAACAAGAGGCTCACCACGGTGGTGCCGGCGACGAGATCGGCGCGGGCAATCGAGGACGGTGAGGACGGGGACGGCACGGCACCCTACATAGGTGCAGACTCTAAGAAGTTAATTTTAGCTCAAATTGTGCATCTAAATCAAAAGAACTCCCACATACACTCCTACACTAAAACCCACAAACCACTCTATTTCTAGGGCATTTGAAATGAGCTAAACTAGCAGTGAGAGATGAAAGGATGAAGTAGCTAACCTTTTAGAACACTTGTATAGTTGGTGCACCGCCAAACCTAGACAAATCTTAGGGAAAATGGAGCTTGGAGAGGAGAAAGCTTAAGTGTGGCTCCGGCATTTCATCGAACACCTCATGTGCATAGGAGGTGAAAACAGAGAGCAGCACACCTCCCACGCCCTTCCACGGCCAAAAACAGAGGAGATGGGGGGGGGGGCGCGGATATATATAGGAAAAACTTTAGTCTTGGTTTGTGTCTAAAACTGGGACTAAAGGTTGTCCTTTAGTCCCGGTTCCAGCCACCAACGGGGACTAAAGGGGCTGCGCCAGGAGCGAAGCCCTTCGGTCCTGGTTCGTGTCTGGAACCGGGACTAAAGGGGTCAGACGAACCGGGACCCTAGCCCGGTCGGCGCCCTGGCCTCACGAACCGGGACTGATGCACCCATTGGTCCCGGTTCATAGGAGAACCGGGATTAATGCCCTTTTCTGGCCTGGACCAAAGCCCTGTTTTCTACTAGTGTACACTGCTTAGTTAGGCTGTCATGGTTTTGCTGGCCTGCTAAGATCTGGAAGTGATGGACTTGCATGTGTTTGTTCTTACTCTGAAACAAGAATTGACTTTGATATCTACTCTCCTGGAACCCAAAAAAATGTGCCAATTCAACTTTCATGTTTGACTAGTGGACACTTTGAAACTCTCCCTGGTGCCTGAAGTTCCATCGAACATTTTAAAGTGTGCTTCTCCATGAAATAACCCGACCTTTTCTTAGTAACAGGGCTGTAGAATTTAAAGTGCAACATTGTGGAGAATATACACCTTTTGCCACATTACAGAAGGCCGCTTTTCAGCTCATTTATTGTACGAACTGCCTGTTTTGATAAGTAACATTTGTAAACATGAGCAGTAACGTTTGTAAACATGAGAAAAAGCTGACTGTAGCATTGGCGCCACTCCTGTGAACTGGTTTTTGTAAAATCTTCTGCCTATTGAACCAGATGCAGAATTTCTCGCTGGAGCCACATTTTCTCAGCCATGTCCAGACAGCTATGTACGTATTAACATTAACGGAATTGCTAAGTCACATCTAGATGTTTTCTAAGAATGTCACATCTAAATTCTTGTTCATTGGATCTTTTTTCCACTGTAAATGTCGTGCATTGTTTGATTTCCGTCACGCGCGTCCCTCGTTGCTCACGTCGCTGTGGCTTGGGCGTGGGCGTTGCTCTGCCTTTTGTTGGTCCAGCCTCTCGTTGCGGCCGGCCTGTTTCTTTTTCTTTGTTTGTCTTTTCTGGGTTGTGCTGTAGAATTCCCAATAGGCTATCTGTTTTGATGCCCATACACGATACTTGTTGGTTCAATATCTTTTTTTTGTCCCGGTCATAATTTTTTTAGGACGTGAAACACTTTTCAAATTGTGCATACACTTATTAAATTTCACAATTTTTTGTTTTTATGGACACTTATTTATTTATGTTTTTTTTCTAAATTCATGAACATTCAAAAAATATTTAAATATTTTTTAAATCAGATTTGCTAAATCTCATGAAGATTTTAACATTATCTTATTTAAGTTGTGGTCCGACCGATCTATTTTATTGTAATGTTTGCGCAAACTTGATCCAGTTTTGTTTGCAGCGTGCATCTCGCGTTGTCGCCATGTCCATTTGTTGGCCTGTTTTCGTTAAGCCTTTTATGTTTGGACTCTATTTTATTTTTTTCTGATAATTTTCATGGGCTTTTTTTGTCGCTTGTTACTGACGTGCTTTGTAGAAGCAGAGGAGACATGGTGTTCCGTTCGTTGCCTCTTTTGATCACATCCATTCTACCGCTGATTTGTCTCTCCTCATTCATTCTCTCTACATTTTTTCTTTGTCTTTCATTATAGCCGACACATTTTTTTGCGCGATGCTTTTTCCGCCTCAGTTGCAACTTCACTCTTAACTTGCAATTGGGACCAACCATTTTTTTTCATCATAGTTGCAATCCCACCATCCACTCGCAATTGGGCTCATATTTATTGTTTCCTCAGTTGCAAACCCACCTTTGACTCACACTTGGCCCTGTCGTTATAGATGTCTCAATTGCATGTCCTTGTTCGACTAGCAACTGGCCCCGTAGTTCTTTTGTCATCCCATTCACAACTCAATCCCTGACTCGCAACTGGTCCCCGTAGTTGTTTGTTGTCATAGTTGCAAGTTCACCCCGACTAGCAACTAGAACCGTAGTTTGTTCTTCTCTCAGCTGTGAGTCCACTCTCAACTCGCAACTAGGGTCCCATAGTATTTGTTTCAGTTGCAAGTCCACCCTCAACTCGCATATGGGATTGTAGTTGTAGGTTCCCCAGTTGCAAGTCCACCCTTGACTCACAACTGGGCTTGTAGTTGTAGTTGCCCCAGCTGCAAGTTCACCCTCGACTCGCAACTGGGCTTGTAGTTGTAGTTGCCTCAACTGCAAGTCCACCCTCAACTCGCAACTGGGGCTTGTAGTTGTAGTTGTCCCAACTGCAAGTCGGCCCTTAACTCGCAACTGGGCTCATAGTTTGTTTTCATCCTAGTTGCAAGCCTGCCACCGACTCGCAACTGGACCCATATTTGTTGTTGCCTCAGTTGCAAGTCCACCTTCAACTCAACACTGGCTCCGTAGTTGTAGGTGTCCCTATTGCAAGTCCATGTTCGACTCACAACTGGCCTCGTAGTTGTTTTAGCGTCCCATTTGCAACTCAAGCCCTGACTCGCAAATAGGCCCCATAGTTGTTTGTTGTCATAGTTGCAAGTCCACCCTCGACTCGCAACCTTAACCGCAGTTTATCCAATTGCGAGTCAACCCTCGACTTGCAACTAGGGTCTCATATAGTATTTCTCCCAATTGCAAGTCCACCCTTGAGTCACAACTGGGATTGTAGTTGTAGGTGCCCTAGTTGCAAGTCCACCCTCGACTCACAACTAGGCTTTTAGTTGTAGTTTTCCCAGTTGCAAGTTCACCCTCAACTTGCAACTAGCCCATAGTTTGTTTTCATCCCAGTTGCAAGCCCACCACCTGACTCACAAACGGGCCCATATTTGTTGTTGCCTCAGTTGCAAGTCCACCTTCGACTCACCACTAGCCCCATAGTTGTAGGTGTCCCAATTGCAAGTCCACATTCGACTCGCAACTGGCCCCGCAATTGTTTTTTCATCCCATTTGCAACTCAAGCCCCGACTCACAACTGGGTCTTGTAGTTGCTCGTTGTCATAGTGCAAGTGCACCCTCGAGTCGCGACTAGAACCGTAGTTTGTTCTCTTCCAAGTTATGAGTTCACCTTCAAATTGCGACTGGATCCCATAGTATTTGTCCCAGTTGCAGGTGCCTCGGTTCCAAGTCCACCCTCGACTCACAACTGGGCTTGTAGTTGTAGTTGCGCCAGTTGCAAGTCCACCCCTGACTCGCAACTAGGGCTTGTAGTTGTAGTTTCCCCAGTTGCCGGTCCATCGTCAACTCACAACTGGGGTTCGTAGTTGTAGTTGCCCTAAAGGCAAACCCACCCTTGACTCTCAACTGGGCCCATAGTTTGTTTTGATTCCAGTTGCAAGCCCTCGTCCGACTCGCAACTAGGCCCACATTTGTCATTGCCTCAGTTGCAAGTCCACCTTCGACTTACCACTGGCGTCGTAGTTGTAGGTGTCGCAGTTGCAAGTCCACGGTGGACAACTGGCCCCGTAGTTGTTTTGTTGTCCCATTTGCAACTCAAGCCCCAACTCGCAACTGGGACTCATAGTTGTTTGTTGTCATAGTTGCAAGTCCACCCTGGACTCGCAACTGGAACCATAGTTTGTTCTCCTCTCTATTGCAAGTCCATTCTCGACTCGTAACTGGGGTCCCATAGTATTTGTCACAGTTGCAAGTCCATCCACGACTCGCAACTGGGATTGTAGTTGTAGGTGCCTCGGTTGCAAGTCCACCCCTAGATCACAATTGGGTTTGTAGTTGTAGTTGCCCCAGTTACAAGTCCACCCTCGACTTGCAACTGGGATTGTAGTTGTAGGTGCGCGTAGTTTCATGTCCGCCCACGACTCACAAGTCACAACTGGTGCTTCTAATTGTAGTTGCCCCAGTTGCAAGTCCATCCTCGACTCGCAACTGGGGTTTGTAGTTGTAGTTGCCATAGTTGCAAGTTCACCCTCGACTCACAACTGGGCATGTAGTTTTGTTTTCATCTCAGTTGCAAACCCACCATCGACTCACAACTGGGCATGTAGTGTGTTTATTGTCCCGATTGCAATTCCACCCTCCACATGAAACCGGGCTCACCTTTTTTGTCTTGGTTGCAAGTCCACCATCGACACGCAACTGAGACGACCCCTTTTTTGTCTCTTTTTTCTTGTATTTGCTAACTTTTTTAATTCGTGAACGTTTATTCAAATTTGCTAATTCCTTTATGAAATGTTCATCGTCTATTTATAAAATTTTGATCATGTACTTTAATAAAAAATATTCTTCTCATTCTAAAAAATGTCCACCATAAATTTTAAAATGATTTATCGTGTGTTCCATAAAATAGTTGCCGTGTATCTAAAAAATGTTCATCAGACAATCTTTTTAAGATATACAGTATATAGGAAAGTGTTTTTTTTCATGCACACATGTTATTTTGCTCTCGTGCATCCACACGCATGTGTGCCTTTTTTTGGGTAAAACAATCACATGTGTAGACGTGGTGTGGTATCAGAAAAACATAAGGGCCCTAGTAGTTGCTAGTCCACTTTTATTTTATTTTTGCCCTTTTTAGCTTTTTAAGCTTATTTGGCCCTTTTTAGCTGCTCAGCGTTGATTGTTTTTTATTTCTAGGCCCAACACATTTTGATAAATGTCCCAGTTACAAGCCCATCTTCGACCCATTTTTATTTTTTTTCGAAAGATCTGCAACCGAGTCAGAGGGACCCAAGTTTTCATGTGTTATTTTATTTTGAAAAAGCCACCATTTATATGATTTTGAGTTGCCAACCCATTTTTTCAAATGTCCCGGTTGCGAGCCCATCTTTGACCAATTTTTTATTTTTTTCTGAAAGATATGCAACTGAGTTGGAGGGACCCAAATTTTCATGTGTTATTTTCTTTTGAAAAAGCCACCATTTATATGATTTCTAGTTCCCAACCCATCGAGTTAGTTCCCCATCTTTTAAAAAAATCTCATAGTTATATACAAATGAGGCACTCCCTTTTGAATAAGATCCTTTTGTATAATAGGATAGTTTGTTTACCAATTCAAAAAATATTCTGGAATTAAAAAAAGCGTTTTCAAAAATTGCAACACTCTAGACGTTTTCAAAGAAAAGGTTTTAAAAAATGACCGCGCTTTCAAAGAAAAGGTTTTCAGAGGGTGGTGTTGCACGTCCGCCAATTATGGCTAGTAACACTGACATTTTCATCTCCCATGAAACAAAACAACACGGGCTCATGCACGCAACTACAACATGATTACTAATTTTTTTAAGCTACACGTTTTCTATTTGTGTGTACTGCAAACTGGAATATTGCAACTTTTCTAGAAGCCCAGATCTAGTGTGTGATGACCTTTTCTTTGTCCGTGTCCTTTTCGCAAAAATGTTTTTCAAAAGACGCAATAATCTTGTGGGCAAAGATGAGTTCACAAACAACTGCAGGCCCAACGAGGGGAGTGACTAGAACAAGAAAGTGTGTTCGTGAAAGCAACAAGATAAATAATGAAAAATGATTAAAAACAAGGAAAATGATAGCAGAGAGACTTAGATGTGAGATAACAAAGTCACATCTAGATGTGTCCTAGACACACCCTAACATTAATAAATTAATAATTAGGGTGTGGCTAGGGAGCGCGAAGACTCTCGTTCGTGTGATCGGGCATGTTTTCCCTTTTAGGAAGTAAACCACATGGTTTGCCGCATGACCGCGTGATTCTGTAACAAAGATCTAGTAGTAAAAAGGAAATCAGCCAAGATCTTTGTGACGTGCATTTATCTAGGGTTTATTTTTTTTTAAAGTCATAACTTTTGATTCGAGCATCAAAATTTAGATCCGTTTTCATCGTTGGATTTCTCACGACGAGTTGTTCAAAACTAGATCCCATATGGGTAGGTTTTGTTGAACTTTTTTTTGTGAGCAACTTTAGGTGCAATGGAGGCAACTTTAGTGCTATATGGAAGCAACTTCTTCTTTTTGGCGTAGTAGAACTACCTATTAGGTTGGTTTGTGTAAAAACGAGAAAAAACACACAAAACATGAGGCACCTTTAGTGTCACATACAAGCAACTTCACTACATTATGTGTACCTATGAATTTTTCCAACTTTCCTATCATTGTTGCTCAGTTGCCTATTGTTGACGTTTAGTTGCCTATAAATACTATGAAATTGCCTAACATTGATGCTCAATTGTCTGCTATTGGTAATTAGTTGCCTACCATTACTGCTCAGTTGCCTAACTTTGTAAAATAGTTGCCGAAAATATTGTGAATGGTTATCATTGCTTTTTCTAAGTTGTCTACAAACACTCTGAAGTTGCCTACCAGTGATGCTTAGTTGTCTGCCATTGCTATTTCAGTTGCCTACAATACATTAAAAGTTGCCCATCAGTGTTACTAAGTTGCCTAACTATGAAACTTGCTTACCGTATCGAAAAGTGTTGTATGCAACTAAGGATGATGTTAAGCTACTCGCAAGTCATGGCAGGCGACTTAGGATAATGTTAGCCTACTTTGGAAACTAGGTTACCTACAATACTATCAACTTGGAGGAGAAAATAGTTACAATAGAATACTTGCTAGTTATGGTAGGGACTTAGAGGTGAAACTACTTAACTTGTAGTCATGGTAGCCAACTTCGAACTGATTTTCGATGATAGGAAGTCATAGTACGCACACTAACAAAAAGTTGCTTTCCTATAGCACTAAAGTTATCTCCATAGCATCCAAAGTTGCTCTAAATAAAAGTTCGTCGAAACATACTCATATGGAATCTAGTTTTGAAGAACTCATTGCGAGAAACACAACCATGAAAGCGGATTTGAATTCCGATGCTCAAATTAGAAGTTGCGGATTTTCAATTTTTTTTGAAACACCAAACAAATGCATGCACGTGAGATCTTGCTGAGAAATCATGGGGTGAAGGTGCGCGGAGACCAAGTGCTTTTCCTGCACGTTAATTCCAGTGTGTGAGCCTCACAGTTGAATTGGTTTTAATTTAGTCTTCTCGATCGGATGGCTAACACAGCATGCACTCGCAACGACGAAAAAGTGCAGCTGCACTTTCTAGCATTTGGATAATAATTATTCACAAAATCTTTCTAGATAGCTACGTGCTCTCAGCCACATATCGCAAAACCCCGAGTGCTTCCTTGTGAAAATTGCATAGGCTTGACTTTTGCGTCCGAAAAAATGATATCGTACTGGAAATGCCAAGCTCGCCATCAAAACAATTTGCACCTATTATCCACATTCGTTAACAAGTGCCCGTGAGTGGCTTTTACCCACGCTAGGTGATTACGTAGGGCTGTAAGAGCTTTTGTAAACTTTGTGCATTTCTGCCGACCTGGCAGTGCAGATAATGCCGCCGGAGGAGAAGGATTGCTCCGGCAAGTCGCCGGTGGGATGCTGGCCTGGAAGTGCGTGTCGTTTCTAATTCTGGGTGCCCAGTTCAGGTCAGCTCAGCTCGGATTTGTCTACCTTTGTGTATTTTGCTTTATCGCTACCATAGTTTAAAAATGGAACCGGTATCAAACCGGCGAGGCCGCCGGTTCGGATTTTTACCGATCGGACCGCCGGTTCACCGGTTTGATATATGGTTTTTTATACTATAAATAATACATTTTGTGTACTAGTGTCATACTAAATAGATGTAAAATACAATCATTTACATAAAATTGAAAAGATTGTTATTGGGTCAAAGGTGCAACTTACGCACCTATATCTAGCATTCTGGATTTGAATTCCTTTTGATGCAGGTTATTTTTCTATTTTTGTGTATGGCATTGGTTCAAACGCCGGTTTTATACCTACGGTTCATGCAAAAACCGGCCGGTTTTTATGGTTTTTTCGGTCCAATTGCAGGTCGGTCTTTTTAGATTAAAAACCGATAAGGGCGCCGGTTCAGGTTTTTTCCAGTCCGACCGCCGGTCCGGTCCGGTTTTTTAAACTATGATATTGCTCTATATTTTGGGCCATTGATAGGCTGCAAACGCCTCGCACTCTCTCATTGTAGTAACCCGCCCACTCACACGGGCCTTTGTTTCGTTTGGGCCGAGCGCACTCCGGCCCGGATGACATCATTTCTGGCCGCGGCCCCTTCCTCGCCTCACTCTTAGTCCAGAGTCCAGACCCGACCGACCGACGCCGCCGCCGCAGCAGCGAGAAGATCCTCAGCCTCGCCGCACCCTCCTCCTCCCCGTCGCCGCGGGAGGCGCCTGCGTCCAGGTGACGAGCGAGCCCTCGCCTCCTCCGCGACCGCGACGGCGACGCCTCCGCTGCTCTGGTACTGGTAAGACGAAACTGCACTTGGAACCTCCACACACTCACCTTGTTTTTTAATCAATTACTAGTATATATAAGATTTTTCTTTTGGACAAGTGATGGCGCTTTGTATTCATTTCAGACACAAGTTACAGATAGGATTTGACAGTCCCGTGCACATACGTTGCCTAGCTTCACAAGCGTAGGACAGTGATCTCCTGCATGTTCTACGCTACAACAAGCCATAGGAAGAAGCTGCACAATTGTGAGCTTTTACATTAAGTTCCCTAGGAATGTGTAACACCTGAGTTTGAATGTTGGCTGTTGCAGCACAGAAAATCATATAAGAATTCAGTTATGAGCAACACCGGCATTGACAGAAACGAAGCCACTATTAGTCCCTAGACCCTCTGGTTTGGGGACCCCTGCCTCCTCTCCCATTACCTGATGCAATCACAAGTTCACAACACATGGTCAGGATATAGACATTATTGCAGATTAGTCAACAGGGATTAAAATTTCTGCTAGCTGATTGGTGCATTATGCATGACTAGTTGAATGCCCGTGCGTTGCCACGGACACACGAAGTATGATGTGAAAAGATTACTCGACAAAGTGATAGCATGGACTTGGATATTTTAAATGAGTGCATTTTATGGAATATATTTCGACAAAAGAACAATGTCAAAGGTAATTCAAAATCTATGAACATGGACAAACTTGTTTTTAAATGTAGATAATAACTAAATCATCCGTGAAATTAGCACATCCCTTAAAACACCATAGACACAAACAAACGTGACGAAACAGTCATCTACATAGTAGATACAAACCAAGTACGTGATAACTACACTTGCAAATTGAAACACACAATCATGCGTAATAGACATAACCAATGTCTACTATCTGTACTACATGTGCCGAGCTTTCTTTGTATACATCCTGTGTCGGGGATCCTTTGTAGACAACTCGCTTGCTAGGAAAGCCCACCTCCACTCAATAAATTGCTGAACAAACTTCATATCAATCAACCCATCTATTATTTTCTGGCGAATATCTGCAAAAATACATATTATAAATGTTGCATTTAATAATATTTAAACTTTGTCTACATATATTAATAACAATCATAAGTAATTGATTTGTAGTTGATAATAAGTCATAACTACTCACCATCAAGTGCGCGTGCTGCAGTATGATCCGGGTTGAATGCAAGGGTGGTGTAATTTGAAGTTTCCAGATTTCCTATTGCCAAGATAAAAAAAATATTTAGGTCGACATAACAATGCACTTTCTTAGAATATGCAATACATATATTGGTATAGATGCGTCAATTACCGTATTTGCAATCCTTACGAAGCATAGTGGGAAGCCAAATTAGTTACATATAAAAAAGACCAATGAAATGAAAAGGTTGTTAATCACTGTTAAAGTAAGTACCTTGTGGTGTAATATTTGTATTTGCTCTTCTTGGTTTGGTATGACGTGAATTGGTTATTTCTATCTGCTCATCTGTAGGCTGTATAGAACTTGCTGAGTTTTTAGTCTCTTCCAACGACATGACCTTCGGGCTCTTGTTGATACTGCTCTGGCACCACGAGTTTATAATTTGAATTCATGATCAGCAGGAAGTGTGCATGGGGGAGGCCCCTCTTCTGGAACTCGACGACATACACATGCGCTACCACAACACCAAGGATGTGCTTTTTGAACAACATCTCTTTCATGGTCTACAGCTTGGCCCTGAACATGCGTGCGACAAGATCAGGTCGGTCCTGGGGTGTCTGGCCAGGAAGCAGCTCATTCAGTATCTCCTCCCAGCCAGGATTGCATGTCATAGTCAAAAAGATGTCAGGCTTCCCATATGTCTGCACCAGTGCCATGGCGTCCATATGCCTCCGCTTCATGTCTCGGTTGCTTCCTTGATGCGTCCCTGGCAGCACGATCCTCTTCCCAACAGCGCTCGCTCGCATCTCCCCAACCGCGATGCTATCCACAAGGCCTTGGTATAGATCGGCACGTATCTCCGTCTGGTGGTCCCTGATCCACTTCAACTTCATCCCTCAATCTTGATGAACATGTCGACACCCCACTGCTGAAACAGGCGTGCTCCGTGCAGTATGGGGTTGAATATCGCAGGGCGCGTCTGTAGCCGGTAACAGTAGTAGTCCCTGACAGAGACACACAACCGGCTGTTCCCCTCTGTGGAAAGACGTGAAAGAAGAAGGTTAGGTACCATATGGAAGGATAGAGAACTTTTTCTGGCATATAAGCATACCAACCAGGCGCACCTGAATCGTTATCACGGTTTCCTCTTGGTTGTTGTGCAACTTCCCAAGGGACATTGTGCTTAGGGATATTTGGATGCCAACCAAGCTCCCCCCTTGGGAAAAAGAGGGGATACGAGAGCGGGTCATAACAGCCATCTGTGGCATGTATACTATACTTCTCGTTGTTGTCCCCATAGAGTGTAATGCTGCGGTTGAACCTGTTTGCTAGATCGCTTCCCTCGACCCAAATTGCAGCCACCTCGGATGACACGGGTCTGTTATATCTTCGTTGGTCTAGCTTCTGGTCAATGTTGAGGTCTATCCGGTACTCCTCGAGGTTTTCCTTGTGGGCACCCAAACTCCTAAACTGCTGGGAGCAGGGGTTTTCCTTGAGGACGTCCACTAACTTGCTGACAACGTGCTGGTCCAATTGCTTGGTGGCCTCCTTGCGATGGCTTAAGCTGGGATCGTCGTCGTAGAAGTACAACTGCAGATGTTCAGGGCGAGATCTTGGACCGAATGAGTGCACCTTGTGGTACATAGTGCCATGTGCCCGAAACGTGTACACCCCGGACTTCATGTTTGTGTAGTTGTTATCTAGGCTGACGCCAAGGGTAGTGAAGGCGAAGTGCCCGTTGAAGAACGAATGCTCTCCCGGAAATGCCGAGAGTCTGCATCCGCGCTAGACCATAACCTCATCAGCTCTGGGATAGGCTTGGGTTCAGCTAGCTCAATCTCCCCGTTTCGACGGCAGAAGCCGTCAGTCTCGTACTGGAACTTCTTGGCCTTGCAATGGTCGCAGTTCGCCGCGTGCTTCAGGATGTGCATGCTATCTGGGATGTTCGAGTAGACATAGTCGAAAGGATCTAGGTCGATAGATCCCGTGTTGGAGGAGTCTATGGGCTCATCGAGGTCCATGCTATCAGTGTCGGATGCTGCAAGCATTGTGGAGATATAACAAGTCACGATAGGATGCACATCATAAACCAATAATATAGAGGGACGAGCATCGAAAGGCGCCTCGGAGTACCTTCACCGGCAAATAGGTAGTACTCATCATCCATGAGGTCACCGGAGAGTGCATTCTCGCCTATGATGCCGCTAAGGAAGGCCTCCATGTCAGCTGTAACATTGTTGAGCCGGTAAGTAATGTTTTTTATTGTGAGTGCACACCAGGAGGGGAGTAAAGATGAGAGGGTTACCATTGGTCCCGATGGTGTACGACGGCATGCTTGATGAAGGGGAGGAAGCCGGTGAAGCAACTCCTGTGGGCGGTGCTTCTGAGCTTGTTGCTGCTCTGTTCACATCTAAGGTACTTGCATCTGGCCTGGAGTCCTCCGCTTTTTTTGAAAGCTTGCATTACGACGATCTAGCAACGCTGACTTCTCACCTTCTGGTATGCTTTTCCCGCGCGCTCTTCATTTTAAGGCACTCCCTTGAATGTTCTTTGCTCTCATACTTTGTTTGTGAGCTCGCTCCCGAGCCCTACGTTGTGCTCTGCTCTCCTGCCTCTGCTCACGGGCTTGATTCTGCTGGTCGTCTATTTGGTGATCATTGGTTTGCTGCGAGGGATTTATGAGTTCGCTGGGGGCATCATTATCATCCAGGGTACGACTAAGGTACTCGCCTGCATCGTTGTGGAGCCGTTAAATACTGGTTCAATGCACATGGACACAACAAGTAGAGTAAAGATGGGAGGATTACCGTCTGATTCGAAGTTGTTCCCAGCCTTACTCGCAAACCGGGGGGCAGGAGCTGATGCTTCAGATTCTCCGAATGCCAACGCACGAGTGCTCGACATCAGGTTGGGTGTAGCTAAGGTAGCTGCATCAGGGCGCGGCATTGCGATGGATTCAGCGCAAGGGGTGTTGCGCCTAGCCGCGAGTCTCTTCTTGCGCTGAGCTAGCATGTTCTGCTTCTCCTTGGGTGGTATGTTTTGCAGACGTGTTCTTCGGCGGGCGTTTGTCTCTTGCTTGTCATGGACTGACATATTTTGGTAGGCCGCCCTTCTAAGGGTCTTACTCTGTTGCTTCTCCTCTGGTGTCATTCGTTGACTGGCTTCTCTTTGACGGGCAGTCCTCTCCTCCTGTGTTTTTTTTCCTAGCTTCTCTACGACGTGCATTGATTTCCTCCTTCTGTTCAGGTGTTATTCTATTTCGCCGTGCTATATATTGGTCTCGCCTTTTCTGTTTTCTGTCTGATTTAATGATATCATTTGAAGCAATGTGTTTGGGGACAGTGTCTTCAGCGTCGAGTCCAAGTGCTATATCTGAACCAATATTATGACCAATGCTGCTCTCTGTTCCTCGAAGTGATGCACAGTGATCATAGTAAGTGCCTTCACGAGAATGATTTCCTGAAGAACCATTTTGTATTAACAAATGTACAAATGCAAACTGAAAGAAAGTCGTGTGTAAGGGCGATACCGATTGATGTTTCCACATGCAGCACTGGCTGAAAGGCCGTGAGATTGCCGGCTATAGGAATCATCATAGGCAGTTGCGTTGGCACATTGTCATCATCATCGGAAGACGAAACACTGTAGTTAGTAGTGCCTTGTTCGCGTATGAAAAAACCAGATGGTGGTCGGTGTGTATTGGTGGGTTGTGATCTGGGTGTCCTCTCATATTCGACAACTGATAAGATTAATGTAAGTTAAGTTATGAAGCTTATTGAATACCTTATGTGCAGACATGTGATTGGCATACACATACCTTTTTTTCCTTTATCATAGAGATGCTCTCTTTCCTGTGACATCTTTCTGTCCTATAGAAGCTTAAATAAACCTGCAGTCTTTTTGCATTAAAAAATGATATGACATACTATAGGACTTTAGCAATATCCTTTACGGAACAGGGCAATATTCTTTACGGAACAGGGTCTCCAATATAAACTTAACTGTGGGAACTGAACAGGTGTCAATCTCACAAGAGAAGGTGGCATAACTCCTTAGATTTTGTAACGTTGGGGAATAAGTCCTATGTTCAAATGTTGTGCAGAGTGTATTACATTTGCTGTCATTCATTTGCACAGAGTGTAGTTGCTGAAAAGACACATTTGAGATGCCATCTGGCACCCGTCCACATGTATTAATTCCCAGAACTTGATTAGTCTAATGAAGCAGGTTCATGACATGGTAGCTGGGACCTGGGACATTGCTTAAAATCTTGCATGCTTTGTTCAATGTAGTTGGAGTAAAAGTTAAAGATGCAATCTGAGTACTAACATTATGAAGTTCTGAACAGGAGTCTAGTATAACTACTTTGCTTGCTGAAACAGGTCAGGATGGCAAACCTAGGGCGTGATGGGCACCATGAAACATAACAAAGGTGGATATCCGTCCTTTGCCGTCGGAGAGGAAGAAGACGGTAGGCGGGCTCAGGAGATGACGCAGCAGCAGCCGTCGAGCGGAGGTTGTGGTTTGGACGCCCTGGTTGTGGTTCGGCATGCGAGGCGATCAGCAGAGGCTGCAGTTCTCACAGCTCGCGTGCGAACGATGTGGCCGGACGGCGATTGAAGCGGCGTTTCTGTTTTGGCGGCGTGCGTTCGCGTGTGGATGGAGCTCGTACGGCAGGAAGAACTGGCGTCTCGATGGAGCTCGTACGCCAGGAAGAACTGGCGTTCGTTGGCGGGTCGAAGAAGTTTGATTTTTGGTCGATGGACCCCGTCGTCGTTCGTGGGTTGCGAAGCTGTTTTTTTATTGACTGGGCGCGATCGTGGGGTTTGGTCAATGGATTTGATTGTTGGTCCATGGACCTCTCGTTCGTGTGTTGAACTGTGTTTTTGGATGTGGATCTCGTACGTGGGCTGAGTTGGTGATTTTTGGGCTGCTGCGTGCGTGTGGACCTCGGGCGATGCTTTTTGTTCGAAGGGAGGGGGGATCGAACAAGGTCGAACCATCACGACGTTCGATCCCCCTTTAATAGTAGAGATTTGACGGAACACCAGCGGCAATCAGTCACCATGACAGAAAGAAGCCACGTGACTGCCCTCGACGACCTGCTTGAGTGTATTGTCATCGAAGAGATCCTCGTCCGGTTGCCCCCAAAGGATGTCCTTCGCTGCCGCGCTGTCCGCAAGTTGTGGCACAGTGCCACCTCCACCGACAAGTTTGTGCTCGACAACTGCCGCCACCAACCCTTGCTCCCTGTCATCAGAAAGTATATCCCTGGGCAGTAAGGAGTCGGGTTCATTGTCTTCCGTGACAACGGTGTCGGAGCCTCCGACCAAAAGCTCTGGCCAATCATTCAGCACTCTAAGTTAAATTATCTCCTGGGCGCCTGTGATGGCCTTCTAATCTTGGCCGACGAATCCGATTTGTGGATCTGCAACCTGGTCACTCGCAAATGTGCTCGACTACCGCAACCTCAAGTTCCATCGCCTTCGTCAGGGGGTTCCGACGACTACGTAGCCGGCTTCTACTGGCACCATCCATCTGGGGAATACCGGGTGCTCTGGTTCTCAACTGGCTTCCATCGTGGCTACGTTCTCACGGTAGGATCCGACAAGCCGAGAATCATTAGTCGGCCGTCAGTGGCATCGCATTTGCCGAAATCCACGCACGATATGGCTTTTGATTCCTGCTGTAGTTCACAAGTCAACCACCGGGGCAGCCTGCACTGGTTAACAGGAATAGACATGGTGACTCCCGTGGACATTATGGTGTTCGACACAGTAACTGAGACGTTCCGATGGATGCGCAGTTCTGGCCAGTTGGGCTGTAAGGTGTCATTGTGGGAGATGGACAACAAGCTTGCTTCATGCAGCACCAATGATGCCAACATAGAAATTTGGATGATGCAAGACTACGAGGCTGAGTCCTGGGCCTTGAAGTACCGGATTAACTTGTTAGCGATGAAGACATTACCACAGTTCGTGCATATTTCTAAGGTGGCATTGCTTAACCAGCATGAGCTGCTGATCTATTGTTGCACTGCATCAGAGTGTCTTGACTTTATGTTGCACTGTGACATTGATGGAAAGTTTTTTGGATATGTTGAAATCAAAGAGGAAAAGGATTCCGTATACTATACTAATCAGTACATTCAGGAGAGCATGATTCCACTTCCGTTCTTTGAGATGCAAGAAGAAGGTGGGGTGGATAAGGAGTTCAATGAGACGCAAGAAGGTGGGGTGAATAAGGAGCCTCCATTCTTCATAGGGCTATAAGGTGGTACTTTAGTTATTGGAATGGTTAGTTTGGATAAGGAGATGCAAGAAGATGGTGGGACTTTAGTTGTTGGATTGGTTAGTTTTGATCTTTGCTTGGGTTAATAGTTTGATGTTTGCTGCTTTGTATGCGATTCGGGTTTAACTTCAAAGTGGAATTGCCTGTGGCACCCGGTTCCTCCTGCTCTTTGTTGGGCGAAGATGGTTTTTTATAAGGGATACTTGGGTAGTTGTGAAGTTTGGTTCTTAATACAGTTCTATTTCTTCAGTATGCTATTGTTAAATTTTTGGTAAAGTGATCTGGTTCCTATTCTTGACTCTTGAGTTGAATTTGGTATCTTGACTTTGTCCTGTTTGGATAAAGAATTTGGTACTTTGGTTATATGTCGGTGGTTAATGCTAGGGCATTTGTTTCCTGATTTGTGTCCAGAATTTGGTGTTCTTAGGGTACAAATGAGTTGGTGTTGTTCTTAGAGTGAGTTATACACTTAATACTTATACCATGTAGCATCCTGTTATCATGTTATGGTATGCTGTAAGGCCTTTCAAGCAGTGGTATTTTTTTTTTATATCCTAGAGCTGTTTTTTGTTTATGGTTCCATTTAACTGCTCTTGCTATTGGCGTTCTACTTTGCTTGGATAGGCTGTCATGGTTTGGCCTGCTAAGATCTGGAAGTGATGGACTTATATGTTTTGTTCTTACTCTGAAACAAGAATTTACTTTGATATCTACTCTCCCGGAACCTGCGAAAATGTGGCAACTTAACTTTCATGTTGACAGTTTGGTGCCCAGTTTAATGTTTATGACCAGCCGAACTGTGCCTGCAGTTTTCTTTATGCAACTAGGCTTGTGGATAAATTCAACTCAAGAGTCAAGAATAGGAACCAGATCATTTTACCGAAAATTTAACAATAGCATACTGAAGAAATAGAACTGTCTTAAGAACCAAACTGCACAGCTAGCACTCTGAAACTCTTCCTGGTGCCTGAAGTTCCATGCTGCTGCCCTTTCCATTTTTTTTTTCTCGTTTCCGTAAACGGTTGAACAGCGTGTTTTTCCCCCACTTGCCCACTAGCGTTATCTGTTAGATACTTTGGTAGTTATATACATTTGAGATGTATTGTGGTATCAGATGTATACATCACTTGGCCAACACCGAGCCAGGACAATTTGGTCTGAAATAAAATATGACGACTATGAAACAAAGCTTAGATTTTGCGTTTGATGAATTTCCATAGATGGGTTTGACCGTCCAAGAGGTCTAAAAACAACATATTAGGAGTATCCATGTTTGTGTTATCTTGCCCAAGTAGGAGTGTCCCAGTGAAGAAAATTGCAGTACCAGATTAGTTTTAGCTTCAAGCCGTTTTTAGCCTTTGTTTTCTTTGACTTGCGGCTTGTGGTTAAAAATAGTTTGCTTTCAAGTTCATGACGGCTAATAGCTATGAGATCCGATGGATGCGGCCATTGTAGACAAGCCTTTTCTTTTTGTCCAGCGATTGAATTGGCTCTGCAATTATTTTTTGTCATTCCGCAATTTTGGTACAATATAAATTCCAAGTTTGATGAATTGGCTCTGCAATTATTTTTTGTCATTCCGCAATTTTGGTACAGTATAAATTCCAAGTTTGATGAATTTTCCTTGATCCTGGTTTGACTAACCTGTCTAAGAGGTCTAAATATGCATGCGGGCGTCGCCGTGATGACTGTACCTGTCCAAGAGATTTCAAGACACAGGTCGGTGTCTCGATGGAATAGACCGGCTTTTTCTTAGTACCACTGTAGCAGGGCTGTAGATTATAAAGTCCAACATTGTGGAGAATATACATACACCTATTGCAACATTAGAATAGGCCGCCCCTGTGCCCACTTCTTGTATGAACTGCCTGTTGCGTGTATGATCGATGTATCTGTTTTGAGCAGACGTTTGCAAAGCATTGGTGCGACCCTTGTGAGCTGGTTTTTGTAAATCCCTCTGTGAAAAAATATAAGAGCGTTTAGATCACCATTACGGAGGGAGTACGTATTAACATTTATAATTACATTCACAAAATCATTTCAGATGGCTACGTGCTCTCAGCTACATATCGCAAAATCCCGAACGCTTCCTTTTGCAAATTTCATAGGCTCGATTTTTGCATCCGAAAAAATGATATAGTGGCCAAGGTCGTCAAAAGTCAAAACAACCAAGAACAATTTGCCTATAGCATTCACATTCGCCAACAAGTGCTGGTGAGTTAGACTGCATGAGCATTTATCCACTTTGCGCACGAGCGTTTCTGTCGACCTCGCGGTGCAGATAATGTCACCGGACGGCCGGAGGAGAAGGACTGCTCCGGCGAGGCCCCGGCAAGCGGCGACTGGATGCTGCTGAGTGTCGTTTCAGATATTGTGGACTTCGGCCCCGTAACCGAGCAAAAACGAGGAGGCGGCCTCCCACTGTTTGGGCCGACAGACTCAGGCCCTGTGCCCCCCGTGGGTCTCGCGGCCTGATTTCTGGCCGGGCCTGTAACCGAGCGGCGGCTTGCTCAGCTCAGATTTCTGCCCGGCCCCTTCGTCGCCTTTACTCTCCTCTTCTTTGTCTAAAAAAAAAAAACTCTCCTCTTCTCCGACGGCCTTGCCGCACTCTCCTCCTCGGCCTCCTCCCCGTCGCTGCCGGAGGCGCCTGCGTCCGACAACGAGCGAGCCCTCGTCCCTCCGCTCCGGGGAGCGTCGCGCTGTCCTTCTCCGCGTGCAGCGGCGGAGGACGGGAGCAGGCGCCCGCTGCTCTCGTACTGGTAAGACGAACTGCCCCCACAAATTCACCTTATTTTCTTTACCAAATATATAAGATTTCAGTTATGAGCAACACGGACATTGATACTAGAAAAGAAGCCACCATTAGTCCCTAGACCCTCTGGTTTAGGGACTCTGCCTCCTCCCCTATTACCTGATGCAATCACAACACATGGGCACACATTATTGCAGATTAGGCAACAAGGATTAAGAGTTTTTGCTAGCTGATAGGTGCATTATGCATGACTATTTGATTACAGAGTAGAACTATGATGTGATGAAAACAAGCATAGAAGCATTTGTTCATTCCTTTAACCTTGTATTCATCAGTGACTTGTTCTTGTACTAGTAAATACTAGCATTACATTTAAATTGTACGCTGAATGAAATGAGTCTATGAATGGTCCGTCTCTCTTCTTTATGATAGTTACTTTGCCAATTTATACTACTCTTCTGATTGCATCACGTAATGAAGAAACTGCATGGATATCTGCTACATGATTTTCTGCTTATTATGTAGGATTCGGGCACCAATTGCAAAAATCTTGCCAGTTCACACTTTCGAGTTATGGATTTTGGCTGCTTTTTCCACGGTAGTTTCTTCATAGCAATATTCTGCGCTAGAACATTTGAATTTAAAGGATCACATTATCACTTTGACATGTGCCAAACCCCAAACACTATTCTGTGCTGGCCAAGTTGAATTTAGTGGTATGGATAAGCGCAATCATCCCCATCTTTTTTTTTCTTTCCCGTAGATTTGACGGAACACTAGGGGCGGTCAATCACTATGACGAAAAGAAGCCACATGACCATCCTTGACGACCTACCCGAGTGGATTGTCATCGAAGAGATCCTCGTCCGGTTGCCCCCCAAGGATGTCCTTCGCTGCCGTGCAGTCCGAAAGTTATGGCGCAGTACCACCTCCACCGATAAGTTCATGCTTGACAACCGTCGCCGCCAGCCCTTGCTCCCTGTCATCAGACAGTATATCCCTGAGCAGAGCGGATTCAGCTTCGTTGTCTTCCGTGATAAAGGGGCTATAACCTCCGATCAAAAGCTCTGGCCAATCATCCAGCTCTTTAAGTTCTATAAACTCCTGGGCGCCTGTGATGGCTTTCTTATCTTGTCTGTCGGATCCGATATTTGGATCTGCAACCCGGCCACTCGCAAATGTGCTCCCCTACCACAACCTCGAGTTCCATCATCATCACGAGAGGGTTCCCGCATCTACATAGCCGGCTTTTATGGGCACCATCCATCTGGGGAATACCGGGTGCTCTGGTTCTCGCGTGGCTGCCAACGTGGCTACATTCTCACGGTAGGATCGGACAAGCCGAGAATCATCAGTCGGCCATCAGTATCATCACGTTTGCCGGAATGCAGTCGCCAAGGGGCTTTTGATTCCCGCTATAGTTCACAAGTCAACGACCGCTGCAGCCTGCACTGGTTAACAGGAATCTACATGAAGACTGCTGTGGACATTATGGTGTTTGACACAATTACTGAGACGTTCCGGTGGATGCGCAGTCCTGACCAGTTGGGCTGTCGGGTGTCGTTGTTGGAGATGGGCAACAAGCTTGCTTCATGCAGCAACAATGATGGCAGCATAGAGATTTGGGTGATGCACGGCCTTGAATTACCGGATTAACTTGGTAGCAATGAAGACATCACCACAGCTTAATTTTAGTGTGAGACGTATTTCTAATATAGTGCTGCTTAACAAGCGCGAGCTGCTGATCTGGTGTTGGACTCCATCGTGGGGTCATGACTACCTGTTGCACTGTGACATTGACGAAAAGTTGTTGGGATGTTACAAATTGAAACATGGAACGTATTCAGTATACTTCACTAATCAGTACATTCAGGAGAGCATGCTTCCACTTCCGTTTTGTGAGATGCAAGAAGAAGGTGGTGTGGATAAGGAACCTCCATTCTTCATAGTGCTATAAGGTGGTTTGTGCTTCTAGTTTGCCATGTGTGCCTTTGGAGTATCCATCCGTTATGACTATGGTCCTAGTCCTTACTTCATAATACTAGTAGAACTGAACAATTTGTATTCCTGTGGTAGCACTTTTGCTACCATCTGGTGCCTTTTGTGCTGTCTTGAGCGTCATAGTGATGTGTTTGGAGTATCTATGCTATTTCTTGCCCGTTTACTTTCACTTCGAATCGTTAAGTAGTGTGAATGGCACCACTGGCTGCAATTTGATATGCTAATTACTTCCTAAGTTGTTAATGTGAGGGATGAATTCATGCTAGTAGAGAATAAGTGCCGCAATGACAGGCCATCTAGCATCATTGCTAAGAAAACAGTACCTTCAATAAAATACCAGAGATGGGGGGAGATATGCGCTCTGCCAATAGAAGTTAGTTGTGGACTTTTAGGTAGTTGTTGGAATGGTTGGTTCGGATGTTTTCTTGGGTTAATAGTTAGATATTCGCTGCTCTGTGACTGTATGTGATTTGGGATTAACCCCAAAGTAGAATTTCTCGTGGCGCCCGGTTCCTCCTGGTCTTTGTTGTGTGAAGATGTATTTTTAATCAGGGATACTTGCGTAGTTTATTAGCACAGTTCTATTTCTTCCAGTATGCTATTGTTAAGTGTCTGGTAAAGTGATCTGGTTCCCATTCTTGGGTTGAGTTTGGTTCCTTGACTTTGTCCTGTTTTGGTAAAGGATCGGGTGTCTGCATTTTTCTCTCTCTCTATGCAACCAGACTAGTGGATGGATACTACACTAGCACTCTGAAACTGTTCCTGAAGGTGCATGCTAGTGCTCTTTCCATGTTCTTTCTCGTTTTTGACAAACAATTGCGCTACATGTTTCGGTGGGGTTAATGAATCAATAGACCACTTGGTCGACACTGAGCTGGGGGCAACTCGTTTGGTCTGAAATAAAACATGATGGTTATGAATGATTCTGTTATGTAGGATTTGGAAGGCAAGAAATTTGCTTCCTTCCAATAGACGACAGAAATTTTAGCCAGCTTGGCGAAAATCTGTAACTGAACTTGTGGTGTTTTTTTTAAGGGAGACCAGCAAGGCTGGGCTTTTTCATTATGATAGGTAGGGAGCAATATGTACATTGACCAAGGCGGTCATAAGGAGGAAAAAGAAGAGGAAACTAAAAAGAAGAAAAAAGAGGGAAGGACACCACAGGCGAAAATCTCTCAGCCTGGGTCCCCGAAGGGTGACAGCAGGCAGGTCGCACCCCCCAGTCTCCACATATCCAAGTCTCCTCGAATCTCCCTTAATGTGGTTTCCACCGTGGATGCTTTGCTGTTGAAGATTCTGCTGTTCCGCTCGAGCCATATCCAAGACACCAGAATCATCATCGATTTGATGCCCTTCTTTTTTTCAGCCGTCGTCTTGGAGACAATTGATAGCCACATTTCTTTGGAGCTTTCTGGCTTTTGCCAACCAATGGGATCAAGTGAGCTGCATCCTGTCCAGGCCGCAGCCTTCTGCCAGATCATCCTAGCATGCGGACATTCCCAAAGAATGTGCAGCGAGGTCTCCAAGTTTCGCAGGCATAGTGGGCAAAAATAGTTGTTTGGCCAGCCTCGACGTTGTAGACGATCAGCGCACCACAGCCTATCCAACATGAGCAGCCAGATGAAAAACTTGCAGCGGGGGGGGGGGGGGGGGGGGGGGGGCCCAAGCCCGCCAGAACATGTTTGGGAAAGGAGAGTCCACCCTGCCAGCAAACTGCAGTTTGTAAGCGGCCGCAACGGAGTATGTTCCTGAAGCGGTTGTTTTCCAGGTGATTGAATCCGCGGCGCCGGGGATGAGGCTTGCCTCTGCATTCCGGACCAGCCTCCAGAGGCGGCGGAACTGCTCGAGGAAAACATCAGAGAAAGGTGGTCTTCTGATGTCTTGTATCCATCTGTGTCCAAGCAGCGCCTCCCTGACAGATCGGGCTTTTGCTCTTGTTCGTTGATACAGAGCCGGGGCAATTTCTCGCAAGTGGAGTGGCCCCATCCATGTTGATTCCCAGAACAAAGCAGTTTCGCCGTCGCCAATCCTGACAGTTGTGGCAGCAGCAAAAAGGGCCCGGTCCCGCTCATCGCATGGAATGGTCGAGCCTACCCAAGGTCTGGTTGGTTCAGTCCAGGACAGCCATAGCCAACGGAGACGTAGCGCTCTGGCAAATTTTTGGAGATCATGGATCCCGAGACCACCCAGCGCCACCGGGGAGCACACTTGGCGCCAGCTGACCTTGCTCTTGCCACCAGTAAGGTTTTCTTCTTGCGCCCAAAGGAACTTTCTGCAGATTTTATCTATGTCCTTGAGGAAGCCGGCGCTTGTCTGAATTGCGGTGAGCGCGAAGATAGGCATAGCCATGAGCACCGAGCGCACGAGTGCGCGTCTGCCGGCGACGTTCATCAGTCTACCCTTCCAGCTGGCTAACTTTGCCCTAATTCTATCGAAGACGAATTGCAGGTGCACCTTTCTGAGCCTACCTAAGGTGATGGGAAGGCCAAGGTAAGTGATTGGGGAAGGCAACGCGTGCCCCAGCAAAGGCCACTAGGACTTGATCTAGATCGATCTCCTGGCATTGGATGGGAGCAACAGTTGACTTTGGGGGGTTCATCCGCAGCCCTGTGGCCTCACCAAAGTGGTGCATGATTTCCAGCAGGCAGGAAACATCCTCTCCGTTGGGGTTGGAGAAGAGGATGGCGTCGTCGGCATATAGACTGAGTCTCATTTTTGCATCTCTACCAGGAAGGGGTGTTAGGAGTCCAGAGTTTTGTGCTGCCTCGAGGACACGATGCAGCGTGTCGATTGCCAAGATGAACAAGAACGGAGACAGAGGGTCCCCCTGCCGCAGTCCACGCATGTGCTGTATCATTGGGCATGGGATTCCATTGAGGAGGACAGCAGAGGACGACGAGGCCAAGAGGGCGGAGATCCAGTTGCGCCACCTGAGCGAGAAGCCTAAATTTTGCAGCAGCTCCAGTAGGTATTCCCACGAGATCGAGTCGAAAGCCTTGGCAATGTCCAGCTTAAACAACAGCATCTGCTTCTTTTTTCTATGGAAACTGCGGGCGGCGTTCCTGACGAAGAGGTAGCTGTCATGGATGCATCTATTTTTTAGGAAGGCACTCTGGGCAGGAGATATGATGTTGGCCATTCTAGGTGCAAGTCTGATGGACAGGATCTTGGCAATGAGCTTTGCAAAAGAGTGCACCAAACTGATTGGTCTGAACTGTCCAATTTCGGAGGCCTCGGCGATCTTGGGTAGTAGCACTACGTTTGCAGAGTTCAGGATCCCCAAGTTTGAGCAGTTGAAGTGGTAGAACTGATTTAGGGCATCGAGGAGATCCTGTTTGATAGTAGACCAGCAGCTTTGGTAGAAAATCCCCGAGAAGCCATCTGGACCCGGGGCGCGATCCGTCGGCGTTTGCTTGATTGCTTGCCAGACCTCCTCAGAGAAAGGAAGATCCATTCCCTCGCTGTCGAACTTGTGGTGTTTGTGGAACAACTTGCAGCTGAAGCAAGGCTGCACAGGAGGTTCTCAGGCACAATGCAGGAACCTTGGAGCCTTTGTGCAAGAGGAAGCCTTTGCCAGCTTGTTAAGTTTGTCTATATTTGTCGATGGCATTTTTGCTAGTTAATAATAAAATCTTAACACTATACTCCGTAGTTTTAATTAGCAATTTGGTAGCTTGCCTTAGCCAGTTGGGCAAGTCTTTCCTAGTGTATGGTCTGAGTCCGGTTAGGACTTTGCGTGTTGCTTGCCATACGAGTTGTACAAGCTGGTGTTACATATAAGATTCGGAGTAGGAGTAGGTTCAAATTAGTTGGTGTCCGTCTAGGACATGATTCGGCCATGTTTACATACATAGCCAGACCATAGGCCGTGACAAACAAACGCCAGATTTTTCATCGAGAAATCAACGACGACCAGCCGGCGGCTAGTAAAGGGTTCTTATACTAGAAGCGACGTAGCGAGGGGAGCGACACGCGCGGCCGCCGGAGTGACCAGGTTTGTCCTCCACCTCATCGTTCCCAACTCTGAAATTAACTTAATTAAGAGTGTCAGTGGTCACCTAGTAGATGGATTCCTTATGGGCTAGCAGGTAGGTTCATCATGTCATCATTCACCGGTGTATCCATCGTCGAAGGCCACGAAGGGTGCTATGGCGACACATCGTCCGTCGAAGCCGGCACGGACAGCGGCTACCATCTCCTTATGGTCAATGGCTACTCGCGTACCAAAAAAGAGAAGCCCACCGGCATGAGCATCACCAGCTCTGATGTTTTTGTGGTAGGAGGACATACTTGGTTACTAGAGTACTACCCTAATGGCAAGAACCCGAACTGCGCCGACTTCATCTCTCTCTATGTCCACGGTGATGGCAAAGTGAATGCTAGGATCAGCTTTTCTCTCGTTGACCAGGTTGAGAAGCAGATGCCAATGTACATTCGTGCAACTAATAGAGCTTCCAGGTTCGTCGACAGTGATGGTAATGTTCTCTGGGGCATCAATAAGTTTCTCAAAAGAGATGCCCTTGAGCGATCGGCGAATCTGAAAGGTGATTCTTTCACCATCCGGTGTGACATAATGGTTTGCAAGGATCCTAGTACCAAGGATCCCGGTGGCCACGACACCAAGGTGCTCGTGTCTGACATGGACCAGCATTTTAATAATCTCCTTCAGACCAAGGCGGGTGCTGATGTGACATTCGAGGTTAGTGGCGAGACATTCACTGCACATCATTGTGTGCTTGCAGCCCGGTCCAAAGTCTTCATGGCACAACTCTTTGGTCCCATGAAGGAGGGCACTACTACGTCTGGCGTCATACATATCAAAGATATGGGAGCAAACGTGTTCAGGGCGTTGCTTAGATTCATCTACACAGACCAAGGTTTTGGCTATCGAGGTGCACTTTTTTCTCGTGGGTCACCGAGAAACTCGGTTACCACGGTTACCGCGAATTTCCGAGCAAATTTCGGACGAATTTTTTTGAATCCGAACAAAATTCGTCAAAAATCCATTCAAATTCAAAATTTCGGAATTTTTCGCTTGGGAAGTTGATTTTTCGTGGGGTACTGGGAAACGCGGTAACCGCCCGGTAACCGGTTTTCTCGGGCGGTACCCAAAACCATGACACAGACTCATGCGCTGAAATAGAGAAGGACTTCACGGAGGAGGAGGAAGAAATGTCTCAAGTTCTAGAAGAAGGACAAGAAGATGAAACAATAGAGGATGAGATGTGGCTGCAATGGCTTCAAGACTTGTTTGTGGCGGCGGACAGGTACGATCTCCAACGACTCAAGTGCATATGTGAAATGCAATTGTCTGATAACATAGGTGTGAGCTCGGTGATGTCCACTCTTGCTCTAGCCGAGCAACACCACTGCCAGGGATTGAAGGAGGCCTGCTTGAAGTTTATCCAAGTCCAGTCTTCCTTGTGCATGCAAACAGTAACAACAACTGATGGCTAGGATCATGTAGTTTCAACCTATCCCTCGGTTTTGAAGGAGCTCTTCGTCAAGCTTGCTTCAAACCAACAAAAGTAACACTCTCCTATATGGTACACATGTTCCACAGCTATACCTGGAATGATCCCCTTATGCAGATACGGGATACTCTAGAGAAAGATCGTGGTCCATGTGTCTCGCTTTCAATTTCCTCGTCATGATATAGCTCGCATATTTGTTGAACCATAGAAATCAAACGTGCATGGATATAGTTGCCAAAAAAAAGTGCATGGATATGGTCAAACGTCAAAATGATCTGCATGGCAGCAACGTGCAAGTTTGACACCTAGGCTTTTTGTCCACATATATTTCTCCGTGCATTGTCTCGTACATTGTTGCTTTATGCCTAACGCGTCATGAAACCCTTTTCTGGTGGCTACCAATCAAGAAGAACGAATGCATGCTGGTGTTTTTGGAAAGGCGTTTTATGAACCTGGATTTAGATTAAGGGAAAAGAATATGACGACAATAGTGTGAATTTGTAGTCTGCAAATTGCAACAATATATAAAAGAGAAGTTTTCGGTGAAAACACTTATTCCGTGAAAATCTAAAAACATCCGTTGTTGGCCATCAGATCGACGAGGAATGACACATATGGGAGGTGGAATCCTAAACCAGCCACTTAAACGCAATTTTACAGATAATCCCCCTCTTCTTTACCCACGAATCTGAAAAGCCATTGGCGGTTCAGCTTCGGTTTCTTCGTTTTTAATTTGCTGAGCGACGGAGACATGTCCAGAGTCGATCACGACGTGCCCTTAGCCGGGTGGGAGCCCTTGCCTTCATCCACCAACGACATGCTGCAACGACCGACAGTGGAGACACCATCCCCCATGGCCCTGCACCTGCTGGAGCGGTAGACGCCCACAACGGTAGCCTGCAACGGCAAGCACCGGGGAGGCGGCCATAACCGGTGGTCCTTGTAACGGTGATGACACAGGAGCACCACGTCGAAGCTCCGCTTGGCGGGGAGGCGCACACCGACAACATTGGTCGCGAACGATGGCAACTCAGTGGTCGCAGCTGCCAGAGGCGATGCCAAAGCTTCCTCCAAACCTGAATGTTGCGATGTTTGTGAACACACACTTGTATTGAAGCGACTTTGTCTCAATCTGAACGTTCTGATGTATGTGAACATGCAGTTGTACTGAATATGTCGTTTTGTTATGCAGCTTTGTTGCACATAATCTAGTCAAATTGTCAAAATTTGTAAATTTGACATGAAGACAAAGTTTTGATATGTGGCATTGTATGCACTATGAATGTGTAGAAGGCAAAACTATGAGAGGACAGAAAATCTGAATACAGAGCTTATTTGAGTGTGTAAAGCCAAAAAAAAATCTGAATACAAAACTTACATTTGAATGCACTTATGAGCCTTTTTCTTATGTTATGAATAGAAACTAAAAATCTGAAGACAAAGCTTCCACATACAAAAATCTTAACAAAAATATGAAGAGAAATAAGAAGCTAAATATGTTATCTCCTCTGAACACAAAACTTACTTGAATGCACTTATGAGCTCCTTTCATCTTTTATAAATAGAAATAAAAAATCTCAAGACAAAGCTTCTACATACAAAAATCTAAAGAAAAAGAAGGAGCTAAATATTCTATCATGTAATTCTCGTATTTTGTATGTGCACTAGTTAGTGTGCACGTGCAATGCATGTATTCCATATGAAGAAAAAACATGTTCATCCTATTTAATAGGCAGACATTCAATAAAAATAAATAATAAAAGTCTAGTGTTGTACTACTAGATACTACAAAATCAATAGATCATAATAATGCACTAACAATGAACTAATGAATTTCTTTTGGCACATGAATAATGATTTAATTTGATGCATTGAGTGGAGGAGATTTCCTATACAGAGAAGAGTCACTAACATATGCAAACTTCCATTGCAAAAGGTATATATTGAAACTTTTGAGGGATGTGGTTGGATTCTATCGCTCTAGTATTCTTCCACAGAGCGTCAATTCGGGGTGATATGCAATGGGAGAGGGCCAGGCAGGCGCAGGTTCGGCGGCGGAGGCTCTAGCATGGGGATACATGAGGAAGTCTTTTTTTACTTGAGCGGAAGTAGTTTTGGAGGAGGAGGTACACTGGTGGAAGGTGTGCTACGCGTGATTTTTAGCTAATGTGTTTTTTCTATCACATGATATATGATATGAATATTTGTTTCCTAATAAAGCTGTAATTAAAGTGCAATGATTCCTAATTAAGGTGTTGAGTGATGATTACAGTTAATCAGTATATATGTGAATTTGATGTGTTGGGACAATCTGGTCCACTGATGAATGTTGGATACATGGCTGAGATATAATGTTTTTACCTCAACTTGGTTGTTTAATAGTAGTGGAGATGTTCCTACTCACGTGGGCATGGAGGAATTAAAATTAAAATGCAAAGCCATGGTGGGAGTTGAACATAAGCACTATTGGAGGAGTAAGGGGCTTGATGACCATAGGACAACACCTATTTTGTGTACAAGGGCTGCCGATTTCATCCGTTTCAATGGTTTCATGCCATCAGGCTTTTAATTATCCCCCAAGAATATATATTGCACTGTTTCCCAGCTAGCCAGCGGACGGCTTGGTGAGGCCACCAGATTTCTCGGTGTACGTGGCGCGTGGCCAGGGCACATCATCAACTTGTAGGTAGAGCGACTTGTCGCCAGGAAGATGGCTTTGGATTGATATATATATTTATTTTGCAAGACCTTGTTGAATAATGCAATAAAGATGGTTGTGTGCATCGCTTGATGCAGAGGTTAGGAGTAATCCTCCTTTTCAGAAAATAATATTGCACTGTTTTTTCTCGTATAAAGGTGGGCTTGTATACTGCCCTGAAGATTTATATATGTGCAAGAGCTCAACACCACTAATATATGCACATGGCTGGGTTTTTATGGGGCGGCAGATCTGCTGCCATGGCAGCAAAATGCACTGATTCTACATATACTATGTAAGCCTCTAAAGACACAAAATACTTCAAATTGTAATGGTCACCGTTCATTGCTCCTTACCTTATCGTGCAGTTTTGAATCCCACCTATGGCACTGTTAGTTAGATGTTTTTTAAATGCACTTTCAAAAAAATTTACCGAATCTTTACATCCTAATATATATTGTCCGCTTCATTGTCATGCTCAACACTCTTAATGTCCTATTGGTGTGAGTTCGAGTCCCAAGCACAACACTGCATTTTCCCCCCTCCATATCCCAGTAGCTGGGCTATGAAAAAAGACTGGCCACTTGCAAAAAGATCCTTGTAAAAATAGTTAGCTCGCAAGCATGCAAGGGTAAGATGACGTGATAGCCATGTGATCGGTTTTTACCTACCAGATCGGTTTTGGCCTTACTTGATCAAATTACTGAGTTTATGAACTAAATTGGATTGCTTTCCAAGTTGTTAGCCTAAAGTGTTCAATCAGTTTGAGTTAATGGACTAGTGACACATTTCACTCTTACGCGATGAAACATCACAACTTCTTTCCACTCGTTCTGTCTTTGAATGCTATAGAACTGTCAGCTATGGATTTTTAACTTGGTGGAAAATACTTTTTTGCCACATTACAGAAGGCTGCTTTTCAGCTCATGTCTTGTACTCGCTCCGCCCGGAACTACATTCATTTGAGCGACAAGTAATTCCGGACGGAGGTAGTAAAAGCTGCATGTTTGCATTTAGGATTGTTCTGCCTGTTTTGATTAATAATATTTGTAAAACATGATGAAAAGCTGATGGTAGCATTGTTGTGATCCCTGTGAATTGTAAAATCTTTGCCTCTAGGACCAAGATGTGGAATTTCTTGTAAGATCTTTGCCTCTTGGGTCTTGCCGTCTTGGATCAAAGATCAAATGAGCACTGAACTAATAACATTATCAAGAATTCCCCGTGCTCAACTACCTAAATTTTTTGGAACTATTTGGCCAGGCCTTCTTTTCTTTCCTTTGTTATCAATTGTATTTTTACCTTGTGGAGGAGTATTATGCTGTCAGGTGAAATTGGAGTAGCACTTGGTAGTAATTTACAGGGAACTAATTAATGATAAAGCATCATTTCTTCGAATCGGATAAGAGCTCCAAAATACGACGATTAGACCTGATACAAACCTAAAGACAGAAATAAAGTGGACATATAGAACTTCTAAACGGGACACGGCCTACATCATCACACTAACAGTGACACGGGCGAACTGAATGCAAGACACCAACATCAAGATGGAAGACATGGGCGACACCTTGAGGTCGTCCATCACAGTGTAGGTCACAATCCCCTGCACGAAGCCGGCGCTGTTAGAATTAACCTTGCTGTTTTGGTTTTCATCATGTTTATTTAGCAGTGTCATGCATGTTGTCACGTCCAACCTACCTGGCTGTGGGCATGTACTCGCGTAGAGAAGAGATCATGCGTGTATATGCAAGTCAGTAGTGAGTCCCGTTGAGTTTGTTTGTAGTTTGCATGGATAGGCTAGCTGCATGCGTTAGTTCCGTGGAGTCCAAGCGGCCGAGTTGTGTAGCAGAAAGAGGTGGAGAAAGAAGCGGGCAAAATCAGTTGTGGCATGCGCCGGCTGCGTGAACTCTAAGTTGATCTGCAGAAACTTGGAAGTGACTCAATCTAGACATGGGTTAGTTGAGTAGTAACCGGGCCAGGCAGTTGTGGCCTGTGCGTGTGTATGCATCTCTGCTCCTAATGGAGCAGTTGATAGTCTCGCTTCTAGGTTTTTTTTCGTCCCACCTCTCATGGTTTTTTTTGTACCTCCTCCCACCTTCGCTGGTTTTTTTTCGTCCCCTCTCCCCACTTCATCGGTTTATTTTCGCGTCACCCTCTCACACAACGAAAGAAATCTGAACAGATCAGAACTTTCCATACTGGTGCAAGTTATATTTAGTAATGTAGAATCAATCACGAACAATCTCTAAAGATCAAATCTAAATTAATTAACCTTACCTTAAATCACTCAATCACATTAATTGATTTTCAAAAAAATCGCTCAATCACATTAACCTTACCGTAACTCACGAATGGTAATCAATCTCCAAACAAAGAAAACAATACATCGAGGGAGCAGTAAATAAACTCCCTTTCTTATGACATGTATATGATCTTCCCTTACCTCTCCGTTGTCGAGCGTTCTTGATTCTCGAGGCCGATGCTTGGGCTGCGTCACTGGGTCGCGACGGTGCCGGAGGACGAGGACGGCGAGGCCGGGTGCCGCGGCCGGTGAAGGGGGCGAAGAAGGGCGGCTTCCCTGGCCGTGGCCGTGGCCGTGGCCCTGGGAGTTGGTGCGGTGGAAGCGGCACTTGAAGGACCCGGCGTGGGTGGCCGGCGCGCAAACGCACTTGGAAGCGGGCCCGTGGCCCGCGCCGGACGGCGCCGACGCCGACCCGGGCCACCTCCTCCCCGTATTCTTGGAGCTGTGGCTGGCCGATTTACATGAAATTAATTCCCTCGGTTATGGTGGCAAATATAATACACATAATCCATATTGTTATGCACTAGCGTGTGTGTGTGAAATAGATGGATTATGGTCCCGTACCCAATAAGATGGATATGTGTGTGTGTGTTAGAGAGAGAGAGGGAGAGGGGAGAGAGAGTGAGGAAGAGGGAGGGAGAGAGTGTGTGTGTGAGGATTTGATGGTAAAAAAGGTCGCCAATGTCACTTGATATGTATGAGAATATTAATATTGAACTCTTAAAGTTAATGTGGCCCGTTGCAACGCACGGGCGTTCTTCTAGTGGAGTTAGTGGGTGAGTGGCTGCGTTTTAGCCGTGTGCTTCCGGCTATTTAAGCCATCATGTAATTGCATTGCGTGGGTGAGAACAAGGAGAAAAGGCACTAGTGTGAGTGCCACAAAAATTCCTGTGTGTTCTTCTTCCTCTTGTGCGTGAGTGTTTCTTCTTCCTCCTGGGGCTGCTCCAACAGGCGCCAGCAGCACGAGGCACCGCGCCCCCATCGGAGCCGCCCTCTGAGCCCACAAGCGGCTGCATCGGAGTTTCCATGCTACGATGGCAATTGGTGCACAGCAAGCCTTACGCTGGCGTCATCACGGCAGACGTAGGTGTCGTCGAGCTTGTCGACGCTGCCGTATAGGTTTCCCAATGCTGCCGGCCATAGAGTCCACGGTGAGGAGCTTGACGATCGTGCCGACCGGCAAGGTGAGGAGCGAGAAGAGGAAGTCGACGACGTCCTTGCCGGCCTCGGCGTACAGCACGCGGTAGGCCTTGGTGTCCACCAAGGCACCAACAGCTTTATGCTTAGCTTGTCACCACTTTTTTTTTTGAAATAAAAGGTAGATCACGTTCTACCTTATGCATTTCAAAACAGGCCACAGCCTGATGACCAAAGGTCAATTACATGAAACTTATGTTACGCACCGTGGTGCAGAGGCCATAAGTTGCCTCGGATAAAAAAAACAGAGAGGGGGGTTGGGTGTCAGAAGAAAGTACATGGCATCTGTGAAGTATCTATGCTAGGAACTAAGCTGATGCACCCAGAAAACTAGAGACTCTCTATCCTTCGTGCGCGTGGCCCTGTTCATCCAAAGGGATAAGAGTTGGACTGCATATTGTCTGGTGTAAGAAGGTGACCAGCGCTTGAGATGGAAAACCCTGTCATTCCTGGCGTGCCATAACGTGACAGCACAGGCAGCAAAAAGAACATGCACTTTCCTAGCAGAAGGCCAACAGAAATGGAGTTGTTGCACAAACTCCAGAATGTCCGGGGAGCAGGAGGCATGACTGGCCATACTCAACTTGTTCCAAATTGCATCAGCCGGTGCGCAACGCAGAACTATGTGACTGATGGATTCAGTGGCCGGGCAGATATCGCAGTCAGGATGAGAAGCAACAGAAAACCACCTCTTCTTTGTCATATTGTCCCGTGTGTTGAGCCGCCCCCAAAAAGCGAGCCATAGAAAAATCCGATCTTTGAGAGGGATGATAGGATCCCAGATCCAATGCGCGAACGTGCAAGACATGCCTCTGAAATTCAGCAACCCGTAAATATACACAGTACTGACCTCTCTGTTACAGATGGCGGTTCGACGGAGGTCTGGGCGTGCCGAAATGGGCAGCACATCCCGCAGGAAAGAATTGAGGCGATGCAGCACCTGAACCGCTGAGGTTGAGAGGTTAGGGTGCAACTGTACATCCCAGCGGCCATTATTAAACTGAGAGGCGACCGTGCAACTGCTATCTCTTGCATAGGAGTACAGAACTGGCAAGACGAAATGAAGGCGGCCAACCCCTAGCCACTTATCATGCCAGAACGAGATCATCTGGCCTTCACCGAGGGAGCGAAACGTTGAGGCTTGTCACCACTGATGCTAATTTTCTCTGTAAAGCTCATGTTTAGTGTTGAGTTGTATTTTGTGTTGCATGTATATTAGAGTTGTGGCCCACCTCCTAGTCTTGTATAGTTGAGGTAGAGGCCTTCCCTTGTAATTATATATACGTGCACCAGCACCCCATCAATACAACGTTCATTGTATTGCAAATCTCTCCATCTACATGGTATCAGTTTTCATCTCCCGATCCTAAACCTAGTCTTCCGCTCCCTGCCGCCGCCGCCGCCGTGCCTTCTTGCCGCCGCCGCCGCCGTGCCTTCCTGCCGCCGTTGCATCCGTCTGCAGCCGCCGCAGCCTCCTTCCCTACCCGATCGCGAGCGCTCTGATCCTAGCGCTGCTGCACCGTTCGCCCGACAGCCCACCCGATCGATCCTGATCTGGTCGCCCGCGCCGCGCGCTGTTGCTGAGCCGCCGCCGCTGATCGATTTACCTACTATTGCTAGCTTCTAATCGCTACTGCTGTTGCTAATTGCCATCCACTAGTACTATTGATCGCTACTGCTGCTGCCAATTGCTATCCACTAGTACTACTTCGTCACGCGAAGCTACAACGTGGCTCTGTCCCGCTCTTTTCTGTCGATCGATCCTGCTGCTGCTGCTCCCGACAAGTAGAGGCGAGGCCGTTCGCTTCTGCTGCAATCCGCCAGCGCCGATCGCTCCCGTCGCTGCTGCTGTTTCCCACAGCGCCGATCCTGTGGCCATGGACTCCCTCGTGTCCACCTACTTTGGCGTCTCCAACCCGCCCTACGGTGCTCCGTTCGCTCCGCCACCTCTCGGTGGCTACGGCGCGCCCGCTCAGGCGCCACCCTATGGAGGCCAGCTGTCGCCGCCGGTTCCTGCACCGTGAGAAACCATCCTCTCGGCCGCCCTACACTCGGCGCCGTCGCCGAGTAACTACGGAGGTGGAGGCAACTGGTACATGGACTCGGGTGCTACTGCGCACATGACAGCTCATCCCGGTAACCTATCATCTTCCACTCCAGTTAACACTCCCACTCGTATCACCGTTGGCAACGGTTCTTCTTTACCTATCACACATGTCGGTAGCACTAGTTTTCCTTCTAGTTACACACCTATCACTATGTCTAATGTCCTTGTTTCACCTGACTTAGTCACTAGTTTAGTCTCCGTTCGTCGTCTTACTCGTGAGAATCCTCTTACTGTTGAATTCGACGGTGTTGGGTTTTCTGTGAAGGACGCCCGTACCCGGATGGTGCTTCACCGATGTGATAGCCCTGATGAGCTTTATCCCGTGCATGCCGGCGCCTCCACTTCCACACCCGTCGCCCTCGCCGCCGGTGTCGACCTTTGGCATGCTCGCTTGGGCCACCCCAACCCTGCCGTTTTGCGTCAGATACTTACGAGTTTTTCTTTCTCATGTAATAAGCTTGACGAGCATACTTGTGAGGCTTGTCGTTTGGGCAAGCACGTGCATCTTCCCTTTAGTGCGTCTACTTCAGTTTCCACTTTTCCGTTTCAGTTGCTTCATAGTGATGTTTGGACGTCTCCCGTTGCGAGTAACACGGGCTATCTATACTACTTGGTGATTTTAGATGATTATTCTCACTATGTGTGGACTTTTCCACTTCATCGTAAATCCGATGCTTTAGCCACACTCACCGCCTTTTATTCCTATGTCACCACCCAGTTCGGTCGCCCCATACTTGCACTCCAAACTGATAACGGAAAAGAGTTTGACAACGTCGCTCTTCGCACCCTTCTCGCCTCTCACGGCACCATCTTTCGTCTAACTTGCCCTTACACTTCACAGCAGAACGGCCGTGCCGAGCGCATTCTACGCACTCTTAATGACTGCGTTCGCACGTTACTCTTTCACTCTAACGTGCCCGCTCGGTTTTGGCCCGATGCTCTCGCCACCGCCACTCTTTTAGTTAACATTCGTCCGTGTCGTCCTCGGTGGAACTACGCTCCTCACCACCTTCTCTTCGGTACACCACCATCCTATGACGGTCTCCGCATCTTTGGGTGTCTCTGTTATCCTAGCACCGCGTCCACCACGCCACACAAACTCGCACCACGTTCCGTCCCGTGCATCTTCCTTGGCTATCCTCCTAACACCAAAGGTTACCGGTGCTATGATCCTGTCACTCATCGTGTGTACACCTCGAGGCACGTGTACTTTGTCGAGACGGTGTTCCCTTTTTTTCAGGTTCCTCCGGCTTCGGCCCCTTCTGCGCCGGCCCCCGCGCCCCCCTCTTGGAGCAATGCGCGACGGCGGCCCCCGGAGACCCCACCGGCACGGTGCCTTCTGCCGCCACCGCTCGGTTTTTCGACTCACTCCCCCGAGGTCGAGTCTGACCGGGCCCCCGGATCCCCGTCTCCCTCCTACGAGGTTGAGCCGGTGGGTACTCCGCCCGCCACCCCGGCGACGTGCTCGACATCCTCCTCGCCCGTCGCCCCCTCGGCCGCCGGCTCGGCTGGCGTCGCTGCCGCCGCCGTGGCCCCCGTCCCCGGCGCCGCGGCCCCTGCCACCGCCGCCGCCGCCCCTGTAGCCGCCGCGGGTGCTCCCGCCGCCGCCGCCGCCCCTGTCGTGGCCGCGGCCCCCGCCGCTATCGCCGGCCCTGCTGTCCCGCCTCTTGGCGTGACTACCCGTGCCCGAGCAGGAGTGCTTCAGCCGAGCACGCACTACTCCTCCGACGAGTATGTGTGCGCCGCCTCGACGTCGACGCCATCACCCATCCCCACCTCCGCTCGTGCTGCCCTTCGGGATCCCCATTGGCTAGCTGCGATGCAGGAGGAGTTCGACGCCCTACAGCGCAACCGCACGTGGCAACTTGTTCCGCGACCCCCTCGTGCCAATATCATCACTGGCAAGTGGGTGTTTCGCCACAAGACTCGCCCGGATGGTTCTCTCGAGCGCTACAAGGCTCGGTGGGTGGTTCGTGGATTTCGGCAGCGCGCGGGCGTGGACTTCACCGACACCTTCGCCCCGGTTGTTAAACCGGGCACGATCCGCGCCGTGCTCCAGTTGGCGGTCTCGCGCGCCTGGCCTGTGCACCAGTTGGATGTCTCTAACGCCTTCTTGCACGGCCATCTTGCCGAGCAGGTGTACTGTGAGCAGCCCACTGGCTTCGTCGACGCCGAGCACCCAGACTTTGTGTGCTTGCTCTCCCGTTCTCTTTACGGGTTGAAGCAGGCACCTCGGGCTTGGTACCAGCGTATCGCAGCCTTCCTGCAGTCTCTGGGATTTCGGTCCACTCGCTCCGGTGCCTCACTCTTCGTGTATCATCAGGGAGCCGACACTGCATATCTGCTGCTCTACGTCGACGACATTATCCTCACGGCGTCCGCTCCCGATCTCCTTCAGCGGCTGACTGCTCGTCTTCATGATGAGTTCGCCCTCAAGGACTTGGGGCCCCTGCACTACTTCCTCGGCATCGAGGTGGTCCGCCGGGCTGACGGCTTCTTTCTGCATCAGCAGAAGTACGCCCACGAGCTCCTGGAGCGTGCCGGTATGCTTAACTGCAAGCCGGCGCCCACCCCCGTCGACACGAAGGCGAAGGTCTCTGCTCTGGAGGGGTCTCTCGCGTCCGATGGAGCGTTTTATCGCTCCATTGTTGGTGCTTTACAGTACCTGACGCTGACTCGACCCGACCTGCAGTACGCTGTTCAGCAGGTGTGCCTCCACATGCACGCTCCGCGTGACTCCCACTGGACCTTGGTGAAGCGTATTCTCCGTTATATACGCGGCACCATGTCTTTGGGACTCACCCTGACGGCCTCCGCCTCCACCGACCTCGTGGCCTACTCGGATGCCGACTGGGCTGGCTGCCCCAACACTCGACGCTCCACGTCAGGCTACTGCGTCTACCTTGGGCCCTCGTTGATCTCTTGGTCATCGAAGCGGCAGCCCACGGTCTCCCGCTCCAGCGTCGAGGCAGAGTATCGCGCCGTGGCTAATGCCGTGGCCGAGTGCTCTTGGCTCCGTCAGCTGCTCCAGGAGTTGCTTTGTGATGTTCATAAGGCCACTCTTGTCTACTGCGATAACGTCAGCGCGGTCTACCTTTCCGCCAACCCGGTGCACCATCGACGTACGAAGCATATTGAGCTCGATATTCACTTCGTGCGCGAGCAGGTTGCCCTTGGCCGTGTTCGGGTTCTTCATGTGCCGACGTCGCAACAGTTTGCTGATGTAATGACTAAGGGATTGCCTACTTCCGTCTTCGAGGAGTTCCGGTCCAGTCTCTGTGTCTCTGGCGACGCTTCGACTGCGGGGGGGTGTTGAGTTGTATTTTGTGTTGCATGTATATTGGAGTTGTGGCCCACCTCCTAGTCTTGTATAGTTGAGGTAGAGGCCTTCCTTTGTAATTATATATACGTGCACCAGCACCCCATCAATACAACGTTCATTGTATTGCAAATCTCTCCATCTACATTTAGGAGTTGGGATCTTGGAGTGGGCAAGCGCTTGTGCGGAGAATATGAGTGTGCGTGCATTCACTACCACTAGTGGGAAGAATGTCTAGAGGCATGCATCATACATGCTCGATCGGTTGGAGAAGATCGTAGACGAGGACGAACGTTAGGTTAATCACTGGCATGCAATCTTCCACACACGCTTCATTTCCAAACAGGGCTTCTTGTTATTGGGCTAGCCCAACGTGCTCTCCTGGCCGACCCAACATGACTTATTGGCGGTGCTTCTGAATTTTCGTCCCTGGTCTGAGTGATTAGTCCCGTACTGCTTACGCAAACTTCATAACTGCTCTTTATAATGTTGATTCTTAGTGTCGTTTGACACCAAGTGGGCAGCTTGGTAAGCTACCAACAAAAAATTACAATCAATGATAATGATTCCTGATTGTGCCATGGCACAACTTCTCTTAGCACACCGACATGATGTGTTCAGCTTTTTGTTTCCTTTATATATCGGCAGTGTGTTCAGTTATTTTCCTTCGTTCGCAAGTAAATTGACTGACCAGTATTGCTTCTGAACTTTTTATTTAATTTATTTACCTACACACATCAAACACTTGTGCTACGGAATTCTTGTCGCCGCATACATTAATTGTTTAAATCCACTAGCCATCATAATGCATTAGAAGCAAACATGCATTTTGCCGCACCATTTTAACCATTATCTGTTAGACAGGCGACTCTGTACGCCTCGCCTGCCCACGATCTGCGCTCGTCCCACCTCCCATGATCTCTCGTTCAGTTGGGCCTGGCTCCCATATATGTACCCCTGATTGTACTCTGGAACGTTTAAGGAATGAACCCAATCAATTTTCATGGTATCAGATTATCCCACGATCCTTCCCTAACCTCCAGCGCCCCTGCGCACCATGACCAATCCCGGCGACGGCAATCCCTCCCAGCCCGCCACCGGCAGCCAAACCCTTCCGGCAACCTCCTCCACCACTACCCTCACCATCCCCTCTCTCTCCTTCAGCGACACTATCACGGATGTGACCCCCTTCATCCCCATTGTTCTTGACCTCCATAGCAGAAACTATTACCATTGGCGCCACTTGTTCGAGATCCACCACGGCCGCTATTCACTGCTGCACCACATCTCCGATGCATCTCCTTCCGAGCCGCACAATCTTCGCTGGCTCAAAGACGATCTTGCAATCATCCAGTGGGTCTACACGCGCATCTCCACCGAGTTGTTCAACCTCGTCGTCAAGGACGGCGCCACCACGCGTGACATCTGGACGGAGCTCCGGCGTCTCTTCCAGGACAACCGCGACGCCCGCATCTCGGCCCTCAACGTCGAGCTCCGCACCATCACCCAGGGAGATCGTCCTGTTGGTGTCTTCTGTCAGCAAATCAAGGCGATCGGCGATGAACTCCGTGAACTCAGGGAAGCCGTTGCCAATCGCTCTCTTCTTCACGCGCTCATGGGCGGGCTTGATGAGCGGTTTGTGCAGCAGGCTTCGTTGATCCCTCTCCTGCGCCCTCTGCCTTCTCTGTCGGAGGCGCGCTCGATGCTGCTGTTCGAGGAGCAGACGCAGGCTCGCAAGACGGGCACGCCTCGAGTCTTCCACACCACGGCACGCTCCACTCCACCACCAGCGGCACCCTCGCTGGCGCCGCCCGCGGCGCAGCCGCCTCCCGGATGGCGTCCCAGCCCCAACTACAAGGGTAAAACCCCAATTTACCGTCCGCCCAAGCAGAATTCGGCGGCTTCCTCCTCGTCATATGCGCCCCCGCCGCCGGTGCCTGCAGCTGCGCCCACAACACCGGCGCCCGCGGCGCCCCCCGCTTCTTCCCCGTGGCGGCCTTCTACTGATCCTTGGACTGGGCTCGTTCAGGCATGGCCGATGCCCTGGACCGCGCCCTCCCCCTACGGTGCTCCTCCCGCATACAGTGGAACATGGGCGCCCGGCATGCGCCCCTCCATCGGGGCTCCTGGTCTTCTCGGCTCCCGGCCACCTCCGCATGCGTACACGGCCTATGCGCCTCTGTGCCAGTCTTCGGCGGCTCCATCAGCATCATCCCCGTACCTCTACGGCCCTCCTGCAGCAGGTTGGGACCTTGCCAGTCCATCGGCGCCGCCATCTGCCCCACCATACCAGCCGGTATCGTCTACTTCGACTTCAGCACCACCAACCTGGGATCAAGCTGCTCTCATCGCTGCCCTGAACTCTCTTACCACCCAGGACACAGGTACAAAGTGGATTTTCGATTCTGGTGCATCTTCTCATATGTCTGCATCTAGCTGTACGTTAACTTCCATCCATCCATCCATTTTATTTCCTTCTATCACTATTGGCGATGGTTCTACAGTACCCGTTTCATGTGTTGGCTCCACCTCCCTCCCTTCCTCTCGTTCACCACTCCTTCTTCGTGAGGTTCTAGTAGCTCCTGCCTTAATTAAAACCCTAATTTTTGTTCTCCGTTTTACCATAGATAACCACATCTCTGTTGAATTTGATCCCTTTGGGTTGTCTGTGAAGGATCTCCACAGCAAGGCGGTGATAGCTCGGTTCAATAGCTCTGGCGATCTTTACACCATCAACGGCGCCTCTTCTCCATCACCTCAAGCCATGCACGCTTCTGTCACCCTATGGCATCGTCGTTTTGGTCATCCCACTGCCGCCACGACCACCAAGCTTATTCAAGAGTTTTAGCTTCCGCATGATCGAGACTGCCACGACGCCTCCCTATGTCAAGCGTGTCAATTAGGCAAACATGTTCAGTTGCCCTTTAGCACTTCTACCACTAGTAGTACATTTCCCTTTGAACTGTTGCATTGTGACTTATGGACCTCGCCTATCCCTAGTGTGTCTGGTTTTAAATACTACCTTGTAATCGTGGATGATTATTCTCACTATATATGGACCTTTCCTATTCGCTCTAAATCCGATGTTCATCCTCTTTTTGTAAATTTTCAGCGCTATGTCTATACCCACTTCTCTCTTCCCATTCGTTTTTTACAATGTGACAATGGTCGAGAGTTTGACAACGCTCGCAATTGAGAGTTCTTTCTACACCATGGCATTCTTCTACAGTGCTCCTGCCCATACACTTCCTCTCAAAATGGAAAAGCAGAACGGTCTCTTCGTACCATCAACAACATCCTACGCACTCTTCTCATTCAGGCTTCCATGCCACCCCACTTTTGGGCTGAAGCCCTACGCCACGCCACCTATCTTCTTAACATTCGTCCCACCTCCACCTGCCCAAAGTTCTCCCCGTACGAATCATTATTTCTCGCCACACCTACCTACGATAGCCTCCATATTTTTGGCTGTCTCTGTTTTCCAAACCTTAGCGCCACGACACCTAACAAACTATCTCCTCATTCCTTGCCATGTGTCTTCCTCGGTTACTCCGACTCGCACAAAGGCTGTCGTTGCCTTCACATGGAAACCGGCCGTGTTTTCCTCTCTCGCCATGTCACATTTGACGAAACAGTATTTCCATTTGCGTCCTGCTCCAGTCCAGATTTTTCCACACCCATCAGCACCACCAAAATCGCCTCCTCTCAACCCACGCCGCCCGCCGTGCATGGCCTGCATGGCCCAGTTCACGTAGTCACATCTCCGGGGCCCGCCTTCACACCAGATACCACAGCTGTTGTTTCCCCCTCCACACAACAAACGCACCCATGCCCCTCCTCTACTCCTCCACCGCGACATCCATTACCACCTACTGCTGTTCCTGTTCCCATTCCCACCAATGATCACAACATGCGCACTCGCAGCAAGGCAGGTTTTGGCAAACCTACTAAACGCCTCAATCTCACCGCATCAACCACTTCTATCTCTCCCATACCTCACTCTTACAAAGCTGCTCTTCTCGACCCCAACTGGTTTCATGCCATGAAGGAGGAATACGACGCTCTTCTTCTCAACAATACATGGTCTCTTGTCCCTCGCCACGTTGGTGCTAATGTCATTTCCGGCAAGTGGGTTTTTTTGGCACAAGTTCAACTCCGACGGCTCTTTGTCTCACTACAAAGCTCGTTGGGTTTGTCGCGGTGATTCTCAGCAGGCCGGCATTGACTTTGACGAGACTTTTTCTCCCGTCGTTAAGCCCAACACAATTCGTGTTGTTCTCAGCCTTGCTGTTTCCTCTTCATGGCCAATTCACCAGTTAGATGTAAAGAATGCCTTTCTCCATGGATCCCTCACCGAAACTGTTTTCTGCCGGCAACCCCTCGGATTCGTTCATCCATCTCTTCCTGATCACGTGTGCCACCTGCAGAAATCACTTTACGGTCTAAAACAGGCGCCCCGGGCTTGGTTTCAACGTTTTGCCATGTTCTTACACACTCTTGGTTTTCTTCCTTCCCGCTCTGACTCTTGTCTCTTTATTCTCAAAACACCAAACCACCTTGCTTATCTTCTTTTATATGTTGATGACATTGTACTAATCGCCTCCTCTGATGCTTTTCTCAACCAAATTATCCACTCACTTCGTCATGAGTTTAGCATGACAGATCTTGGGCCTCTTCATCATTTTCTCGGCATTGCTGTATCTCGTTCTTCCTCCGGCCTTTTTCTTTCTCAGGGTCAGTACGCGATTGATCTTCTATCCAAGGCTGGCATGTCTGACTGTCATCCTTCATGTACTCCAGCTGAAACTGGTTCTAAACTCTCTTCTGACGGCGAGCCTTTCTCTGATCCTACCCTATATCGCAGCCTTACAGGAGCTCTTCAGTACATGACTTTAACTCATCCTGAACTCACCTACGCAGTCCAGCAAGCCTGTCTGTACATGCATGATCCACGCCTTCCTCACTATAATCATGTCAAACGCATTTTGCGATACCTCAAAGGGACTCTTGATCATGGTCTTTCCATCACGCCTTCCGCTCCAACATCTCTCACAGCGTACTCCGATGCAGATTGAGCTGGATGTCCGGATACTCGTAGATCCACTTCTGGTTATTGTGTTTACTTGGGTGATAACTTGATTTCATGGTCTTCGAAGAGACAGCTCACTGTTTCCAGGTCATCCGCTGAAGCTGAGTATCGTTCGGTTTCCCACACTGTGGCCGAAACTGTATGGCTCCGCCAACTGCTCGGCGAGCTGTACCGGCCTCTTCACCAAGCTACCATAGTCTATTGTGATAATATCTCTGCTGTGTACATGTCTTGTAATCCTGTACAACACCATAGAACTAAGCACATAGAGATAGACATTCACTTTGTCAGGGAGAAGGTAGCACTAGGCGACGTCCGCGTTCTGCATGTCCCTACAAGTGCTCAATTCGCCAACATCTTCACCAAGGGACTATCGACAGCATCCAGTCTCAACGTCGTCGACCCTTCCGTTGACACTGCGGGGGGGGGGGGGTGTTAGACAGGCGACTCTGTACGCCTCACCTGCCCACGATCTGTGCTCGTCCCACCTCCCACGATCTCTCGTTCAGTTGAGCCTGGCTCCCATATATGTACCCCTGATTGTACTCTGGAACGGTTAAGGAATGAACCCAATCAGTTTTCATTATCGTCATTGTATTAAGTATTTTTCTTGTTATATTGTATATATATTATCCTATAAATTTAAATAGGTCAATAATATCAAAATACAGTCCACAGTAATACCGATGACTTCATTATATCTAATAAAAGAATATTGGTTTGTATTACAAACTGTAATCAATTTTAGACAAAGCATTGGAGCTACCACAATTTAGAGAACTCAAAGGACATATGTAAGAATATGTAAGAACGAAAACAAATAGAAAGATAATCCGGTAGACTTAGAGCTAACAAACTCGCAGTACATAGAAACCACCAGAGCATCATTCTTGCATCACAAAATACTTAATCGTTCAAAATTGACCACACACAGAAAATTTTAAAGCCCCATGGCCTCCGGCAAACAAAGCATAAACTACTTAGAAGTCGTAAAAAGAGCAGTAACGCGTGCTAGTCAAAACCAAACATCAACACTAACTCTAAGTGTGTGGTGTTGAAGCTCGATTTTGAAAAAGCTTACAATAAGATCCATTGAGGGTTTTTGTTGGAATGTCATAAAATAAGAGGTTTCAGTGAAACCTGGTGTGAATGGATTTAGAAGATCCTTCACAATGGGACAGTTAGTATCAAGTTAAATAACGAGATGGGTCCTTATTTCCAGAGTTTTAGAGGGGTCCGCCAGGGTGATCCGTTGTCACCCTTTCTGTTTAATCTTGCAGTTGAGAGTTTATCTAAAATGATTTTCAATGCTCAAAAAGAGAAGCTGATTTCTGGCTTAGCCCCTGATTTGATTGAGGGCGGAGTGGCCGTCCTGCAATACACAGATGATACCGTCCTATGCTTTGAACATGATCCCCAAGTTGTTGCTAATCTAAAGTTGTTGCTTTACTTGTTTGAGTTGATGTCAGGTCTTAAGATCAACTACCTTAAGAGCAAGATTCTTTGTGTGGGGGCGATGACAACATCTTAGATTTCTATGCTGACTTGTTTAACTGTCAAATTGGCCATTTCCCTGTGTGTCACCTAGGGGTTCCAGTCAGTTTCTCCACATTGACATGCCTGGAATGGGCCTTTGCAGGTGAAATTGGAGTAGCACTTGGTAGTTAATTTACAAGGAACTAATTAACGATAAATCATCATTTCTTCGAATCAGATAAGAGCTCCAAAATACGACGATTAAACTGATATACAAACTTAAAGAAGGAAATAAAGCGGACATATAGAACTTCTAAACGGGACATGATCTACATCATCACACTAACAGTGACACAGACGAACTGAATGCAAGACGCTAACATCATGTGACGACCCCGGCTTAATCGTGCACTAATCATACACGCAAATGCGCACGATCAAGCCTAAGGACTCACTTTAAGATATCACAACACAACTCTAAAACATAAGTAAAGTCATACAAGCTTTATATTACAAGCCAGGGCCTCGAGGGCTCGAATACATAGCTCGATGGCATACAAGCGTCAGCGGAAGCATTAGATATCTGGGTACAGATATATTACAGAGAGAGAAATAGGCCTTCACAGAGGCCGGGTAAAATAAAATACTACGATCGAAAGGCGTAGGCCTCCTGCCCTGGACCCTCCGATCCTACTCCTGATCGTCAGTCGGCTCCTCGTAGTAGTAGTACTCGCCAGGCGGGTAGTAGTACTGGTCGTCGGCTGGGGCGTCTGACTCAGGGGCTCCATCGTCTGGTGGCATCAAATGGAATATGGGGGAAAAAGAAAATAAAGCAAACGTGAGTACTCATCCGAAGTACTCAGCAAGCAAGGATCTACACTACATATGCATCATTTTCAAAGGGGGCTGTATATGTGGACTGGGCTGCAGAAATGCCAGAATAGAGGGGGAAGCCTAGTCCTATCGAAGACTAGCATCTTCAACAATCTTCGACAATCTTGCAGCAATAGAAGAGAACAGATGATCATAATGTAAAGTAGTAGTAGTAGTATCATCAACCTCGACCTGAGATCCTTTCTCGACTCCCTGCGAGAAAGCAATCCCAGAGCCGTACTATCCAGTTCTCATCACATGTTCTAGTTGTACCGATCGGGATACAACTCCGAGTGTCCGTTACCGTAGGACAGGCTATCGATAGAAGTTTCTTCCCTGCAGGGGTGCACCAACTTACCCACCACGCTTGCTTAACTCCGGCCGGACACACTTTACTGGGTCATGCCCGGCCTCGGCCAAACAACACGCCGCAACCCGACCTAGGCTCTAAAGAGAGGTCAGCACGCCGGACTAACCTATGCCCCCGGGGGTCTTGGGCCTTCGCCCCGGGAACCCTGCACGTTGCGAGGACGTTTTGGAAGCAGACCTAGCAACCCCTTAATACAAGCGCAGTTGCGTTCCCAGTCCAATCCAAAACGGGCCGCTCCTCGCTGACGTCAATAGAGCTTCGGCTGATGTATACGACGCAGAACGCCCATACTATGCCCACGTGATGGTTAGTGCTATCGGGCCAGAGGCCCCTCGGATCAAATATCCAAACCGTAGTGGATTAGGAGCACGCGGAAACGAGCAGAGACTCACGATCGATGTGACCCCGTCGCCCCGTCTCGAGGACTTGCGGCAAGGGCTAAGAATGCCCGGCCACGCCTCGTGTTATCTCGCGGGCACCATCCAGGTCAACCCGACTCCAAATCACTTCGCATTAAGCTCGCGCGGGTACCCCTCAGGGCCGACCCGTCTTTAGCATCATGGTTTAGTGCAAGTCCTCTCATCAACAGTAACTGTGTGTCTGACACCGAAGGGAACCCTGAGGAATCACCCTCGATGGAATTCCCGCTCGATGTTATCATCAAGGTGAACGAAGGAGGAATCACCCTCGAGGTCCACACTTGAGAGGTTGCGCGACGATGTCGTTATCGGGGGTGGTGTAGGAGGAATCACCCTCGCTTACCACGACCGAGTAACTAACCTACAAGGTTAACATCAGAAGTGCTGACGAGGTATCACCCTCGGCACTCGACGGTAACCCAGCAGTGTCGGCAACTAAGGGGGAAGTGATGTGCGGTGCCCGGGTCTAGTCTTCAATCCCGATGAGCGGGTCTTCTGATATCCAGCAGGGCAGTCGGGATCAAGTGGGGGTCTCTGTCGTGTCTCTACCCAGCCTATACTAAGCAGTCTAGGATAACCAGTAAGGTAACAAGGCAAGGTACAATAATCAGGCTATGTAGCAGATATAGGAAAACAGTAGCAGTAGCAGTTCTAATGCAAGCATAAGAGAGAAGAGAGTAGGCGATATAGGCATGCTCAAAATGGGGGTGCTTGCCTGTTTGCTCGGGGGCAAGGGCAAGGTCTTCAGTGGTATCGTCGGGGACGTAGTCGTACTCCTGAGCTGCGTCTGCCTCAGGAGCTACGCCAACGTCGGGGTCTACCGAGAGAGAAGAGGGGGAAGAAACAGGTAAACATAATGCAAACAAATGCAATACGGTGCGTGTGATGCTATGATGCAGTGTAGGGTTGCCTAATTATGCATCTAAGTTATTTTAGTTATTTTTAGAATTAATCTAGGATTTAATATCCGACATGTGTGCACTATTCATCTGCCGGATTTGGGTCCGGAGTTACGAGTTCTTCTACGTAGGGGGTTCTGATGGAGAAACAGACGGCACGATCAGACTCGGCTCGTCGTTCTGAGCAACTTTCGTGTTTTAACTTTTTCGATCCGAGCTACGGTTTAGAAGTTATTAATTTTTAAAGTTTATTTGAATTTCTGGAATTTATTTATTTATCAGAAATTGAATTATGACGTCAGCATTGCATCACAATGACGTCAGCAGGTCAACTGCGGTTGACCAGGGTCAAACCTGTGGGACCCACCTGTCATAGACCTATTAGTTAATCTAATTAGTTTTCAAATTTTAAAACGTTTTAGTTTGATTTAATTTGCAGGGGGCCCACATGTCATAGACTGGGGCCGCCCAGTCAGCAAAGTTGACTGGGTCAACCCAACCAACGGGGCCACCAGGGCCCACTGGCAGCGACTCTGGGGCGGGGCCCACCAGCGCCACGTCGGCCGCGTCGCCGGAGCGACGCCGGCGACCACAGAACGCGGCGGCGACGCATGGACGTCATCGGAAATCGCCGTCCGTGGACCATTTGGCTTGGGGTTGGGTGCGTTCGAACGAGCGCTCGCCCGCGCGTCGAACGGAGGCGGTGGTCTCGCCGGAGTTGGCCGGGAATGGCGCCGGCGATGAGAGGTGGCGGAGGCCGAAGCTCGGCGATCTCGCGTGCGACGTTGCGGGGGCCGAAAAGGCCAGCGCTCTACAACTACGGCGCCTACGCGATGCGGTGGAGGTAGCGGTGGCACGCACTAGACCAATAGGTCACCGTGGCCACGCCGGCGACGAGCGCACGCGGCGGTGGGTTCGGGCTCGAGTGGAGCAGTGGCTACGGCCTACCAGCGGCGACGAGAAAGGGCACGGGAGAAGCAGCAGCTCACCTCGCGGCACGCACGTAAGGCCGGCGGGAGGTTTAGTAGCTGCAGCGCTCGAGGTCGCCGGAGACAGAGAAGAAGGGGGCGATGGCGTGTGGTGTCTGCAGAGCCTCCCCGCTCCTGCTCGAGGTCGAAGACGAAGGAGCCGAGGGTGACGGAGCTCGCAGGCGTGCTTGCTGAGCTCGAGCACGACGGTGGCCACGTCTACGGCAAGGCCATGGCGACGGAGGTGCTCGGGCGGCGATGGATCTGAAGGAGGAACGCGAGGGCGGAGCGAGCGAGGGAGAAGACGGGGGAGTGGATAGAACGACCAGGGGGGAAGCACTGGGGCTTGCCCTTATCCTCCCGGGCGACCGCGGCGTCGCGCTGTCGGCGTCTCGCCGGCGCGCGTGCGCTCGTCCATAGAGAGGATGACACGGCGAGGGAGAGAGAAGGGGATGGGCCAGCTGGGCTGGGCCAGTGCACTGTGCACTTGGTCCAGTCCAGTTTTAGCCTTTTTCCTTTATTTCTTTTCCTTTTCTCTTTTCTTTTCTATTGCAAAAATAGTTAGGCCACTTTAGCATTTCTGTAAAATATGGAACTTGGTCCAAATATTACAGTGCCATTTTAGCTCTCACCAAAAAGTGGTTTGGGCAGAATTGGAAGCCATTTGAACTTGTAATGATTTTAAATGGATTAATATTGCTGATTTGGGTGCTGTTTCATCTAGTTAGAGTCACTTGTCCAACTCCAAATATTTTGATATTGATTTTAGAAATATTCCTGAATTATTTGCCATCTAATGAACATTTTCCCAACAGTGTTTGATCAACTTTATAATTCACTTTTGGATTTGAGTTGATTTTCATATGTGAATTTAAATTGGATCATTAACCCATATGACTTGGCACTGCAAATGATCATGACTTGGCAGTTTTAACAGAGTGTCACAGAGCTTATTACAAGGGGGTGTTACACATCAAGACGAGGACAAGATGCTCCGATGGCCACAGGACGACAAGCAAAGGCGAACTGGCGCACGATCTCAACTACTTCAGCCCTTCGGGCCGCTTCTTCGAAAGGACTAGTGGGAAGAATCTCTAGAGGCATGCATGTATCGGTGGGAGATTTTTTCTTAATTTTTTTAGACTATTGCTTTTTTTTTTCGAGAATCCTGAGCTCGGTGGGAGATCATACGGTCTTGCAGTCGGCCTTCTTATTGGGCTAAGGTCCAACGTGCTCGCCTGACCGACCCAACATGGCTACTAGCGGTACTTCTGGATTTCTGTCCCTTGTCTGAGTGATTAGTCCCATACCGCTTGTGTAAACTTCGTAACTGCTCTTTATAATGTTGATTTCTAGTTCAATTGACACCAAGTGGCCGGCTTGGTAAGCTACCAACAAAAAAATTGCAATCAATGATAAATGATTCCTGGTTGTGGGTGATGATGTGTAGTCATTGTCTCACAACATGGTGTGTTCAGCTTTTTTCCTCTATACTTTCTCAAGTATATTGAATGACCAGTGCTGCTTAAGATTTTTCATTATATTTATGTTTTTTTTACTTTCCCTTCGTTATCAAGTAAATTGAATACGTAACCGGTTTAAGGGGACGAGAAAATAGTTTAAGGGGACGAGAAAGGGGAGAGCGAGTTCAACGCATCGTCACAAAACCCATCGATGCCCACCATCGAAACACCCACTTTGGGACGAAAACCCGACGACACCAAAACCTAACCTAGCAAAAGTTCATAGCTCGCCGGAGATGGCGGGGATTGGCTTTTTCATGTTTCAGGGAGACAAGGAAGACAGAGCAGAGTGAAATGAGGAGAGAGAGAGGAGCGAACAGGCGTATGGGAAGATATTTCTGTGGTGAGTGGTCATGGCTGGGCCGATGAGACGTATTCATGTGTGTGTAAAGATTTGGTATTGAGAAAAGAGAAAAAACCCTTAATAGAATTCTAACTTTACATGTGTATGTATGGAAGATTCGAACTTTACAGGTGTCACGTGAATGATTCTATCTTTGCCTTTACAAAAGGCTGACATATCTTCTTTTTTCGAAACGGAGGCAAAAAAATTGCCTCATTGATTAATTAAGCAGGAGAGAATTGCCTAGTTAATTGACAGAAAATCCGGCAAAAATCGATACAAACACACCACATATGGACTACTCACAGAGCATGATGGCTTTGACATATCAAGATGACATAGATGCACTATATAATCTTGAATCTTATACAGTATGTCAGCGCATAACCTTTTTCTCAGCAAGGAGTGATTGGTCATACCATCATAAAGCATAAGAATCTTTGAAGATAATACTCCTATATTTTAAAGAGGTTCTACAGATGAAATCACTGTTCAAGATATCTTCTGATATTGCGATGAATCGGCCGATTTATCGCTTACCGGTGTCTGACCGATAAGATAAATCGGTCGATAAATCAGCCGATATGCCGATAAACGGGCCGATTTATCCCTTATCATGGGTCGACCGATAAGTTCCCGATAAGCGATGTCCCCAACATTGGATGAAATCACGAAAAATCTTCGTGATCACTGATCAGTGGTGCACGGCGATACATAGGCCACGCTCGGTTTTCCGGCACGGCATCTCCGTGTCCGGCCGTGGCGGCGCAGGCCTAGGCCGCCCTGGACGTGCATGGGAGTGGGACCGTCGTCGTTGAGGAAGGTGAGTTTGCAGCGGTGGAGCTGCGGGTTATAGTTGACCCATCGGATGAAGTCGTGGACGCACCGCAGCCTGTCCCTGGCGTCGCCGGGGATATTCATGTGTATAGTGATTTGGTATTGAAAAAAGAGGAAAAGCCCTCGATAAGATTCCAACTTTACATCCGTATGTATGGAAGATTCAAGCTTTACCGGTATCACGTGAATGATTCTATCTTTAAGATTCAAGCTTTACCGGTATCACGTGAATGATTCTATCTTTGCCTTTACAAAAGGCTTTGACATATCTTCCTTTTTTACAAATGGAGGCAAACGATTTGCCTCATTGATTAATTAAGCAGAAAAGAATTGCTTATAGTTAATTAATAGAAAATCAGGCAAAAATCAATACAAAGCCATCACATATGGACTACTCACGGAGCATGAAGGCTTTGCCATCTCAATATGCCATAGATGCGCTATACATTATAATCACTGTTCAAGAATTCGTCCGATTAATCAGTTAATGGGACAGTTAATCGCTACTCGTAGGGTGAACGAATCGAACAACACATATTCATCGTGTTAACTTTTCAGGCCGATTAATTGGCCAGTTAGACCGATTACTCAGTTGTTAGGCCTATTAATCGCTGCTGATCCATTAACTTGTGGGCAAACAAAGCCCGAAAATTTTCCCTGTAACCCATCCCATCCCCCTCTCGCTCCTCAATAGTTAGGATTCAAACAAATAGTATAATATTTTGGTATATTACATAGTTGAGAGCATGAGAGTATGGTGTAATACATAAAAAACTAGATAAGTGTTGGCAATTCCTGTTTAATCTACCGATTAATGGTCGACCAATTAATCCAGTTAATAAGCCGAATCACCGATTAATCACTACTCCCAAGCCGACCGAGCAGCTACCAGTTACCGATTTCCTGAACAATGAGTATAATCTTGAACCTTATATAGTAATTCTGCGCATAACCTTTATCTCAGCAAGGAGTGATTGGTCATACCATCATAATAAAGGGTTTTTCTCTCCTCCGTGGAGGCTGGAACCCTAGCCGCTGCCAGGAGAGACCATCTTTCAGCGCCGTCCTCCGGCGGCTCCCCTCCGCTGACGACCTCGGTCGTCAGTGGTGAGGGGGGTCGCCGGATCCACGCGCGTGGATCATTTTTTACTTTCTTGTAGTCTAGGTTTTTAGGTTGTTCATCGTCTTGGCTTCGGCGACGACGATGACGGCGCTGAATAAAGATTCTTCGTATCCTTCCCTGACGAGGCCATCCGTCCTATGGTTGGGGATGGATTTGGAAACCAGTCTGTTCAAGCAAGGATGGTGTGGCGGCGGCGGCGTCCTCGTGGTGGACATGTGTCCTCGGGCACCGCCGTTGCGACGGCGTTTGCTCCAGCGTCGGCGTGGAGCTTGGGAGGTAGTCCAGGAGCGGATGCAGATTGTGGTCTGCATCGACGACATCTGGAAGACGGAACGTGTGCTAAGTTCGTGATTCGTGGATGGCGGGTATGATTTCCTCCTTCGGCGTCTTAGTCGTGGTGGGGCGCCAGATCTGGAGTTCGATGGCGTGTCCGGGGTGTTGCCCCGGTCTGATTCGTTCAACGGCAATGGCTTCACTTTTGCTGAGCCATCTTGGAGGTCCGCAAAGCTGCATGTCAGCGATGGAGCCGCGTCGAGTTCGGGTGAGGAGGTGATCCGTCATTCGTTTCTTCGGTGGCTGCTGTGGTTGTGCCGGAGGCAGGTGACGAGCGTTGGTGTCAAGCTCAGAGATGTTCTGCTATCTTTTCAGTTTTGTCATGTTGGTCCTTACGTGACTTACACTTTGTTCTTTATGATATAAATGAGACACATATTACCATGCAAAAAAAATACCATCATAATAAAGCATAAGAATCTTTGAAGGTAATGCTCCTATATTTTAAAGAGGTTCTATACAAGAAATCACGAAAAATCATCGTGATCACTGATCAGTCATGCAGGGCGATGTATACGCCACGCTCGGTATTCCGGCGCGGCATCTCCGTGTCCGGCCGTGGCGGCGCAGGCCTAGGCCGCCCTGGACGCGCATGGGAGTGGGACCCTCGTCGTTGAAGAAGCTGAGTTTGCAGCGGTGTAGCTGCGGGTTGTAGTTGACCCAGCGCATGAAGTCGTGGACGCACCGCAGCCTGTCGCCGGCGTCGCCGGGGATATCCCGGACGAGCGACTCCACGTCGGATCCCCGCGCCCGGAGGCAGTAGGCCCACGCAGCGGCGCCGTTGGGATGGTTCGCCAGCACCGGCCGCACGCGGCGGTCGAGGTACCCTCGCGCCCACGCCGTGTCGCCACGCCTGAGCGCGTCGGCGAAGCGCTGGAGCCTGACGACGAACAGCGCGGCGGACGCCGCCGGTGTGCCCGCGTCTCCCAGGAACGCCGACACGTACTCGTCCGCCGACCGCCACCGACCGGCCTTCAGCAGGCGCGACACGCGGCGGAGGTCGAACCGGAGGCGCGCCTCCTTCTCCAGCGCGTAGGCCGTCGCCTCCAGGCCCCGCGACTCGAGGAACGCGCGCAGGCGGCGCAGGACGACCCACTCCGACTGCCGGTCGGTCGTCGCCGCTGGTTTGGTCGCGCTTCTTCTTCTGAACCTCGCCTCCTTCTCCAGCGCCCGCGCCGTCGCCTTCAGGCCGCGTGATTTGAGGTAAGTGCACGCGCGACGCAGGACGATGCGCTCCGACTGCCGGTCCATGATCGTCATTGCTCTCTAGCTAGCTAGGTTGGTACTTGGCTACTTTACGTACGTGCGCCTCTCCTCTTTTTCTCTCTTTTGCCCAGAAGAAACGAGTTCGCTAGCTTGGTTGTGCGTCAGCGCACCCAATCGCCCCTGCCATTTATTCATCTGATCAACTCGCCGATTCCAGTTTGGAGTCGGTGGTGAGATGTGAGAGTTATAGGCGGCCCCGGTTTCTAGCAGATAGGTCATTGCCGTTGGATGCCACGAGGAGATTCGTGTGTATTTTATCGGTCAACTCAACAAAAATTGCATCGTCAGTCAACTCATCAACTCAATTAACTGATCCAAACAGCCACTACCGCCGCCTGAATGAGCCGCCAAAGCGTTGTGGTCGCGGCTTCCCTACCGGAGCCGGCTTGACCATGTCGATGAAAGCTGGGAAATCTTCTTCCACGTGACCCTAAGGACCAGCGCCCTGGAGTCGCAGTCGTCGTTGTTGAACCCTTGAATAGATCCAAAGAACCTGACACTAAATCTCGCCACATGACAAGGAACCCTAACCTCAGCGCCCCAAGGAGACGGTGGGAATCTACGCCAGAGCTCCGCCAACTATGTCCAGATGGATGAACTCGAGGACAATCGGATCCCTGACTCGAAGAAGAAGCATCGCCATTCGCCCGAGCGTCGCACCTGCAAGGACTAAAAAAACCTAACCTAAACTACTAACTGGAGCAGAGGCACTGGGATTCCCCTCCTCGCCACCGGCTGTCAGAGCAGCTGGTAGAGGAGAGGTGAATCCATGGGCTCGTCGGAGAAGCCTCGAGGGAAAAGATTGCCCTAGCCGCCAAGGGATAGGGGAGGGAAGGATAAACCCTAGATTGGTTCTCATGTGTGGCTAGCAACAATATGTTTGCTATTACCGAGCCACCATCCTGCAATGCTTTCAAAACCAGGCTCAGGACAGGAACCAGTAATAGGTTGAATACTTCGCCAAAGTTCTTTGGCCAATACACATTCAAAGAAGAGGTGAGTACAGGATTCTAGTTTAGAGCAAAACAAGCCGTGCAAGTCATCAACAACCTGCCTTTTACTGAGATTATCTCTAGTGAGAAGCTTATTGTGCGCTAAAAGCCACAGAAAATATGAATTCTAGGGAGAACATGAACCTGCCAAACAGCAAGAACAAAAGTGGGCACTACACCCCTAAAATTAACTACAACAAACAAAGAGCTAACAATGTACTCTCCTTTACAGTTTATTTTCAAAATGAGAGAGTCATCATCAGCAGATAAAGAAAGGGACCTAGCAAAGCTAAGTAAATCAAACCACTGGTGCAATAGCCTCTCATCTACACACCTCCTAAACGTTAGTTTAAGATCCACACCATCCCAAGCATCAGCTATGGTAGTCCCTTGCTCATTAGAGATGGAAATGGAATACAGTTCCCAGAACTGAATAGCGAGACTTTAAACTTCTCCCCACATCTTCCACTGCACTGTCATGGATTATTCCCCACCTCTCGTGAAGTTCTTGAACCCTTTGTCATCATTAATAGAAGCGTTGCACTTCTAGCCTAGCAGCAGCTTGGAGATGTCGCTCTCGTCAGTGATGTACTTTTGGACATCCCGAGGAACAGACGGAGCTTTTCTAGGGCCATTCCCCTCCACTCCTCCACCTTATATTGGGGAGGGGGCATATCCCCCCCCCCCTCTTCACCGTGCATGACACCACAATATAATTCGTCAAGAACAGTATAAGGCATGTTTGGTCACATTTCCTTTTTTCCTTTTCTTTTTTTCTTTTTTGTTCTTCCTGGTTCGATGATGCAAATACGTGAACTTTTTCTTCAAAACAATGAACTTGTTTTGAAATTCGATGAACTTTTCTTGAAATTCGATGAACTTTTTTTCAATTTTGATGAACTTTTTTCAAAATCAATGAACTTTATTTCAAATTGATGACCTTTTTTACAAAATCATGAGCTTTTTTTCAAAATCCATGAACATTTTTTAATTCACGTTCTTTTTGTTTTTTAGGATTTTTTTTCATTCTGGTTTTCAAATGCGATCGAACGAACCTAGAGGAAATAAAATGCGATTGAATCTCACTCTACATGGGGTGGCCCACCAGGGTTGGTGCATAGGCGCCTGAAGCGTCAAATAGGAGCACCCGGCATGGTAAGACTTGTGTTGATGACATGGCAAAAGCTATTGTTTGGCATGTGCTGTAAAGTGAATTTGTCATGGGCCATAAAATGAATTTTTCATGAAAAAACAACAACTTTGCATACGTTCTTGGCTTCATCGTGGCGGACGTAGGTGTCGTCGACCTTGTCGACGCTGTCGAATAGGTTTCCCATCTGCTAGCCATGGAGTCCACGGTAAGGAGCTCAACGATCATGCCGGCCGGCAAGGTGAGGAGCCAGAAGAGGAAGTCGACGACGTCCTTGCCGGCCTCAGCGTACAGCATGCGGTGGGCCTTGCTGTCCACCAACCAACAGTTTCATGCTTAGCTTGTCGCCACTGGTACTACTGATTTTCTCTGTAGTCTGTAGAGGTCATGTTAACGAGTTGGTATCTTGGAGGGCACGCATGGAGTGGCAAGCGGTTGGCGGAGCCCTGTATATATGAGCACTTGAGCAAAGCAGACTTCAAGACCGCAGAATATGAATGTGCGTGCATTCACATTTCACAACCACTAGTGGGAAAAGATCATAGGAAAAGGATGAACGTTACATTAATAACTCTTTTATACTACCAGCAAAACATGTCCGTGCGTTGCAACGGGAAAGAAAAATGTTGACCTCTACTCAATAATTATTTCTGAAGACCCCCCACATACATATGCCCTCTATTTCAACATGGCGTCCCATTCGAGTTGTGGTTTATCCTTTTTCATGCACTCGTCGAGCGGTGTCCACATGGTCATAAAAATGTCTGAATGTGGTCAATCCCTAGGCAACGAGCTCGGCCACTGCACCGCTTATCTGTCATTGAACCGCGCCAGCGCAAGATAATGCTTAGACAAATATCGTCAAGCTGGAGGCGAGGGCTGCCCTCTGTGAGACCCTCACGGCACCTGGTCCATATACAACCCCCCTACTCCCGCTCACTTTGAACTTGCAATGTTGTGGACTTGTTTCATGAAGAAAGCGCATGTACTGCACTTGTCCCACCTAAATAAGGTCTAAACGGTGCTGGTACATAACATGATTATTTGTACTGTACACACGTGTAGTTACTGGCTAAGTAAACTTAATAAATAAACAGTTAGTCACCCTCGATGGAAACTGAATTTTAAAAGATCACCTCGTAAAATCCATGCAGTCCACAATCCCGAAATCCTTCCATCTTTTATAATTTCGTAGCCCATAAAGTAGCCTTCAATTCTTTCCTTTAATACCTGCAAATCCGTCATCAATTCCTTCCGTTAATACACAAGTGTTCTTCTTAGCCCACAAAGTAGCCTTCAATTCTTTCCTTTAATACCTGCAAATCCGTCCTCAATTCCTTCCGTTAATACACAAGTGTTCTTCTTTCCTTTAATACCTACAAAGCACTCTCACGGCCCTTTTTTTAGGCGACTTGCTGATAATATAGGAGACTTGCTTGTATATAAATTGGTACGAATCTGTGTAAATTAACGATGTGGGACTGATTTCTAACAAAATATCTTGGCTTAGTTGGTTGTTGCGCTGTTCCACATGACAGGAGGTCATGAGTTCGATCCCACCAGTAGCTACTTTTCGCACGCGTGGCCCAGAAGAGGCCTGGCGGGCTATGTGGCCCAAAAACAGAGATTTTTTTTTTTTTGTGGATCGAAGGTAGACCTGACGCACGATTTATTTTTTGAACCGATCGAAGGTTGGGCTGACGGACGAAAACGTACGAATTATTTGGGAGGAAGAAGCGTTCAACCCTTTATTAGGTACTAGCAAAAAGGCCTGTGCGTTGCAACGTAAGAAAAAAGCAACCCTCTCATATCTCTAGCTCTGTAAATTAATTTTAAAACAATGACTTATTATTGAATAATTCATAAAAAGCTTTGAGTAAAAAATAGTCCAAACTTTTGATTTTGTGAACATGTTTTTGTAATGTAGCAAACATGCCCGAACGTTGCAACGAGAGAGGAGAAAAAATATCTTGCAATTTAGCAATTCTAGCATCAGGTAACACGTTTATCTAGGAAATACGCCCGTCCGTTGCAACGGGAGAAACGAATTCTCGCAGACAATCAATTTATTTTTTTGCTTTCGGGAAAACATGAATATTTCTCCACTTTAAAAAAAGAAACTTTTTAAAATTTGAAGTTTTTTATTAAGTTGTAACATTTTTCTAAACTTAAATTTTTGAACACATGAGTTTTTCAAATAATTGTAATGAAACATATCTTTCCATCACATTTGTTAGCTGGGTCAGTTGGACGTGGCCGGTTGGCAGGTCATGGGATCGAACCCTCCCATCGGCAATTTTATTTTTTTGCTAGCTCTCCGGGCCTAGGCCACAGTGCGCTGCCAGGTTCCATCACATGTGTTGGGTCATTTGGAAAAACTATGCGTGACCGGTTGGCAGGTCATAAGATCGAAGCCTCCCATCGGCAATTTTATTTTTTTGCTAGCTCTCCAGGCCTGGGCCACAATGCGCCGATAGACTGTGTGTGACCGGTTGGCAGGTCATGGGATCAAACCCTTCCATCGGCATTTTTTTTTCCAGCTCTCCGGGCCTAGGCCACAGTGCGCCGCTAGGTGGGCTTCCTCCGTTGGGCCAAAACGGATGGCAAGTAACGACACGAAATAGCGTACGTGAAATTAATTAATGCGGGACCAAACAAAGCGGGACGAAACCAAGAATATCACCTCCCTTTAATAGTAGGTATAGATAGATATATATACTAGGAAAAATGCCAGTGCGTTGCAACGGGATACCGTGTTAATATTTTGTCACGGCAGCAAAAATGAGCAAGGAAGAAAACGTGAAAGGATTATGTTTGTTTTTATCTCGTTGCGTCCTGGTTGGCACTCTTCTTGCTTTATATCACGTACAACAACCTGACAACGCCTGAAATCACGATAATTTCAAATTCGATAATGACTTTCCAACCTTGATGAACATGTATATATACCTAAGTTTCGGCGGAACAAAAATGTACCGAATTGAACCATGCAAGTCATACTTCATCTATAACAGTAATCATTCTAAGTGGACCTATGCAAATTCAGAGCAACCAGATAACAAAGCGTATAAAAATAAGAAGATGTGTGTTTTTATCTTTTTTTTCTTAGAAAAAGAGGAGGACCCCCGGTCTCTGCATCTGGACGATGCATGCGGCCACTTTATTAATTATTCACACAAGATCTTACAAAGTCATACAACAATAAGACTAAAGCCACCGTCTAGGCAACATATGTCGCTACTCCTATCCAGTTGATGAAGGGATGCTGATAGTCTGGGCCTAATACCAAACAGACCTCGCAGCCAAACCTAAACATATAAGACCTGAGGTCCCAATCAGGACGCCTGCCGGGTGTGGGGCACCTACCAGTCCGGCGCACTCCTCAACCAGGACGCCTGCCGGGTATGAGGCCGCCGCAGCCACCTGCCACCAATCCATCTTCAGAGCTGTACTGTTGCATCTACCGTGCCAGGTCTCTCTGCCATCGACGCCACCATGACGCCAGATAGCGTCGTCCTCCTGCGCGAGTCCATCCTCGCACATCGAACGCCGAATCTGCACTGCGCCACGCCGTCGAGATCCGTCGCCATCAATGTGTAAGATGAAGCACCGCTCCACCAAAGATGCCGTCCGCTGGTCCCGCGAGGCTGAGTGCACCTCCAAGAATGCTGCCCCCAAGGGGGTAACGACACATGATTGCCGCCAACATACGATCAGCTGATCTAGGGTTTCCCCCGGAGGTATTGAGTGGAGTTGGGAGCTTCACCTCGATGATGCCTTCATGAAGGAAACGATGATAAGGGCATCGTCATCACCGGCTCCGGCCATCGACCGAAGACCAGGTTTTCACCCGGATCCGTCCCAAGTAATCCACCCGACAACCTGTGCACCGTCTCGACCGCCTTCAAAGCCCCAGATCTAGCCGCCTAGATCCGGCGACCAACCGCAACAGCAGTGCCACCGTAGGAGCCCTAGCGCACCGGCCACTGCTTGAGTGTGCCACCACTGCAGCCTAGGAGGAGGGCTCCCACCCCGCCTCGCCAAGCCGTGAGAGCCGCCGAGATGGATCCCGCGCGCTCGTCACCGTCTCTGATCCGAACCAATCCGTAGATCAGATCGCCGTCACAGATCCGCCTTGGACAGGGACTGCACCACGCCATGCCGCCGCGGGAAGCCCTAGCTTCACCAGCCGCCACCATCCAGGGCTGCCGCCCAGGGATCCATTCAGAACATCGCCGCTGCCACCGGCCATGTTCCGCCGCCGCCGACCGGCCAAGCCGCCGGCCACTGCGACCTCCGCCGCCATGACCATGCAAGCCCACCGAGCAGCCGGCACCACCAGATCTTCCACGAACCCCGCAGCTCCGCCGCCTCCTCCCATCACCACGCCGCCATTGCGCCGTCGCCGGACGAATGGCCGCGCCGCCGTGACTCAGATCGGGGAGGAGGGCCCCTGCGCCACGGGTGACCCGCCTCACCCAATGCAACGCGGGAGGGAAGGGGGCCTCCGCCGCCGCCGTCAGCCGCCCGGGGCTTCGCCCGGCGACCTCCTCCAACGGCGGCGGAGGGGAGGGAGAGGTTGGTGGAGCCCGGCGGCGGTGGGGGTTAGGGTTCCGCCCTAGCGGGGGGCGACGCGGGGGCGTGGGTGAAGAGTCTAAAAATTGGGGGAGAATTTCATTTCCCCGGCCTCTGCACCAACTAGGGATGCATACGGCCATTTTTAGTATGAGTACCAAGATAAACATGGTCATCAGAATTTTTAAAATGAGCACCAAACTTGATCCTTAATAAATGGGGGAAAACCCCTGTGCATCACCTGTCAATTCTAGGAATTGAAATCGGATCGTTAGGCTGCACAACCGCATGCCCAACCACTGAGCCAAGGCTCTATTTGCATTGAGGGGAATTGTATGGCATGAGACTACAGTATAAACAAAAAAGCAGAAAAAAGAATAGAATACCTTAATGACCCGACGTTTTGTGGTAGCGTAACTTCGGACGGCAGATCTCCGAAGCTCGGCAAGGATCAACTGTGGATCGATCACTGGTGACTTAAAAATAGCCCCTAGACCTTAAAAAACTCATTTTGAAACCCATGAGAGTCACTCCTGAACAAAAATAAAATAAACACTCCTAAACAAAAATAAAATAAATTTTTTAGACCCATGTTAAAACTGCTCAATAACTTTTTCTTTTGTTGTGAAACTACCAGATGACATCTTACTAAATGCCATGACCACGCGAGAAGTTAAAGTTTTAGGAATTACCCAAACTCTGCTTTGAGGATTAGAAATAACGTGTTTTTAGCATACTAAATACAATAATTCTGTTGCGGTGAAATAATTCTCAAGTAAAAAAATAGTACAATAATTCTGTTGTGGTGAAATTAATAATAAAGAAATATTGAGAAATTGGGAGGAGATGAGAAAGATAACAACAATTTGACAGTGTAAATTTTACAGTTTGACTACGTAGGAAAATATCCCTTTGAGCTCTTTGAACTGCCTCCAGAGAAAAATCTGTTAGAGTTATATTTATGATGGCCTTTGGCCTTTTTGCATTCTGGCTTTGGTCTTCCCTGTACATGTATATATGATGGCGTTTGCCTCCTGATAATATTGAGAAATTGGGAGGAGATGAGAAAGATAACAATAATTTGACAGTGTAAATTTTACAGTTTGACTACGTAGGAAAATATCCCTTTGAGCTCTTTGAACTGCCTCCAGAGAAAAATCTGTTAGAGTTATATTTATGATGGCCTTTGGCCTTTTTGCATTCTGGCTTTGGTCTTTCCTGTACATGTATATATGATGGCGTTTGCCTCCTGATAATATTGAGAAATTGGGAGGAGATGAGAAAGATAACAATAATTTGACAGTGTAAATTTTACAGTTTGACTACGTAGGAAAATATCCCTTTGAGCTCTTTGAACTGCCTCCAGAGAAAAATCTGTTAGAGTTATATTTATGATGGCCTTTGGCCTTTTTGCATTCTGGCTTTGGTCTTTCCTGTACATGTATATATGATGGCGTTTGCCTCCTGATAATATTGAGAAATTGGGAGGAGATGAGAAAGATAACAATAATTTGACAGTGTAAATTTTACAGTTTGACTACGTAGGAAAATATCCCTTTGAGCTCTTTGAACTGCCTCCAGAGAAAAATCTGTTAGAGTTATATTTATGATGGCCTTTGGCCTTTTTGCATTCTGGCTTTGGTCTTTCCTGTACATGTATATATGATGGCGTTTGCCTCCTGATAATATTGAGAAATTGGGAGGAGATGAGAAAGATAACAATAATTTGACAGTGTAAATTTTACAGTTTGACTACGTAGGAAAATATCCCTTTGAGCTCTTTGAACTGCCTCCAGAGAAAAATCTGTTAGAGTTATATTTATGATGGCCTTTGGCCTTTTTGCATTCTGGCTTTGGTCTTTCCTGTACATGTATATATGATGGCGTTTGCCTCCTGATAATATTGAGAAATTGGGAGGAGATGAGAAAGATAACAATAATTTGACAGTGTAAATTTTACAGTTTGACTACGTAGGAAAATATCCCTTTGAGCTCTTTGAACTGCCTCCAGAGAAAAATCTGTTAGAGTTATATTTATGATGGCCTTTGGCCTTTTTGCATTCTGGCTTTGGTCTTCCCTATACATGTATATATGATGGCGTTTGCCTCCTGATAATATTGAGAAATTGGGAGGAGATGAGAAAGATAACAATAATTTGACAGTGTAAATTTTACAGTTTGACTACGTAGGAAAATATCCCTTTGAGCTCTTTGAACTGCCTCCAAAGAAAAATCTGTTAGAGTTATATTTATGATGGCCTTTGGCCTTTTTGCATTCTGGCCTTTGGTCTTCCTGTACATGTATATATATATATATATATATATATATATATATATATGATGGCGTTTGCCTCCTCGTAATATCTTTTCTGATTGCTGCCGCTGCTTGTCCACACATCCAGCAGCCTCTCTTCGCTGCTGGCCGCCCGCAGCCGTTTCCTCAACGCTGCTCGTAGCCGGAACGGCTCTCTCTCTCTGCTCCAGGTTGCCGTCGCCCTACCAGGCCGCTGACCGCGGCCCGCCGGATCCGATCTCCGGTTTTCCGGGCCGCCTTCCGTTCGCCATACAGCCATCCACGCCGCCCGGCCCCCGCCGGCTCTGCTCGGCGGCTACTGCCTCGTCTCCTGCAACTGCAGGTCAACGCCCAGGCCTGCTCCTTTCCCTCGTCCTGTTCGCCCGCCAGGATCGGGCCGCCCTCCTGTGGATCCGATCTCCCGCCGCTAGCCTCCGATCTCTGCTGCCCTCCGCCCGCTGCATCGTGCGCCTGCGCTCGATTTCGAGCCATCGCTGCCCTGCGTCCCAGTTTGATCGAGCCAGCGCGTGGCCCGCCCGTACTGCCCTGCGTTCGTTTTGGCCTTTCACGAACTGGCTTGCCCTTGCCTAGAGTTGGCCCGTCCCTTTCTCTTAAAAAAAAAGGGTACTCTGTCGTTGTCTTCAGGCGCTGGTTGTCTATCCAACGTCAGCACACACATGCACCTTCCATCTTTACTCGGTGCTCCTCCTCAGGCCTTGCAGCCTGTTACTCCGATATTTTCGGATGGCAGTGGCCGCTTCGTGTCGACTCCTTTCGACGCTTTCGCGGGCGGTGGTGGTCGCTCCTCGTCGACTCCCTTTGCGGCTTTTACACGTCGTGGTGGCTGCTCTTCGTCGACTCTTGCAGCTTGCGCGCGCGGTGGTGGTCACTCTACATCGACTTCTCTCGCGGTTTCCGCGCGCAGCGGTGGTCGCTCGACGTTGACTTCTCTCGCGGCTTCTGCGCGTGGTGGTGGTCGCTCTACATCGACTCGCTACTCTCGGTCGACTCTACAAGCGATTGGTGTTCCTACCCCGACCTCTTCTGCTGTGTCCCTGTCTGCGCGTGAAATTGCGCAGCTCCGATGTCTGCTTTCAGCTTCAGAGTTTTCACCAACTGGTTCTGCAGGTTCTATGACTGACTCTTCTGGCATTGAGAAACCACCTTCTACTCATTCAGATACATCCCCATGGATTCTTGATATTGGAGCGTCTTTTCATATGACTTATGATTCTTCTACTTTGACCTCCGTTCGACCCGTCGAGTCTCCTATTCGTGTTATTACGGCTGATGGCACTCCCCTCCCTGTAGCTAGTCGAGGCACTCTTAACACTTCTTCATTTCATGTTCCTTCTGTCGCTCATGTTCCTCGACTTACTATGCAACTCATATCTGGTGGTCAGATTGTGGACTCTAGTTGTAGGGTCATTCTCGACTTTGATTCCTGTTCTGTTCAGGATCGTCGCACGGGCGCTCTGCTTGGTGCTGGCCCTCGACGCTCTGATGGTCTCTGGGAGCTTGACTGGCTTCGTCTTCCCTCCGCTGCCACCGCCGCCAGTCTCGCAGCCCCTGTTGCTGTGTCTACCAGCTCTTTTCAGCAGTGGCATCATCGTCCTGGCCATTTATGTGGTTCTCGTCTCTCGTCTTTGGTTCATCGCGGTGTTCTGGGGCCTGTCTCCGGTAACGCTTCGTTGGATTGTCTGGGTTGTAGGCTTGGTAAGTAGATTCAGCTACCCTATCCTCACAGTGAGTCAGTGTCCGAGCACCCTTTTGATCTCATTCACTCTGATGTTTGGGGTCCGGCTCCCTTCAATTCGAAAGGGGCCATCGCTACTATATTATCTTTATAGATGATTTTTCTCGGTACACTTGAATCTATTTCATGTCTTCTCGTAGTGAGATCTTATCTATATACAAAAAATTTGCTGTCATGGTTCATACCCAGTTTTCTACTCCTATTCGTGTTTTTCGCGCAGATTCAGCTGGTGAGTATATCTCCCATGCGCTGCGAGGATTCCTTGCTGAGCAGGGTACTCTTGCTCAGTTCTCTTGTCCTGGTGCTCATGCTCAGAATGGTGTGGCTGAGCGCAAGCATCGTCACCTTCTTGAGATGGCACGTGCGATGATGATCACTACCTCTCTTCCGCCTCACTTTTGGGCTGAGGTGTTGGGAAACGTTGCATAGAAAACAAAAAAAATTCTACGCACACGCAATGATCTATCCATGGAGATGCATAACAACGAGGGGGAGAGTGTGTCTACGTACCCTCGTAGACCGTAAGCGGAAGCGTTTCACAACGCGGTTGATGTAGTCGAACTTCTTCGCGCTTCAACCGATCAAGTACCGAATGCACGACACCTCCGTGTTCTGCACACGTTCAGCTCGGTGACGTCCCTCGCCTTCTTGATCCAGCAAGACATCGAGGTAGTAGATGAGTTCCGTCAGCACGACGGCGTGGTGACGGTGATGGTGAAGTGATCTCCGCAGGGCTTCGCCTAAGCACTACGAAAATATGACCGGGGGTGTGAACGGTGGAGGGGGGCGCCATACACGACTAGGCAATTGTCTGGGGTGTGCTAGGCGGGAGGGAGGGAGGAGCAGCCAAGGGGGGCGACCAAGTAGGAGGAATCCTACTTGGGGTCTCTCCCAAGGTGGCGCCCCCCTGCTATGTATAGGAGCGGGGGAAAGGCAGGGGAGGGTGGCGCCCCCCCTTTTCCTTTCTCCCATGAGAGGGAAAGGCAGGAGGGGCTAGCCCTCCCCTTTTTCCTTCCCTAGGGCTGTTCGGCTAGGGAAAGGGGCGCACCAGCCCCCTGTGGGCTGGTCTGTCCCTCCCTTGGCCAATTAAGCACATATACATGCCGGGGGTGCCCGGAACCCCTTCCGGTGACCCGATTTCTTCCCGGTACGTCCCGAAACACTTCCAGTGTCCAAATACCATCATCCTATATATCAATTTTTACCTCTCGACCATTTCGAGACTCCTCATCATGTCCGTGATCTCATCCGGGACTCCGAACAACATTCGGTCACCAAATCACATAACTCATATAATACTATATCGTCAACAAACGTTAAGCGTGCGGACCCTACGGGTTCGAGAACTATGTAGACATGACCGAGACACCTCTCCGGTCAATAACCAATAGCAAAACCTGGATGCCCATATTGGCTCCTACATATTCTACGAAGATCTTTATCGGTCGAATCGTTATGACAACATACGTAATTCCCTTTGTCCATCGGTATGTTACTTGCCCGAGATTCGATCGTCGGTATCTTCATACCTAGTTCAATCTCGTTACCGGCAAGTCTCTTTACTCGTTCCGTAATACATCGCCTTGTGACTAACTCCTTAGTCGTTTGCTTACAAGCTTATGATGTGTATTACCGAGAGGGCCCAGAGATACCTCTCCGATACTTGGAGTGACAAATCCTAATCTCGATCTATGCCAACTCAACAAATACCTTCGGAGATACCTGTAGAACATCTTTATAATTGCTACTTCTTGAGCTTGCGTTGGTTTTTCCCTTGAAGAGGAAAGGGTGATGCAGCATAGTAGAGGTAAGTATTTCTCTCAGTTAAGAACCAAGGTATCAATCCAGTAGGAGAAGAACGCACAAATCACCAACACCTGGACAAACAATCAAACAGTTGCACACAACGCGATAAAGGGGTTGTCAATCCCTTCACGGTCCATTGCAAAGGTGAGATCTGATAGAGATAGATAAACAGAAGATAATTTTTTTTTGGGTTTTTGGTATATAGATCTGAAAATAAAAGATTGCAAAATAGTAGATCGGAAAGTAATATGATGAAAAATAGACCCGGGGGCCATAGGTTTCACTAGAGGCTCTCTCATGAAGGCAAATAAGACGGTGAGTGAACAAATTACTGTCGAGCAATTGATAGAAAAGCGCAAAGTTATGACGATATCCAAGGCAATAATTATGCATATAGGCATCACGTCCGTGTCAAGTAGACAGACTCCTGCCTGCTTCTACTACTATTACTCCACACATCGACCGCTATCTAGCATGCATCTAGAGTATTAAGTTCATAAAGAACATAGTAACGCCTTAAGTAAGATGCACTACTAGGAGAAAGCCTACTAGTAGCGCTTGAAATACCTATAGCAGTAGCACTGGGTCCAGCGCTACTGCTAACGCGCTACAGCTAAGTTGTAGCAGTAGCGCTGCCCTGACCAGCGCTACTGGTAAGTATGGTTAGTAGTAGCGTTGCCCGGACAAGCGCTACTGCTAACTATCTGTAGCGCAGCAACAAAGCAAGCGCTGCTGCTATTCCAGCGCTGCCGCTAGATGCCTTCCAGCGCTACTGTTAGTATTCCTGCTTTCACAGATTTATGCCCCCTACGTATTTGTGATGTATTTGTGCATGCTCTATACAGTAGTTTCATCAGATCATAATAAACATACACTATTCTCATCATATCATACACATACACTAGTCTCGTCATACCATCATCATCATCATTCAACACAAATATCATCACATCTCGAAAATAGCGATACACAAGTCATGTCATGTCTCAAATAAATGCAACTGCATGGTCATGACACACACACAAGTTTCATCATCTCTATCTAAACCATGATGTAGAAAAGAAGAGCGATCAGCATGAGCAAGAGCGTGACTATGTAGTACTTCTTGAGGCACCGTTGGCTCTAATTTCTTGGGGTGCATCTCCGTGACCACAATTTGTCCGATGCCGAGCTCGTTTGGTCTTCGTGCCCTCTTCTGCTTCAGTGCTTTACCGGTTACGACAGCATCGTTGCCGGTCTCGGGGGTGGTGTCGGTGCCGGTGCCAGTGCTGGTGCCGGTGTCGGCGTCGGTATCGGGGTTGGTGCCACTGCCGCCACCATGCACCCCCATCTGGTGTTTGTCTAGGTAATCGAAATAGTGATTTGCTGCCTCGATGGGGTCTTCTTCGAGGCGAGCAGAACCTCCAGCTTCGGCGTGGCTAGACATGTTTCCTATTCAACAATTGTAAATAAAAGATATAATGAAGAGAAAAAAGGGGCCTATATTTGGTCGGAATGTTGATTTATTCCTCCCGGCAAATCCCAGGCACTCCATATGTCCTAGTTTCTAGCACAAGTCATGCCGAAAATCACAGAAATTTTTGGCATGACCTTTGCTAAAAAGTGGGCATATGGAGCGCCTGAAATTTGCCGGAACGGAAATGAATCAACATTCGGGCAAAACATAGGCCACTCGGATATTCTTTGACATTCAACCAACATTGCAAAACCATATAACATCAATGACATATATCATTTGCAAAATATATCATTCAAGCAAGTACATAGAGTGAAATGACCTCACTAAACATTGCAAAATAGTGGTCTTTATTGCCTAGCTACAAATAATTTGCTACTGTTTTTTATTTATAGCTAAAAAAATTGCTACCGTTTTTTATTTATAGCTATTGTATATACCTAAATTGCCCTAAACTAAATTGCTCTCTCTCTCTCTCTCTCTCTCTCTCTGCTACATCTCCTAGGGTTCATACATAGCTAGGCTAGGGTTCATACATTGCTCTCTCTCTCTCTCTCTTTTCATCCAAATTGTACCTACATCCAAATTGCCCTAGCTAAATGCTACTGTTTATTATAGCAGCAACAACATCACCTAATTGTTGCGGTTAAAGAAATATCTATAACTTTTGACTTATGAACCCTAGAACCCTAGAAATTTTCTTTGCTAATAAATATTTTGTCCTAATAAAAATTCCTGAATTGAACCCTAAAATTGATTCCTACTACCTACCTAATTGAACCCTAAATTGAAAACCTAGTTTCATTTCTAAAAAAAGAAAACCTAATTGACAGAGAGAGGGGGAGGTGGGGGGCAGGGGGTCGGCCAGTACCTGAAGGGGTCGGAGCGGCGGCAGCGCGAACGAGGAGGAGGTCGGAGCGGCGGCGGCGCGGACGAGGAGGAGGTCGGAGCAGCGGGCAGGGGCTCGGGCCGGCGTCGAGGCCGAGGGCGGGTAGGGGCTCGGGCCGGTGTCGAGGTCCAGGTCGAGGGGCGACGGCGGCGCGCGACAGCAGAGAGGAGGGGGAGAGGTGGGAGAGTGGCGGGGGGGGGGGGGGGGGGGGGGGGGGGGGGGGGGGGGGGGGAATGGGACCTGGCAAAATTTTGAGCCCGCGTGGTGGTTAACTCAAAATAGCAGTAGCGCTGGACTAGGAACCAACGCTATAGCTAAGTTAGCTATAGCGCTGGATCCTAGCCCAGCGCTACTGCTAACTATTCCAATTTCTATTTTTAATTATAAAATACAAATAGCAGTAGCGTTGGTTTAGGAACCAGCGCTATAGCTAACTTAACTATAGCGCTGGTTCCTAGTCCAACGCTACTGCTAACTATTCCAATTTTTATTTTTCTTTTCTTTTTATTATTTTCCTTTTCTAGTTTTTAGTTTTCTTTTCTTTTTATTATTTTCCTTTTCTTTTCTATTTACTTTTCTTTTTCTTTTGTATTGCTTTTTGTTTTTGTTTTTTTTCTCCCGACGACGGCGTCTCCCTCCCACACTGCGCGAATACCACCGGAACCATGCATATGTGGTGGTGATTGAAGGGGATACGATGTATACATCATTTGACCGATAACGGTTACTTAAGTGCGTACACAAAATAGATACATATACATAAATGATGGTTTCTCAGCTGCGTCGACGACGTTTCACATTGAGCTTCTTCCCTTTCTTGTTTGTTGTCGAATTATTGAGCCCCTCCTTGTGACTTTTCCGGAACCATGGAGTACGATCTTTCTTAGGTAATGTAGTATTGATTCTTCTTTTCACGTATGCTTCATCGTCATCATCATCTTCCCTCATCGGGTTGCTGTATTGGTGGTAGTCTTCCTCGTTTGCGACTCCATCCATTCTGACGATGCTCCTTTTGCCTCTCCTCACGACAACACGGCTAGGATTGGCCGGGTCGGTTATGAAGAAGCATTGTGTCACGTGCTTAGCGTGTACCCATGGCTCAGTTTTGGCGATGAGGTTAACGTTCACGGTAGCGCTCTTCGCGTTGGGTATAGACATGGTAGTGAAATACTTGTTTTCTCTTACAACGTCCTTAGCCCATCTGACACGGAACATCGTCGCATCGTGCATTCGAGCATAGTCAAGCTCCCAGATCTCTTCGACCCTTCCGTAGAATCTTTCAGTTGTGCCGTTGGCGTCAGGCACGCATTCAATTGTCACGCCGGAGTTCTGGTAATCACTGTCCATGTCTTTCGCCTCCGTGTAGAACGTGTACCAGTTGATATCGTATGACTGATAGGTCGCTAGTTTGGGCGCGGGGCCATGTGCTAAGGCATGTATGAGCAATCCGTCCGAACTGCCCTCTTCCGGGGGATTAGCAAGAACTTGCTCTTTGAACCAACGCAAGAAAGTGGCGTTGTGCTCTACAGTAACTTCGTCGTCCGTCTTGAGCATCCCCTTATCATGGTACTTCTTTGCGATGGTTTTTTTGTGCCGTGCCACATAATCATCTACCACATCTAGGTGTTGTAGCACTACTAAGTTGGCCCTGTCAAAGTCGTTCTGTCGATCCGAGTAGTCCACGTGCAATTCCCTCCGGCCCTTGTTGTGACCTTCTCCTCCGAGCCTCCCATCGTGCTTCTTGACGGGCAAACCAACAACAGGGTCTCTGACACCTATATAATTCTCGCAAAAGGAGATGCACTCATGCGTCAGATACCCCTGGACGATGCTCCCATCGGGACGGGACATGTTACGAGTGAATTCTTTGATGACCCCATTCATCCTCTCAAACGGCATCATGCTGTGAAGGAATGTCGGCCCGAGGTCGATGATGTCGTCCATGATATGGACACACAGATGCACCATGACGTCAAAGAACACGGGCGGGAAGTACATCTCAAGTTCACATAGTATGAAAACGATCTCTTCCTGTAGCCTTCGGAGCTGCTTCACACTGATGGACTTTCGAGAGATAACGTCAAAGAAGTTGCAGAGACCAGTAAGCGTGTCACGGACGTGCTTGTCCATTATCCCTCTAATGGCAACCGGGAGTATCTGTGTCATCATCATGTGACAGTCATGAGACTTCGTTCCACTGAACCTTTTCTTCTTGGTGTCTAGAAATCTGCTTATCTTCCCACAGTAACCGGAACTGACTTTGATTCCCATAAGGCACTTGATGAATTGATCGATCTCCGTCGCACTTAAGGTGAAGCAAGAAGGGGGGCAATAATTCTCCTCCTTCTTGTTGACTTTTCTGCCCCTTTCCCCCTCCTCCGTCTCCGTCTCCTCCGTTGCCTTTTTACGGTGGAGATCTTTCCTGATCTTCAAATCTTCCAAGTCTTTCCTTGCCTTCGGCCCATCCTTGGTCTTCTCCGGCATGTTCATCAGTGTGCCAAGCAAGCTCTCGAGGACATTCTTCGTGATATGCATTTGATCAAGGCAATGAGGCGTGTTGTGATTAGGCCAGTACTCCAAGTCCCAGAAAACAGACTTCGTTTTCCATAACTTTAGCAGCGGCTCCGGCGCCTTTTTCATCTTTCCCGGTGCGGGGCACTGTTCCCAGTTTTTCAACAGCTCATTGATTTCGGCGCCGCTCCTCTTACGTGGAGGTCCTCGATGCTCAGCCAACCCATTGAATAGATCTCCACGCTTTCTCCACGGGTCATCCTTCTCGTGCCATCTACGATGCCCCATGTACACGATTTTCCCGGACCCGCCATCTTTCGTTGATGTAAGCTGCTGAGACATTGTATCATCCATGCACCTCGTGCATCCGCAGTATCCGTGGCACACGTGGCCTGAGGTGTACCCATAACCGAGATAGTCGTGCACCGTCACCATCAGCGCGGCTCTCATATGGAAATACTCTCCTTTGCTGGCGTCCCATGTCCATGCCGGTGTTTTCCATAACGTGTCTAGCTCCTCTTTCAGAAGCCCCATATATAGGTTAATATTATTTCCCAGTTGTTTCAGCTCTTGAATTAGCATGCTCATGTGTATGTACTTTGTCTTCATGCACTTCCATGGGGGGAGGTTGTACATCCATACAAAGACGGGACATGTGCTGTGGTTGGTGTTCTGGTTTCCAAACGGATTCACGCCATCGGTACTTGCACCAAGGACGATATTCCTTGGATCTTCTGCAACAAATCCATATATGGCGTTGAATGCTCTCCACTGGCTACCATCTACGAGGTGTCTCAGCTTCAGATCATCTCCATCGTCGGGCTTCTTCCTCTCCGCGTGCCAGCGCATGAGCTTTGCTTCCTTAGGATCTACGAAATACTGCTTCAGACAGGGAGTGATCGAAAAGTACCATACAACTTTCTGAGGAGATTTCTTTCCTGCCTTCTTGTATCGAGAAGCATTGCACACTGGATAGCTGGTTTCTTCCACGTGCTCCCCCCGATAAATGATGCAATCATTGATGCATGTGTGGTACCTAATGTGCGGCAAATCAAAAGGGCAAATGATTTTCTTGGCCTCCTCGACACTAGTAGGACACAGGTTCCCCGCGGGGAGAACTTTATTATGTAGATACTTCAAATGCTCATCGAGGCTTTTGTCTGTCCATTTGTTTTTGGCCTTCGTCTTTAGAAGTTCAAGAGTGAAACTCAAGTAGGTCACCTCGGGATCGCAACCGTCATACAATGGAGTCTTCGAGTCTACTTCAAGTTGCGCCAGCTTGGCCTCCTCTCTAGAAGCAGCTCTCTCGCATGTCGTACTCTTGCGAAGGAGGTCTTGAACATGAGGGTCCTGCACGACTGCACTTAGTAGCGTCGAAGACTGCGGCGTGACCGCCGCCTCTTCTCCGCCATGTCCGGACTCTTCTTCGCCGTGTCCGGAATCTTCTCCGCCGCCGTCATGTCCGGACTTTTCCCCGCCGCCATGTCCGGACTCTTCCCCGCCGCCATGTCCGGCGCCATAGTCTTCGTGTCGATCGATCATTTCTTCGTCTAGCCCCATGTCCTCATCATCATCTTCAATTATCCACCGAGTATAGCCATCCATGAAACCATTCATTAGTAGGTGCGCCTTCAAACTGCCACGATCAAAAGGGTCCAAAAGGACTCCTTCTTTGCATCTTGTACACGGACATCTAATCCTAGTCCGATTATTTGCATACATGTCCATCACCGCGGATTGCAAGTATCGCTCCACCTTCCATTCACTCACCTTCATGGCCGAGACTGCACGGTATAACAAGCAAAAGGGTTATAAACAAAATGCATGCATGCATCAAAGTCATATAAAAATTTGGCATGACCTTGCCTAAAAATAGGACATATTGAGTTTGCTCGAAATTCACCGAAACGGAAATAAATCGATATTTCGGCAAAACATAAGCAACTCGGGGGCATGTGTCACTCGCACAAATCTCTCCATATCCCAAACACACATATTCCCATCATTCTTGAAATGCACAACTTTTTACTCACCTATCTCCCGAGAGAGACCGAGCGCGGTTAGATGAGGCCTTTCGCTATAGGGATCGAAAGTGTGGATGGCTAAATAGCTAGCTAGATCTAGTTGTTGGGGAGGAGAGATGACTCTACCTAACTAATGGAGAGGGAGAGAGATGAGCTAGCTAGATCTATATCTATGGAATGGAGGGAGAGCCAAATAAATGAGAGGTAGCTAGATAGAGATGAGAAGGCCATTTATGGAGGAGAGTTATGGTGGAGGGGGGCATTAATGGGGAGAGAAGAGAGGTAGGAGGAAGAGAGAAGAGAGGTAGGAGGAGAGTGTTAGAGAGGGCAAAGGGGGGTGGGGGAGGAGGGGGTGAAAAGGTGGCACCAGCCACGCCTAGCAGTAGCGCTGTTTTCTAGAAAGCGCTGCTGCTATTGCACTTAGTAGTAGCACTTTCCAGGTAAAGCTCTACTATTATGTGGGGCCCATTATCAGCAGCGGTGCTGTCAAAAAAAGCGCTACTGCTAAAACCTTAGTAGTAGCGCTGTTTTCTGGACAGCGCTGCTACTACAGCTAGCGTCGGTGGGCTCGTTGGGTCCCACTTAGTAGTAGCGTTTTTTCATTTTCCAGCGCTACTGCTAAAGCATTACTTGTAGCGCTTCCCCAGACCAGCACTACTGCTAATTAGCAGCAGCGCTTGCTTTGTTCCAGCGCTACTACTGATGCCCTACCTATAAGCATTTCCCAAGTAGTGATGACGTGATGTAGAGGAATTAACTCAAGCAATATGATGAAAACCCCATCTTTTTATCCTCGATGGCAACAATGCAATACGTGTCTCGCTACCCCTACTTTGTCACTGGGTGAAATCACGCAAGATTGAACCCAAAGCTAAGCACCTCTCCCATTGCAGGAAAAACCAATCTAATTGGCCAAACCAAACCGATAATTCGAAGAGAAATACAACGATATTAAATCATGCATAAAAGAATTCAGAGAAGATTCAAATAATATTCATAGATAAGCTGATCATAAATCCACAATTCATCAGATCTCGACAAACACACAACAAAAGAAGATTACAACGGATAGATCTCCAAGAACATCAAGGAGAACGTTGTATTGAGAATCAAAGAGAGAGAAGAAGCCATCTAGCTACTACCTATGGACCCGTAGGTCTGAGGTAAACTACTCACACTTCATCGGAAGCGTAATGGTGTTGATGTAGAAGCCCTCCGTGATCGATTCCCCCTCCGGCCGGATGCCGGAAAAGGCCCCAAGATGGGATCTCACGGGAACAGAAGGTTGCGGCGGTGGAAAAGTGTTTTCGTGGATGGCTCTGGTGGTTCTGGAATATATGTGAATATATAGGAGGAAGAGCTAGGTCAGGGGAGTCACGAGGGGCCCACAAGGTAGGGGGCGCGCCCTCCACCCTTGTCACCGCCTCGTGGCTCTTCTGACTTGGACTCCAAGTCCCGTGGGTGTCTTATGGTCCAAGAAAAATCATCGTGAAGTTTTATTCCGTTTGGACTCCGTTTGGTATTCCTTTTCTGCGAGGCTCAAAAACAAGGAAAAAACAGAAACCGGCACTGGGCTCTAGGTTAATAGGTTAGTCCCAAAAATAATATAAAATAGCATATTAATGCATATAAAACATCCAAAACAGATAATATAATAGCATGGAACAATAAAAAATTATAGATACGTTAGAGACGTATCAAGCATCCCCAAGCTTAATTCCTACTCGTCCTCGAGTAGGTAAATGATAAAAACAGAATTTTTGATGTGGAATGCTACCTAACATACTTATCCATGTAATTTTATTTATTGTGGCATGAATGTTCAGATCCATAAGATTCAAAACAAAAGTTTAATATTAACATAAAAACAATAATACTTCAAGCATACTAAGAAAGTAATCATGTCTTCTCAAAATAACATGGCCAAAGAAAGTTATCCCTACAAAATTATATAGTCTGGCTATGCTCCATCTTCATCACACAAAGTATTCAAATCATGCACAACCCCGATGACAAGCCAAGCAATTGTTTCATACTTTTGATGTCCTCAAAGTTTTTCAACTTTCACGCAATACATGAGCGTGAGCCATGGACATAGCACTATAGGTGGAATAGAATATGGTGGTTGTGGAGAAGACAAAAAAGAAGGAGATAGTCTCACATCAACTAGGCATATCAACGGGCTATGGAGATGCCCATCAATAGATATCAATGTGAGTGAGTAGGGATTGCCATGCAACAGATGCACTAGAGCTATAAGTTTATCAAAGCTCAAAAAGAAACTAAATGGGTGTCCATCCAACTTGCTTGCTCATGAAGACCTATGGCAATTTGAGGAAGCCCATCATTGGAATATACAAGCCAAGTTCTATAATGAAAAATTCCCACTAGTATATGAAAGTGACAACATAGGAGACTCTCTATCATGAAGATCATGGTGCTACTTTGAAGCACAAGTGTGGAAAAAGGATAGTAACATTGCCCCTTCTCTCTTTTCTCTCATTTTTTTGGTGGGCTTCTTTGGCCTCTTTTATTTTTTTGTGGGCTTCGTTGGCCTCTTTTATTTTTTTCCTCACATGGGACAATGCTCTAATAATGAAGATCATCACACTTTTATTTACTTACAACTAAAAAATTACAACTCGATACTTAGAACAAAATATGACTCTATATGAATGCCTCCGGTTGTGTACCGGGATGTGCAATGACTCAAGAGTGACATGTATAAAAATTATGAACGGTGGCTTTGCCACAAATACTATGTCAACTACATGATCATGCAAAGCAATATGACAATGATGGAACGTGTCATAATAAAACGGAACGGTGGAAAGTTGCATGGCAATATATCTCGGAATGGCTATGGAAATGCCATAATAGGTAAGTATGGTGGCTGTTTTGAGGAAGGTAAAAGGTAGGTGTATGGCACCGGCGAAAGTTGCGCGGTACTAGAGAGGCTAGCAAAGGTGTACGGGCGAGAGTGCGTATAATCCATGGACTCAACATTAGTCATAAAGAACTCACATACTTATTGCAAAAATCTATTAGTCATCGAAACGAAGTACTACGCGCATGCTCCTAGGGGGATAGATTGGTAGGAAAAGACCATCGCTCATCCCTGACCGCCACTCATAAGGAAGACAATCAATAAATACCTCATGCTCCAACTTCGTTACATAACGGTTCATCATACGTGCATGCTACGGGAATCACAAACTTTAACACAAATATTTCTACAATCCACAATTACTCACTAGCATGACTCTAATATCACCATCTTTATATCTCAAAACAATCATAAGGAATCAAACTTCACATAGTATTCAATGCACTTTGTATGAAAGTTTTTATTATATCCCTCTTGGATGCCTATCATATTAAGACTAAATTTATAACCAAAGCAAAATACCATGCAGTTTAGAAAGACTCTCAAAATAAAATAAGTGAAGCATGAGAGTTCAACAATTTCTATAAAATAAAACCACCGCCGTGCTCTAAAAAGATATAAGTGAAGCACTAGAGCAAAATTGCCTAGCTCAAAAGATATAAGTGAAGCACATAGAGTATTCTAATAAATCATGATTCATGTGTGTCCCTCTCAAAAGGTGTGTACAGAAAGAATGATTGTGGCAAACTAAAAAGCAAATACTCATATCATACAAGATGCTCCAAGCAAAACACATATCATGTGGTGAATAAAAATATAGTCTCAAGTAAATTTACGGATAGACGAAGACGAAAGAGGGGATGCCTTCCGGGGCATCCCCAAGCTTAGGCACTTGGTTGTCCTTGAATATTACCTTCGGGTGCCTTGGGAATCCCCATGCTTAGGCTCTTGCCACTCCTTATTCCATAGTCCATCAAATCTTTACCCAAAACTTGAAAACTTCACAACACAAAACTCAACAGAAAACTCGTGAGATCCGTTAGTACAAGAAAATAAAATCACCACTTTTGGTACTGTTGTGAACTCATTCTTTATTTATATTGGTGTAATATCTATGTATTCCAACTTCTCCATGGTTCATACCCCCCGATACTACCCATAGATTCATCAAAATAAGCAAACAATACCAAGAGAACAGAATCTGTAAAAAACAGAACAGTCTGTGAAGATCTGAATTGTTCTAATACTTCTGTAACTCCAAAAATTCTGAAAAATTAGTACAACAGAGGCAATTCGTATATAAATCCTGTTTAAACAATTCAGGGTTTTTCAACGCTCTAGTGAATTATTAAAATTCTGTGACTGGATTCAAAAGTTTCTGTTTTTCAGCAAGATCAAATCAACTATCACCGTAAGCCATCCCAAAGGTCTTACTTGGCACAAACATTAATTAAAACACCAAAATACATCTAACCAGAGGCTAGATGAAAAATTTAATAAAAAAAGAACCAAAAAAAAGAATAAAAATAAAATTGGGTTGCCGCCCAACAAGTGCTATTGTTTAACGCCCTTAGCTAGGCATAAAAACACATAGATCTAGGTGTTGTCATCTTTGGTATGCAATCCATAAGTAGCTCTCATAATAGATTCATATGGCAACTTAATTTTATTTCTAGGAAAGTGTTCCATGCCTTTCCTTAACGGAAATTGAAATCTAATGTTTTCTTCTTTCATATCAATAATTGCACCAATCATTCTAAGGAAAGGTCTACCAAGAATAATAGGACATGTGGGATTGCAATCTATATCAAGAACAATGAAATTTACGGGCACATAATTCCTATTTGCAATAGTAAGAACATCATTAATCCTTCCCATAGGTTTCTTAATAGTGGAATCTGCAAGATGCAAACTTAAAGAACAATCATCCAATTCGCGGAAACCTAACACATCACATAAAGTTTTTGGAATCGTGGAAACACTAGCACCCAAATCACACAAAGCATGGCACTCATAATCTTTAATCTTAATCTTAATAGTAGCTTCCCACTCATCATAAAGTTTTCTAGGGATAGAGACTTCTAATTCAAGCTTTTCTTCAAAAGATTTCATCAAAGCATCAACAATATGTTTAGTAAAAGCTTTATTTTGATTATAAGCATGAGGAGAATTCAACATGGATTGCAACAAGGAAATACAATATATCAAAGAACAATTATCATAATTAAAGTCCTTGAAATCCAAAAGAGTGGGTTCATTGCTACTTAAAGTTTTGACCTCTCCAATCCTACTTTTATCAATTTTTGCATCAAGATCTATAAACTCCGAATCATTGGGATGCCTTTTAACTAAAGTTGACTCATCTCCAGTCCCATCTTTATCAAGATTTATTTTAGAAAACAAAGTTTCAATAGGAGTCACATCAATCACTTTAAGATCTTCATCATTATTTTCACAAAAACTAGAAGAACACGCTTTTACAAACCAATCTCACTTAGCACGAACCCTAGCGGTTCTTTCCTTACATTCATCAATAGAAATTCTCATAGCTTTTAAAGACTCATTAATATCATGCTTTGGTGGAATAGATCTAATTTTCAAAGAATCAATCTCAAGAGAAATTCTATCCATGTTCCTAGCCAAATCATCAACCTTAAGCAATTTTTCTTCAACCAAAGCATTGAAATTCTTTTGCGAACTCATAAATTCTTTAATACTATTATCAAAATCAGAGGGCAACTTATTATAATTTCCATAAGAATTGTTGTAGGAATTACCATAATTGTTAGAGGAATTACTAGGAAACGGCCTAGGATTAAAATTACCTCTATACGCGTTATTACCAAAATTGTTCCTACCAACAAAATTCACATCCATAGATTCATTATTGTTCTCAATCAAAGTAGACAAAGGCATATCATTAGTATCAATAGGAGCACTTTTGCTAGCAAATAATTTCATAAGTTCATCCATCTTTCCACTCAAAACATTAATCTCTTCAATCGCATGCACTTTTTTACTAGTAGAAGATCTTTCAGTATGCCATTGAGAATAATTAACCATAATATTATCTAGGAGTTTAGTAGCTTCTTCCAAAGTAATTTCCATAAAAGTACCCCCTGCGGCCGAATCTAAAAGATTTCTAGAAGCAAAATTCAATCCGGCATAAAATTTTTGTATGATCATCCACAAATTTAAACCATGAGTAGGGCAATTTTGTATCATCAATTTCATCCTCTCCCAAGATTGTGCAACATATTCATGATCAAGTTGCTTAAAATTCATAATATCGTTCCTAAGGGAGATGATCTTAGCGGGTGGAAAATACTTAGAAATAAAATCATCTTTACACTTGTTCCATGAATCAATACTATTTTTAGGCAAAGATGAAAACCAAGTTTTAGCATGATCTCGTAGTGAGAACGGAAATATCTTTAATTTAACAATATCATTATCCACATCTTTCTTCTTTTGCATATCACACAACTCAACAAAATTATTTAGATGGGATGCGGCATCTTCACCAGAAAGGCCGGAAAATTGATCTTTCATAACAATATTCAACAAAGCAGCATTAATTTCATAAGATTCCGCACTAGTGGTGGGAGCAATCGGAGTACTAATAAAATCATTATTATTAGTATTGGAAAAGTCACACAATTTGGTATTCTCTTGAGCCATCGCGACAAAGCAAGCAATCTAACACACGAGCAAACAAAAAAGCAAACGAAAAAGACGAATGGAAGAAGGGCGAATAAAAATGCAAATATTTTTGAAAATCGTTTTAGAAGTGGGGGAGAGGAAAACGAGAGGCAAATGGCGAATAATGTAATGCAAGAGATGAGAGTTTATGATGGGTACTTGGTATGTCTTGACTTGGCGTAGATCTCCCCGGCAACGGCGCTAGAAATTCTTCCTGCTACTTCTTGAGCTTGCGTTGGTTTTTCCCTTGAAGAGGAAATGGTGATGCAGCACAGTAGAGCTAAGTATTTCCCTCAGTTAAGAACCAATGTATCAATCCAGTAGGAGAAGAACGCACAAATCACCAACACCTGCACAAACAATCAAACACTTGCACCCAACGCGATAAAGGGATTGTCCATCCCTTCACGGTCAATTGCAAAGGTGAGATCTGATAGAGATAGATAAACAAAAGATAAAATATTCTTTTGGGTTTTTGTAACATCCCGATTCTCGGAATGTTTAAGAAAAAGTTTTCCAAAAATCAGGGCGAGAAAATTTCGTTTGCTTTATTGGTTAACAAAGCTTAAATTGGACTTTTATAATTTGGAGGATTTAATTTGAACTAATGCCAACTTAAATTAAACTTTTGGTTTTGTTCTTTACTTTAAGTTGGTTTTTTTTTTTTTTGTCTTTGGCATATTAATTATGCGTGTTTGTATTTTTGGAACTTCACTTGATTTTGTTGATTTGTTATTCCTTCTTTTAGATTCCTATTAGAAAAAAATCTAGTTCGTTTGTTCGTTCAAACTCTGGCAGAATTTCCCAACACATCTATCTCTTCCATGTGAGCAGCCTAGTTTTTTCTTTTCCCAAACTGCATGGGCCTAACCCAATGTGTTTTCATTTCTCTCCCATTCTCTATTTCCTTTCCACCTGGGCCATAGCCCATTTCCCTCAGGTTGTGGCTGAACCCTTCTCACTTACTCATCATAATTACACATAAGGAAAAACGTACAGAGAAGAAACACATGTACGCTTGACTGCTGCCCTTCACCTTACTTATCTCTCTCTAAGCGCTTCATCTCCTTCCACTCACGCAAGTACATGTACACAGAGGAAACGCCAACAGCCAGAACGTTTCAAGTGAATGCTGCCTCCTACCCTCCTCTTTTAATTCCCTCTCTTGACTCCTTCGTGGCCTATTTCTCTCCACACCGATCTCTCCCATCTAGAGAAACCTCCTCTCCTTCCTCTTCTCTGTTCTCTGTGTACGATCCAACCTACATAACAGAAGAGAAAACCTACAGCCACCACGCACCCCTCCTCCAATTCCTTCAACTCTCAACAGTTTAAAGTTTTGAATATATGTAGAAGTGCGTCTTGATCTCCTCTTCCAATCCCACCACTTGTCCTGCCCTCTCCCTTCCTCCTCTCTACAAGACAACTCCATGAACTTGGGAAGCTCCATGGACGCCAGTGCTCGATCCTGGTGAAGCACGCCATCTTCATCCGAATCCTTGCGCTAGGATCTTCTCCTCCACGCCATGATTCCATTCAGAGAAGAAGAAGTTTGTTCCGTCAATCACACACAAAGAATTTCACATGTTCGTCTACACTGTTCGTCGAGTTCATCGCACCGTTCCGTTAAACTCGGTGAGCCTCTATCAAATTTCTTTTGCACGCGTACTTATCATCATCTAGTCTATCTTGTAGACATCATCATTCGACTTATCTATGTCGTTGCTCGCGCCGATGCATGAATGGACATCATCCGATGGCATGCACATGTTTTCTTCCATTTATGTTCGTCGAATGACTTCCTGTCCCATAGATGAATTATTTCTCATGTCCTTAGTAACCCCATGGTAGAGTTAGATTACTTGTTTGGTAATCATATTTAGTGTTGATTTAATTTAATTCATTTGGCCTAAATCCGATAGTGTTTTGAGTTTGATAACTTTTCTTGTTAGTTTTTTTTTATGTCTCGTTATGCCTAGGAGTCATCTTGAGTTATATTATAATTTTAGGAGTATCTTGTGTTTTACTCAATTAAGTTGAATGTGCGTTTTATTTATTAAGTTTAGTTTTGTATGGTTTCTTGTAGATAACTTAATGCATCATGTAGTAGTATGATATTTGTATGCACATGACATGGCTAGGAGTCTTCCTAATTATTTCATAAATTCTAGGAGTTAGATGTGATTAAATGGATTTATTATAAGTATTTCTTTTATTTATTTATTATATATTTGTACGTTTTCTAATGTGATATTTTTGTGTAGCATGTAGCGCTATCTTACGCATGCGTACAGTTTTTGTTGAATGTTTGTCATGCTTATAATTTCGTAGGATTATTCTAGGCTTTGGTTAGTTTATCAAATCATGAAATACTTCATGTCTTATTTTAATTTTTGTTTAGCATGGTGATATTTTAGATATAGTTTACATATTCTTGTTCATCCATGTCGCATGTTTATTTTATTGGTTTGGAATTATCTCATTCCTACAATAGACGTTTATATTTTCTTTAGTACGTATTGTTGCATAGTTTCTTTACGCTAGAGGTCAAATGAAATGCCGTGTTGTTTGAAAGTGGGTGCATTATAGTTCGTTGTGTAGAATATAATTTTCTAGGTGTTTAACTTATTGTGTAGATGTTGTCATGATAGATCACATGGTTAGTTGCTTTATGCTATGGTCGTATGTTATTGCTATATAGAATTTATTCTGGACGCATAGAACTTATTTTGTTACATCTTGTTAATTATCATGTGCGATTATTATCTTAGTTTATTACCATGCCATGCTAGCAACTTCTTAAAGTAGAATACATGTTTTGAATGTGCCCTACCATGTGTTATGCATATGCTTACCTTTTGCTTGGTAGAGATGCATTTTCGTAGTTTATTTATCTCTTACGTTCTTTTATGCATTAATTGAACAATATTATACAATGTTGTGATCTGTAACTAGATTGCATAACATGTGTGACCAATCCGTGTGATATATGATGCCTAGTTGTGTACCTGTATGTATTTGAAAGTATAGGATGTATTAAAAAGAAAAGCATGTCATCTTGTTATTCATGTTAACATAATACTTGTTCATTGGTTGATGCCATGATCTAATATTACTTGCTTACATGCCTATTGCTTACTCGGTGTGCTTATTTTTAATAACTAGTCTCCTACCGTTGTGTGCTATTGACATACTTGATGTTTATGTTCCTTGTTATCAACTTGGTTATGTTTATAGATATGAGTTGTACTGTATGGTAGAATAATGTCGTATCTCGTGTGATGAGCATACATGTCTACTTGTCATATCTACTTTATCTAGGTGTTGCATTTGTGGTATGCTTAAGCCTAGACATCTAGTCATGCTAGTAACCTTTCATGCCTTATTAAACTCCATGTTTATAGTATTCTAGTGTTGCTTATATATGCTTAACTTGTCGCATGCTAGTATTATGAGTGTTCTATACTTGTTGCAATAGTTCATCACATGATTAGTATAGTTTACCTTGTATGTTAGTAGAGTTGTGCTCTGATCATATACCTAGCGTGTGGTGGTAATCTTTTTGCTAGTTGTTATGTGGATGATTATTGTTTCTTTTTATAAGGAGCATGTCCTAGTTTAGTATTTTCCCATGATCACTTATATATTTGATGTTGTGCTATTAATTAAGACCTATTCACGATTCTAGATTCACATTCCTTATAAGCTAGTTAGTTTTGCCATGGTATTGGTTTGTCTTTTGTTTAAGGAGTGCTTGTCTTATTATGGTTGATGCTTGATTTGCTTGTTGTTAACCATTGTAAATATTTAGATTCTATCTAAATATTTATTTATGGTTAACCTTTTCCTTTATCATGCCATGTTTTAACTTCTTGTCCTGATGCATAGGATTGTTCCATTTCATGTGTGTTTGATGCCATTGTCTTTGTTACATAGTAGTTTCCTATATAGTTTGTCGAGATGTGTAGTGGGCACTACTAGTTCATAAGAGAATGTTAGTCTTGATCGCCAAGCCTTCTTTAGCCGTTTCAACCCAACAATGTCCCTTGTTGAATCATATCTCTTACCTCCCTATCATGCTACCTCATTTCGTAATCTCCATCTTCATCAATATCTTGTCACCCATCCACTCTTAATTTGTTTTGGATGTTATTTGGATTTACTTTTGCTCTGGTATTTATTGTTTGCCTTTGCTATCGTTGCGACGAGTAGGGAGTGGCGATGTTGGACATGGACATATACAGGTTACCGAAGAAGGACTCAACAACGAAGGCATGCCTCCTTCTTTGATCATACTTATCCTATGTTTTACAAATTGCATTGTGTTTTATGGTTACTATATGCATGTTTTTAATCTCGTAGCTAGCGTGTCGATTGACACATTACCTTGATCCACTTGTCGCCTATTCACTTGACACCTGAGTAGAATTATAGTATTCAGGTAGAGTAGAAATGCTTAGCCATGCTTATCATAGGTGCTTTGTTGAATGACCTCTGAGTCATTGACAGTTTAAACTTATCGCTGAGCTAGGCCGGTTTGCCCTTGTTGATCTCCTCTACTCTCTTCTACTCTGGGTGAAACTTACCATCTAAATACTGGTGCGGGCGACAGCTGAATCAAGGATTGAAGGAGCGATTGGCTGCCCTTCACAAGTTGAAGGGGGAAATCAGTCGTCCGTGCCGCATGAGGCCTAATAAGTCTTGGATTTGAAGATTGTGATAACAGTACAACCACATGCTATATGGGCACTGGCTTGGTTAATTAGTTAGTTCACTCTTATTGTCGTCATCGCCGTACCGCAGATGGGATAGCTGCCTTGCGAGGAGTATCCTCGGCACAAAAGGGGGGCCCGGACTGTGAACTGCGGTTACTTCCGTGTTGAAACCTAGTGGGCTTGGCACAGTAAGTTTGGTCTAATGAAAGACCTCGTCACAATCTCCCTGCCGGTATACCAGATGGTGTATTACGCTAGCGATGGCTAGTGGCAACAAGTCGGGATTGTGTCGTGTGGGTAAAGTGTACAACCTCTGCAGAGTGTAAAACTATTCGAATAGCCGTGTCCACGGTCATGGACAACACATGAATCTTTCTTGACATACAAGACCTGTCTTGCTTATTCCCTCTTTGCCCCTATTCTTGAAACCTATGAAGGACGTGAGTTGATCGAGGATCCTCACTTTGATGAAAGTTATTCTGGAGATAAAACATGTTTTCATCAAAACTGCTTTTATCCAACTGCTATATTTTTCAAACGAAATTAGCTTTTATGCAAATGAGCCATAAAGCCTTCTTTTGAAGCCACATGTAGCTGTTAGGACCTTCGGAGGCATGTTGAGTACGTAATGTACTCATGGCAATAATTTTGTTGAATAACAGAGTTCCATGAAGACGAAGATGATGACTATGACTACTATGGCGATCCGTAGGAGTGAGGTCACGTGGACTACATCGACTGCCTGTGGCTGAGATGGAGTCGCTACGCATTGTACTTTTCGCTGTTTTCTGATTGTAATAAATGTCATGAGACATTTCACTTGGTATGTCTTATGACAAATATACTAATTGTAATACTTTTACGTATTGTGCAATGATACCATTTCGCTGTGTTGTCAACAATGATCCTGGGGTTGACAAATATACACAAGAGGGTCTGGAAGTTAATTCCGGGTTCTCACAGTTTTTGGTATATAGATCTGAAAATAAAAGATTGCAAAATAGTAGATCGGAAAGTAATATGATGGAAAATAGACCCGGGGGCCATAGGTTTCACTAGAGGCTTCTCTCATGAAGGCAAATAATATGGTGGGTGAACAAATTACTGTCGAGCAATTGATAGAAAAGCGCAAAGTTATGACGATATCCAAGGCAATGATTATGCATATAGGCATCACGTCCGTGTCAAGTAGACCGACTCCTGCCTGCATCTACTACTATTACTCCACACATCGACCGCTATCCAGCATGCATCTAGAGTATTAAGTTCATAAAGAATGGAGTAACGCCTTAAGTAAGATGACATGACGTATGTAACACCCCAGTGGTTAGCTACAGTAATCCCCCTTTTGATAATGCCATGTCATCATGATCAACAGTGCTTAAACATCATTTGGGATCATATCTCTTTTCAAATTCAAATTCAAATGGAAATTCAAACTAAAAGTGAAAATAAAAGTTGTTTAAATTTGAAAACTAAAATGTTCATAATATTGTAAATATTCCAGATACAATTCTAAAATTATAACCAACATTCACTAAATTAATTAATTGACTCTAACAGCAACAAAACAGAGATAATTAATCCATATTCATTTATTTGAAATCCAAATAAAATTCATTTGCCTCCAAACCTTTTTATAACAGAGCTAGAAATAGCACTATAAATATGTGGCCACCTATTTTACAAAAGTCATTTGGTTTAAAAAGAAAAGACAAAACAAAAGGAACTAACAGAAAACAGAAAGAAAAAGAAAGAAAAGGAACAGAACCCCCCCCCCCCCGCCCACTGGGCGTGGCCCAGCTGGACCGCCAAGCCGCCAGGCGGCCCCCCCGCTCTCCCCTTAACCTCACCCGACCGGAACCCTAGCCCACTATCCCCACTCCCCCCCCGATCTCACTCCCTCTCACGGCCCGTTCTGGAACGGGAGATCCCCCCTGCGCCCGACGCCGCCGGTCCCCGTCACCGCCTCGACCACCCCGTCGTCGACCCCGTCGCCATCGTCCCGGTCCTCCTCCTCGAGCCCACTGCCATTCCCCTACACCGTGCGGTGAGGCCCCCGGCCTCCTCCCCCTTCTCTTCGCCCCCGCTCGACCCCGTGCGTGCTCGTCGCGCGCCCGCTGCGTCCCACGCCACGACTTGCTGCCGTCACGCGCAGCGCCTCCTCTGCACGCCCGCGGCTGCCCTGCTCACGCCTCGTAGCCGCGCTCTCGCACGCCCCCTGGACCTCGCCGGGCCCGCGCCCGTTCGCCGCACCGCCCGCGCCCGCCTCGGCTGCTCACGCTGCTGCTTCTGCTCCCTCCGCTGGCCGCCGTCCGCTGCCCCGCTCCGCTGCTCGACTGCGCACGCACCCACCGCGCTCGGTCGCACCCTAGGCAGCGTGCGCGCCAGCGCCCGTGAGCCCTGCCTCCCGCGTGTCCTGCCGGCCAGCCGCGCGCCACTGCCCCCTGCGCCCGTCTCCGGCCGCCTCCGCCCAGGGCCGCCGCCCCCTCAGCCCCCTGCGCCGGCGCCCGCCGCTCCCCGTCGGCCTGGCCACGCCCGGGCATAGGCGCCCGGCGCCCACGCCCGATAGCCGTCCCGGCTGGCCTCTGAGCCACAGACTAGGGGCCCCATGCCCCAGAAAATGATTTAAAAATAAATAAATAAATAAAAGGATTAAGTAAATAAATAAATAAAAACAATTAATTAATTAAAAAAATAATTAATTAACTTAATTAACTCTGTTTTATTAACCTAATTATCTAGTTAACCTAATTCATCTGTAATTAGTATACTTAAACCCTAATTAGTCTGACGTGACACTGACAGGTGGGACCCACTGGTCCTGACGTCACAGTGACGTCATGATGACGTCACCCTGCTACTGTTTTGTATAATTCGAAATAAATAAATAAATTAATTCTAAAATATTATTAAAACTTTGAGAAATCATATAAAATAAACCGTAGCTCGGATCGAAAAACTTTGTACATGAAAGTTGCTCAGAACGACGAGACGAATCCGAATACGCTGTCCGTTTGTCCGCCGCACGTCCCTAGCATAGCGAACATGCAACAATCCACCTCCGTTTCATCTGTCCGAAAATGCCAAACACCGGGGATACTTTCCCAGATGTTTTCCCCGTCGCCGGTATCGTGTAGCACTATGATAGGTCACCCCTAGCATCGCGTATCGTATTGTCTTGCATCTGTTTGCTTGTATTTACTATTTCCTCCCCCTCTTCTCTCTCGATAGAGCCCGGTACCGACGCAGCTCAGGAGCCCGACGACACCGCTGATGACCTTGCCCTTGCCGCCGAGCAACCTGGCAAGCACCCCCCCTTGAGCATACCGATATCGCCTATTCTTTCTCTCTCATGCTTGCATTAGATTTGTTGCTACTATTGCTTTACCTATTCTGATGCATAGCCTGTTTATTGTGACCTGCTATTGAAACCTTACCTGCTTATCCTAAACTGTCTAGTATAGGCTGGGTAGAGACCTATCAGTGACCCCACTTGTCCCGATTGCCCCGCTGGATTATCAGAAGACCCAATCAACGGGATCGAAGACAGGCCCAGGCACTGCACATCACCCCCTTAGTTGTACGCCACTACTGGGTTACTATCGAGTGCCTAGGGTGATACCTCGTCAGCACTTCTGATGTTAATCTGGTAGGTTAGTTCATCGGTTGTGGTTATCGAGGGTGATTCCTCCTTCACCGCTTTCGATAACGATGCTGTCGTGCACCACCTTAAGTGTGAACCCATCGAGGGTGATTCCTTCGAGTTCACCTTGACAGATACATCGGGTAGGAATCCAACGAGGGTGATACCTCGGATTCCCCTGATGTTATGGACACACGGATACTTGGACTTTACACTGTTACTTGGAAGGCGGGTCGACCCTAAGGGGTACCCGCGTGTGATGTGGATTCGGGTTGACCTGGATGGTGCCCGAGTGATGAATATGAGGAGTGGCCAGGCATTCTTGGCCCTTGCCACAAGTCCTCGAGATGGGGCGACGGGGTCACATCGATCGTGAGTCTCTGCTCGTTACCGCAAGCCCCTAGTCCACTAACGATTTGGATATTTGATCCAAGAGGGCCTCTGGCCTGATAGCACTAACCATCACGTGGGCATAGTATGGGCGTTCTGCATCGTAGCATCAGCCGAAAGCTCTGTCAGACGTCTAGTTCAGCCTGGCGGCCGGGCTAGGCCGGCACCATCCTGTGGGGTGGAGCCTGGTTCACCCGGCACGCAACGACCCGGAGGGTGAGGGGTGATGGCCCAAGACCCCCTTGCGCTTAGGATGTAGACCGACGGGGACCTCTCTGCTGAGCTGTAGGTAGGGTTGCGGTGTATCGTTTGGCCGAGGTCGGGCATGACCCAGGAAAGTGTGTCCGGCCAGATTTAAGCGAGCGTGGTGGGTAAGTTGGTGCACCCCTGCAGGGAAGAAAACTTCTATCGATAGCCAGTCCTACGGTAAAGGACACTCGGAGTTGTATCCCGATCGATACAACTAGAACTTGAGATGATACATGGATTTGTGGCTCTGGGATTGCTTTTCGCAGGGAGTCGAGAAGGGATCTCAGGACGAGGTTGATGACTATATGGCTCTGGGATTGCTTTCTCGCAGGGAGTCGAGAAAGGATCTTTGGGTGAGCTTGATGACACTGCTACTACATTTTACTGTGCTGATCTACTCTCTTCTATTGCTGCAAGACCGCTGAAGATGCTAGTCTTCGATAGGACTAGGCCTTCTCTCTATTCTGGCATTTCTGCAGCCCAGTCCACATATACAGCCTTCCTTTGATAATGTTGCATATGTAGTTTAGATCCTTGCTTTATGAGTACTTCGGATGAGTACTCACGGTTGCTTTGCTTTCTTTTTTCCCCCATATCCATTTGATGTGACCAGATGACGGAGCCCCTGAGACATCTGCCCCCGCCGACGATCGCTACTACTACCCCGAGGGTGGATACTTCTACGAGTTGGCCGCCGACAAGGAGTAGGATCGGAGGGTCCCAGGCAGGAGGCCTGCGCCTTTCGATCGTAGTGTTTTATTTTACCCCGTCTTTCTAAAGGCCTTTCTATTTTCCTTTTATATCTGTACTCAGATATCTGATGCTTCCGCTGACGCTTGTATGCGAGCTTATGTATTCGAGCCCTCGAGGCCCCTGGCTTGTAATATAAAGCTTGTATGACTTTATTTATGTTTTAGAGTTGTGTTGTGATATCTTTCCGTGAGTCCTTAGGCTTGATCGTGTGCATTTGCGTGTATGATTAGTGCACGATTGAGCCGGGGGCGTCACAAGTTGGTATCAGAGCCGACTGCCTGTAGGAATCCCCCTTTCCAACTCCTTGGCCAAAGTTGAGTCTAGTGTTCCAAAACTGTTTTACTAACTTGGCTGTGTGGCTTATGGCCCCACGTCGCCAATTGGGTGGTATTAGGATCTTTTATTCCTCGTCTTTACTCTGGGACTCTGATCTCTCTTCTATTCGGGTTAAAATTTTTCTAACTCCAACCTTAGGTTCTCGTGATCACATCCACCCGGTGTTCTGAAATATCCCCCCTTACTACAAGATTGTGGGCCAGATTCTGCTTACAGGATCCTTTTATCGAGGGCACCCTGTGTTGTCACTTGCAGATTCCTCGCTCCAATAGTTTTCTCCGACGTTGATGTAGCATTTGCTATGTCTTGTTGTGTACTTCCTTACCGCGTGCCTGCGCGCCGCCTAGATGTCTAGCCCTTCCCCTTTCAGCTGTCGTAATGCCGGTTTGTAACCGAGACTACGTGTGGATTTGAATGTCTTGTGTGACTAAGATGAATTATCTATTGCACTTCCTTCTGTTGTGCGTTTTACTTCATGAATGACCCCATACCATGCAGTGTTTCTTGCTAAACTGCCCTTGTTGATTTGGCAGGATGGCTGACGATCCTCCACCTCCACCCTATATTGCCGCAATGATGCAGCAGTTTGAATTGAACCGTCAGCTCAACGAGAGTCTGGTAAATCGTTTGGAACGCAACGATGCTCGTCAGGAGCCTGGACCGATCTCACTGCCAGAATTCGTGCGCCTCAATCCATCTACCTTTCGCAGCATGACTAATCCAATGAATGCTGATGATTGGCTCCGTGACATTGCCTTTCAGATGAAGTCGGCTAATGTTATCCCTGACAGTTACGTCAGCTATGCGACGTATCACCTGAGGGGTTCAACTGCTCAATGGTGGGAAAGCCACAAGGGTACGTTGCCTCCTGAAACAGTAACCACTTGGCAGGAATTTCAGATAGTTTTTTGTGCACGGTACATTCCCCAAGGTTTGATGGACCAGAAGAAGCAGGAATTCCGCAAACTCACCCAAGGAACAATGACTGTGGATGAATATCAGAGGAAATTTCTCGAATTGTCCCGCTATGCTGAAGATGACGTCTGCACTGACGCACGCAAGCAGGAGAAATTCCGTGAAGGACTGCGTACTGATATAAACCTCGCGCTTGCTGTTCATGATTACACAGACTTCGCAACGCTTGTCAGCCAATCTTTCCGAGTTGAAACTGCTCTGGCTAAGCACCAGGAGTTGCTCAAGTGCACTCATGAAGCTGGCTCATCCTCGGGTCAGCCTGTTCAGAAGCGTCGAGTGTGGATCCCGCACAATGTACATCACCGACCTGCCCCTGCACCGAGACCGTCATATGTTGCACCTCGTCTGCCTTCACCATCGAGACAGCTGACGATTCAGGGTGGACAACCCAATGTTGAAGCTCCTCCCCCTAATGATGGTTTATGCCACAAGTGTGGACAGCCAGGGCATCGTGCTTTCAACTGTCCTCAGGGTCAGCCGCAGAATTCATCACGTTGTTCTGTTGACCGTAAAAAGGGCCGACGAAACCATCCTAGCAGAAATCGTAATGCCAGACCACCTGCTAGTCAGCTTGTTCATGTTAACCATGTCAAAATTGAAGAAGCTCGACAGGACACCAAAATTTTGATGGGTGCCCTACTAGTGCATTCAATCCCAGCTTCTGTACTCTTTGATTCTGGAGCATCGCACTCCTTCATGTCCGAAAGTTTTGCACGAAGTCATGATCTCCCTTTCGAGAAGATGTACACCCCATTGGTAATTCAGTCACCCGGGGCTAATTGGCAAACTAACAGGGTAAGCCACGGTAATCACATTGTGATTGGAGGATTGATGTTCCCCGTTTCTCTCATTGCCCTCAAGACCTCCAACATAGACATTATTCTGGGTATGGACTGGTTGAAGCCTAATAAAGCTTTGATTGACTGTGCCGCTGAAACAGTCCACATCACACATCCTTCCGGCCAAATAGTCAAATACTCAGCCCGAATAGCTCAGGATGCTGAGAGCCAGATATATGCTCTGAATGCATTGAATGCTTCACCTCTTGAAGGCATCGAGAACGTTCCCGTTGTTCGTGATTTTCAAGATGTCTTTCCAGAAGAACTTCCAGGAATACCCCCTGTTAGAGCTGTTGAGTTCGTCATCGACTTGAAGCCTGGCACTACCCCTATTGCGAAGCGCCCTTATAAGATGCCTCCGCACCACCTTCTCGAGCTTAAGGAAGAAATCGACAAGTCACTTAAGAAGGGTTTCATCCACCCCAGTTCCTCTGCTTGGGGAGCACCTTCACTCTTTGTTAAGAAGAAGGATAGTATGAATCGGTTGGTTCAAGATTACCGACCTATCAACCAAGCAACAATTCAGAACAAGTATCCGCTTCCCAGAATCAACGATCTGTATGATCAACTTGCTGGTTCCTCAGTATTCTCTAAGCTTGATTTGAGATTGGGATACCACCAGATCCGAGTTCGAGAAGAGGATATTCCGAAGACAGCATTCGTTACTCGCTATGGTTCTTATGAGTACACTGTCATGTCATTTGGCTTAACAAATGCTCCAGCCACATTCTCCCGGTTAATGAATTACATCTTCATGGATTATGTCGACAAATTTGTCATGGTATATCTGGATGATATTCTGGTTTATTCGAAGAATAAAGAAGAACATGCTGAACACCTTCGTCTTGTTCTGGAAAGGCTCCGAGAACACCAGTTGTATACCAAATACTCCAAATGTGAATTTTGGCTTTCTGAAGTAACCTACCTTGGTCATGTGATTTCCAAGGATGGAATTGCTGTTAACCCGAAACAAGTTCAGGCTATTCTTGACTGGACTCCTCCGAAGAACGTCAAGCAAGTGAGAAGTTTTCTCGGCCTTGCAAGTTATTGCCGTCGTTTTGTCTAGAATTTTTCAAAGATTGCTAAGCCTTTGACTGATCTGCTTCACAAAGGCGTTAAGTTTGAATGGACAGAAAAATGTCAGGAAAGTTTTCAAACACTCAAAGACAAGCTAACATCCGCCCCAGTACTTGCTCCTCCAGATTCTCGCAAAGACTTCGTGATTTATTGTGACGCATCCCGTGAAGGATTAGGCCGTGTCCTAATGCAAGAGCGTAAAGTGATTGCCTATGGCTCTCGACAGTTGCGCCCGCATGAAGAGAACTATCTAGTACATGATCTAGAACTAGCTGCTGTCATCTATGCATTGCGGTTGTGGTGACATTACCTTCTCGGTAATCGTTGCGAGATCTACATGGATCATAGAAGTCTGAAGTACTTGTTCACTCAACCATCTCTAAACCTCCGTCAGCAAAGGTTGATGGTGACCATTACGGACTATGATTTGGGTATTTCATATACCCCTGGCAAGGCTAACGTGATGGCTGATGCCTTAAGCCGCAAGTCCTATTGCGACAACCTCATGGTTAGGCAAGCTCAACCTCGTCTTTTTGAAGAACTATGCAAGCTGAATCTGTGTATTGTTCCACAGGGTTCTCTTAATAACCTTGTGATACATCCAGATCTTGAGAAAGCTGTTAAGAATGCGCAAGCTAAAGATGCTGAAATTGATCTGAAGAAGAAAGATCTTCACCTTGAAAAGTACAGGGATTTCTCGCTGTCTGAAGATGGAACCTTGTATTTCAGAAACCGCATTGTGGTACCTCGCTTCGAGCTTATGACTGACAAGGTCATGAAGGAGGCACATGATACCCCGCTGTCTATTCATCCAAGATGTATCGTGATCTTCGTCAAAGGTACTGGTGGTCCAGAATGAAGCAGGATATTGCTCGATATGTTGCTGAATGTGATGTGTGTCGTCGCGTTAAAGCAGAACATCAGAAGCCTGCCGGAATTCTGCAACCACTTCCTATTCCTCTATGGAAATGGGATAAAGTGCAAATGGATTTCATTACTGGCCTTCCCAAGTCACAGAAGGGTCACGATGCTATTCTTGTTGTCGTCAACCAACTCTCTAAAGTTGCACACTTTCTGCCTGTCAAGGAGACTATCACTGCTAGTCAGTTAGCAGAGTTGTATATCTCCAGAATTGTATCACTTCACGGTATTCCGAAGGAGATCAGTTCGGACCGTGGCATTCTTTTCACCTCAAAGTTCTGGGAAAGTTTCCAAGAAGCTATGGGAACTCATATCACCTGGAGTTCAGCTTATTACCCCCAATCCCAAGGCCAAGTCGAGCGAGTTAATCAAGTGCTTGAAGACATGCTTCGAGCTTGTGTTATTTCCTTCGGTAAGAAGTGGGAAGAATCTCTCCCATATGCTGAGTTTTCTTATAACAACAGCTATCAAGCCAGCTTGAAAATGGCTCCCTTCGAAGTTCTATATGGACGTAAGTGTCGGACCCCTCTGAATTGGTCAGAAACTGGGGAACGACCGCTCGTGGGTCCGGATATTATTCAACACGCCGAAGAGCAAGTCCGTATTGTCCGAGAAAATCTCAAGGCGGCTTAGGACCGCCAGAAGAGCAACTATGATCGCAAACGATGGGGTTTGACTTATCAACCTGGTGATCAAGCTTATCTGCATGTCACCCCTATGAAGGGCACTCACCGCTTTGGAATCAAGGGCAAGTTAGCTCCATGCTACATTGGTCCTTTCCGCATAATTGCTAGACGTGGTCACGTGGCATATAAATTGGAGTTGCCACCGCAATTCTCTCATATCCACGACGTCTTCCATGTGTCGCAACTTCGTCGTTGCTTCAAGGAGTCTCCGCACCGAGCAGTGGATCACGAGATGCTCGAATTGCAAGATGCTCTTTCTTATAAGGAGCATCCGATCCGCATTCTCGATGAAGCTGAACGTCGGACCCGTCAGAAGACAACCAAGTTCCTGAAAGTGCAGTGGTCTAATCATACTGAAGATGAAGCCACTTGGGAACGCGAGGATCATCTTCGCAAGGAATACCCTGATCTTTTCCCTTCTACCTCTTAATTCTCGGGACGAGAATTCTTATTAGTGGAGGAGATTTGTAACACCCCTAGTGGTTAGCTACAGTAATCCCCCTTTTGATAATGCCATGTCATCATGATCAACAGTGCTTAAACATCATTTGGGATCATATCTCTTTTCAAATTCAAATTCAAATTGAAATTCAAACTAAAAGTGAAAATAAAAGTTGTTCAAATTTGAAAACTAAAATGTTCATAATATTGTAAATATTCCAGATACAATTCTAAAATTATAACCAACATTCACTAAATTGATTAATTGACTCTAACAACAAAAAACAGAGATAATTAATCCATATTCATTTATTTAAAATCCAAATAAAATTCATTTGCTTCCAAACCTTTTTATAATAGAGCTAGAAATAGCACTATAAATATGTGGCTAGTTCACCTATTTTACAAAAGTCATTTGGTTTAAAAAGAAAAGACAAAACAAAAGGAACTAAAAGAAAACAGAAAGAAAAAGAAAGAAAAGGAACAGAACCCCCCCCACTGGGTCGTGGCCCAGCTGGACCGCCAAGCCGCCAGGCCGGCCCACCCCGCTCTCCCCTTAACCCCACCCGACCGGAACCCTAGCCCACTATCCCCACTCCCCCCCGATCTCTCTCCCCCTCGCGCCCCGTTCTGGATCGGGAGATCCCCCCTGCGCCGGACGCAGCCGGTCCCTGTCGCCGCCTCGGCCATCCCGTCGTCGACCCCCTCCTCCTCCTCGAGCCCCACTGCCATTCCCCTACACCGTGCGGTGAGGCCCCCGGCCTCCCCCCTTCTCTTCGCCCCCAATCGACCCCATGCGTGCTCGTCGCGCGCCCGCTGCGTCCCAAGCCACGGCTTGCTGCCGTCACGCGCAGCGCCTCCCCTGCACGCCCGCGACTGCCCTGCTCACGCCTCGCAGCCGCGCTCTTCTTCTCCCTCCGCTGGCCGCCATCTGCTGCCCCATCCGCTGCTCGACTGCGCCCGCGCCCGCCGCGCTCGGTCACGCCCTAGGCAGCACGCGCGCCAGCGCCCGTGAGCCCTGCCTCCCGCGCGTCCTGCCGGCCAGACATGCGCCACCGCCCCCTGTGCCCGTCTCCGGCCGCCTCCGCCCAGGGCCGCCGCCCCCCTCGGCCCCCTGCACCGGCGCCCGCCACTCCCCGTCGGCTTGGCCGCGCCCGGGCACAAGCGCCCGGCGCCCACGCCCGATAGCCGCCCCGGCTGGCCTCTGAGCCACTGACTAGGGGGCCCCATGCCCAGAAAATGATTTAAAAAAATAAATAATAAATAAATAAATAAAAGGATTAAGTAAATAACTAAATAAAATCAATCAATTAATTAAACAAATAATTAATTAACTTAATTAACTTTGTTTTATTAACCTAATTATCTAGTTAACCTAATTAATCTGTAATTAGTATAATTAAGCCCTAATCAGCCTAACGTGACACTGACAGGTGGGACCCACTGGTCCTGACGTCACAGTGACGTCATGATGATGTCACCCTGCTACTGTTTTGGATAATTCGAAATAAATAAATAAATAAATTCTAAAATATTATTAAAACTTTGAGAAATCATATAAAATAAACCGTAGCTCGGATCGAAAAACTTTGTACATGAAAGTTGCTCAGAACGACGAGACAAATCCGAATACATAGTCCGTTCATCCGCCGCACGTCCCTAGCATAGCGAACATGCAACAATCCACCTCTGTTTCATCTGTCTGAAAATGCCAAACACCGGGGATACTTTCCCGGATGTTTTCCCCTTCGCCGGTATCATGTAGCACTACGATAGGTCACCCCTAGCACCGCGTATCGTATTGTCTTGCATCTATTTGCTTGTATTTACTGTTTCCTCCCCCTCTTCTCTCTCGATAGAGCCTAGTACCGACGCAGCTCAGGAGCCCGACGACACCGCTGACGACCTTGCCCTTGCCGCCGAGCAACCAGGCAAGCACCCCCCCTTGAGCATACCGATATCACCTATTCTTTCTCTCTCATGCTTGCATTAGAATTGTTGCTACTACTGATTTACCTATTCTGATGCATAGCCTATTTATTGTGACCTGCTATTGAAACCTTACCTGCTTATCCTAAACTGTCTAGTATAGGCTGGGTAGAGACCTATCAGTGACCCCACTTGTCCCGATTGCCCCGCTGGATTATCAGAAGACCCGATCTACGGGATCGAAGACAGGCCCCGGCACCGCACATCACCCCCCTTAGTTGTACGCCACTACTAGGTTACTATCGAGTGTCGAGGGTGATACCTCGTCAGCACTTCTGATGTTAATCTGGTAGGTTAGTTCATCGGTTGTGGTTACCGAGGGTGATTCCTCCTTCACCGCTTCCGATAACGACGCTGTCGTGCACCACCTCAAGTGTGAACCCATCGAGGGTGATTCCTCCGAGTTCACCTTGACAGATACATCGGGTAGGAATCCAACGAGGGTGATACCTCGGATTCCCCTGATGTTATGGACACATGGATACTTGGACTTTACACTGTTACTTGGAAGGCGGGTCGACCCTGAGGGGTACCCGCGTGTGATGTGGAGACGGGTTGACCTGGATGGTGCCCGAGTGATGAATACGAGGCGTGGCCGGGCATTCTTGGCCCTTACCGCAAGTCCTCGAGACGGGGCGACGGGGTCACATCGATCGTGAGTCTCGGCTCGTTACCGCAAGCCCCTAGTCCACTAACGATTTGGATATTTGATCCGAGAGGGCCTCTGGCCTGATAGCACTAACCATCACGTGGGCATAGTATGGGCGTTCTGCATCGTAGCATCAGCCGAAAGCTCTGTCAGACGTCTAGTTCAGCCTGGCGGCCGGGCTGGGCCGGCACCATCCTGAGGGGTGGAGCCTGGTTCGCCTGGCACACAACGACCCGGAGGGCGAGGGGCGATGGGCCAAGACCCCCTTGCGCTTAGGATGTAGACCGATGGGAACCTCTCTGCTGAGCTGTAGGGAGGGTTGCGGTGTATCGTTTGGCCGAGGTCGGGCATGACCCAGGAAAGTGTGTCTGGTCGGAGTTAAGCGAGCGTGGTGGGTAAGTTGGTGCACCCCTGCAGGGATGAAAACTTCTATCGATAGCCGGTCCTACGGTAAAGGACACTTGAAGTTGCATCCCGATCGATACAACTAGAACTTGAGATGATACCTGGATTTGAGGCTCTGGGATTGCTTTTCGCAGGGAGTCGAGAAGGGATCTCAGGACGAGGTTGATGACTGTATGGCTTTGGGATTGCTTTCTCGCAGGGAGTCGAGAAAGGATCTCTAGGTGAGCTTGATGACACTGCTACTACATTTTACTGTGCTGATCTACTCTCTTCTATTGCTGCAAGACCGCTGAAGAAGCTAGTCTTCGATAGGACTAGGTCTTCTCTCTATTCTGGCATTTCTGCAGCCCACTCCACATATACAGCCTTCCTTTGATAATGTAGCATATGTAGTGTAGATCCTTGCTTGCTGAGTACTTCGGATGAGTACTCACGGTTGCTTTGCTTTCTTTTTCCCCCATATCCATTTGATGCGACCAGATGATGGAGCCCCTGAGACAGCTGCCCCCACCGACGATCGCTACTACTACCCCGAGGGTGGATACTTCTACGAGTTGGCCGCCGACGAGGAGTAGGATCGGAGGGTCGTAGGTAGGAGGCCTGCGCCTTTCGATCGTAGTGTTTTATTTTGCCCCGTCTTTCTAAAGGCCTTTCTGTTTTCCTTTTATATCTGTACTCAGATATCTGATGCTTCCGCTGACGCTTGTATGCGAGCTTATGTATTCGAGCCCTCGAGGCCCCTGGCTTGTAATATAAAGCTTGTATGACTTTATTTATGTTTTCGAGTTGTGTTGTGATATCTTCCCGTGAGTCCTTAGGCTTGATCGTGTGCATTTGCATGTATGATTAGTGCACGATTGAGCCGGGGGCGTCACAATGTAGAGGAATTAACTCAAGCAATATGATGAAAACCCCATCTTTTTATCCTCGATGGCAACAATGCAATACGTGTCTCGCTACCCCTACTTTGTCACTGGGTGAAATCACGCAAGATTGAACCCAAAGCTAAGCACCTCTCCCATTGCAAGAAAAACCAATCTAATTGGCCAAACCAAACCGATAATTCGAAGAGAAATACAAAGATATTAAATCATGAATATAAGAATTTAGAGAAGATTCAAATAATATTCATAGATAAGCTGATCATAAATCCACAAGTCATCGGATCTCGACAAACACACCGCAAAAGAAGATTACATCAGATAGATCTCCAAGAACATCAAGGAGAACGTTGTATTGAGAATCAAAGAGAGAGAAGAAGCCATCTAGCTACTAGCTATGGAGCCGTAGGTTTGAGGTAAACTACTCACGCTTCATCGGAAGGGCAATGGTGTTGATGTAGAAGCCCTCCGTGATCGATTCCCCCTCCGGCCAGATGCCGGAAAAGGCCCCAAGATGGGATCTCACGGGAACAGAAGGTTGTGGCGGTGGAAAAGTGTTTTCGTGGATGCCTCTGGTGGTTTTGGAATATATGTGAATATATAGGAGGAAGAGCTAGGTCAGGGGAGTCACGAGGGGCCCACAAGGTAGGGGGGCACACCCTCCACCCTTGTCGCCGCCTCGTGGCTCTTCTGACTTGGACTTGAAGTCCCTTGGTGTCTTGTGGTCCAAGAAAAATCATCGTGAAGTTTTATTCCGTTTGGACTCTGTTTGGTATTCCTTTTCTGCGAGGCTCAAAAACAAGGAAAAAACAGAAACTGGCACTGGGCTCTAGGTTAATAGGTTAGTCCCAAAAATAATATAAAATAGCATATTAATGCATATAAAACATCCAAAACATATAATATAATAGCATGGAACAATCAAAAATTATATATACGTTGGAGACATATCAATAATCACCCAGTTACGTTGTGATGTTTGATAGCACACAAGGCATTTCTCCGGTACCCGGGAGTTGCATAATCTCATAGTCAAAGGAATATGTATTTGACATGAAGAAAGCAATAGCAATAAAACTAAACGATCATTATGCTAAGCTAACGGATGGGTCTTGTCCATCACATCATTCTCCCAATGATGTGATCCCGTTATCAAATGACAACTCATGTCCATGGTTAGGAAACCATAACCATCTTTGATCAACGAGCTAGTCAAGTAGAGGCTCACTAGGGACACGGTGTTTGTTTATGTATTCACACATGTATTTAGGTTTCCGATCAATACAATTCTAGCATGAATAATAAACCTTTATCATGAATAAGGAAATATAAAATAACAACTTTATTATTGCCTCTAGGGCATATTTCCTTCATGAGGCTATTACCACTTCCACCTATCTCATCAACATTCAGCCATATGCTGCTCTACAGGGTGGTATTCCTCTTGAGCGTCTTTCTGGTCATTCTCCTGATTATTCAGCGCTTCGCTTGTTTGGTTGTGTTCGCTATGTTTTGCTTGCCCCTTGTGAATGCACCAAACTGACCGCTCAGTCTGTTGAGTGTGTCTTTCTTGGATACAGTGATGAGCATAAGGGCTATCGGTGTTGGGATCCTGCTGGTCGTCAGATGCGTATTTCCCGGGATGTCACCTTTGATGAGTCTCGTCCCTACTACCCTCATCCATCCTCCTCGGCCTTTTCCACGGAGGACATCTCTTTCCTTACCTTTCCGGATACACCTCCCTTTGTGCCCAGTATTCCTACTCCTCGTCCCGCTGTTGCAGATCCGACGCAGTCCTCTCCTATGGTTTCTTCTCCTCCCTCATAGCATGACTCACCACCTTCAGCTATTGGGAAACGTTGCATGGAAAACAAAAAAAAATTCTACGCACACGCAATAATCTATCCATGGAGATGCATAGCAACGAGGGGGAGAGTGTGTCTACGTACCCTCATAGACCGTAAGCGGAAGCGTTTCACAACGCGGTTGATGTAGTCGAACTTCTTCGCGCTTCAACCGATCAAGTACCGAACGCACGGCACCTCCGCGTTCTGCACATGTTCAGCTCGGTGATGTCCCTCGCCTTCTTGATCCAGCAAGACGTTGAGGTAGTAGATGAGTTCCGTCAGCACGACGGCGTGGTGACGGTGATGGTGAAGTGATCTTCGTAGGGCTTCGCCTAACCTCTACGAAAATATGAGCAGGGGTGTAAACGGTGGAGGGGGGCGCCGCACACGGCTAGGCAATTGTCTGGGGTGTGCTAGGTGCCCCCCTCCCACATATATATAGGTGGGAGGGAGAGGGGAGGCAGCCAGGAGGCGCCCCAAGTAGGCCGAATCCTACTTGGGGGCGCCCCCTGCCATATTTAACCGAGGGAGAAGGAAAGAGGGGGGGGGGGGGGAGAGGGAAGGAAGTGGGAATCCTAATCCACACTTTCCTTTCCCTTCTCCCCTTTCCTTCCCCTCCTTTGGCCGGCCCATATGGGGGGCGCACCAGCCCCTTGTGGCTGGTGCGTTTCCCCTCTTGGCCCATAAGGCTCATATCTTTTGCCAGGGGTGCCTGGAACCCCTTCCGGTGACCCGATATGTACCCGATACCCTCCGGAACACTTCCGGTGTCCGAATACCATCGTCCTATATATCAATCTTTATCTCTTGACCATTTCGAGACTCCTCGTCATGTCTGTGATCTCATCCGGGACTCCGAACAACATTCGGTCACCAAATCATATAACTCATATAACACTATATCGTCATCGAACGTTAAACGTGCGGACCCTACGGGTTCGAGAACTATGTAGACATGACCGAGACACCTGCCGGTCAATAACCAATAGCGGAACCTGGATGCCCATATTGGCTCCTACATATTCTATGAAGATCTTTATAGGTCGAACCGTTATGACAACATACATAATTCCATTTGTCCATCGGTATGTTACTTGCCCGAGATTCGATCATCGGTATCTTCATACCTAGTTCAATCTCGCTACCGGCAAGTCTCTTCACTCGCTCCATATAACATCACCTCATGACTAACTCCTTAGTCATTTGCTTGCAAGCTTATGATGTGTATTAACCGAGAGGGCCCAGAGATACCTCTCCGATACTCGAAGTGACAAATCCTAATCTCGATCTATGCCAACTCAACAAACACCTTCGGAGATACCTGTAGAGCATCTTTATAATCACCCAGTTACGTTGTGATGTTTGCTAGCACACAAGGCATTCCTCCGGTATCCGAGAGTTGCATAATCTCATAGTCGAAGGAATATGTATTTGACATGAAGAAAGCAATAGCAATAAAACTGAACGATCATTATGCTAAGGTAACGGATGGGTCTTGTCCATCACATCATTCTCCTAATGATGTGATCCCATTATCAGATGACAACTCATGTCCATGGTTAGGAAACCATAACCATCTTTGATCAACGAGCTAGTCAAGTAGAGGCTCACTAGGGACACGGTGTTTGTTTATGTATTCACACATGTATTAAGTTTCCGATCAATACAATTCTAGCATGAATAATAAACCTTTATCATGAATAAGGAAATATAAAATAACAACTTTATTATTGCCTCTTGGGCATATTTCCTTCAGTCTCCCACTTGCACTAGAGTCAATAATCTAGATTACATTGTAATGAATCTAACACCCATGGAGTCTTGGTGCTGATCATGTTTTGCTCGTGGAAGAGGCTTAGTCAATGGGTCTGCTACATTCAGATCCGTGTGTATCTTGCAAATTTCTATGTCTCCATCCTTGACTTGTTCACGAATGGAGTTGAAGCGTCTCTTGATGTGTTTGGTTCTCTTGTGAAACCTGGATACCTTCGCCAAGGCAATTGCTCCAGTGTTGTCACAAAAGATTTTCATTGGATCCGATGCACTAGGTATTACACCCAGATCGGATATGAACTCCTTCATCCAGACTCCTTCATTTGCTACTTCCGAAGCAGCTATGTAGTCCGCTTCACACGTAGATCCTGCCACGACGCTCTGCTTGGAACTGCACCAACTGACAGCTCCACCATTCAATATAAATACGTATCCGGTTTGTGACTTAGAATCATCCGGATCAGTGTCAAAGCTAGCATCGACGTAGCTGTTTACGACGAGCTCTTTGTCACCTCCATAAACAAGAAACATATCCTTGGTCCTTTTCAGGTATTTCAGGATGTTCTTGACCGCTGTCCAGTGATCCACTCCTGGATTACTTTGGTACCTCCCTGCCAGACTTATGGCAAGGCACACATCAGGTCTGGTACACAGCATAGCATACATGATAGAACCTATGGCTGAGGCATAGGGAATGACTTTCATTTTCTCTCTATCTTCTACAGTGGTCGGGCTTTGAGTCTGACTCAACTTCACACCTTGTAACACAGGCAAGAACCCTTTGTTTGACTGATCCATTTTGAACTTCTTCAAAACTTTATCAAGGTATGTGCTTTGTGAAATTCCTATTAAGCATCTTGATGTATCCCTATAGATCTTGATGCCCAATATATAAGCGGCTTCACCGAGGTCTTTCATTGAAAAATTCTTATTCAAGTATCCTTTTAAGCTATCTAGAAATTCTATATCATTTCCAATCAACAATATGTCATCCACATATAATATCAGAAATGCTACAGAGCTCCCACTCACTTTCTTGTAAATACAAGCTTCACCGTAAGTCTGTATAAAACTATATGCTTTGATCACCTCATCAAAGAGTATATTCCAACTCCGAGATGCTTGCACCAGTCCATAGATGGATCGCTGGAGCTTGCACACTTTGTTAGCACCTTTAGGATCGACAAAACCTTCTGGTTGCATCATATACAACTCTTCTTTAAGATATCCATTAAGGAATGCAGTTTTGACGTCCATTTGCCAGATTTCATAATCATAAAATGCGGCAATTGCTAACATGTTTCGAATAGACTTAAGCATCGCTACGGATGAGAAAGTCTCATCGTAGTCAACTCCTTGAACTTGTCGAAAACCTTTTGCGACAAGTCGAGCTTTATAGATAGTAACATTACCATCAGCGTCAGTCTTCTTCTTGAAGATCCATTTATTCTCTATGGCTTGCCGATCATCAGGCAAATCCACCAAAGTCCACACTTTGTTCTCATACATGGATCCTATCTCAGATTTCATGGCCTCAAGCCATCTGTCAGAATCTGGGCTTATCATAGCTTCTTCATAGTTCGTAGGTTCACCTTGGTCTGGTAACATGACTTCCAGTACAGGATTCCCGTACCACTCTGGTGCGGATCGTGTTCTGGTTGAGCTACGAGGTTCTGTAGTAACTTGATCCAAAGTTTCATGATCATCATCATTAGCTTCCTCTCTAGTTGGTGTAGGCATCACGGGAACGGTTTTTTCTGATGTGCTACTTTCCAATTCGAGAGAAGGTACAATTACCTCATCAAGTTCTACTTTCCTCCCACTCACTTCTTTCGAGAGAAACTCCTCCAGAAAGGTTCCATTCATGGCAACAAAGATCTTGCCTTCGGATTTGTGGTAGAAGGTATACCCAGTTGTTTCCTTAGGGTATCCTATGAAGACGCACTTCTCCGATTTGGGTTCGAGCTTATTAGGCTGAAGCCTTTTAAGAGACATCATAGATCGCACCATATCTAATAAAGTACGGTTACGATGTTCGGACACACCATTACGCTGTGGTGTTCCAGGTGGCGTGAGTTGTGAAACTATTCCACATTGTTTTAAATGAAGGCCAAACTCGTATCTCAAATATTCGCCTCCGCGATCAGATCGTAGAAACTTTATTTTCTTGTTACGATGATTCTCCACTTCACTCTGAAATTCTTTGAACTTTTCAAATGTTTCAGATTTGTGTTTCATTAAGTAGATATACCCATATCTACTCAAATCATCTGTGAAGGTCAGAAAATAACGATACCCGCCGCGTGCCTCAACACTCATCGGACCGCATACATCGGTATGTATTATTTCCAGTAAGTCATTAGCTCACTCCAATGTTTCGGAGAATGGAGTTTTAGTCATCTTGCCCATGAGGCATGGTTCGCAAGTATCAAATGATTCATAATCAAGTGATTCCAAAAGCCCATCTGCATGGAGTTTCTTCATGCACTTTACACCAATATGACCTAAACGGCAGTGCCACAAATATGTTGCACTATCATTATCAACTTTGCATCTTTTGGCATCAATATTATGAATATGTGTATCACTACAATCGAGATTCAACAAAAATAGACCACTCTTCAAGGGTGCATGACCATAAAAGATATTACTCATATAAATAGAACAACCATTATTCTCTGATTTAAATGAATAACCGTCTCGCACTAAATAAGATCCAGATATAATGTTCATGCTCAACGCTGGCACCAAATAACAATTATTCAGGTCTAAAACTAATCCCGAAGGTAGATGTAGAGGTAGCGTGCCGACGGCGATCACATCTACCTTGGAACCATTCCCGATGCGCATCGTCACCTCGGCCTTAGCTAATCTTTATTTAATCCGTAGCTCCTGTTTCGAGTTACAAATATGAGCAACCGAACCAGTATCAAATACTTAGGCGCTACTACGAGCATTAGTAAGGTACACATCAATAACTTGTATATCAAATATACCTTTGTTCACTTTGCCTTCCTTCTTATCCGCCAAATACTTGGGGCAGTTCCGCTTCTAGTGACCAGTCCCTTTGCAGTAGAAGCACTCAGTTTCAGGCTTGGGTCCAGCTTTGGGCTTCTTCCCGGGAGTGGCAACTTGCTTGCCATTCTTCTTAAAGTTCCCTTTCTTTCCCTTGCCCTTTATCTTGAAACTAGTGGTCTTGTTAACCATCAACACTTGATGCTCCTTCTTGATTTCTACTGCCGCGGCCTTAAGCATTGCGAAGAGCTCGGGAATTGTTTTGTTCATCCCTTGCATATTATAGTTCATCATGAAGCCTTTGTAGCTTGGTGGCAGTGATTGAAGAACTCTGTCAATGACACAAACAACTGGAAGATTAACTCCCAGCTGAGTCAAGTGATTATAATACCCAGACATTTTGAGTATGTGTTCACTGACAGAACTGTTCTGCTCCATCTTGCAGCTATAGAACTTGTTGGAGACTTCATATCTCTCAACCCGGGCATTTTCTTGAAACATTAACTTCAACTCTTGGAACATCTCATATGCTCCATGACGTTCAAAATGTCTTTGAAGTCCCGGTTCTAAGCCGTAAAGCATGGCACACTGAACTATCGAGTAGTCATCATATCAAGCTTGCTAGACGTTCAAAACATCAACTTCTGCTCTTGCAGCAGGCCTTTCACCTAGCGGTGCATCAAGGACATAATTCTTCTGTGCAGCAATGAGGATAATCCTCAAGTTACGGACCCAGTCCGTGTAGTTGCTACCATCATCTTTCAACTTAGCTTTCTCTAGGAACGCATTAAAATTCAAAGAAACGGTAGCACGGGCCATTGATCTACAACATAGATATGCAAATACTATCAGGACTAAGTTCATGATAAATTAAGTTCAATTAATCAAATTACTTAAGAACTCCCACTTAAATAGACATCCCTCAAGTCATCTAAGTGATACGTGATCCAAATCAACTAACCCCTGTCCGATCATCACGTGAGATGGGGTAGTCATCAATGGTGAACATCTCTATGTTGATCATATATACTATATGATTCACGTTTGATCTTTCGATCTCCAGTGTTCCGAGGCCATGTCTGTACATGCTAGGCTCGTCAAGTTTAACCCAAGTATTCCGCATGTGTAAAACTATCTTACACCCGTTGTATGTGAACATAGAGTCTATCACACCCGATCATCACGTGGTGTCTCAACACGACGAACTGTAGCAACGGTGCATACTCAGGGAGAACACTTTTACCTTGAAATTTAGTGAGGGGATCATCTTATAATGCTACCACCGTACTAAGCAAAATAAGATGCATAAAAGATAAACATCACATGCAATCAAAATATGTGACATGATATGGCCATCATCATCTCGTGCTTTTGATCTCCATCTCCAAAGCATCGTCATGATCTCCATCGTCACCGGCTCGACACCTTGATCTCCATCGTTGCGTCGCGGTCGTCTCGCCAACTATTGCTAACTCATAGCGATAAAGTAAAGCAATTACATGGCGTTTTCATTTCATACAATAAAGAGACAACCATAAGGCTCCTGCCGGTTGCCAGATATCTTACAAAACATGATCATCTCATACAATAACGTATATCACATCATGTCTTGACCATATCACATCACAACATACCCTGCAAAAACAAGTTAGACGTCCTCTACTTTGTTGTTGCAAGTTTTACGTGGCTGCTATGGGTTTCTAGCAAGAACCGTTCTTACCTACGGCAAAAACCACAACGGTGATTCGTCAAATTTGTTGTTTTAACCTTCTTCATGGACCGGCTGTTGGGGATATGACTATTAGATATGACCCGCCCAGGAGGGGCCGGGTCATCCCAATGGTGGTTCATCTAAATGAAGCCTAAGAGTATATTGAAGATGGCGGTTCATGGGACAGGCTTGTTAAAGGGCCCGAACCCAAAGGCGGCGTAAGGCTCGTAAGTGTAAACCGCCATGTATATGTAAACTTGTATTGTAAGGCACATAAGATAAGTCATCGAGCCGGACACGTTTGTATGAGCCGGCTGGGACTCTGTAGGCCGCAGGACGTCAACCCATGTATATAAGGGGACGACCCGGCGGCGGCTTAGGAGAAGAAAAAGAACAACAGCTCGAAAGCCAGGCAAAGCGTATTCGCTCCCTGGTAATCAAAACCCTAGCAATACCACCTCAAACTGGATTAGGCCTTTACCTTCACCGCAAGGGGCCGGACCAGTATAAACTCCTCATGTCCTTTGTCCCGTTTAACCCCTTTAAGCTAACCTCATCGCCATGGTTCCACAACTAAGTCCTTTCATTAGGACATCTACTGTGACAGCCCCACGATAGTTGGCGCCCACCGTGGGGCCCGCGCACGGTGGTTTTGAGTTCTTGAAGGGCAGCTTCGAAGGGATCAAGGCGTACGCTGTGGGCCGGATGACCAAGAGTCGTCGCGGCAAGCTTTACATCGATGATGCAGGCTGGTGCCCCGACGCCGGCTCAATTGAGTACGGGTATCGGGTCCCCTTCGGCGGAATCCACGTCTTCATCGGCAAGATCGGCGAGCCGGGCCCTGAGCCGGACATCTGCACCGACATCATCGAGACGGCTCAGCGCGCACGACCTGCCCGGGTTCAACCCGCCGTGAAGCGTGCCTTCATTGGGTTTATCCATGGGGCTGAGTTAGAAGGCTCTGTGTCTGGCGGTGAGACGACCATCTACTCTGATGGTGAGTCGTCCATGGGGGAGACCAGCTCGCTGTATCAACTACGAGACAGACGGCTTGGGGGCTGTTCCGATGGTGACAGTATTCCTGATCCCCATGAGCCGCCGAATAGGGTGGCGATCTTCATGGCTGGCACCCAGCCGGTTCTCGGTTCGACAGTCGCCGCGGTCATGACCTCCAGTGCAGCGGCGGTGACGGCAGCGGGTGTTGGCAGTTCAGCACGCCCGCCGGCTCAAGTTTTAACAGATCTGTTGGAAGCTCTGGCAACCCTGATGGAGGTAGATGTAACCCCAGACAACCAGGAGCAGCATAAGGTGGAAGTGGCTAAGCTGCGCGATGAGATAGCACAGGCCAAGATAGAGCTGGCAGCGGAGAACGCTAGGATGAATGCAAAGCGGGCTGTTTTAAACGCACAAGCACAGCGGATTCATACCGGCTCTCGGCGGATCAGAACGCTGCCAACGAGGTCTTAAGGAGAAAGCACGGGAGTCGTCTACCTTTGGTTTATGAGTCGAGGAACCTCTTCAACACACCTGGAGCAGGGGCCAGTGACCCGCCGGTGATAAATCCGACGGCTGAAGCACGAGGGGGTGGAACGCCGGGTCAGCCACGTGTGACAGGTTCTCCGCATATGAACTACACCCCGCCTCAGCACATGGTGACGCCGCCGGATCATTACTCAACCCCTTTAGACAATATGATTGCTGCAGCTACAAGATTGGCAGTTCTGCCAGTTGAGGGAGAGACCCCGACGGCGGTTGAAACCCAAAGGGCTAGAGAGCTTCTTCAAACAGCTTTGGTGCAGCAGCAGGCTTATTCTTATAGTCGTGACCGGATTCATTCGACCCCTCGTCCAGGCCGGAGCTACAGTAGGCACATTGACTCGCCAGCCGTCTCGAGTACTGAGCAGCACCGTAACCAACCTCATGGATATGACCCGGCGCGCAATGATACCAATGCACATGATTTAGTGGACCAGGGCAGAGCGCTTCGAGAGGCCAAGCTGGCGGCTCGACTGGCGGCTCATCAGCACGCGCCGGTTTACCCGACGGCTTCAGTTGAGGCAGGTGTAACTTCTAGAGCGTTGGGTGTGCCATGTTTAACGGCGGCTCTGCGGAACGAACGTCTGCCCAAGGACTTCAAAGGCCCCCGCAAGGTGCCTAATTACACAGCAGATCAGCCCCCTGAGGCTTGGGTGGAGAGTTATGAGATGGCTATGGAGATGCTGGATGTTAGTGAGGCTGCATACGCTAAGTATTTCACCATGATGCTGGAAGGAACGGCTCGTACCTGGTTGAAGGGGCTACCGGCTAACTCCATCGGGTCCTGGGCAGAGCTGAAGGCCCGGTTTATCCAGAATTTCAAAGATACGTGCAAGCAGCCCATGTCGATCGTGGATTTGGTTTCTTGTGTTCAAGCCGAAGGTGAGTCAATGACCAGCTGGGTGCGCCGGGTCTCGACTATCATACATTCTTCAGATAACATTAACGTCGGCTCAGTGGTTCTAATGTTGGAGAAAAATTGTCGTTTCATTCCACTTAAGCAGAAGCTCGGGCGGCTTAAGCGTCATTGCAACGACATGGGGGAGCTTATGGCGGCTCTTGTTAAGTATGCCGACTCTGATGGTACCAAGGACCTCGACTCCGAAGATGAAAGATCGGGAAAGGGAAAGAAGAGTAGCGGCATGAAGGGACAGCAGAACAACTCAGCCAATCAGGGCGGCAACGGTAAAGCGCAAGGCGGATGATTTTGTGGCTAACACCGGTGCGCGGAGTTATAACCAGCATCGTAAGGGGAGGCCGACTCAAGGGACAAAATTTGACCTTGAAGCAATATTGAATCAGCCATTCCGAAGCACGGAACGGAGGAGAGGCCAGCTTCTCACCTGTGGAAAGATTGCAGTATCATGAGACAATTCAGGGAGTCTGTCCAACACAACCATGGCCCGAACGGCGGTTCAGGATCCGGCTCTCATGGTCTGTGTCGTGGAGTTGGCGGCTCAAATTCCGGGTTTCACGATCAAGGCAATCAAAGTGGTTACAGCCAGCAGAATAATCAGGGGAATCACCAGCAGCAACCGTTTGGTTATCAGAGCAACCCGAAGCAATTGAATAGTGGACAATACCACGTCTTCACCACCAACCTGTGTAAGCGGGATCAGAAGCTTCACAAGAGGGCAGTAAACGCGGTTGAGCCAGCGATGCCACATTATTTACGGTGGTCAGAGCAGCCTATTGTGTGGAGTCGTGATGATCATCCGCCCCGGGTTGATAATCCGGGTCACCTGGCTCTGGTGGTTGCGCCTCAGGTTGGGGGCTATAAATTTACTAAGGTACTCATGGATGGAGGCAGCAGCATTAACATACTTTATTATGAGACCTTCCGTCGCATGGGACTGACTGATAAAAATCTTAAGCCGTCAAACACTGTTTTCCATGGTGTGGTGCCGGGTAAATCAGCCTATCTAGTGGGTAAAATATCTTTAGAAGTTGCCTTTGGAGATGAGCATGACTCCAGGCCTGAGACTCTAACCTTCGAAGTGGTCAAGATCAAGAGCCCTTATCATGCTCTGTTTGGTCGACCGGCTTATGCTAAGTTCATGGCGAGGCCTTGTTACGTTTACTTACTGCTTAAGATGCCGGGTTACAAGGGCACCATCACAGTACATGGGAGTCGCAAGGTGGCCCTGGAGTGTGAGGAAGCTGATGCAGCTTATGCTGAATCAGTTTGTGCGGCGGAGGAGCTGAAATTTTACAAAGACAATGTTGACCCGGCGGACATGACGTCCTTGAAAAAGCCAACCATAGAACATGATCCTTTGCTAAAATTTAAGTCGGCAGATGATACTAAAATGATTGATTTTGTTCCTGGCGACTCATCTAAGCAGTTCAGCATCAGTGCCAATTTGGATGCGAAATAGGAAAGCGCGCTCATCGAGTTCATCCGTGAGAACCGGGATATCTTTGCATGGAAGCCTTCAGACATGCCAGGTGTACCGAGGGAACTCGCTGAGCACACTCTCAATATTGATCCAAAGTTTAGGCCGGTCAAGCAATTCCTTTGTCGTTTTAACGAGGAGAGGCGGAAGGCCATTGGAGAAGAAGTGGCCCGGCTCTTAGCGGCCGGGTTTATCGTTGAAGTTTTTCATCCGGAGTGGTTGGCTAACCTGGTGTTGGTACTCAAGAAGAATGGCACGTGGCGAATGTGTGTGGATTACATGGACTTAAATAAGGCTTGTCCGGCTGATCCATTTGCTCTCCCCCGTATTGATCAAATCATTGATGCTACGGCGGGTTGTGAGCGATTGAGTTTTTTGGATGCTTATTCTGGTTATCATTAGATCAAGATGGCAGTTAAGGACCAGGAGAAGGCGGCTTTCATTACTCCGTTTGGAGCCTTCTGCTATGTGTCTATGCCTTTTGGGCTCAATAGTGCACAGGCGACTTACCAGCGGTGTGTGCAAAATTGCCTTCACAATCAGATCGGGCGAAATGTTCATGCTTATGTAGATGACATTGTGGTGAAATCCAGGAAGAAGGAGACCTTGATTGATGATTTGAAGGAGACGTTTGACAATCTCCGGGTCTACAAGATGATGCTTAACCTGGCCAAATGTGTTTTTGGTGTACCAGCAGGCAAGCTCTTGGGTTTTTTGGTTTCTAACAGAGGCATTGAAGCTAACCCGGAGAAGATCAAAGCCATTACTTCTTTGGCTAAGCCGGCGTGTGTTAAAGATGTTCAGCATCTGGCGGGTCGCATTGCAGCTTTAAGCCGGTTGGGAGAGAAGGCTATTCCTCTGTATCAGATGATGAAGAAGACAGATAATTTCGTCTGGAGTGATGCTGCTAATGAGGCATTTGAGGCGCTTAAAAAGCAGCTGGCTGAGCCGCCGGTTCTGGCTGCTCCCATTGATAAGGAACCTCTGTTGTTATATGTGGCTGCCAATGGCCGAGCTGTCAGTGTGGCCATTGTGGTGGAAAGGAAAGAGGCAGGCAAGGAGTATCCGGTTCAACGGCCGGTTTACTACATCAGCGAGGTACTTATTGAGTCCAAACAGAGGTATCCGCATTGGCAGAAACTTGTATATGGGGTTTTCATGGCAAGCCGGAAACTCAAGCAATATTTTCTGGGTCATCCCATTACTGTGGTCAGCTCTGCTCCTTTAGGGGATATCATCCAAAATAGAGAAGCCACAGGCCAGGTCGCCAAGTGGGCCATTGAGCTTGGACCTCATGGTCTGAAGTATGTGCCTCGTACGGCCATCAAGTCCCAAGCGCTCGTGGATTTTATCAATGACTGGACAGAGTTGCAAACGCCTGAGGAAAAGCTGAATAACACATATTGGACTATTCACTTTGATGGGTCCAGGTAATTGGAAGGCTCGGGGGCTGTTGTCGTCTTGACTTGATAAATTTTCTTATGTTCTCCGGTTAATGTTTCCTTGTACTAACAATGCAGTTGAGTATGAGGCCTTGCTCCACGGTCTTCGGATGGCTAAGGAGATGAATTTAAGTCGGGTAAGGTGTTTTGGTGACTCAGATCTGGTAGCTCAGGAAGTTTCCGGCACTTGGGATTCTAAGGATCCACTCATGGCGGCTTATTGTCGAGAGGTTGATACTATTGTGGGTCACTTCAAAGGATACCAAGTCGAGCATATTGATCGCAGGAAGAATGAGGCGGCCGACACTTTAAGCCAGTTGGGCTCTCAGCGTAAGCCGGTGACACCCAACACGTTCCTGGATGTCTTGCTCAACCCTTCTGCCAAATTACCTACTGAGGAGGATCTTGCTGTTCCTGACCCGAAAGCACAATTGGTGGCGGCTCTTCATGCTAGTCCTAATTGGACAGTTCCGTAATTGGCTTACATGACCCGAGGCGAATTACCTGAGGATGAAATTCTAGCCAGACAGATAACCCGGTGGTCTAAGTCAATGTCAATTGTTAATGGGGAATTGCACCATCGCAGTGTCTCAGGGGCGTTCCAACGTTGCGTCTCTCCTGAAGAAGGCTGTGAGATTCTGCGAGAGATCCACGAAGGAGATTGTGGTCACCATGCCGGCTCTAAATCTCTCGTAGCCAAAGCTTTTCGTCATGGGTTTTATTGGTTGACGGCTCATGCTGATGCAGAGGATTTGGTCAGCAAGTGTGACGGTTGTCAGAAGTTTTCACGCTGCGCTCATGTGCCAGCTCAAGAGTTGAGGATGATTCCAATTACTTGGCCTTTCGCAACTTGGGGGCTTGATATGGTGGGGCCTTTCAAGAGGTCAAAGGATAAGAAGACCCACCTTTTGGTGGCGGTTGACAAGTTCACTAAGTGGGTTGAAGCAGAGCCGGTCAGTAAGTGTGATGCAGCAACGGCGGTTTAATTCATCAAAAAGGTGATCTTCCATTTTGGCTTTCCACACAGCATTATAACAGATAATGGTACTAATCTCTCTAAAGGCGCTATGAGAGAATTCTGTCAACGGGAGCATATTCGACTTGACGTCTCCTCTGTGGTTCACCCTCAGTCCAATGATCAAGCGGAACGAGCTAATCAAGAGATTCTGCGAGGTATCAAGCCCCGGCTTATGGTTCCTTTGCAAAGAACGCCGGGTTGTTGGGTAGAGGAGTTACCCTCAGTGTTATGGAGTATCAATACCACTCCCAACAGATCTACGGGTTACACACCTTTCTTCATGGTTTATGGAGCAGAGGCGGTTCTCCCTAGTGACATCCGTCATGATTCACCCCGGGTGGCGGCTTACATTGAAGCTGATAACGAAAAGGCACGTCAAGATGCACTTGACCTGTTGGATGAGGAGCGTGATCTTGCGGCGGCTCGTTCGGCGATTTATCAGCAAGATCTATGTCATTATCACAGCAGCCGGGTCAAAACCAGAACCTTTCAAGAAGGCGACTTAGTGCTCCGGCTCATCCAGGATCAGACAGATATGCATAAGCTATCACCACCTTGGGAAGGACCATTTGTGGTCAGCAAGAATCTGCATAATGGATCATACTATCTTATCGATGTTCGAGACCACAAAGACTCACGTAAGTCGGAGGAGGAGACACGTCGGCCGTGGAATATTGCTCATCTTCGGCCCTACTATACTTGAGCCACCGGCTCTCATAATGTACATAGTCTGATGATGTATATATTATAGACAGTATATTAAAGCCAGCATCCCTGATAATTCAGGGCCTCTGTCGTTTCACTTCTTCGAAGCTGAGTCTTTATCATCATCTTACCTGTTCATCTAAGAGGCTTGACGCCCAAAACTACAAAGACCAAAGAGAGTTGGATGCACAACACAGCTCAAACATAGGTCCCCAACGAACACAATCCGTAAGTATGTCACTTGGGCGCTTCCTGTTCAAACATAGGCGTATTCGACCAAAGAGAACATAGCGTGACTACCCTCTTGGCCAGGTTATCTTGTTCAAACATAGGCGTATTCGACCAAAGAGAACATAACCTTTCCGGGTCATCCTACCTATATGCCAGCTGCTTCAACTCCATCAGGTCATCCTGATTGACCCGTCGAACTCTTAACAATCAATCTTTTACAGTGTATTCACCAAAGATCTTGAGCTTATTAAGGTTCAAACGGCGGCTTGTCATGCGAGAGCACGGCCTACAGATAGTCAGGATAGATCCAGGCTTCATAAGCCGCCTTCTTTGAAACTTGGATAACTCGGCCCGTGATGCATGCTGCTACTCTGACCCCGCGTACTCCTGATAAGTCTATCTTTATACAAGACCTGACTTTATCTGGGTTCAAATGTCGATTGGATACTGTGAGTGCCGGCTCACGGAAAGCACGTACCTTCCAGTGGCTCAGGCTAGTTTCATCGAAGAAGACACTTTGGCTTGGCGGCCTACAACAGCCTCGAGTTTCTGGAATTTCTTGATTTCTTATTTTTTGACATTTGGTTTTACAAATCGGGCCAAGCTGCCCTATTTACGGCTCATATTTGAAGCACCTTTCGGGTTTCTGCAACCCACCAGGATGGCAGACTCTAAGTCGCCAAGAGCATAATAGTATTATGTTTCGAGTTATAGCTCTAATCACATGAAGCTATTAAGCTGGCAGTTTAAAGCGTACATCACAGGGTAATGATAAATCAGATCTGCATCAATTCACGCTGCCATAAGCATAAAGTGATGGTTTCTTAAACTGGCAGATCAGCAGTGTTGCGCAAAACAGAAGCATGCACGATGGCACGATAGTTTAAAGTTTTACTACCCTATTACATGACTCCATGAGTCAATAGATCAAGTGTTTTTTATACGGATCAAATATAAACCGCCCAGCGGTTCAATCTTCTTGGCCTTGCTGACGAGGTTTCTGGATTATCCTTCTCCGGATCTTCGTCCTCTGCCGCTGTCTGGAGATTTGGTGATGACCAATCAATGCCACATAAAGCTTGAAATTCAGACTTATCATCTATAAGTCCAGACGGGTCAACTTCAGGGGCAAAAGTATGCTTATGGATTGGAGGGATTAAACCCATCACTTTATAAGCCGGCGTAGGCATCTTTTGATTCTCCATGCTGTAAGCCGGGTGATATTTCGACAGATCTGTCTCATTCACGATCAGACTGGCCAGAGGGCGTATCTCTTTCACACAGGCAGCAAAGTCTTTCTGATCAAATGCAGTGCCGTCCTCTTTAAGCTTGGATATCTAGTAGCTACCTCAGACGGGTCTAGCTCTGGTAGCCATGCCTTGGCCCAGCTCAAGGCCGTTACGGCACCGGCTCTTGCAGACCACCATTTTATTTCATCAATCCTGGCAGGTAGCACGGAAAGTTTTTTCAAGACATCTGGCAAAAGAGTTGGTGCTTGAATATTCGGAGAGATTGTAGCCAGTGTACGCTGAGCTCTGGTATACAGTTGTTCGACAAGGGTGTAAACCGCCTTCAGCTTCACAAGCTTGTCTTGGTTAAAGTTGCTGCTCCTTGGACCTGAGTAAATCATAAATCGGTCAGAGGCGGTTTATAACCATCAAGGAAAAGATTCACTTTTGATGTTTAAGAAGGCGACTCACCAAAGATAGCGGAAACCATCTGAGATACACGGTGTTTTAAACCGGTGAGTTCAGTGGTCACCTCCTGAAGAGCCGCTTCCGCTTTTTCAGCTCGTTGTATTAAAGCAGTCTTCTCTTCAGCCCAAGTGTTTCTCTCCGGCTCAAAACTGGTCTTCATCTTTTCCGTCTCAGCCACGCTAAATTCGAATTTTGATTTGGCCTTCCGGGTCTCAGCTTCCTGATTCTTCAGCCGGGTCTTTGCATCAGTCAATTGTGATTCAAGTTCAGCAGTTGCAGCCTGTATGAAGTACGGACTTATCAACACATTCTTATCAGGATTACAAGAGTATAAGTCCCAAGTCTTTTGCAAGCAATAACACTTGGCACTTGGGGGCTAATGCCTGCCGAAAAAATTTCTTTATACAAACAATTCATGTGAATAAAGTCCCAAGCACTTTGCAAGCAAGAGTACTTGGCACTTGGGGGCTAATGCATATTGCTCGTGTCTCCTAACTATCTTATAATGACCCGGTTGTGCTGTAAACAATCACAGCCGGCTCATGGGGGCTACACAGATAAGCTCTCTGTTATAAGCAAGGGGAAACAGGACCGGCTCATTCATGCTGATTAAACCGGCCCTTGGGTGCTACGGATGCAATGTTATCAGAACAAGCCGGCTTTGGAAGGATTCACTACAAATGTTCACATTTCTGCTAAAGTCTACAGCCTATTCAATCTTATCATAACCAGTAGACTTGGGGGCTGGCAGGATGTATATAATTTATTTAAGCAGGAATTCATACCTCATGTTTCTGATGCATTTGTTTCACCATCTCAATTTCAAGATCGTGGCTGGAGTGTACTTGGTTGAGATAGCCAGACAATATCTCGCTGCTGCTCAATTGTGCATATTGAGAGACATCAAACCTCACTTTCCGCCTTTCAATAACCTCTTGTTTGGCGGAGTGTTTTGCCAAGATAGTTGGATTTCCCGGTTCTATAAAACTGGAGCCAGTAATCAGAACGTCATCAGTATGAGTCTCTGACGGCTTAGGTGAGCTTGACGGTTCAGTGATCAAAGAGTCGGTGTTGGTATGATCAATGGAGAGATCAGGAATTTCAGGTGGAACGCCAGGGGCAGGTTCTTCTGGCTGTTTTTCAGAAGTTTCAGGTGCAGAGACTTGCTGCTCCGTTTCAACAATTTCAGGAGCTTTAGTTGGCTTGGTAACTTTGGCCTTCTTGCTAGGTTTTGCTTGTCCACTGCACGGGTTGTGACAGGTCAGTATAGTTATTAGAGTGTAAAGAGGTAAAGAATAAAAGTAATTGTTGTTACCTAGGGGCAGTCTTGAAAGCCGACAGTTGGGTCTGTGATGAGTCGCCAGAGGAAGAACGAGAGGTTTCCTGGTAGTTTGAGTCAGAGGAATTGAGTGGCTAGCGAAAGCAACCCGCCAGTGGGTAAAAAGAAGTTAAGCTTAGAAGGACCTCATTTTGGCATTTCCGTGGAGCTGGAGTATTCGGTAAGCCGGAAGACAATTCTTCACCTCCGCTGTTCCGAGTCTGGCGTCGGCTTTCGTGCTGCTGTTGCTTCAAAAGAAAGTGAGGATCCAAATGAGCTAAGGGGTGTGAAAACCTTACTTTCCGGGTTACTCGTCCAAATTTCTGTGTTGGCAAAGGCTCTGAGTCGGAGGAAATAATAGTTACCTCTTGTTCAACTGCTTGGCTGGCCCCCGTGTCATCCTGAGAGTAATCAATGTTAATAAGATAATTGAAAAAGGAGCCAAGAGAGTCAAGGGCTACCTCCGACTCAGAGGTGTCATCTAGATCAAGCATGTCAGAGGCAGTTGGTTTCTTCTTATGCTTCTTGGTGGTTTTCTTGGCGGCTTTCTTGGCAGCCCTGGCCTTCTTGGCGGCTTCATGGTCATATTTTGCCTTCCAGAAATCAGATTCAGCCTGTGGAAATTAGCAAAGTTGAGTTAGTACAATGTTTGAATAATGAGATAAAAGTAAGATGAGTTAAAGACTCACATCTGGCAGCGGGTTAAGTTTGCAGAAAGGGTTCAGACCCACTTTGCTGCAGTCTTCAGAGTCTTCATTTAAAAGAGTTTTAACCATATCGGTAATTGCGCCATCAGTTAAATGCGAGGGGTTGTGGCGTAATGGATCCTTGGTACTGCCTGTATAAGTGCACATTAAGCCAGGGCGGCGGCTCAAAGGGATGATCCGCCAGGCAACCCAGCACCGAACCAAGTCAATGCCAGTTAAACCGTTTCCCAGCAGAGCTTTAACCTTTGCAATGGTGGGAGCAAGTTTTTTACGCTCAGCAGCGGTAAGCTTTTCAGGAAGATGATGCTTTGTGTCAAGACGTTGGGCACGATAACCCGGCAATGGCTTTTCGTCAGCCGAAGAGGTGTCTTTGCAATAAAACCATGTTTGGTTCCAATCTTTGGGGTGACTTGGCAAGCGAGCGTAGGGAAAGATGGCATCTCTTCTTCGTTGAATTGAGATTCCACCAAGTTCCAAGCTGGGTCCGTTCGTAGCCTCGTTCTGGCGGTTTAAGTAAAAATATTCCCTAAAGAGTTCGACGCTGGGCTCCTCTTGAAGGTATACTTCGCAGAAGACTTGAAAGTTGCAGATATTTGACACGGAATTGGGTCCGATGTCTTGAGGATGGAGATGGAAGAAGTGCAGAACATCTCAGAAAAACTTAGAGCCAGGTGGTGAGAAGCCCCGGTTCATGTGATCAGTGAATACAATGATTTCGCCGTCCTTTGGCTAAGGTCTTTCTTCGCCTGGATCAGGAGCACGGTAATGCATAACATTCTTTGCGGGCAAGTACCCGATTTTGACAAAGTCTTTTAGTGAGCCCTCAGTGACGACGGAGGGAACCCAATTGCATGTATAGACTGTCTTTGGCGGCATTGTGAAGAGAGAAAACCTAAAGGAAAGGGAAATTTTGCCGGTTCAGATCAATTTGCGAAACCACAAGTTAAAGAGCTACAGTGTATATTCAGAATGGCTGCTTAAATGAGGACTAATGATATATGAGTAATGATAAGCTGGTGATGTAAGCCGCCATGACAAGTACTGGTATTCGAGGTCTGACAAGAGAAAATTTTACTAAGTATTGGGACAAACAGGTCTTGTAGATTAAAGCTATGTGATTGGATCTGCAGCTGTTCAGAAAAATGGAATAAAATCTAAACCTAAGGTGGCGGCAGCAGAGAAGTGGGGATGTTTAGATGAGATCTATTGCTATGAGGATTTATTCTGATATTGCAAAACAAGTGCTAAAACTGCTACTGCGCAAGATTTGTACTGTCTTCAGATCAAAATTATGCAAGCTAAGAAGGAAAGGGAATAACGGTGATGAGCACCAACGAACAGAGAAACCCTAACACAGATCTATGAAGAGGAAAAGGGAGGACTTACCGGCGCTGGTTGACAGCGGAGGGGCGCCGCAACGTTCTGGTTCGCTCAGGGCGATGCAGCGGCCGAAAAAAGCAGGGGATAAAGAGCGACGACGACGGAGCTCGGGTGCGCTGGGGCGCTGCGAGGAGGAAGAAGAAGGCGAGAAGGAAAAGAGGGAGAGTGAAAGAAGGTTTCGAGGCCCTATTTATAAGGTTGGAAGGATAAGTGGCATGCGCGGGAATCGAGGAGACAAGAAAATGGATATATAACGCCGCGGACGTCTCGATTTTTGGAGGTTCAGTAAAGGAAAAGATTTACTAAAATTTGGGCCATATATAGAATTAATGACAGGTGACATCACGGCGGGTCACCGCGATTTCAGGAGATGACGTCATGACGGATTACAAATGACACAGGAAGATGAATAGCGATTTTTTCTAACTGAAGAAGATTGACATGAACAAGTTCAAATCAACCTGGGGCCTAATGTTGGGGATATGACTATTAGATATGACCCGCCCAGGAGGGGCCGGGTCATCCCAATGGCGGTTCATCTAAATGAAGCCTAAGAGTATATTGAAGATGGCGGTTCATGGGACAGGCTTGTTAAAGGGCCCGAACCCGAAGGCGGCGTAAGGCCCGTAAGTGTAAACCGCCATGTATATGTAAACTTATATTATAAGGCACATAAGATAAGTCACCGAGCCGGACACGTTTGTATGAGCTGGCCGGGACTCTGTAGGCCGCAGGACGTCAACCCATGTATATAAGGGGACGACCCGGCGGCGGCTTAGGAGAAGAAAAAGAACAACAGCTCGAAAGCCAGGCAAAGCGTATTCGCTCCCTGGTAATCGAAACCCTAGCAATACCACCTCAAACTGGATTAGGCCTTTACCTTCACCTCAAGGGGCCGAACCAGTATAAACTCCTCGTGTCCTTTGTCCCGTTTAACCCCTTTAAGCTAACCTCGTCGCCATGGTTCCACAACTAAGTCCTTTCATTAGGACATCTGCCGTGACAACCAGTATAAACTCCTCGTGTCCTTTGTCCCGTTTAAACATCACATGCAATCAAAATATGTGACATGATATGGCCATCATCATCTCGTGCTTTTGATCTCCATCTCCAAAGTATTGTCATGATCTCCATCATCACCGGCTTGACACCTTGATCTCCATCGTTGCGTCGTGGTCGTCTCGCCAACTATTGCTAACTCATAGCGATAAAGTAAAGCAATTACATGGCGTTTGCATTTCATACAATAAAGAGACAACCATAAGGCTCCTGCCGGTTGCCTGATATCTTACAAAACATGATCATCTCATACAGTAACGTATATCACATCATGTCTTGACCATATCACATCACAACATACCCTGCAAAAACAAGTTAGACGTCCTCTACTTTGTTGTTGCAAGTTTTACGTGGCTGCTACGGGTTTCTAGCAAGAACCGTTCTTACCTACGGCAAAAACCACAACGGTGATTCATCAAGTTTGTTGTTTTAACCTTCTTCAAGGACCGGCCGTAGTCAGATTCTATTCAACTAAAGTAGGAGAAACAGACACCCGCCAGCCACCTTTATGCAAAACTAGTTGCATGTTAGTCGGTGGAACCGGTCTCATGTGCGTGGACATGTAAGGTTGGTCCGGGCCGCTTCATCCCACAATACCGCCAAATCAAAATAAGACGTTGGTGGTAAGCAGTATGACAATCACCGCCCACAACTCTTTGTGTTCTACTCATGCATATCATCTATGCATAGACCTGGCTCATGATGCCACTGTTGGGAAACGTTGCATGGAAAACAAAAAAAATCTACGCACACGCAATAATCTATCCATGGAGATGCATAGAAACGAGGGGGAGAGTGTATCTACGTACCCTCGTAGACCGTAAGCAGAAGCGTTTCACAACGCGGTTGATGTAGTCGAACTTCTTCGCGCTTCAACCGATCAAGTACCGAACGCACGGCACCTCCGCGTTCTACACACGTTCAGCTCGGTGACATCCCTCGCCTTCTTGATCCAGCAAGACGTCGAAGTAGTAGATGAGTTCCGTCAGCACGATGGCGTGGTGACGGTGATGGTGAAGTGATCTCCGCAGGGCTTCGCCTAAGCACTACGAAAATATGACCGGGGGTGTAAACGGTGGAGGGGGGTGCCGCACACGGCTAGGCAATTGTCTGGGGTGTGCTAGGCGCCCCCTCCCACATATATATAGGTGGGAGGGAGAGGGGAGGCAGCCAGGAGGCGCCCCAAGTAGGCCGAATCCTACTTGGGGTCCTCCCTGTGACGACCCAGGCTTAATCGTGCACTAATCATACACGCAAATGCGCACGATCAAGCCTAAGGACTCACTTGAAGATATCACAACACAACTCTAAAACATAAATAAAGTCATACAAGCTTTATATTACAAGCCAGAGCCTCGAGGGCTCGAATACATAGCTCGTTGGCATACAAGCGTCAGCGGAAGCATTAGGTATCTGGGTACAGATATATTACAGAGAGAGAGAAATAGGCCTTCACAGAGGCGGGGTAAAATAAAATACTACGATCGAAAGGCGTAGGCCTCCTGCCCTGGACCCTCCAATCCTACTCCTGGTCGTCAAATGGCTCCTTGTAGTAGTAGTACTCGCTAGGCGGGTAGTAGTACTGGTCGTCGGCTGGGGCGTCTGGCTCAGGGGCTCCATCGTCTGGTGGCATCAAATGGAATATGGGAGAAAAAGAAAATAAAGCAAACGTGAGTACTCATCCGAAGTACTCAGCAAGCAAGGATCTACACTACATATGCATCATTGTCAAAGGAATGGCTGTATATGTGGACTGGGCTGCAGAAATGCCAGAATAGAGGGGGAAGCCTAGTCCTATCGAAGACTAGCATCTTCAACAATCTTCGACAGTCTTGCAGCAATAGAAGAGATCAGATGAACATAATGTAAAGTAGTAGTAGTAGTATCATCAACCTCGACCTGAGATCCTTTCTCAACTCCCTGCGAGAAAGCAATCCCAGAGCCGTACTATCCAGTTCTCATCACATGTTCTAGTTGTACCGATTGGGATACAACTCCGAGTGTCCGTTACGGTAGGACAGGCTATCGATAGAAGTTTCTTCCCTGCAGGGGTGCACCAACTTACCCACCACGCTCGCTTAACTCCGGCCGGACACACATTTCTAGGTCATGCCCGGCCTCGGCCAAACAACACACCGCAACCCGACCTAGGCTCTAAAGAGAGGTCAGCACGCCGGACTAACCTATGCCCCCGGGGGTCTTGGGCCTTCGCCCCGGGAACCCTGCACGTTGCGAGGATGTTTTGGAAGCAGACCTAGCAACCCCTTAATACAAGCGCAGTTGCGTTCCCAGTCCAATCCAAAACGGGCCGCTCCTCGCTGATGTCAATAGAGCTTTGGCTGATGTATACGATGCAGAACGCCCATACTATGCCCACGTGATGGTTAGTGCTATCGGGCCAGAGGCCCCTCGGATCAAATATCCAAACCGTAGTGGATTAGGAGCGCGCGGAAACGAGCAGAGACTCACGATCGATGTGACCCCGTCGCCCCGTCTCGAGGACTTGCGGCAAGGGCTAAGAATGCCCGGCCACGCCTCGTGTTATCTCGCGGGCACCATCCAGGTCAACCCGACTCCACCTCATTTCGCACTAAGCTCGCGCGGGTACCCCTCAGGGCCGACCCGTCTTTAGTATCATGGTTTAGTGCAAGTCCACTCATTAACAGTAACTGTGTGTCTGACACCGAAGGGAACCCTGAGGAATCACCCTCAATGGAATTCCCGCTCGATGTTATCATCAAGGTGAACGAAAGAGGAATCACCCTCGAGGTCCACACTTGAGGAGTTGCGCGACGATGTCGTTATCGGGGGTGGTGTAGGAGGAATCACCCTCGCTTACCACGACCGATTAACTAACCTACAAGGTTATCATCAGAAGTGCTGATGAGGTATCACCCTCGGCACTCGACGGTAACCCAGAAGTGTCGGCAACTAAGGGGAAGTGATGTGCGGTGCCAGGGTCTGGTCTTCAATCCCGATGATCGGGTCTTCTGATGTCCAGCAGGGCAGTCGGGATCAAGTGGGGGTCTCTGTCGTGTCGCTACCCAGCCTATACTAAGCAGTCTAGGATAACCAGTAAGGTAGCAAGGCAGGTTACAATAAACAGGCTATGCAACAAATATAGGAAACAGTAGCAGCAGTAGTTCTAATGCAAGCATAAGAGATAAGGGAATAGGCGATATAGGCATGCTCAAAATGGGGGTGCTTGCCTGTTTGCACTGGGGCAAGGACAAGGTCTTCAGTGGTATCGTCGGGGACGTAGTCGTACTCCTGAGCTGCGTCTGCCTCGGGAGCTACGCCAACGTCGGGGTCTACCGAGAGAGAAGAGGGGGGAGAAACAGGTAAACATAATGCAAACAAATGCAATACGGTGCGTGTGATGCTATGATGCAGTGCAGGGTTGCCTAATTATGCATCTAAGTCATTTTAGTTATTTTTAGAATTATTCTGGGATTTAACATCCGACGTGTGTGCACTATTCATCTGCCGGATACGGGTCCGGAGTTACGAGTTCTTCTACGTAGGGGGTTCCGATGGAGAAACAGACGGCACAATCAGACTTGGCTCGTCGTTCTAAGCAACTTTCATGTTTTAACTTTTTCGATCCGAGCTACGGTTTAAAAGTTATTAATTTTTAAAGTTTATTTGAATTTCTGGAATTTATTTATTTATCAGAAAATGAATTATGACGTCAGCATTGCGTCACAGTGACGTCAGCAGGTCAACTGCGGTTGACCAGGGTCAAACCTGACATGTGGGTCCAGTGGGACCCACATGTCAGCCTCTGTTTCTTTAACCATTGAATTAATTTAATTACCAAGGTTAATTAGGGGGTGGACCCCACATGTCAGTGAGACATTAGGTTAATCTAATTAGTTTCTATATAATTAAATCTTTAATTTGGTTAATTAGTCGCGGGGCCCACCTGTCAGTGGCATTACGCTGCCACGTCAGCGTGTTGACCACGGTCAGCGTGGTCAGCGGGGCCCGTGGGACCCACTGGCAGTGACCCAGGGGTGTCCCACGTGGCGGCCACGTCGGTGGCCGGCGCCGGAGTTGCGCCGGCGACCAAAAATTGCGGCGGCGCGGCTCGGACGCCGTCGGGTTTCGCCCACAGGCCACCAAAACAGCCGGGGCTGGTCGCGTTCGAACGAGGGAAAGGTGCCGCGTCGATCTATGGCATGAGCGCGAGCTAAAACGGCCGGAAAAGAGCGCTAGGTCATCGCCGGCGGACGCCGGAATCGGGCATCGGTGGATTTAGGGCTACAATGCTCGGGGAGGCGCGCTAGTGATCGCGTTGGACTCGCACGAGCTCCAGGAGCTCGATGCTGGGTCCGGACAAGCACGACGGCGTCTGCGGCCGCGGCGGCGAAGTGCACAGCGGCGAGCAGAGCTCGGCAACGACGGCAGCTGGCTATAAGGCGCTAGGGGACCAACGAGGAGCAGCAGGGAGAGGAGAGGCTCACCGTGCGGCACCCACGTAGGCCCTCGATAGTTTTGTAGCAGCAGAAGGCCGGCGTCGGAGACGAAGAAGACAGCGGCGACCGTAGTTGAGGACGAAGGGGATCTGGTGGTTCCGTGCTCCCCAGCTCCAGCTGAGGCCTCCAGCAGATGAGGAAGACGACGGCGGAGCTGGCCGGCACGATGGACGAGCACGGGGTCGCCGGTGGCCACGGCAAATGGCGAAGTGCGGCGACGACGGCGCTCGGTGCCCGGATCTGGGAGGGAGTGAGAGGCGGAGCGAGCGAGGGAGGAAAGGGGAGAGTGAATGGGGTGGCCAGGGAGGACGGCTCGACTTCGCCCTTATCCCCTCCGCCTCCTGTTCCGTCGGTCGTCGCCGCCGCGCCGGCGCGCGCGCGCTCGACCAGCGGGAGAACGACAGCGCGAGGGAGAGAGGTGAGTGGGCCTGCTGGGCCGGGGTTCGGGGCACTGTGCACTAAGGCCCAGTGCACAGTGCCTCATTTTTATTTTTATTTTTCTGTTTTGTTTTCTCTTTTTCTTTTAATCTTTTCTGTTTTGAAATAGTTAGGGCATTTCTACACTTTTGAAAAATGTGGGAGTTGTCCCAAATATTGCAATGCAATATTAGCTCTCACCAAAAAGTGGTTTGGACAGATTTGGAAGCCATTTGAATTTGTAATGATTTTTATTGATTTAATATTGCTGTTTTGGGTGCTGTTTCATCTTGTTTGGGTCACTTGTCTAACTCCAATTATTTTGATGTTGATATTAGAAATGTTCCTGGATTATTTGCCAATTAATGAACATTTTCCCAACAGTGTTTGATCAACTTTATAATTCACTTTTGAATTTGAGTTGATTTTCAGATGTGAATTTGAATTGGATCATTAACACATATGACTTGGCACTGCAAATGATCATGACTTGGCAAGTTTAACAGAGTGTCACAGAGCTTATTACAAGGGGGTGTTACAAGTTCTCCTCCTCTAAAAGAAATTCTCGTCCCGAGAATTTAGGAGGTAGAAGGAAAGAGTCCGGGATATTCTTCCCGAAGATGACCCTCGCGTTCCCAAGTGGCTTCATCTTCAGTGTGATTCGACCACTGCACTTTTAGGAACTTGGTCGTCTTCTGACGAGTACGACGCTCAGCTTCATCGAGGATGCGGATCGGATGCTCCTTATAGGAAAGATCATCTTGTAGCTTGAGCATCTCATGATCCACTGCACGGTGCGGGGATTCCTTGAAGCACTTACGAAGTTGCGACACATGGAAGACATCATGAATATGGGAGAATTGTGGTGGCAACTCCAATTGATATGCCACCTGTCCACGTCTAGCCATGATGCGGAATGGACCAATATAGCGAGGAGCTAGCTTGCCCTTGATTCCGAAACGACGGGTGCCCTTCATTGGAGTGACACGGAGATAAGCTTGATCACCAGGTTGATAGATCACACCCCATCTCTTACGATCATAATTACTCTTCTGACGGTCTTGAGCTGCTTTGAGATTCTCCCGGACAATTCGGACTTGTTCTTCGGCATGCTGAATAAAGTCCGGTCCAACAAGAGGTCGTTCCCCAGTTTCTGACCAATTCAGAGGGGTTCGACATTTACGACCATAAAGAACCTCAAAGGGGGCCATTTTCAAGCTGGCTTGATAGCTGTTGTTATAAGAGAACTCGGCATACGGAAGAGATTCCTCCCATTTCTTACCGAAGGATATAACACAAGCTCGAAGCATATCTTCAAGCACTTGATTAATGCGCTCAACTTGACCTTGGGATTGTGGATAATAGGCTGAACTCCAGGTAATATGAGTTCCCATTGCTTTCTGGAAACTTTCCCAGAAATGGCCAGTGAAAATGCTGCCACGGTCTGAACTGATTTCCTTGGGAATACCATGGAGTGAAACAATTCTGGAGATATATAGCTCTGCTAACTGACTAGCAGTAATAGTCTCCTTAACTGGCAGAAAGTGTGCAACCTTGGAAAGTTGGTCAACGACGACAAGAATAGCATCGTGACCCTTCTGAGACTTGGGAAGACCAGTGATGAAGTCCATTTGCACTTTATCCCACTTCCATAGAGGAATAGGGAGCGGTTGCAGAATTCCAGCATGTTTTTGATGTTCTGCCTTCACGCGACGACAAACGTCACACTCGGCAACATAACGAGCAATATCTTGCTTCATCCTAGACCACCAGTACCTTTGACGAAGATCTCGATACATCTTGGTACTACCCGGATGGATAGATAGCGGTGTATCATGGGCCTCCTTCATGACTTTGTCAGTCATCAGCTCGAAGCGAGGTACTACAATGCGGTCTCGGAAGTACAAGGTTCCATCTTCAGCAATCGAGAAATCCCTGTACTTTTGAAGGTGAAGCTCTTTCTTCATTAGACCAATTTCAGCGTCTTTAGACTGCGCAATCTTGACAGCTTTCTCAAGATCTGGTTGTATCACAAGGTTATTAAGAGAACCTTGAGGAATGATACAGAGGTTCAGCTTGCGCAATTCTTCATATAGCTGGGGCTGAGCTTGTTTAACCATGAGGTTACTACAGTATGACTTGCGGCTCAAGGCATCAGCCATCACATTAGCTTTGCCGGGAGTGTATGAAATTCCATAGTCATAATCGGTGATTGTTTCCAACCAACGCTGTTGACGAAGATTAAGTTCCGGTTGAGTGAATAAGTACTTCAAGCTCTGATGATCATTGTAAATCTCACACCGATTACCAAGGAGGTAGTGACGCCACTGCTTCAAAGCATAAATGACAGCAGCAAGTTTGAGGTCATGCACTGGGTAATTCTCTTCATGTGGACGCAGTTGTCGCGAAGCATAAGCAATTACTCTTCGCTCTTGCATTAGGACACAACCTAGTCCTTGGAGAGATGCGTCGCAGAAGATCACAAAATCTTTGCGAGAGTCTGGAGGAGCAAGGACTGGAGCAGAAGTCAGCTTGTCCTTGAGGGTCTGGAAGCTTTCTTGACATTTGTCTGTCCACTCAAACTTAACGCCTTTGTGGAGCAGATTAGTCATGGGCTTGGCAATCTTAGAGAAATTTTTGATGAATCGGCGACAATAACTTGCAAGCCCGAGGAAACTTCTGACTTGCTTAACATTCTTCGGAGGGGTCCAGTCAAGAATAGCCTGAACTCGCTCCGGGTTAACTGCGATACCATCCTTGGAGATGACATGTCCAAGGTAGGTTACCTCAGAAAGCCAGAATTCGCACTTAGAGTACTTGGCATATAATTGGTGCTCTCGAAGTCTCTCGAGAACAAGGCGAAGGTGCTCAACATGTTCTTCGAATAAACCAGAATATCATCCAGATATACCACGACGAATTTGTCGAGGTAATCCATGAATATGTAATTCATTAAGCGGGAGAAGGTAGCTGGAGCGTTTGTTAAGCCAAACGACATGACGGTGTACTCGTAAGAGCCATAACGGTAACGAATGCAGTCTTCGGAATATCCTCTTCGCGGACACGGATCTGGTGATAACCCAACCTCAAGTCGAGTTTAGAAAACACCGAAGATCCTGCGAGTTGGTCATATAAATCGTTGATCCGGGGAAGTGGATATTTATTCTGAATGGTTGCCTGGTTGATTAGACGATAATCTTGGACCAACCTATTCGTTCCATCTTTCTTCTTGACGAAAAGAGACGGTGCTCCCCAAGCAGAGGAACTAGGGCGAATGAAACCCTTCCTTAAGGATTTATCAATTTCCTCCTTAAGCTCAATAAGATGGTGCGGAGGCATCTTGTAGGGACGCTTCGCAATAGGAGTGGTGCCAGGCTTCAAGTCGATGACGAACTCGACAGCTCTAGCAGGGGGTATTCCTGGAAGTTCTTCTGGAAAAACATCCGGGAAGTCACAGACAACTGGGATATTCTCGATCCCATCAAGCGGAGAAGCATTCAACGCATTCAAGGCATAAATTTGAGCCTCAGTGTTCTGGGTAAGGTGAGCTTGATAGTTCACCATCTCGTTCGATGGGTGCAAGAGGTGTACAACTTTAGTGGCGCAATTGATTGAGGCATAATGGGCCTTCAACCAATCCATTCCCAAAATAAGATCAATCTTGGAAGAGCTCAAGATAATTGGGAGTGCCTAAAACTTCAACCCCTCAATTTCAATAGTAACATCGGGGCTGAACAGGGAGGCTCGGCATCTACCCACGGGAGTATCAACTCCTAATGGATGATGCAGGTTGTCGCACTTAACGCCATGCATGAATGCAAAGTCTTCCGACATGAATGAATGCGATGCTCCTGAATCAAATAAAACAGATGCTGGTACTGAATTTACGAGAAGTGTACCCATCACAGTATCTGGTTGAACTGGAGCTTCAGACATGTTGACGTGGTAGCTCTGCCCACGACCATAAGAAGGTCTGGCATTATAGTTGCGCTGTTGAGGAATACCACGGCCAGCAGAAGGGAGAGCCAGTTGATTCTGATTCTGAGAGCAATCTCTAGCACGGTGACCTGGCTTGCCACACTTGAAGCATAGTCCGCTGTCAGGACGAGGTGCTGGAGCTCGAGGTGCTGGAGCTGGCAGAGGCTGCCTCGGTGGTGGAGGTGGCAGGCGTGGTGCAGCATAAGAGGGCCTGTTCGCAGGAGCTGCTGAACGAAACATGCCTTGGGGAAACCAGATGCGTCGCTTCTGGGAAGACGAGCCCGAAGATGAGCCCGTTTCTCAGGTGCGTCTGGACGCTTCCTTATGCTTCTTAAGTCCAGTTTCAACCATGATGGCCTTATTCACCAAGGTGGCGAAATCAGGGTAATCTTGAACAAGTAGGGCCAACTGAATGTCATGGTGCAGTCCTTCACGAAACTTCTCCTGTCTGCGTTCATCAGTAGGAATGTCCTCTTCAGCGTAGCGAGATAAGTCTAGAAACTCGCGCTGATAGACTTCTACGGTCTTGTTTCCTTGAACAAGGCTACGGAACTCAGCCTTCTTCCTAGCTATGACAGCTAGAGGAATGTAGCGGGCACGGAAAGCAATCTTGAACTCTGCCCAAGTGACGACAGTACCAGGCGGCAGAGTCTGTCGGTGAGTGGCCCACCATTGAGCTGCGGGACCCTTCAGAAGATAAGTCGCAAAAGTGACATAATTAACTTCGGCGACACCAGCAGACTCCATCTCATGAGAGATGTCACGCAGCCAGTCATCTGCATCTAGTGGGTTGACTGTGTTGCGGAAAAATGATGGACTGAGCCTCATGAACTCTGGCAAGGTAATGGATGGTTGCTGCTGATTAGCATCAGGACGAGGGAATTGCTGCATAATCCCCGTCATAAACTGGCGGTTGAGTTCAAATTGTTGCATCATCGCTGCCATGTAATCAGGTGGTGGCGGCGGTGGCGGGTTGTTGTCAGCCATCCTGCTATTCCAACAGGGGTATTTCAGCGATAACTTATGCAAGTGTTTAACAATAAACATGATGTAACTCGACATTATTGAAAGAGTGCAATAGATGCTTAAAGTAGTCATTAAGACATACAGATCCATACACAGTCGGTTAAAATCGGGCAGGATAACGGCGCAAATTAAAAAACTAGAGACACACTAGGCGGCACGCAGGCACGCGGTAAGGAAGTACACAACGTGACATAGCAAAGGCTACATCAGCGTCGGAGAAAACCACTGAAACGGGGTAACTGCAAGTGCGGACGACGAATGTTCGTCGCGGCAGGATCCTGTGCTCCATGTGCACTCTGATGCAGAACCCGGTCTCGAACTGTAAGAAGAGGTCCACGTGCAGGCGTGTGACCTCCCACTGCAGGCCAATCAATACCTGGTGGCATCTCGGTCCTGCGTGGGTAAAGAATATCCTCCGGATGTATCCCTGCACGAACAGCTGGTAGCAACTGTGTCATTGCCTCGTAGTAGCGTGCTCGAGTGGCGAACAACTCGACGGCAAGAGCCCGAACAGTGCGATCCAGAGCCTGAGTGCACTGAATCAGAATCTGCGGGTCGTAGCATCGAGACTCGTACGGGGCACAGATAGCTGTGTAGTATCCAGTAGCATCTCCAACAGGTGCATACGGAATGTACCGAAACACAGTATCATCCAAGTTAGCATTGTGCTCTCCTCGGAGACGTGCGACAGCAGAGTAGGCGGCATCATGTACTGCCATCTCAATCGTCACGCCTATTCCGTGAAAAAGGTGTAGCTCGGTGTCTGAGTTGTTCTGCTGATCATAGATCCGAACTTCAGCATAGTACTGTTCCTGGTTGAACTCGCGGTAAACCTCATAGACCATGTACTCGGGATACCAGCGGTAACCCAGTCTACTCAGGAGGGCGATCAGAACAGCTGGAAATCCAGGGGCGTCACGTGCCCAAGTGCGAAGCACAAGCTGGGTCGTAGGCCGCGGTGGAAACAGTCGATCCATCTGAAACAGAGAAGTTCAGGGTTGTCATAAGACAATGAGAAGTATAACCGATCCGAGAAGGAAAGGTTAAACAAAACAATGGAAAGGAAAATGATTATCAGACTAATCAGATCAACGTCAGGGAAATCGCACTGAATCCAGCTCTCCGGGTGGATAGAATTAACGAGAACCTAAATGTCGGTGTTAGTAAATTTTATTAAACCCGAATAGATGAGAGATTAGAATCCCAGAGTAAAGACGAGGAATAAAAGATCCTAATACCACCCAGTTGGCGACGTGGGCCCGTAAGCCACACAGCCAAGTTAGTAAAACAGTTTTTGACCACTAGACTCAACTTCGGCCAAGGAATTGGGAAGGGGGATACCTAGAGGCAGTCGGCTCTGATACCAACCTGTGACGACCCCGGCTTAATCGTGCACTAATCATACACGCAAATGCGCACGATCAAGCCTAAGGACTCACTTGAAGATATCACAACACAACTCTAAAACATAAATAAAGTCATACAAGCTTTATATTACAAGCCAGAGCCTCGAGGGCTCGAATACATAGCTCGTTGGCATACAAGCGTCAGCGGAAGCATTAGATATCTGGGTACAGATATATTACAGAGAGAGAAAAATAGGCCTTCACAGAGGCGGGGTAAAATAAAATACTACGATCGAAAGGCGTAGGCCTCCTGCCCTGGACCCTCCAATCCTACACCTGGTCGTCAAACGGCTCCTCGTAGTAGTAGTACTCGCCAGGCGGGTAGTAGTACTGGTCGTCGGCTGGGGCGTCTGGCTCAGGGACTCCGTCGTCTGGTGGCATCAAATGGAATATGGGAGAAAAAGAAAATAAAGCAAACGTGAGTACTCATCCGAAGTACTCAGCAAGCAAGGATCTACACTACATATGCATCATTGTCAAAGGAATGGCTGTATATGTGGACTGGGCTGCAGAAATGCCAGAATAGAGGGGGAAGCCTAGTCCTATCGAAGACTAGCATCTTCAACAATCTTCGACAGTCTTGCAGCAATAGAAGAGATCAGATGAACATAATGTAAAGTAGTAGTAGTATTATCATCAACCTCGACCTGAGATCCTTTCTCGACTCCCTGCGAGAAAGCAATCCCAGAGCCGTACTATCCAGTTCTCATCACATGTTCTAGTTGTACCGATCGGGATACAACTCCGAGTGTCCGTTACCGTAGGACAGGCTATCGATAGAAGTTTCTTCCCTGCAGGGGTGCAGCAACTTACCCACCACGCTCGCTTAACTCCGGCCGGACACACTTTTCTGGGTCATGCCCGGCCTCGGCCAAACAACACGCCGCAACCCGACCTAGGCTCTAAAGAGAGGTCAGCACGCCGGACTAACCTATGCCCCCGGGGGTCTTGGGCCTTCGCCCCGGGAACTGTGTGTCTGACACCGAAGGGAACCCTGAGGAATCACCCTCGATGGAATTCCTGCTCGATGTTATCATCAAGGTGAACGAAAGAGGAATCACCCTCGAGGTCCACACTTGAGGAGTTGCGCGACGATGTCGTTATCGGGGGTGGTGTAGGAGGAATCACCCTCGCTTACCACGACCGATTAACTAACCTACAAGGTTATCATCAGAAGTGCTGACGAGGTATCACCCTCGGCACTCGACGGTAACCCAGAAGTGTCGGCAACTAAGGGGAAGTGATGTGCGGTGCCAGGGTCTGGTCTTCAATCCCGATGATCGGGTCTTCTGATGTCCAGCAGGGCAGTCGGGATCAAGTGGGGGTCTCTGTCGTGTCGCTACCCAGCCTATACTAAGCAGTCTAGGATAACCAGTAAGGTAGCAAGGCAGGTTACAATAAACAGGCTATGCAACAGATATAGGAAACAGTAGCAGCAGCAGTTCTAATGCAAGCATAAGAGAGAAGGGAATAGGCGATATAGGCATGCTCAAAATGGGGGTGCTTGCCTGTTTGCTCTGGGGCAAGGACAAGGTCTTCAGTGGTATCGTCGGGGACGTAGTCTTACTCCTGAGCTGCGTCTGCCTCGGGAGCTACGCCAATGTCGGCGTCTACCGAGAGAGAAGAGGGGGAAGAAACAGGTAAACATAATGCAAACAAATGCAATACGGTGCGTGTGATGCTATGATGCAGTGCAGGGTTGCCTAATTATGCATCTAAGTCATTTTAGTTATTTTTAGAATTATTCTGGGATTTAACATCCGACGTGTGTGCACTATTCATCTGCCGGATACGGGTCCGGAGTTACGAGTTCTTCTACGTAGGGGGTTCCGATGGAGAAACAGACGGCACAATCAGACTTGGCTCGTCGTTCTAAGCAACTTTCATGTTTTAACTTTTTCGATCCGAGCTACGGTTTAAAAGTTATTAATTTTTAAAGTTTATTTGAATTTCTGGAATTTATTTATTTATCAGAAAATGAATTATGACGTCAGCATTGCGTCATAGTGACGTCAGCAGGTCAACTGCGGTTGACCAGGGTCAAACCTGACATGTGGGTCCAGTGGGACCCACATGTCAGCCTCTGTTTCTTTAACCATTGAATTAATTTAATTACCAAGGTTAATTAGGGGGTGGACCCCACATGTCAGTGAGACATTAGGTTAATCTAATTAGTTTCTATATAATTAAATCTTTAATTAGGTTAATTAGTCGCGGGGCCCACCTGTCAGTGGCATTACGCCACCACGTCAGCGCGTTGACCACGGTCAGTGTGGTCAGCGGAGCCCGTGGGACCCACTGGCAGTGACCCAGGGGTGTCCCACGTGGCGGCCACGTCGGCGGCCGGCGCCGGAGTTGCGCCGGCGACCAAAAATCACGGCGGCGCGGCTCGGACGCCGTCGGGTTTCGCCCACAGGCCACCAAAACAGCCGGGGCTGGTCGCGTTCGAACGAGGGAAAGGTGCCGCGTCGATCTATGGCATGAGCGCGAGCTAAAACGGCCGGAAACGAGCGCTAGGTCGTCGCCGGCGGACGCCGGAATCGGGCATCGGTGGATTTAGGGCTACAACGCTCGGGGAGGCGCGCTAGTGATCGCGTTGGACTCGCACGAGCTCCAGGAGCTCGATGCTGGGTCCGGACGAGCACGACGGCGTTTGCGGCCGCGGCGGTGAAGTGCACAGCGGCGAGCAGAGCTCGGCAACGACGGCAGCTGGCTATAAGGCGCTAGGGGACCAACGAGGAGCAGCAGGGAGAGGAGAGGCTCACCGTGCGGCACCCACGTAGGCCCTCGATAGTTTTGTAGCAGCAGAAGGCCGGTGTCGGAGACGAAGAAGACGGCGGTGACCGTAGTTGAGGACGAAGGGGATCCGGTGGTTCCGTGCTCCCCAGCTCCAGCTGAGGCCTCCAGTAGATGAGGAAGACGACGGCGGAGCTGGCCGGCACGATGGACGAGCACGGGGTCGGCGGTGGCCACGGCAAATGGCGAAGTGCGGCGACCACGGCGCTCGGTGGCCGGATCTGGGAGGGAGCGAGAGGCGGAGCGAGCGAGGGAGGAAAGGGGAGAGTGAACGGGGTGGCCAGGGAGGACGGCTCGACTTCGCCCTTATCCCCTCCGCCTCCTGTTCCGTCGGTGGGCGGCGACGTGTCGGCGCCGCGCCGGCGCGCGCGCGCTCGACCAGCGGTAGAACGACAGTGCGAGGGAGAGAGGTGAGTGGGCCTGCTGGGCCGGGGTTCGGGGCACTGTGCACTAAGGCCCAGTGCACAGTGCCTCGTTTTTATTTTTCTGTTTTGTTTTCTCTTTTTCTTTTAATCTTTTCTGTTTTGAAATAGTTAGGGCATTTCTACACTTTTGAAAAATGTGGGAGTTGTCCCATATATTGCAATGCAATATTAGCTCTCACCAAAAAGTGGTTTGGACAGATTTGGAAGCCATTTGAATTTGTAATGATTTTTATTGATTTAATATTGCTGTTTTGGGTGCTGTTTCATCTTGTTTGGGTCACTTATCTAACTCCAATTATTTTGATGTTGATATTAGAAATGTTCCTGGATTATTTGCCAATTAATGAACATTTTCCCAACAGTGTTTGATCAATTTTATAATTCACTTTTGAATTTGAGTTGATTTTCAGGTGTGAATTTGAATTGGATCATTAACAGATATGACTTGGCACTGCAAATGATCATGACTTGGCAAGTTTAACAGAGTGTCACAGAGCTTATTACAAGGGGGTGTTACACTCCCCAAGTGGCGCCCCCCTGCCATATTTAACCGAGGGAGAAGGAAAGAGGGGGGGAGAGGGAAGGAAGTGGGAATCCTAATCCACACTTTGCTTTCCCTTCTCCCCTTTCCTTACCCTCCTTAGGCCGGCCCATATGGGGGGCGCACCAGCCCCTTGTGGCTGGTGCGTTTCCCCTCTTGGCCCATAAGGCCCATATCTTTTGCCGGGGGTGCCCGGAACCCCTTCCAGTGACCCGATATGTACCCGGTACCCTCCGGAACACTTCTGGTGTCCGAATACCATCGTCCTATATATCAATCTTTACCTCTCAACCATTTCGAGATTACTCGTCATGTCCGTGATCTCATCCGGGACTACGAACAACATTCGGTCACCAAATCATATAACTCATATAACACTATATCGTCATTGAACGTTAAGCGTGCGGACCCTACGGGTTGGAGAACTATGTAGACATGACCGAGACACCTCTCTAGTCAATAACCAATAGTGGAACCTGGATGCCCATATTGGCTCCTACATATTCTACGAAGATCTTTACCGGTCGAACCGTTATGACAACATACGTAATTCCCTTTGTCCATCGGTATGTTACTTGCCCGAGATTCGATCGTCAGTATCTTCATACCTAGTTCAATCTCGTTACCGGCAAGTCTCTTTACTCGTTCCGTAATACATCACCTCGTGACTAACTCCTTAGTCATTTGCTTGCAAGCTTATGATGTGTATTACCGAGAGGGCCCAGAGATACCTCTCCGATACTCGCAGTGACAAATCCTATTCTCGATCTATGCCAACTCAACAAACACCTTTGAAGATACCTGTAGAGCATATTTATAATCACCCAGTTACGTTGTGATGTTTGATAGCACACAAGGCATTCCTCTGGTACCCGGGAGTTGCATAATCTCATAGTCGAAGGAATATGTATTTTACATGAAGAAAGCAATAGCAATAAAACTGAACGATCATTATGCTAAGCTAATGGATGGGTCTTGTCCATCACATCATTCTCCTAATGATGTGATCCCGTTATCAAATAACAACTCATGTCCATGGTTAGGAAACCATAACCATCTTTGATCAACAAGCTAGTCAAGTAGAGGCTCACTAGGGACACGGTGTTTGTTTATGTATTCACACATGTATTTAGGTTTCCGATCAATACAATTCTAGCATGAATAATAAACCTTTATTATGAATAAGGAAATATAAAATAACAACTTTATTATTGCATCTAGGGCATATTTCCTCCATCAGCACCGATGCCTTCCTCTTCTCCACCTTCATCACCAATACATTCCCCGTCTCCACCTCCAGTGATTCCAACTCTCCCCTCCTTTCCTTTCCATTATACTCGTCGTCGACGTGTCGTGGATGAGTCTACTGATATGCCCTCTACTTCTGATGTGTCGTCTTCCTCCTCTCAGCCAACTTATGGTCTTTGTTCTCGGCCATGTGCACCCCCTGATTGATATTCTCCTTCTCGCTATGGTCTTTCGACCGTTGTTGAGCCGACTTCTTATCGAGATGCTATTGTTCATCCTGAATGGCAGTTTGCCATGGCAGAGGAGATTGCTGCCCTTGAACGCATTGGCACGTGGGATCTGGTTTCTCTTCCTCCCCGTGTTCGCCCCATCACTTGTAAGTGGGTCTATAAGATTAAGGCTCGCTCTGATGGTTCTCTTGAGCGTTATAAAGCTCGTCTTGTGGCTCGTGGCTTTCAGCAGGAGCATGGTCGTGATTACGACGAGACCTTTGCTCATGTGGCCTATATGACCACTGTTCACACACTTCTCGCCGTGGCCTCTGTTTGCCACTGGTCCGTGTCTCAGCATGACGTTAAGAATGCATTTCTTAATGGTGAGTTGCGTGAGGAAGTTTATATGCAGCCACCACCTGGGTATTCAGTTCCTGATGGCATGGTTTGTCGTCTTCGTCGCTCTCTCTATGGCCTTAAGCAAGCCCCACGCGCTTGGTTTGAGCGTTTTGCCTCGGTTGTCACTGCAGCTGGTTTTTCACCCAGTGTTCATGATCCAGCGCTATTTGTCCACCTTTCTGCTCGTGGTCGCACTCTTCTTCTTCTATATGTTGATGACATGATCATCACCGGCGATGATCTTGAGTACATTGCCTTTGTCAAGGCCCGTCTCAGTGAGCAGTTTTCTATGTCTGATCTTGGTCCACTTCGTTACTTTCTTGGGATTGAGATTTCCTCCACCTCTAATGGCTTTTTTATTTCCCAAGAAAAGTATATTCAGGATCTTCTTGCTCGTGCGACTCTTAGTGATGAGCGCATTGTTGAGACTCCTATGGAGCTTAATGTTCACCTTCGTGCTACTGATGGTGAGCCCTTGTCTGATCCGACTCGTTATCGTCATCTTGTTGGGAGTCTTGTCTATCTCGCTGTCACTCGTCCGGATATCTCCTATCCTGTCCATATCCCGAGTCAGTTTGTTTCTTCTCCCACTTCGGTTCACTATAGTCACCTTCTTCGTGTTCTACGATATCTTCGTGGCACGATCTCTCATCGTCTCTTCTTTCCTCGTTCCAGCTCGTTACAGCTCCAGGCCTATTCAGATGCTACCTGGGCTAGTGATCCTTCGGATCGCTGTTAACTTTCTGCTTACTGTGTCTTTCTTGGTGGTTCTCTCGTTGCCTGGAAGATGAAGAAACAAAATGCAGTTTCTCGTTCGAGTGCAGAGGCTGAGTTGCGAGTTATGGCTCTTCTCACAGCAGAGGTGACTTGGTTACGCTGGTTACTTGAGGATTTTGGTGTTACCGTTACTGCACCTACTACACTCTTGTCAGACAGTACAGGTGCTATCAGTATTGCGTGGGACCCGGTGAAGCATGAGCTTACCAAGCATATTGGTGTTGATGCTTTCTTTGTGCGCGCTGGTGTGCAGGACCATGATATTGCTCTTCAGTATGTGCCTTCCGAGTTACAGTTGGCGGACTTCTTCACGAAGGCCCAGACTAAAGCGCAACATGGATTTTATCTCTCCAAACTCAGTATTGTGGATTCACCATGAGTTTGGGGGGGGGGGGGGGGGGGGGGTGTTAGAGTTATATTTATGGTGACCTTTGGCTTTTTGCATTCTGGCCTTTGGCCTCCCCCTGTACATGTATATATGATGGTGTTTGCCTCCTGATAATACTAAGTTGCTATTCCTAACAAAATCAAGCTTAGTTGGTGTGCTTAACTTTCAGGTTAGTGTGGTTATTACAAATAAGGCAACTACTTAAGTACGATACTCTTTGACTTTTCCCACTATATATAGCCAAACTAATAATAGAATAGAATAGTCTTTGCATGAAGCAGAAGTATAGAACTCCTTAATACGATAGATTAGATAAACCATATTTATTTACTATATGCTCGCACTTTTTTTACTATGCTCGCCCTTACAAGACCTATGTTGTAGAAGATTGCTTGCTGTTGGAAGAATCGAACATGGACATGCTTGCCACTGCAGACGGAAGATTACTTGAGAAAAAATTTAAACACAATGGACAGCGTATTACAGCGATTTTGTTGGACGACATCAAATGCCAATGAGTCTTCAGAAAGTAGTTTGGATCCGGTCGAGTACTTTTCTTCCGGCCGTACCAGCAAACCTCTGATCAATTAGTACGTCGACTGCATGACAAGAACAGAAAGCTAGCTAGGTAATCTAGCAATCGATTTGTCGTTCACACGGGGAAACACATCCACCATCTAGCTTGCCACCAGCTTGCGACTGCTTGACGAGACCAGACGCAGCGTCTCATACCTCTGATTAATTACTTGTTCCTACCCAAAAAAGATAAGAAAATACAGAGCATGTCTGTATTTGCAAGAAACAGAGTATATCATACCTCGAGTAGTGCCTGTCTGCGGCGGCTGCAATTACAAGCTTGGCGATTTGATGGAGCCGAATGAGCTCGATGAGACCGGACGCAGCTTCTTCCTTCTGAATTGCCAACTTCTTGTATTTCACCTGGAATATGCAGACATTGTGTAAATTGTTAAGAAGAAGGGAAGCTTTTATTTCGAGGCCAGCACTTCCTCTCCGGATCTCGTGGGGACGGAAGTCGGGGGAGTGCTTTGGATCTCACGAGAAAGGGCCTCCTCGTTGGGGCAGGGGAGGATGGACCACGCCGTGGCTAGCCTCTTCTTTGCCGTGGAAGGCAACAGCTTCCCCGGCGGAGGCCGTCGGCCAGCGCTTCCTCGCTTGACCTTGTGGGACGGAGGTCGGCCTGGTCGGGGGACTGGTCGGGGGAGTGCGATGAGATGGCGGAGGTGCCGCCGCGAGCTGGCGGAGGTGCGGCGGCCACGGGGCGAGCTGGCGGAGGCGTGGCAGCGGCGGCGTGAGGGTGCTCGGCTCGGGCACAGCCGCATAGGCGAGGGGTCGAGGAGCCAGATGCGTTTTGTTTTTTGCCTTCCAGCGAACCGTTCTTTTCTTTTGCGTAGAAGATTAAAACTGCAGGGATTCTTTTACAAAAGCACCATGACGGTGGGTGAGCGAGCAGAAGCAATAGCCACTTTATTATTAGAGAAAGAAAAGATATAATAAGATATAAGGGAACGTTATGTTAATCACTGGCATGCAATCTTGCACACGCTTGGTTTCCAAACAGGGCTTCTTCATATTGGGCTAAAGCGCAACGTGATCTCCTGGCCGACCCAACATGACGTACTATCGGTGCTTCTGAATTTCCGTCTATTGGTCTGAGTGATTAGTCCCATGCTGCTTACCAAAACTTCGTTACTGCTCTTTATAATGTTGATTCTTAGTGCTACTAGTAAATGCACACGTGCAATCGCACGTGTAATCTTAATTCGTCTTGAAGACATATCTGAATTTTCTTTACAAAAGTAACATCAAAAGAAATTGTTTGTGTAAACATCATCAGCGGCAGGTCCATCTCTTCCTACAAATGGGTTGAAAATTGTACTAATCCAACGGAGAATCACCCCTGATTCCCTTTCTTACGCACATCATGGGGTTGTGGCAGTTTCCTTTCTTGTGAAAGGTGTAAGTAAGGAAGGGAATCAGGGAGAGAAATGATTGATTAGCAGTAAACGTGTTTAGCGCTAAACATGTTTAGTTGCTCACCATTAGAACAATAAGGACTGTTGGATTAATGCTAATGGATGGCCAAGATCTGTTGGATCTACCCCACCGGGTCTTTTTATATTGGTATAGATTGACACCAAACGGCCAGCTCGGTAAGCAACCAATAAAAAATTGGAATCAATGATAATGATTTCTGGTTGTGACATTGTCGCAAACCATCTCCTTTAGCACACCGACATGGTGTGTTCGGCTTTTTTTCCTTTTATGTCGACAGTGTGTTCAGTTTTTTCTTTATTCGCAAGTAAATTGAATGACCAGTGTTGTTTCTGTTTCTTATTTAATTATTTATTTACGAAATTCTTGTCATCGCACACATTAATTGTTTAATTCTAATAGCCATCATAATCCATTAGAAGCAAACGCGTGTTTTGCCGCGCCATTTTAACCTTTACCATCATTGTATTAAGTATTTTTCTTGTTATATTGTATATATATTGTTGAACAAAACTAAATAGTTCAATAATATGAAACTCCAGTCCACGGTAATACCGGTGACTTTGTTATATGTAATAAAAGAATATTGGTTTCTATTATAAACCGTAATCAATTTTACACAAAGCATTGGAGGTAGCATAATTTAGAGAACTCGAAGGACATATGTAAGAATATGTAAGAATGGGAAACAAATAGAAAGATAATCTAGTAGACTTAGAGCTAACAAACTCGCAGTACATAGAAACCACCAGAGCATCGTTCTTGCATCGCAAAATACCCGATGTTCAAAAGCGAACGTGACCACACATAGAAATTTTTTGTAGTCCCGCGGCCTTCAGCAAAGAAAGCATAAACTACTTAGAAGTCGTAAAAAGAGCAGTAACGTGTGCTAGTCAAAACCAAGCATCAACACTAACTCTAAGTGAAAAACAGAAAAAAGAAAACAGTCACGTCACAATAGTTTGCACCTTACCAGTAACAACATACCTGGCCCTGGACAGTTGTACTACCAGCCTCCTTGCCACCGCTTCCTCCTCTTCAACAACTACATCCTCCTTCATCCCCTGTCACTCCTCCCAAAAGGTGGCAAAACCCTCGTTCTTCCCCCTCCTCTCACAACACCATGTCAAGTGGCAGAGCTATGTTGAGTGCTGCAAGGGCCCCCCAAAAAAATATCCATATGTTGTGTTTGGTCTGACGAAGCGGAAAGTCGTCAGTGCCCTCGGCAGGGTTCCTGCCGTGACCAAAAGTACCAGGACGGAGCTCGCACACACAAGTTATCCAGGTTTGGACGTCCCAAGAGTAATACCCTACATACTGCTTGTTATTGTTTATTCATGGTGATGGATACCTCATGCAAGAATAGAATGGAGTATTGAGAGATGGTTACCAAGAGTTGTTCTACGAGAGAGTAGAGATGGGGATGAGAGTCCCTAGCTCCCCCTTATATACACGGTGGGAGCTAGGGTTTACATGAGAGAGATGCGATTTATTCTGCCGGTATCCCAACCACCGGCAGATGTGACCAGGACGTTCTTGGCGTCATGGTGCAGAGGTAGGTGTCGAGATTGTTGACGCTGCCGTATAGGTTTTCCATGCTGCCGGCCATGGAGTCCACGGTGGGAAGCTTGACGATCGTGCCGACCGCAAGGTGAGGAGCGAGAAGAGAAAGTGAATGACGTCCTTGCCGCCCTCGACGAACAGCACGCGGTGGGCCTTAGTGTCCACCAACAGCTTCATGCTTAGCTTGTCACCACTGGTACTACTGATTTTCTCCGTAGAGGTCATGTTAATAATCGAGTTGGGATCTTGGCGTGGGCAAGCGCTTGTGCGGAGCCCCAGCCGTATATATGAGCGCTTTACCACATGAGACTTCAAGACCGCATGCAGAATATGCGTGCATTCACAGCAACTAGTGGGAAGAATCTCTAGAGGCATGCATGCATGCATGCTCGGTGGGAGAAAAAAAAATTTGACACTACATTGGTCGTTGGGAGTATGTTCTTGCACACGGCCTTCTTATTGGGCTAAGGCCCAACGTGCTCGCCTGGCCGACCCAATATGACTTACTGGTGCTGCTTCTGAATTTTCGTCCCTGGTCTGAGTGATTAGTCCCATACCGCTTATGTAAACTTCGTGACTTCTCTTTATAATCTTGATTCCTAGTTCAATAGATACCAAGCGGCCAGCTTGGTAAGCTACCAACAAAAAATTGCAATCAATGATAATGATTCCTGGTTGTGCCATCGCACAACTTCTCTTAGCACACCGACATGTTGTGTTCTGCTTTTTTTGTTATATATCGGCAATGTGTTCAGTTATTTTCCTCCGTTCGCAAGTAAATTGACTGACCAGCGTTGCTTTTGATCTTTTTATTTAACTAGTAAGCGTGCACGTTCAACGCACATCTTAACTAATATTTACAATAATATATGATGATACACTTGTATCTATACCAATATAAAAATATATCGGCAATGTGTTCAGTTATTTTCCTCCGTTCGCAAGTAAATTGACTGACCAGCGTTGCTTTTGATCTTTTTATTTAACTAGTAAGCGTGCACGTTCAACGCACGTCTTGACTAATATTTACAATAATATATGATGATCCACTTGTATCTATACCAATATAAAAAGATCCAAAGGGGCAGATCCAACTGATCTCGGCCATCAAACTAAATCAATCCAATGACCTAGATTGCTTCAATGGCAAGCGTTCAACGTGTTTAACGTGCAATTAATATCATACCAAATATTGCACTAATCATAGAATTCACACACGAATAATAGCATACCTAATATCCGCATGCAATTAATATATTGCCTAAATATTAACGTGCGTTGCACGTGCGCATTTACTAGTATGTTGAAGTATTCAACACTAGTAGAAAACAGGGCTTTGGTTGAGGCCAGGATAAGGGCATTAATCCCGGTTTACTCACGAACCGGGACCAAAGGGTGCATCAGTCCTGGTTCGTGAGGCCAGGGCGCCGGCCGGGCCTCGGGGGCCATTGGTCCCGGTTCGTCTAACACTTTTTGTCCCGGTTCCAGACACGAATTGGGACCAATGGGCCTCGCTCCTGGCCCAACACCTTTAGTCCCGGTTGGTGGCTGGAACCGGGACCAAAGGTCTGTCTTCTGTCCCGGTTCTAGCCACAAACCGGGACTAAAGAGAAGCCTATATATACCCCTGCCCGCTCACTGCTCTGTTTCCTCACTGCTCTGTTTTTTTGGCCGGCCGTGGGAGTGGTGTGTGTTGCTCTAGCTCACCTCCTATGCACATGAGGTGTTTGATGAAATGCCCAAGCCACACTTAAGCTTTCTCCTCTCGAAGCTCCTTGTCCAAGCTCTATTTTTCTCAAGATTTGTCTAGGTTTACCGGTCCGTCCTGTCCCGTCCCCATCCTCACCGCCGTCGATCGCCCGTGCCGATCTCGTCGCCGGCACCACCGTGGTGAGCCTCTTCTTCTTATCTTCTTTCTAAAAGAAAAAAATTCTTACTTGTATGATTTAGATAGATACTTGTATAATTTTCTTAATTTTATTATTGTTTGTTATTATATAGTGTGATGGTTTTGTAGGGTAACGCAGCAGAAAACAAAAATTTTCCGCCCTACGCACCAGCCCAGGACCACTATGGAGACTGCAAACAAGGTTTGATCATGTTCGTTACCGACTCGTAGCGCAGCGGAAGTAGAGTCGATGACGATCGGCGGTGCAGATCCCCGCAGCTAGGATTTACAACCTCCCAACCGCGAGGATGTATACCCTCGTCTTCCCTTCGGACAGCCCTCCGGGAGGCGGTCGAACAGTCCCCCGGACGATGTCGTGGACAGCCCTTCGGGAGGACCTTCAAAACTCGAATGGTCACTCGGACAGCCCTTCGGGAGGACTCACTGAACCCGGACCGTCACTTGGACAGCCCTTCGGGAGGCACTCTCGAACAGCCCCTCGGGCACTAAGATCGAAACTACGACCTCTCTACAGAGTTGCACACATACGGTGTCACCTATCCGGCAGGGCTTCGCCGTCCAGAACTAGTTCCTGCCGGAACCCAGACAGCCTTTCGGCTCTACGAAACTCTTTTCGTGGGAGGGAGAGAGAAGCCAGATAACATCTTGGCATGTGTATGAGAGCAAGGGATGGGGAGAATGGCAGCCCCTTCTCCTCCTTTTATAGGCCAAGGCAAGGGGTGGGGTGGGATGTTGAAATACCAAAATACCCAAGCTTTATGTCACACATGAAAGGGCATAATGGTAACACAAGGGGGGCACCAAGGGGACACCACCATGGCAGCCCTTGGGCCGGCCCACACCTTGTCTCCCCATGGGGGAGGCCCCCCCCAACAAGCCACCAACATGTCTCCATGAAACATGCATGCTCCCTAGACAAAAAGCCACCAAACATGCAACCCCCGATTCGTGGGATCTTGTCCCCTCGCGCTGAGACAAGATGTTTTCCGCGAAACTTTTTCTGAAAAATTCCAAAAAGTCCCAGAACATTTCCGGCACCCTCTAAAATTATTCTGGGCATGATCCGAAACATTTTCGATGCGGTGGTTTTCATCAGCGGAAAGCATTAACAGCGGTTACGGCAGTTTCGGAACATTTCCGGTTTTTCTCTCCGAAAATTCCCAGAAGTTTCCAGACCAATTCTGGCATCCTCTGAAAATTTCCAGGCGGTGCCGAAACCCTTTTTGACCAAATAATATATTCCGAAACAACTTTTCGGTTTTACCGAAACTCTTTCGGTGTTCTCTCTCTCGGAACTCTTCCGTTGTCTCCGAAACATTTTCTGTGACTTTCTCTCAGACTCCCTGTCTAGCGTTCAACAGATAGATGACCCTTAAGCGTGTGACCCTATAGGTTCGGTGAAGTATAGACATGACCGGAACACTTTCCGATCAATGATCAGCATCGGAGCCGTGGACACCCATATTGACCCCTATACCCACACGAATGAATATTCGAGTGAACCTCCAGTTGCCGTGTGCTATTCCTGTTGCTTCGCGATATGTTACAAATACCCAAGGTGAGACATGTTGGCATTCCCATGGATCAACAACTTGTCCACTATGCTAGTTACCTCGTTACCGGTATTGTTCTCTTTTCTCGTTACCGTGTTCCGGCATCCCCGTGATCAAATCACAAAGTGTCTGGCCAGACGATGATGGATACCGTAACACCGAGAGGGCCCAGAGATATCTCTCCATCGTCGGAGGAGCAAATCCCAATCTTGAGCTATCAAGTTACTTGACATACTTTTCCCATGAACCCGTAAGCCGCCGTAATAGCCACCCATTTACGGATGACGTTTAACAAACCCCAAAGTTCATGAAGCAAGCATGAAGAAACTCGATACTCTCATGGTCTGAGGAATCATGCAAACGTTAACCATCTCTGTGTTATTAACCATTAACTTGTGACGAATGAATCTCATAGCATAACACCAATCGGGTCGATTCAACACAAATGTTCTTCTAACATTGTGCCCTCAAAGTTGATGGCATAGACATGCCCATGATTGGGAAAACATAATCATCATGCAACACTTGAGCTAGTCTTAGAGGCATGACTAGGAATACATTTTACCGTTTATTATTCCACACGTGCACATGGGTTTTCCCCAGAGCCTTTATGGATATACGGGCTCGGGAACCACAGCAGTTATAGCATGGAACATAAACCTAATTATGAACATGGAGATAAATAATAACATTTATTATTGCCTCTAGGGCATATCTCCTTGGTTTTATTTCCATCAGATGGAAATCCTTTCGTCATCCTTGTTTCATATCTCATGATTGAAATATGTATTAATTGCTAGTTCAACCCGAACCGACTTTAAGCATCGCTACGGTGAAGCAACCTCATCGTAGTCAACTCCTTGAACTTGTATATTGCAACAAGTCGAGCTTTATGGATAAAACATTTTTATTCGTATCAGTTATAGTTCCATAAATATTCATCAGACTCTAAGTCTTCCGAAAGGTGTATCAAGGTTTTAATCTTGAATCACTTATATGGAAACTATCTCGGATTGTATTGGCATTTAGCCAATTCCGGAGTCAGGGCCCACCAATGCTTCCTTGTGTATCGTAGGTATACTGTTGTCTAACAACAATATCTCATTTGCGCACCTGAGAGGTTTGCACGAGCCTTGCCTACATGGTTCAGCTGCAAGTTCGACCGAAGTCCATACATTTTATTGTAGAGACTTCCGTATCAGTCGCAGTAGGAAACTCTGGAATTACTTCCAAGGTCTCTTTCCTTTGACCTGATGACGGAGATACTGGTTATCTCGTCGAGTTGCATTATTCTCCCACTCACCTTTTTGAAAGAACCATTTTCTTCAAAAAGCATACCGTTCTTTGTGGCAAACCTATTTGCCTCGGTATAGTGAGGGAGGAATACCCAACATTTTGGGATAACCTACAAAGTAGCACTTGTCTGATTTGGAATAGGTTTGTAACCTTTTACACAAGCCCCATATTCCAAATGTTAAGAAAAGATATAACATGGTTGGGCGTACCATACCATGCTGTCATTTCAACAGACCCGATGGAGCTCTTTTCAGTGTAAAAGCCGCAGTCTCTAAAGCATCACCTTTTAAAAGGGATAATGGCAAATTTATTTATGTCTTCTTTGATCTTACCATGTCATAAATGGTTCGATTACATCTTCACGGACTTTCCACTCACAGTGGTGTTCCGGGAGGTGTAAGTTATGAAACTCTTTTCACAACTCATCAGACATTCGCTAAACTTGTAACTCAAATATTTCTTTCTGCAATCGAATTGTAGAAACATAATTTTCTTGTTATAATAACTTCTACTTCATATTTGAAAACCTTTCGAATGATTTCAAAAGATCCAGACTTACGTCTCATCAAGTAAATATCCATATATCTACTTGAGTCATTTCTGAAGATAGATAAATCCACTACTTGCAACAACATTTATTGAACTACACACATCAAAATGTATGATCACCAATAAGTTTGTTGCTCATTCCTTATGGCCTGTGAACGGTATTTCAGTCACTTCACTTTTTGGAGGAAATTTGCAAGTGTCAGATGATTCAAAATCAAACGACTTCAAAATCCATCATATTGGAGTTTTCCATGCGGGTTTCTCCAATGTGACCAAATGCAGTGCCACACTTGTATGGTATTCTTTTAGTCTTGCGACATTTAGCGTCAGTGTTATAGATGTATCATATTACCATCAATATTCATAACATACGTCCAATTTTGGATGGAAGCATGGCCCTCCATGTTATTCATAATACTGAACAACAATTGTTGTTTTATGAACAACTCTTTTGCAACAAACATTGTGCAATGGGCTAGAGTGTATGAAACTCTAAAATGAATTATGAAAGTAAACCCAGAGGTAATATATTATTATCAATATTCATAACATACAACTCATTCATAATGAAAGTATGGCCCTTATGTTATTCATAACATCGAACATCAAAAGTTCTCTTATGAACAACCTTCTTGCAAGATACCTTATGCAATGGGCTAGAGTTCGTGAAACTCTAAATGAATTATGAAAATGAATACAGACGGTAATACACCGATGGAAGGTATAGTAACATTTACTATGTTCCCTGTGTATACCTAAACCTCATTCCTGGCTAGTCTTTCAGGCCATAGTAGTTCTTACATCGAGTTGCAACAGAATGCAATCGAGCGGGTATCTTTGTGATTAACTCACAATACCCAAGAATTAGTGATTAACATGTTTAACCATAATTCCCAAGAACTATATCTTTGACCAGCCTTCTATACATCAAAAACTTGCATGACATTCATACATGAGCTGGATATTCCAGTCTTCTATCTTATTGCCTTTATACTTCTAATAGTTTAACTTTCAGTATTTCTCCTATTCTCAGAAGAAGCACCCAACTTAAGAGTGGCGTTAGCCCCGGACTTCCTAGGTGTGTAAGTCACACTAACACCCTTCGGACACTTCCTTTCTCTTTAAGTTGTTGTTTTATTCACTTTTCATCATATGACAGGCGTTCTACTGGATCCCTCTCTTATCAGTCTAATGCATAGTAAACTCCTTTACTAATAGTTTGCAAACAAACATTGCTTTGGATATCTCATATCTTTTAGCCTTTGTCTGTCTCTGAAAATGATTTTCAGATTCCATGAATATCACATAACTATCCAAACTTTCGAAGTTCAGGTCTGATGGAAGCAAACATATTGCACTTGACTGAAACGGAATTCTAGCTTTTGGATCGAAGGACGAGAGTCACATGATCCATAGCATAAGCGAGAGAATACCGAAAGTATGCGATAGGACAAAGTCCTTCTCGGCACTCTGGAGGACAATCCTCACATTACGTTACCAACCGTAAAGATTTAACCAAATATTTAACAGCTATTCAATTTTAATAGGGAAGGTGGAAATGCGAGCCATTATTCTACAACTATTATGCAAATCACACTTAGACAGTGTTCAAAATTAATTGCACTGAGAATTAAACAAGTTAATTCAACAGTGCTCTCCCACTCAAATCAATATCTCTCATAATTGATTGTGAGCGATTCAAGATCCATATTACAATTCAACGCCAAGGATGTGTCCATCTCAAGTGACGAAAATTGCAATCGGTAGGCCAACTTGCCAATCACATCTCTATGTGACTCTTGTTCATCTTTCGATGGGCGTGTTCCGAGCTCAGGACGCTCCTCCAGAACGTCAAGACAATCAAGTGATCTTGCTGCGAGGTCTCAACTCACCCGCCTCACACTTCCCTAATCGTTCGCACCCATGTGTCCATGTGATGCCCCGAAAAGTTAGGTGCCGTGACGGTGCTACACTTGGGAGAACACTAACTACTTGATATTTTTGTGAGAGATCACCCTAATAAAAGCGACTACCGTGCAATCAAGAAGGGTGCAACATAAGGGATAAACATCTCAGGCAATTCATAATAGCATGATATGGTATAGCCCTTTCTGACGGAGAAGTCTTGTATTTCTTCGTCTTCGGCATTCGCGTCGGTGTTCACCTTTGCGAAGATTGCCACCACCTTGTCGATGCACCAGATAATATTGCTATCTCTATAGCTAATAAAATAATGCATTACAACAAGGTTGACACGCAGGTCATTTAAAGTGCAATCATATGGCTCCAGCCATCATGCCGAATCATGACACGTAGGTCAATAAATTTACATTATATAGTCATCTCATACATAATCAAATTATTATGAGCACTGCTATACCACATCATATGCACATGCAAACCCTCCTGCAAAACCAAGTTAGACGCCTCTAATCGGTTCATGCAAAAACTTGTTTTACGTGGCTTCTAAGGTTTCGAAACAAACCGAAGCTACCAACGTCCATCATCAAGTATGATAATTCAAGTTGCTAGATTAACTTTCCAGGGTGTATGAAAACCGAGATAATAAAATCTCGAGCCCCATACTAAACTTCGTCATACGCATGACCCCCGTGCAGATCATATCTGCATTGCCCTTTTGTCTGCGAAATTTCATCTTTCCTTTTAACTACGGTGGAATTCAATGAACTGTTAGCACTTCGTTGATCAATCAGGATCGCAGATTGCCAGAACTTTGAAACTCCACCATACTGTTATCAAGATCAGAAATATGCAAATTCCAGGGAAGCAACAAGAACATCGGGTAACAGATTTCATCTGCTACCCGCACAAATAATTTTCAGTAATAGAACTCATCTACTACCTAATTATATTGTGCAACACCCATACATCTCTATGTATTCTAGATCGCAACCTGCATCTACGCATAGCACGGCTCTGATGCCACTGTAGGGTAACGCAGCAGAAAACAAAAATTTTCCGCCCTACGCACCAGCCCAGGACCACTATGGAGACTGCAAACAAGGTTTGATCATGTTCGTTACCGACTCGTAGCGCAGCGGAAGTAGAGTCGATGACGATCGGCGGTGCAGATCCCCGCAGCTAGGATTTACAACCTCCCAACCGCGAGGATGTATACCCTCGTCTTCCCTTCGGACAGCCCTCCGGGAGGCGGTCGAACAGTCCCCCGGACGATGTCGCGGACAGCCCTTCGGGAGGACCTTCGAAACTCGAATGGTCACTCGGACAGCCCTTCGGGAGGACTCACAGAACTCGGACCGTCACTTGGACAGCCCTTCGGGAGGCACTCTCGAACAGCCCCTCGGGCACTAAGATCGAAACTACGACCTCTCTACAGAGTTGCACACATACGGTGTCACCTATCCGGCAGGGCTTCGCCGTCCAGAACTAGTTCCTGCCGGAACCCAGACAGCCTTTCGGCTCTACGAAACTCTTTTCGTGGGAGCGAGAGAGAAGCCAGATAACATCTTGGCATGTGTATGAGAGCAAGGGATGGGGAGAATGGCAGCCCCTTCTCCTCCTTTTATAGGCCAAGGCAAGGGGTGGGGTGGGATGTTGAAATACCAAAATACCCAAGCTTCATGTCACACATGAAAGGGCATAATGGTAACACAAGGGGGGCACCAAGGGGACACCAACATGGCAGCCCTTGGGCCGGCCCACACCTTGTCTCCCCATGGGGGGGGGGGGGCCCAACAAGCCACCAACATGTCTCCATGAAACATGCATGCTCCCTAGACAAAAAGCCACCAAACATGCAACCCCCGATTCGTGGGATCTTGTCCCCTCGCGCTGAGACAAGATGTTTTCCACGAAACTTTTTCTGAAAAATTCCAGAAGGTCCCAGAACATTTCCGGCACCCTCTAAAATTATTCTGGGCATGATCCAAAACATTTTCGGTGCGGTGGTTTTCATCAGCGGAAAGCATTAACAGCGGTTACGGCAGTTTCGGAACATTTCCGGTTTTTCTCTCCGAAAATTCCCAGAAGTTCCCAGACCAATTCTGGCATCCTCTGAAAATTTCCAGGCGGTGCCGAAACCCTTTTTGACCAAATAATATATTCTGAAACAACTTTTCGGTTTTACCGAAACTCTTTCGGTGTTCTCTCTCTCGGAACTCTTCCGTTGTCTCCGAAACATTTTCGGTGACTTTCTCTCAGACTCCCTGTCTAGCGTTCAACAGATAGATGACCCTTAAGCGTGTGACCCTATAGGTTCGGTGAAGTATAGACATGACCGGAACACTTTCCGATCAATGATCAGCATCGGAGCCGTGGACACCCATATTGACCCCTATACCCACACGAATGAATATTCGAGTGAACCTCCAGTTGCCATGTGCTATTCCTGTTGCTTCGCGATATGTTACAAATACCCAAGGTGAGACATGTTGGCATTCCCGTGGATCAACAACTTGTCCACTATGCTAGTTACCTCGTTACCGGTATTGTTCTCTTTTCTCGTTACCGTGTTCCGGCATCCCCGTGATCAAATCACAAAGTGTCTGGCCAGACGATGATGGATACCGTAACACCGAGAGGGCCCAGAGATATCTCTCCATCGCCGGAGGAGCAAATCCCAATCTTGAGCTATCAAGTTACTTGACATACTTTTCCATGAACCCGTAAGCCGCCGTAATAGCCACCCATTTACGGATGACGTTTAACAAACCCCAAAGTTCATGAAGCAAGCATGAAGAAACTCGATACTCTCATGATCTAAGGAATTATGCAAACATTAACCATCTCTGCGTTATTAACCATTAACTTGTGACGAATGTATCTCATAGCATAACATCAATCGGGTCGATTCAACACAAATGTTCTTCTAACATTTGTGCCCTCAAAGTTGCTGGCATAGACATGCCTATGATTGGGAAAACATAATCATCATGCAACACTTGAGCTAGTCTTAGAGGCATGACTAGGAATACATTTTACCGTTTATTATTCCACACGTGCACATGGGTTTTCCCCAGAGCCTTTATGGATATACGGGCTCGGGAACCACAGCAGTTATAGCATGGAACATAAACCTAATTATGAACACGGAGATAAATAATAACATTTATTATTGCCTCTAGGGCATATCTCCTACAGGTTTTGGTATCCGCCCCCGTCGGCCCTCGTCCTGTCTATGATTCGGATGTGGTATATTATCTTTTACAACTATTTGTTTCATTTAATGTTTATGACAATTATGCCGACCAACGTGACATAGATGTTTTTATTTAGGAGGTATGTGAACCGGAAATTCCAACCGACCCACTTGTCGAGAGGGTAAATTTAGTTGAAAAAGAAAATGATTACTTGAAGAAAAAATTGAAAAGAATTGAGGAGGAGAAGATGGAATTGGAGTTGCATGTTGCGGATGTCGTCGATGATCACAAGATCAAGATGGATAAAATGCGCTTGAAGATTAGAAAGCTTAAAAAAAATATGCCATTCATACTGAGGCTTGGTATCATTATGCCATTGGATCAATTGTTACCTTAGTTGCAATTATGATCGCATTTGTTGTTGCATTGAAATGGTTTACATAGTTTCAATGTATTTTTTAATTAGATGCTCTAGAGAGATATATGTTGTTCAATGAGAACTATGTATGAACTTTATGTAATTTTTTTTAGTAATAACATTTGATCACTACTGTACTTTGGTTTTAATGTGATGATGAACTTCTATTAATTTGGTCACTTCTCTATTCATGATGTTCTGTAATGGTTTTTGACACACTTAATTATATTTAATGCACGCAGATGAACCGGCAATGGATGTACGGTGACAGACGCACCTCCGAGTACATTAAGGGCCTGCATAATTTTCTCGAAGTGGCTGAGGCAAACAAGCAGAATGGTTTTATCTGTTGTCCATGCCCTATCTGTGGGAATACAAAGGCTTACTCTGACTCGAAAACCCTTCACATCCACCTGCTTGAGAAGGGTTTCATGCCACACTATAATGTATGGACCAAGCACGGAGAAAGAGGGGTTATGATGGAAGACAACGAAGAAGAAGAGGATGATGACAACTATCCACCCCCTGAATACGGTGATGCTGCAATGGGAGAAGCTGAAGATCAAGAGGAACCAGATGATGTGCCCGATGATGATCTTCGCCGGGTCATTGTTGATGCACAGAGAGAATGCGAAAGTGAAAGGGAGAAGTTGAAGTTCGATCGCATGTTAGAGGATCAGAAAAAGGGTTGTACCCAAATTGCGAAGATGGCAACACAAAGCTCGGTACCACACTGGAATTGCTGCAATGGAAGGCAGAGAATGGTGTAACTGACAAAGGATTTGGGAAGCTACTGAAAATATTGAAGAAGAAGTTTCCAAAGGATAACGAATTGCCCGACAGTACGTACGAAGCAAAGAAGGTTGTCTGCCCTCTAGGATTAGAGGTGCAGAAGATACATGCATGCCCTAATGACTGCATCCTCTACCGCGGTGGGTACGAGGAATTGAACGCATGCCCGGTATGCAGTGCATTGCGGTATAAGATCAGACGAGATGACCTTGGTGATGTTGAGGGCGAGCGCCCCAGGAAGAGGGTTCCTGCCAAGGTGATGTGGTATGCTCCTATAATACCACGGTTGAAACGTCTGTTCATGAACAAAAAGCATGCCAAGTTGATGCGATGGCACAAAGAAGACCGTAAGAAAGACGGGAAGTTGAGAGCACCCGCTGACGGGTCGCAGTGGAGAAAATTTGAGAGAAGGTGCGGGGACTTTGCAGGTGACACAAGGAACGTATGGTTTGGTTTAAGCGCAGATGGCATTAATCCTTTTGGGGAGCAGAGCAACAATCATAGCACCTGGCCCGTGACTCTATGTATCTATAACCTTCCTCCTTGGTTGTGCATGAAGCGGAAGTTCATTATGATGCCAGTGCTCATCCAAGGCCCTAAGCAACCCGACAACGACATTGATGTGTACCTAAGGCCATTAGTTGAAGAACTTTTACAACTGTGGAATGGAAAAAGTGTACGTGTGTGGGGTGAGCACAAATAGCAGGAATTTGACCTACATGCGTTGCTGTTTGTAACCATCAATGATTGTCCTACTCTCAGCAACCTTGTAGGACAGACAAACAAGGGATACCACGCATGCACGCACTGTTTAGATGACACTGAAAGTATATATTTGGACAAATGTAGGAAGAATGTGTACCTGGGATATCGTCGATTGCTTCTGACCAACCATCAATGTCGTAAGAAAGGCAAGCATTTCAAAGGCGAGGTAGATCACCGGAAGAAGCCCGCCCTCCGTACTAGTGATCACATACTCACTATGGTCAATGATTTACAAGTAATCTTTGGAAAGGGTCCTGGCGGACTATCTGTACCGAATGACGCTGAGGGACGCGCACCCATATGTAAAAAGAAATCTATATCTTGGGACATACCCTAATGGAAAGACCTAGAGGTCCGCTCTGCAATCGACGTGATGCACGTGACGAAGAATCTTTGCGTGAACCTGCTAGGCTTCTTGGGCATGTATGGGAAGACAAAAGATACACCGGAGGCACGGGAGGACCAGCAACGTGTGCACGAAAAAGACGGCATGCATCCAAAGCTGTATGAAGGTCCTCCCAGCTACGCTCTTACCAAAGAAGAGAAGGAAATCTTCTTTGAATGCCTGCTCAGTATGAAGGTCCCGTCTGACTTCTCGTCGAATATAAAGGGAATAATAAATATGGCAGAGAAAAAGTTTCAGAACCTAAAGTCTCATGACTGCCACATGATTATGACGCAACTGCTTCCAGTTGCATTGAGGGGGCTTCTATCGAAAAACGTTCGATTAGCCATTATGAAGCTATGTGCATTCCTCAATGCAATCTCTCAGAAGGTAATCGATCCAGAAATCCTACCAAGGTTAAAGAGTGATTTGGTGCAATGTCTTATCAGTTTCGAGCTGGTGTTACCACCATCCTTCTTCAATATCATGACGCACGTCCTGGTTCATCTAGTCGACGAGATTGCCATTCTGGGCCCTGTATTTCTACACAATATGTCCTGGTTCATCTAGTTGACGAGATTCATGGGAGTCTTAAAGAAATATGTTCGTAACCGTGCTAGGCCAGAAGGAAGCATCTCCACGGGCCATCAAACAGAGGTGGTCATTGGGTTTTGTGTTGACTTCATTTCTGACCTTAAGAAGATTGGTCTCCCTCAATCGCGGTATGAGGGGAGACTGACTGGAAAAGGCACGCTAGGAGCAGACTCAATAATATGTAGGGACGGGCATTCTTGGTCTCAAGCACACTACACAGTTCTACAGAATTCTACCTTGGTGACCCCGTATGTCAATGAACACAAGAATATTCTGCGCTCCAAACACCCGGAGCAGTGTGACGACTGGATTACATGTGAACACATCAGGACTTTCGGCAGTTGGTTCCAAACACATCTCATGGGTGAGAACACTGTTGCAGATGAGCTGTACTCGTTGGCCAGGGGACCATCTTCGACTGTATTGACTTACAAAGGGTACGAGATAAATGGGAATACATTTTACACGATCGCCCAAGATCAAAAGAGCACCAACCAAAACAGTGGTGTCCGCTTTAATGAAGCAACCAACAGGGGAAAGGACACATATTATGGTTACATAGTGGACATATGGGAACTTGACTATGGACATGATTTTAATGTCCCTTTGTTTCGGTGCAAATGGGTCAATCTGTCAGGAGGTGGGGTACAGGTAGACCTGCAGTACGGAATGACAACAGTGGATCTCAACAATCTTGGGTACACAGACGAACCATTCGTCCTAGCCAATGATGTGGCGCAGGTTTTCTATGTGAAGGACATGTCTACCAAACCGAGAAAAAGAAAAGATAAGGAAGCGAATACGTCATACGATGAGCCAAAGCGCCACATAGTTCTTTCAGGGAAAAGAGACATCGTGAGAGTGGAGGGCAAGACAGACATGTCTGAAGATTATGAAAAGTTTCATGAAATTTCTCCCTTCAAAGTGAAGGCTGACCCAAGCACCCTGTTAAACGATGAAGATTATCCATGGTTACGGCGCAATAAACAAGGGACACACGCGAAGAAAAAGTGAAGACTTTCTCTCCAGAACTATTCTGATGATGGCTTTTATCTAGAATATCACTGCAGTTACATGTCAAGAAATGAAATCCCCTTTGTAACAGATGAGTTTTCGTCCGGAACCCTGATACTTCGAAAGAGATTGTCCATTTTATACACGAAGTGCATCCAGTTTTTGCCGTAACCCTCTCAACTTTTTAGCACATGCTATGTGGGTGAAATGATGATACCATGCCAACTTTCAACCTTTTCAAAGTTCATTTGTAGTGCTTTTCAATTTCAGGATCATTTAGCTAAAAAATCAGTAAATGCATGAAAAATACCAAATGAAGTCAAAAAGGGTTTAAAATTGATGATGTGGATTTGAATGGTGCATGTTGAACGCACAAAAAGTCTGGAGTTGAAATATGTTTAAAAAAATGAAATCCCTTTGTAACAGATGAGTTTTCGTCCGAAACCATGATACTTCGAAAGATATTGTCCATTTTGTACACGAAGTGCATCTAGTTTTTGTCGTAACCCTCTCAACTTTTTAGCACATGCTATATGGGTGAAATGATGATACCATGCCAACTTTCAACCTTTTTAGAGTTCATTTGTAGTGCTTTTCAATGTCAGGGTCATTTAGCTCAAAGAATGAACTAATAGCAAAAAGAATGAACTAAAAAGCTTTTACAAAACTCTAATAGCAAAAAGAATGAAATAAAAAGAATAAATTAATTTTTTTTGTTATGATCAACTAAAACAAAATTATAATATTCTTCAACAGCAAAAAGAATCAACTAAAAAGTTTTTATAAACCTCTAGTATTTTTTAAACTAAAATTATATAAAATTTATGCAACTAAAATTATAAAAGTATTTTTTGTTCAAAACATTAATAGAAAAAAGAATTTTCATAAAGTATTTTTTTGTTAGAAACTGTAATAGCAAACTAAAATAACAAAATCTGTTTTTGATTAAAACACCCATTTAAAATAACCTAAAAATTACCAAATTGAATATAATGATAAAACACACTAATATTAAATAGCAGGAAAAAGAATCACTCAAAAATATATTTTTAAAGTAAAGTTATTCACAAACTAGTGATTCACACAAATTTCAAAGAATTCAAATTTAAACTATTCAAATTTGAAAACTAATGGCACTAACAGAAAGTTTAAAATTTTTGTGACCTAAAGCAAAAAGAATCACTCAAAAACTCAAAGTATTTAGCTGTAAGTAGAAACAAAAGAAAATATATAAAGCAAAAAACAAAACAAAAATACTGGAAAAAAATTTAAAAAATGCCGCCTACTGGGCCACCACGGCCTGCATACGACTAGAAACCCAACTCGCTAGTTGGGCCAGGATGCAGGCCCGTAGCAGGCCCAGTAGGCCCATAGGCAGAGAGAGTTTGTTTAGGCCCGTAGGCCTACATAAGAGAGGAGCTCGAAAGGGTTGGCGCAGCCGCGCTTATAAACCACTCTCGAGGCCTCTCAGCTAGCGAGGTGGGACTAGACATCCACCCACCCGACGCCGTGCCAGCCGCAGCCCTTTCGTCCCGGTTGATGGCACCAACCGGGACCAATGCCACCCTTTCGTCCCGGTTGGTGGCACCAACCGGGACTAAAGGCTTTGCTATATAAGCCAACACTTAGCAGTTTTCTCCCCATTCTCTCCCCCCACGTCGAAACGCACAACGCCGCCAGGCTGCTGCCCTCGACGCCGACGCCCTCGCTCTCGCCGGGCCTCCTCGCCATCGCTGCCCGCGATCCGGCTGCCGTCATCGCCGTCGCCGAGCTGCCCCGACGCCGTCCACGCTCCCACTGTGAGCCGCCGCGCCGTTCCCCTCCTCTCCTCCTCCCCCCCCGCCGCGCCCTGACGCTGCCCACGCTCCGGCCGCCCGCGCTCTCCGGCTGCCCGCTCTCCGGCCGCCCGCACTCCGGCCTCCCGCAGTGAGCTCCGACCGCCCCTGCCCTGCGCTGCCGCCGCGCGCCGCCCCTGCCCTGCATATGCAAAAGATAGAATTTGCAAAGAATATGCAAAAGTTAGAATTTTTTATGTGTATGTATGTTCATATGCATATATGTATGTATATAGATGTGTGTGTGTATGTATATATGTATGTGTATATATGTGTGTATGTATATATGTATGTGTGTATGTATATAGCATTTTTTGGTCCATGTATATATGTATGTGTATGTATGTATGGATGGATATATATAGAAAATGTTCATATGATGTTTTTTTTGTTCATATAATATATTTTTTGTTCATAGAAATTAGTTAAAATTTACCAAGTTAAAATGTTCATATATTCAAAATGAGTTAAAAGACTCACTAAGTTAAAATTTACCCCCTCCCCGATAACTTCGACATGAGGGGGGACGTCGGACATGCATGAGAGAGGCGGTCTGCTCGCCCGACCAACTATCGAGGCCACCCAAACCCTAGAAGAAAGAGCGTTGTTGTCGATCTACCCCCTCCCCGATAACTTTGACATTAGGGGGGACGTCGGACATGCATGACAGAGAGGCGGTCCGCTCGCTCGATCGACCAACTCTCGAGGCCACCCAAACCCTAGAAGAAAGAGCGTTGTCGATCTACCCCCTCCCTGCATAGCGATTATTTTTTGCAAAGTGTCCTCTCCTGAAAGTTTAACCCCGGCCCGATAACTTCGACATGAGGGGGGACGTCGGACATGCATGAGAGAGGCGGTCCGCAAGTAGTCCATTGCTCATATATGCATATGATTCCTTGTTGTGATATTAATTAAGTCCATGTTTGTCACTAATCCATCTCTCATGTTTGTATATTGCCATGTTGTAATATTTGCAGAAACTATGGAAAGAGACTTAGAACAAGAACAGTTGTTGGGGGATATAATCCTCGCCGGAGGTGACCCCTTGTCGTTTCTCAACGACACCGATGGTCAGGAAGGAGAGGATGACGGCTCCGGTAATCCAACAATGGAGGAGGAAGGAGATCATGACGGCTTCGATGACCGAATGGCGGAGGAAGGAGATCATGATGACGGCTCCGGTGACCAAATGGAGGAGGGAGCTGTTGCAAAGTCCGGCGAGGTATATATATATATATATATATTAATTAAGCATGTGCTGACTTGATGCATTAATTGTTTTGGTATGTACATATATATATTAACGCTTCTTTCTTCTTTTAGCCCTACGGATCGAGCCAAACTTCCGTAAGGAGACGAGGCCCGAAGAAAAGGTTGCGCCAGGATGAAAGGTTCACGATCACAGAAGTGGCGAAAGATGGCCAACCGATTGCTCCCAAGCGGACCAAGGACGCATTTGTACATCAGTGCGGAGTTGTTGTTAGGGACAGCGTCCCGATCAGCATCATGCAATGGAATAAGAATAAGGACGACCCTGAAGTATCTTATGTCCAGGATAGACAGAAAGATGATCTTTGGACCTCGCTGATGATAAATTTCAGCCTACCGCCAGAGGAGGAGCCGAATAACCCAGTTATAGAGCGAAAGGTCAAGGCGTTTGCTCTTAAGAAGATGGTAGAACTATTCAGGAACTGGAAGAAAGAGTTGAACACAAAGTTTGTCGACAAAGAGAAGACTCCATAATTCATCGGTCGATATGAGAAGATAAGAGATCACTGGCCTGCATTTGTGGCCTACAAGAAATCGGAGAAGGGTAAGAAAAGGTCACTGACAAACAAGCAAAATGCTGCAAAGAAGAAGTATCACCATCACACGGGGTCAGATGGCTACTACAAAGCCCGGCCGTTGTGGGACAAAGCTGAGCAAGACCTGCTTGCTAAAGGGGTCCAACCAGCGACATTGTACTGGCCAGATCATTCAAGGACTTGGTTCTTCGGGGTTGGGGGAACTTTGGACCCAGAAACAGGGGAGTGTCGTTGGTCGGACGAGCAACTTGCAATACCCATGAAGAAGCTTCAGCAACATATCAGCGCAGCGCAGGAAGGGGTGTTCATTCCCGACAGAGAGAAGGACGAGCTGGCAGAGGCCCTCGGGAATTCTGAACACCCTGGACGAACATGAGGCACACCAGGCTCCGTTCTGTGGTTGCATGGGTTTCCCGACAGCGGTGGTTATAGAAGCCGAGAGAGAAAGAGGAAACTGGAAGCAAGCGAAATGCAGAAGCTCAGTGCAAGATTAGCAAAGCTAGAGGAACTTGAGAGCCAGCGAGCTACCGGCCAACCATCTCAGTGGCACGAAGATCCTTGCTTCGACGCTACCCCAGAAGCTACCCCACCATCTCAGCGGAGAAGCAGCGTGGCTTCCAAGGAGCTCGTTCAGCCTAATTTCACGGCTCCTCGCTACCCCGTGGATAGTATCACGGAGGCTGAACATTGCGAGCTAATGACGAAATGCCAGAACCTGACCTTGAAGGCGGCGGTTGGCTCTGTTGTACCTCCTCAAGCTGAGGGAACTTTTCATTGCCGTCCGATTCCACATGGCTATGCTGTTGTGACGGTGGATGAAATAATGGAGGGATTTGAAGAGCTGGAGCTTGACTACACTACAGGTGAAGGGGAGATTCATCTGGAAAATGCTTTAAGGAGTACCTGTCTATGGAGAAAGGAGTACATCAAGCTTCCAAACTAGACGCCTCCTCCTCCGGCGAGTCAGGGCACTCCGCCTCCTCCTCCGCCGCGTCAGGGCACTCCTCCTCCTCCTCTGCCTCGTCAGGGCACTCCGTCTCCTCCGGCGTGTCAGCGGACTCCGCCTCCTCCGGCGTGTCAGCGGACTCAGTCGTGCCAGCAACGGCGGAAGAGAGACGCCGCCACTCCGGCGGCTAGCAGTACAAGTGGCGGGAAGAAATACAGATTTGGTCCAAGCCTGAAGCCTCTTCCAAAGTTACCATATGAGAGGACTGACAAGGAAACAGATGAAATTGTGGAAGCCGAACTGCAGGCCCATTTTGAACGGAAACCTCCACCTCCGAAGGAAACGGCAGATCCGGTGAAAGTGAAGCGCACTCTGGATGCCCTTAAGCGACCACCGCCGTCTCCACCGCAATCCAACTATGATCGCTGTATTGGAATAACATATGGTGAAGCGCGGCGGTCGGGAAGTACTACCAGTGATGCAAGGCTAGCAGAACGAAGAAGTGGGAAAAAAATTTCCCAGCTCGGTGAACAGGAGAAGCAATCGTGCCCCCCGCTCAAGGTGTCTAGCGATATCGTCGCTAATCATCCGGGGCTACTACTCGGTACCAATCTTGGTGATTATGTGGGCGATGATGTACAGTTTGAAATGCTAGAGACAGTAGAGATCTTTAGATACGGGCACGGGAAGCCTCTCGTCAAACCTGATCATCCTCCTCTAACAACGATGATGTGAAGATTGCATGAATGGTACATGGATACCTGAAGGAAGTCTGGGAACGATAGTTTGATGCTGAGAATTAAAGAAGGGCACGACCTCATTGGAGTCGACCTGATGCCTGTTGAATTTGTGGAGTTATTTTAGTTATTCAATCAAGAGGCCCTCAACAAACAACTCATGACTTGCTACTATCTGTAAGTATTACTTCTGTAATTAAGTCTCTAGCTCAGCTCATTCATTGCATGTATATATAATTATCCTCACTATATTATGCAGATTGAAGATCATGCAAAAAATGACAAGTCTATGACATTGGGTTCATTAGCCCAAATACCGTAAATGAATGGTCGGTTCAAAACAGAGTCAAAGATACTGAGGAAACTTGCTAAAATCGTTCCTTCGACATCAAAACAAAGGAAAAATACTCTTTCCTTAAAACTTCAAGTGAGTGTTACTGTCTTGTGCATATTCGGTTTCGCTTACTCGAGGTTAAGTAATGTAATTGATGAGTTATGCGTGCGCAGCTTCCACTTTATTTTGCTAGAGATTAAGCTTGACGGGGGAGTAGTAACTGTCTTAGACTCGAGACGTAAAGATCCCCAGGAGTATGCGGACATGACTGCAATGCTCCAGAAGTAAGTTCAATCATTATCGCACCATATCGGCAAATTTCGTTCATTTCCTGATATCAAGTAATCATTTTCTTTGCCTGGCAGGGTTTGGAAAAAGTTCACCGGAATGGTTCCGGGTCTGCAGAAGGAGCTGCGATTTACACGCCCCAAAGTAAGTAGTACTAGCTAGTTCCGCGCATCTCTTATTGATTCTAATTTTATCAATACCATTTATCATGCTTGATTATCAGTTTGATTGAACTCTATTCTCGTAAAGTGCTTGTGGCAGGAAGGCGGGAATAATTTATGTGGATACTACATTTGCGAGTTCATGTACCACTCGACCTCTGAGCGGGGCTACTCTGACAAACAATATGAAGTACGTAAACAATATTCACAATTTTATTTTATTACCATCAATTGTGTTGAGTTTCATTCATATATATGTATTGACCCCCTTCTTTAAATTAGATGTGGCAGATGCGGGATGAGCTCCTACCACATGATCGCATATGAGCAATTCAAGAGGAATTGGCGGGATTCTTTGTTGACCACGTCATACATGACAAGGGAGAATACCATATGGAACTTCAAATGGATTTTCGGTAGATGATGTCAGGGATCGTAAGACATTTTATATTGTATATATGTAGTAGCGACGGATAGAAATACGAAAACTTGTTGTTCGACCAATCTCGGAGAAAGCGAGGTCACTTCTCTCTGTATATGTTCATGACGATCTTGTGTAATTAATGGTTCCTTCATTTGCTTACTAGCGTCGAGTTCTCTCTATATGTAGTAGCTAGCGTCGACCAATCACGGAGAAAGAGAGGTCGCTTCTCTCTATATGTAGTAGGTATAGCTAACACAATATGAAACCCCTAATTAAACCATCCAAAACCCCTAATAAACCCCCCCTTTCAAAAAAAAACAAAAACCCCAGCGCCTGGGAGCTGCTGACGCATGGCTGCCCTTTAGTCCCAATTGGTGTTACCAACCGGGACCAAAGGCCCTCCTCCTTGGGCGCCCGACAGCGGCCACGTGGACCTCCTTTGGTCCCGGTTCGTAAGCCAACCGGGACTAAAGGTTTTGGGCATTATTCCCGTATGTTTTGCCCCCGTTCCAGAACCGGGACTAAAGGCCCTCTAGAACCGAGAGTAATGCCCTGTTTTCTACTAGTGCAACATGCACCAGTGAATTAGTCCTATGAAATCAGCAAGTAGACATTAAGATTTACAAATCGATCTAACAGACACACGCTACTCCCTCCAATTCTTTAAGTTCCTCCTCTATTTAATCATGCCAGTTTTTTTGTGTGCAATAGTATTTTTTTAGAGAAGGAGGTTAAACCCTCGGCCTCTGCATCAGTCGATGCATGCAGCCATCTTTATTAATTATTCCATGAAGGTCTGACAAGAACATACATCAAGCCACCCGAAGCCACCACTCACACCTACAAACTTGATAATGTGGAGTGCTCTCACTCCCCATATCTATAACTGATGTCGTCGCTGATCCATCCATCAAACGTATCGGAACCAACAACCAGTGCAGCAGACCTAAAGCGTACAACATATGCACATGTTTTAGACGCCGCCATCATCATCGAACCGCTGTCCCATCTTCAAGAGAGAGATCCGCATCATCCTTGCCTGTCTGGCCATCCGTCGACGCCATCACGACGCCCAACGACTCGACTGCTCTGCGCTCGTCCATCCCGACGCGGAGACTCTGGAAGATCTGTCATGCGTAGCACCTGCCGACCAGGCATGACACAGTGTAGCACCTATCGGCCAGGCATGACTTGACATCTATACTATTGCTCTAATTTTTTATCCAGATAAAAAATTTAAATACAAGATTGTAATAAATCTTAAGTATTATCTTGTTGAAATTAGCGGAAGCTCCAACAAGTGCTGACAAAGAATCCTGGATTTCGTTCATACATTCAGTCGGTTTGTTAATTTCACCCATAGTCTTTTCAATGCACCAAATATTTCAATAATATGCATGTATCAATCAAAACCTTTAATTTGCAAGGCTGAAAAGCTAGACATGATGCATCTGCAAGACCATGAGAAGAGTAATGTATACATGCGAATGAAATTGGAGATTACACTGACAAAGCATAGAATAAAGTAAGTTCTGCGCAAGAGAAACGCTCCACCTACAGAGAGATGACTCATACATCCATAAGAATACATGGTGTCGGTTTGGATCAACTTTTTTTCCATCCAAAAAGCCCAAGTCCAAAGTGCCATCCTAATAGCAGCGAGGATATCATATATATCAAGATGTATCCAGAGTATATCAAACTTACTTGCGAGATATCTTCTTTAAGCTTGGTATGCCCAAAATCATCTTAAACTTTTAGAAATAAGAAAAGGCAGGTGGATTTCTCCATATGATCAATAAAGAATGGAAACAACACCTAATGATAATTTAGTATCCCTGGTTACTTCCAAACACTAAATTAACAACTATGACACCTAATGACCAAGTATTTGCAAGAACCATCCATAATTATTTCATCATACAGTGAAATAGCAATGGAGACAACACCTAATGAGTAATGGCCAAGGGTCTTTTCAGAACATATTGCATCCAAACGAACAATTTTTTGTATCAAACAGTATTAGAGAGATCAGAGATAAAAACTGAATTAACAACTTATTCACTACATCTTGTAAAAAAAAACTTATTCGCTATATACATGGTGGTTCATAAAATTGTTCTCAAAGATAGTCTGTCATAGAGTCAGCGAACATTAGCATGTGGGCACAGGCCCAAAGCTGCTATCATTTTGTACAGTAATATCCATAAAAGAAAATTCAACATCACAAGAACTTACATCATATAGATCTCCGCCGGTGAGAACAACTCCAACAGCTGAAGCAAATAATAAAAGGAGATGTTTTAGAGCGCCTGCCAATGATTAACAGGATGTCCCTCATTCAGAATTAAAATATGCCAAATGCATTACCCAGCTTTTTTGGCTTAAATTCATATAGTGCATCATCTTCGGATCTAATAGCAATAGTTTTTAGGGGGCACTGCAAAGGAATGAAGTCGTGACAAGTGACACAGATAAAGAGTAAATCAACGAAATGGAATGATTATCATGCTGAACTTACCTGGATTCCATAAAAAATGTTCCCAAGGATACCAGGACCCAGCTCAATTGAAAGGGGCTGCATGTGCATATCTAGTATTATGTGTTAGAAGAGCAAACCGTGGATCTGAAGGGAAATTCATATTAATAGTTTTGATAGGTCACCACCGCATAATTATTTGTTATATTCACACCATTTATTGTTTGTCACTATCAAATAAGCTAAATCTGACCAAAGGTATTGATCTGGTAGGAAAAAAGAGCCTGATCTGCAATGCTACATACGGAGTAGCTAACAAGATTAAGCTTAGAGTTGTGACTGCACAATGCAAATAACTTGATAGAACTGTGCAAAACGAAATCCTAATTCTAAAATTTGTAGCACTACTTTTCCTTCTAGCAACTAAAATTAACCATGCCTATTTATTCAACCATGACAAACTTTCAGTCCTAAACAACATTAGCCATGCTGAATCTGAATCACCAACATTGCATGCATAAATTGACAGCACTACTCGAGTCCTCTTCCTCTCCTGAATTTGACAGTACCTGAACAAAGCAAGCCGCACACACAGCCTGCCGGCAGCCGCAGGCACGCACCTCACACACGGCGGCCAGCTGCGCGCACCTCTGCGGGACAACACTAATGCACAACACGCCGACAGCATCACACATGCAGCATGCCAGGCGGCTGTGGCGCCCCAAATCCGCCGGCCGCCGAGCGACCTAGCTGGCTCCAGCCCTGCACGCCCTGGTTGTACCCGCCGTTGAGCGCCCTAGTTCTCGCCGTCGGACGGCACTGCGCTGCAACCACAATGCGAACGCCTAGGCTGCCGCACGCCTCTTCTAGCCGGTCATCGACGCACTGGCTGCCGCGCGCCCGGCACTGCGCTACCACCACAACGTGAACGCCCAGGCTGCCGCACGCATCCTATAGCCGCCCGTCGACACCGATGCGCCGGGGAGGAGTCAATGCATTTGTGACCTGCCTCGATCCGGTGCGTCCTCCGCTCATCCTCGAACTCCCTCTTTGCCGCGCGCCATGGCCAGCGGTCTATCCCCGACAAGCCATCGCATCCGAGAGAACCACCACGCCCTCTTGATCCTTCACGCCAAACGAATCGAGTTGCGGCGCCCTGCACAGAGCACACGGACGTCGTCTTCTCCGACACCATCCGTGAGCCGCCATCGTCGATTGCTCCTGCCTTCTCCGGTCCTTCCGACAGCACGAGCCTCCTCGTGGTTATCCCTGCCTCCTTTCCCCTCTCTCATAGTCCTCATCCTCGACCTGTAGCCGCCGCCCTGCAAGCTCCAGCTCTGTTTGCCGCCATGGCCGACGAACTTGGTTATGCCAAGCCTGCCCTGCCCCTTGCTGTAGCCCGACGTGTTCCTGGGGCTAGGTAGACACCACCTAGCCAGCTAGCCGCTCCATGAGCTTGCTCACGACTCGTATTGACGCCTCCTCCCCCATGTCTGACAGAGCTATAAGGCGAGACCGCAGAGGAGTGCCAGGCATGACCCGCGATACACGGCCAGCGGCTAGAGGTGTGTGGTGACGTCGTGTAGGAGGAGCGGCGGGGCGGCGGGGATGACATGCAGTCGGGTGGGGCGGCGGCGGCGTCGGGTTGGGCGGCGTTCGCGAGAGGTGCGGGCAACAGGCGTGTGGTACTTCCTTTTTTCCGGGAGGCCGTGGGGAGTAGCCCGTAATTTTAGCACCTGAACACGGTGCGGGGACGCTGGATGGCAGAGTTTTCGTCCGGCCGGAAAAATGCTAAAAGCACTTTGGACGTGGGTTGGTGGAATATTGACTGTTGAATCAAATTGAGTGATCTGATCATGAGGCTGTAATTTCTTTAGGTTGTTATGTGTAGGTTAGACTGGGTGCACGAAGTGATGAATATGTTTGCTTGTTTAATAATAGTATAGATATAGATATAGATTTATTTACCTACACACACATCAAACACTCGTACTACGGAATTCTTGTCATCGCATACATTAATTGTTTAAATCGACTAGCCATCATAATTCATTAGAAGCAAGCACACATTTTGCCGCACCATTTTAACCATTATCATCATTGCATTAAGTATTTTTCTTCTAAAATTGTATATATATTGTCCTAAAATTTTAAATAGGTCAATAATACGAAAATACAGTTCACGGTAATACCGATGACTTCATTATATCTAATAAAAGAATATTGGTTTGTATTACAAACCGTAATCAATTTTAGACAAAGCATTGGAGGTAGCACAATTTAGAGAACTCGAAGGACATATGTAAGAATATGTAAGAACCAAAACAAATAGAAAGATAATTTGTTAGACTTAGAGCTAACAACCTCGCAGTACATAGAAACTACCAGAGCATCATTCTTGCATCACAAAATACTCAATCGTTCAAAATCGAACATGACCGCACATAGAAAATTTTATAGCCCCGTGGCCTCCGGCAAAGAAAGCATAAACTACTTAGAAGTCGTAAAAAGAGCAGTAACACGTGCTAGTCAAAACCAAACATCAACACTAACTCTAAGTGTGTGGTGTTGAAGCTCGATTTTGAAAAAGCTTACGATAAGATCCATTGGGAGTTTTTGTTTGAGTGTCATAAAATGAGAAGTTTAAATGAAACCTGGTGTGAATGGATTCAGAAGATCCTTCACAATGGGACAGTTATTATCAAGTTGAATAACGAGATGGGTCCTTATTTTCAGAGTTTTAGAGGGGTCTGCCAGGGTGATCCGTTGTCACCCTTTCTGTTTAATCTTGCGGTTGAGAGTTTATCTAAAATGATTTTCAATGCTCAAAAAGAGAAGCTGATTTCTGGCTTAGCCCCTAATTTAACTGAGGGCGGAGTGGCCATCCTGCAATACGCAAATGCTACGATCCTATGCTTTGAACATGATCCCCAAGCTGTTGTTAATCTAAAGTTGTTGCTTTACTTGTTTGAGTTGATGTTAGGGATTAAGATCAACTACCTTAAGAGTGAGATTCTTTGTGTGGGGGCGATGACAACATCTTAGATTTCTATGCTGACTTGTTTAACTGTCAAATTGACCATTTCCCTATGTGTTACCTAGGGGTTCCAGTCAGCTTCTGCACCTTTGCCTGGAATGGGTCTTTGCAGATGAAAAGTTTATGAAACGTTACAAATCTTGGATTGGGCATGCTGCTTCCTTGGGTGGCAGACTTACTCTCTTGAACTCCTCTCTGTTCAGCATTGTGTACTATTATATGGCTATGTTTGTTGGTGCAATGTTTTGCCCCCTTGTGTTTTGGAGATTATTGCCAGGAACAGGCATGAACTGACTTGTTTGCGAGTGCACACAGAGAGAAATAGTCCATGCAAGCCCGAGGAGAATGTTGTATTCAGTGTCAAGTTTGAGAAACTTCACCGAAGATTTTCTGCGGTGCAGAGAAAGATGAGCTACATATCTTGAAGACATGTATGAGATAAGTTCGTACCAAAGGAATTGACCCCTTAAAATTATTACTGACGTGAAGCAATTGGTTCGGTGTTTGTCCGAAGGAATTGACTGCAGCGGAGAAGTTGACGAAGACGTAGCATTTATTTTGTTGTTTTTCTCTCTCGTTATTGAGTCATAGGACCACCGTACTATTAAGAGGGGCATAGGTTCTCGAAGCTTAGGTCCATTATGATGGTTAGCCGAAACCTATGATAGACTGAGAGAAATCTCTTTATGATTTGAATGATTACCTGTCCGCAGAAGACATTGTTCTTTGGTGCTGCAGGAGATATCTTTCGAACCGAGGAGTTAGCATTTCTTGCTCCGCAAGGAATGTTACCGTTGTGCTCAAATTTTTGACCGTTGGAATTGTGTCGTTCGGCCATTGACTGATCCGCATGTCCAATTTGGTCATCTCCTTTCTGTGACGACCCCGGCTTAATCGTGCACTAACCATACACGCAAATGCACACGATCAAACCTAAGGACTCACTTGAAGATATCACAACACAACTCTAAAACATAAATAAAATCATACAAGCTATATATTACAAGCCAGGGGCCTCGAGGGCTCGAATACATAAGCTCACATACAAGCGTCAGCGGAAGCATCAGATATCTGAGTACATATATAAAACAGAAACAGAGATAAGCCTTTAAGAAGACGGGGCAAAACAAAAGCTACGATTGAAAGGCGCAGGCCTCCTGCCTGGGACCCTCCGAACCTACTCCTGGTCGTCGGCCAACTCGTAGTAGTAGTCACCCTCGGGGTAGTAGTGGTAGTCGTCGGCAGGGGCAGCTGGCTCAGGGGCTCCATCATCTGGTTGCATCAACGGATATGGGGAGAAAAAGAAAGCAAAGCAACCGTGAGTACTCATCCGAAGTACTCAGCAAGCAAGAATCTACACTACATATGCAACATTATCAAAGGGAGGCTGTATATGTGGACTGGGCTGCAGAAATGCCAGAATAGAGAGAAGGCCTAGTCCAATCGAAGACTAGCATCTTCATCATCTTCAGCGGTCTTGCAGTATTAGAAGAGTGCAGATTAGCATCATGTAAAGTAGTAGTAGTGTTATCAACCTCACCCAGAGATTCTTCCTCGACTCCCTGCGAGAAAGCAATCCCAGAGCCATACTATCCATTTCTCATCACAAGTATCCAGTTCTAGTTGTACCGATCGGGATACAACTCCGAGTGTCCGTTACCGTAGGACAGGCTATCGATAGATGTTTTCTTCCCTGCAGGGGTGCACCAACTTACCCACTACGCTCGCTTAACTCCGGTCGGACACACTTTACTGGGTCATGCCCGGCCTCGGCCAAACGATACGCCGTAACCCGACCTAGACTTAACAGAGAGGTCAGCACGCCGGACTAAACCTATGCCCCCAGGGGTCTTGGGCCATCGCCCCGGACGCTCCTACACGTTGCGTACACCGCCGGTGAGCAGACCTAGCCCCCCTTATACAAGTGTAGGGCGTTACCAGTCCAACCCAGCGTGTGCCGCTCCTTGCTGACGTCTATTAAGCTTCGGTTGATGTATACGACGAAGAACACCCATACTATGCCCACGTGATGGTTAGTGCTATCAGGCCAAAGGCCCCTCGGATCAAATATCCAAATCGTAGTGGATTAGGAGTGCGCGGTAACGAGCAGAGACTCATGATCGATGTGACCCCGTCGCTCCGTCTCGAGGACTTGCGGCAAGGGCTAAGAATGCCCAGCCACGCCTCGTAATTATCTCACGGGCACCTTCCTGGTCAACCCGACTCCACATCACTCGCAAATATGCTCGCGCGGGTACCCCTCAGGGCTGACCCGTCTTTAGTAACATGGTTCAGTGTAAAGTCATAGTAACCATAGTAACCGTGTGTCTAACACCAAGGGGAACCCTGAGGAATCACCCTCGATGGAATTCCACCTGATGTTTTCGTCAAGGTGAACGAAGGAGGAATCACCCTCGAGGTCCACTCTTGAGGAGTTGCACGGCAGTGTCGTTATCGGGAGTGGAGAAGGAGGAATCACCCTTGATGACCATAACCGATGAACTAACCTACAAGATTAACATCAGAGGTGCTGATGAGGTATCACCCTCGGCACCCGATAGTAACCCAGTAGCGTCGGGCAACTAAGGGGAAAGTGATGTGCGGTGCCTGGTCTTCGATCCCGTTGATCGGGTATTCTGATAATCCAGCGGGGCAGTCGGGTCAAAGTGGGGGTCTCTGATGGGTCTCTACCTAGCCTAAGCTAAACAGTTTAGGATAAGCAGGTAAGTAACAACAGCAGGTTAGAATAAACAGGCTATGCAGCAGAAATAGGATAACAGTAACAATAGCAACTTCTAATGCAAGCATAAGAGAGAGAAGAATAGGCGATATCGGTATGCTAAAAAAGGGGGGTGCTTGCCTGGAAGCTCTGCGGCAAGGGTCTGGTCGTCAACTGTTTAGTCGTACTCCGGAGCTGCGTCGGCCTCGGGGTCTACGTCGGTGTCGGGGTCTAACGAGAGAGAAGAGGGGGAGGAAACAGATAAATACACAGCAAACATTTGCAACACAGAGTATGCCATGCCTATGGTGCAGTGCAGGGTTGCCTAAAGATTTGTCTAAGCCATTTTAGTTATCATAGGATTTAAGTAGGATTTATTAACCGGTGTATATGCACTATTCATCTACCGGGAACGGGCGGAAGTTATGGGTTCACCTACGTAGAGGGTCCCGACATAGAAACAGACGGCATGATCAAATTCGTCTCGTCGTTCTGATCAACTTTCATGTAGAAAGTTTTTCGATCCGAGCTACGGTTTATTTTCTACGAATTTTCTAAAGTTTTACTGAATTTCTGGAATTTATTTTATTTATCTAAATCAACATTATCCAGAACAGTAATAGTGATGTCAGCATGATGCAATGATGACATCAGCAGGGTCCAGTGGGACCCACTGGTCAGCCTCACAGTGGCTAATTAGTATTAACACTAATCTAACTACAAATTATTTAGAGGTGGGGTCTACTGTTCAGTGTCTAACTAGCGTTTAATTTAATTAATTAATTAACTAACTGATTTTCTTTTTATTTAAAATTCATTTAGTCGTGCGGGACCAACATGTTAGTGAGTTAACCCAGTCAACGAGTCAACTGGGTCCGCCCGTCAGTGGCTTAGGGGGGCCCACACGTCAGTGCCAGGTCAGCCTCGCCGGCGTCGGCGCCGGAATCACGCCGGCGACCGAATCTGCGGCGGCGCGGCCTCGGACCTCGTCGGAAAACGCGCTTCGGCCGCCGTTTCGATCGGGACAAGGCGCATTGGAACGGCAACAACATTCCGCGTCGATCTACGGCATCCACGCGAGCTAAAACGGCCGGAGAGAAACGTTATGACCTCGCCGGCGTCGAGGTGTTTCGGGCGAGCTCCAAATCAGCGCTACGTGGCACGAACAGGCACGCGCGAGTGTGCTTTGAGCTCGTGGGGAGGAGCTGAGCATGTCGGAGTACTCAAAGGGCCATGATGGCGACTAGGGCGACGGCTACGGGCGGCACGGCGGAGCAGCGCTCGGGCGGCAATGGCGGCGGCGGCTACGGATGCGTGCAAGCTACCGGAGAGGGGGAGGAGGAGCGGGAGCTCACCGAGCTCCTGTAGGCATGCAAAGTGTGCTCGGGGAGGGCTCGACGTGTCCAGATTCGTCGTCGGAGTGCGTTGAGACTGAGGAGGAAGAAGGCGTCGAGGGGCTCGGTGCAGCGCTCCCCAGCACCAACGGCTTGCACCAGACGAAGTGGAGCTCGACGACAAAGCGCTACGACATCTTGGCGAGGCCGAACGGGGACGGTGGGTGCGGGATCGACGACGGTGGCAGCGGCGACTTTCGGCGAGGTGGGGAACGAGAGAGAGAGGGGCGCACGGGGGCGAATGGGTAGCAGCTAGGGTTCGAGGAAGGATGAGGGGGCTCGGGGCTGCTCTTAACGGCGTCGGGGACGGCTCGGATGGCCGGCGTGTGGAGATTGCCGGCGCGGGCGCGTGCGGTGGCGACAGCGAGGCAGAAGAGGACGACAGCCTGACTGGGTTGGGCCTGGTCGGCTGCTTCCTGGGCCGGGTAAGTGCACAGTGCAGTTAGGCCTTTTTCCTTTTCTCCTGTTTCTCTTTTCTGTTTCTGTTTTTATCTCTGTTTTATTTCTGTTTTGTAATTCCTTTAGCATTATTTCAATTTTGTAAATTATGAGCCTTGTCCATATAAATTCTAGGCAATATACCACACTGCCAGAAAAAGGTTTAGGGGTAAATGGATTTCATTTGGATTTTTATTAAATGAAATGGGTTTACATAATATTGTTTTGGTACTGTTTCTTGAAGTTAGGGTCATTTAAATAATCCAGTTAATGTTTAACTTCTTTTTACAATTACTTTGGGAATATTTGCAACATTATGAACATTTTTGTTTTGCTGTTTGAAGAATTAATTATTTGACTTTACTTTAAATATGAATTTGAAGTTGGATTTGGGACAAGTGGCAGATTGACTGAGTGATCATGGTAACATGGCCACTGTTAGAGGGAGATCACTGTAGTGTGATAGTGGGGATGTTACAAATCTCCTCCACTACAAGAAATCTCGTCCCGAGATTTAAGTGGGGAAGTGAAGGGTAACTTCGGGAGAATTGACCCTTGTAGGGTCGATTATCTGGTAGACAATTCAGGGGATGTGGCAGAAGTATCTCTCGAGTTGAAACTTAAGAAAACATCGAGAACAAAATATGAAGGTACAATAGGAAGTTTCAAGCGAATGGACAAACGATCGATACCTGAACAGAGTGTGAGAAGGGGGTTCAGAGCATCGGGAATAGATCATCTCTCGGAGGGTGGCTCGTGACAACACGCAAAACCAAGAGCATATGATACTTCGGAATCAAGGATATACAGGAGAGTCAGGTTCCGATCCTGTGGAACTGTGGGGGGTGTCGATCGAGAGTAGGGAGGATGGTGTCATTTTACCGGTCACGACAACAAGGTATGTCAGAAGATAGCTTGTCAGCTATGTCGACAACATCATCGGTACCAAGGGCGAGGGACGAAGAGAACCATTTTCCTGCTCGTTAAAACGAGGTGGACCAATAGGCAAAGTTCTCGTCCATCGGGGGTTACCGGAATGTCATCAACAATAGTAACAGGGTCTCACTGACAGAGTTGTACCCCGGGGCATTTCCATAAGCATGAAATTATTTATGCTTATAACATATAGATCACAAGAAAGGTTAAACAAACCAATGGAAAGGAAAATGAAATTATCGGATGAAATAAACCAATGAAAAGAAAAAATGTGTCTATATACAAGAATTAGGAGTATATCCTTTCCAAGGAAAAGCAAAACAGGATATACCTGGCAGTACAACAGTTACAAAATCATTTAGATAAAGGGGCGAGGGAAAAAATTCAAGATGTTACCCGTACAACGGTGTGTGGATAATAGATCAAGAAGCATTTAGCATTTCGCTTCAAATGTTCGTGTTGATATTCGGAATACCACAGTTATGCTTCGAGGTAGCATTAACATGGTGTTTCAAGCAAGGATTGAATCTGAAGGTCACAAGAAGTACAAAGGAACAATTCCAAGAATGTCAAGGAACTCAATGTATGAGCAAAACATCATCAGGTGAGTGTTTGAGGAAGTCAAGGATGTGGTCGATGATAACACAGATCATCGAGGGGCAAGAATGGTATTTCTCACCATGAATTCGATCGATAGCTTAGAACAAGGCAGTATATTGATGGTGATCACGACAAATTTTATCGAGAGGCTCTATGAAGATGCAATCAAACATCGACGGCATCTGGCAAAAGGGAAAGATGAAGCGAAAGGTTATTGAAACCACGGATATGACACAAGCTCGAAATCAAGCTTGTTGTTCAGGGTGGAATGATAAGATGAGGATGATCGACGTAAGCTTCACTCATCGTCGGAAGTTGTGCTCCGGGAATAAGGACCAGGTAGCACAGTTAAAATTTAGCACGATATCGATATAGCCGATCAGGCTAGGAATGATGTGATGGAGTATCATCCCAATAAGAATTCACAAGAGGTAGTGCCATGACTCAATATCCTCGAGATAACAGGGGCATTACTTGTAGGTAGATCAGAATAGAGGTTGAACAGGTGAATTGATCTGCAGAAGACAAGTATTTTACCTTGTCCGCGAAATGGAATCAAAGAAGAACAATCATGGTCGGAACCACGATTGCAAAGGATCAAGGCAAAGTACAAGATGAATTTATATCAAGGAATTATTATTTTTACAAGCAGCTTCCATGATAAGTTCTACATCGTGTCCATGGGCATGAACACAAAGTTCAAGGTCGACTCCCACTTCTTCAATGCATAACCTTTCATTTACTCCTCGTTTTCGAAGAAATTGTAGTGTGGAAGATTTATCTGGCGAAGTACCAGAAGAGTATGACTCGCATAACTTTCGAGTTCACACGGATTAGGGAAAACATAGGTTCAACCCATTGAGGCATTTTTATGAAGCTATACAACACAATAATAGGAGTGACGGATACATGCTCGAAAGCAAAGGGCTGGCGATACGGAGTAGATGATGCAATTTGCCAGAGGCATTTTGTTTCAGGGGAAAGTCATCAATGATTTAAAATACGAAGGAGCTGCCGGATAGTAATCCACCAAAAGATCAGGTGGTCCGCAAAGGATCTGATGTGAGTATCGGTACTCAACCAGAAGAAGAAGGGATGCAAAGGAATCAGTTTATGGAACATCTGAATAAGCCAAAGCTTAAATGCGAAGGGTTTATGATTCCAAAATCGGGGAATCAGAGGCAGAGGCTCTGATAAAAAGATGAATATGTTAAATAGAATTAGATGGCCAATCAATCAAGAATTGATTTACTGAGAACCAGCTCATATCCAGAATGACGTCTGAGCTGGAAGGATGAATTAGTAGGGAACAACTGATGATTGCGAGTATTCGCACACAGGTTTAATTAACAAGGCCAGAATGATAGTGACAAGGGATATCAACAATGATTACTTGTCATATGGAACTATCCATAATGCAAGCAGGCAAGAATTTCAAGAGCAATAGGCTGCAAAGGATTTTCGGGAGATCAGATAGCATTGCGAAGTATTTTGGAAAGCGTATGAACAACTGGGGATGAACGGACCCCGTGTAAGTATGAGGATTTATTCGTAGATGTGTTCAGGCGGAAAGGAACTGCAAGGTAGTAGGTTCAGAGAATTCTCGAAATGTTGGATAGTATTTCGATATGTCGGATGAAACCCGAGAGTAACTGAAATGAATATATGAAGGACGAGTGTAAGTAGTTATCCATCGGAGTTTATCGGTGGTCAGGAACTGCAAAGCAGTGGGCACAGGGTCTCGGGAAACATCGAGGAGTATCTGCAGAATCTTCTGTCGAAACAAGCGATCTTCGGTAGTGAAGGGGCTCTCCGGGATGAAGTGGTTACGAGAACCTAATGTCAGAGTTAGTAAAATCTTGACCCGAAAGGAAGAGAGATCAGAGTCCCAGAGTATAGACGAGGAATAAAAGATCCTAATACCACCCAGTTGGCGACGTGGGCCCGTAAGCCACACAACCAAGTTAGTAAAACAATTTTTCAGATACTAGACTCAACTTCGGCCAAGGAGTTGGAAAGGGGGATTCCTACAGGCAGCCGGCTCTGATACCAACCTGTGATGACCCCGGCTTAATCGTGCACTAACCATACACGCAAATGCACACGATCAAACCTAAGGACTCACTTGAAGATATCACAACACAACTCTAAAACATAACTAAAGTCATACAAGCTTTATATTACAAGCCAGGGGCCTCGAGGGCTCGAATACATAAGATCGCATACAAGCGTTAGCGGAAGCATCAGATATCTGAGTACAGATATAAAACAGAAACAGAGATAAGCCTTTGAGAAGGCGGGACAAAACATAAGCTACGATCGAAAGGCGGAGGCCTCCTGCCTGGGACCCTCCGAACCTACTCCTGGTCGTCGGCCAACTCGTAGTAGTAGCCATCCTCGGGGTCGTAGTGGTAGTCGTCGGCGGGGGCAGCTGGCTCAGGGGCTCCGTCATCTGGTTGCTTCAACAGATATGGGGAGAAAAATAAAGCAAAGCAACCATGAGTACTCATTCGAAGTACTCAGCAAGCAAGGATCTACACTACATATGCAACATTATCAAAGGGAGGCTGTATATATGGACTAGGCTGCAGAAATGCCAGAATAGAGAGAGAAGGCCTAGTCCTATCGAAGACTAGCATCTTCAGCGGTCTTGCAGCATTAGAAGAGTGCAGATTAGCATCATGTAAAGTAGTAGTAGTGTTATCAACCTCGCCCAGAGATTCTTCCTCGACTCCCTGCGAGAAAGCAATCCCAGAGCCATACTATCCATTTCTCATCACAAGTATCCAGTTCTAGTTGTACCGATCGGGATACAACTCCGAGTGTCCGTTACCGTAGGACAGGCTATCGATAGATGTTTTCTTCCCTGCAGAGGTGCACCAACTTACCCACCACGCTCGCTTAACTCCGGCCGAACACACTTTACTGGGTCATGCCCAGCCTCGGCCAAACGATACGCCGCAAACCGACCTACACTTAACAGAGAGGTCAGCATGCCGGACTAAACCTATGCCCCCAGGGGTCTTGGGCCATCGCCCCGGACGCTCCTGCATGTTGCGTACACCGCCGGTGAGCAGACCTAGCCCCCCTTATACAAGTGCAGGGCGTTACCAGTCCAACCCAGCGTGTGCCGCTCCTTGCTGACGTCTATTAAGCTTTGGCTGATGTATATGATGCAGAACGCCCATACTATGCCCACGTGATGGTTAGTGCTATCAGGCCAGAGGCCCCTCGGATCAAATATCCAAATTATAGTGGATTAGGAGCGCGCGGTAACGAGCAGAGACTCACGATCGATGTGACCCCGTCGCCCCGTCTCGAGGACTTGCGGCAAGGGCTAAGAATGCTCGGCCACGCCTCGTAATTATCTCGCGGGCACCTTCCAGGTCAACCCGACTCCACATCACTCGCAAATATGCTCGCGCGGGTACCCCTCAGGGCCGACCCGTCTTTAGTAACATGGTTCAGTGTAAAGTCATCGTAACCATAGTAACCGTGTGTCTAACACCAAGGGAACCCTGAGGAATCACCCTCGATGGAATTCCACCTGATGTTTTCGTCAAGGTGAACGAAGGAGGAATCACCCTCGAGGTCCACTCTTGAGGAGTTGCACGACAGTGTCGTTATCAGGAGTGGAGAAGGAGGAATCACCCTCGATGACCATAACCGATGAACTAACCTACAAGGTTAACATCAGAGGTGCTGATGAGGTATCACCCTCGGCACCCGATAGTAACCCAGTAGCGTCGAGCAACTAAGGGGAAAGTAATGTGCGGTGCCGGGGCCTGGTCTTCGATCCTGTTGATCGGGTCTGCTGATAATCCAGCGGGGCAGTCGGGTCTAAGTGGGGGTCTCTGATGGGTCTCTACCCAGCCTAAGCTAAACATTTTAGGATAAGCAGGTAAGTAACAACAGCAGGTTAAAATAAACAGGCTATGCAGCAGAAATAGGATAAACAGTAACAACAACAACTTCTAATGCAAGCATAAGAGAGAGAAGAATAGGCGATATCGGTATGCTCAAAAAGGGGGGTGCTTGCCTGGAAGCTCTGCGGCAAGGGTCTGGTCGTCAACTATGTAGTCGTACTCCGGAGCTGCGTCGGCCTCGGGGTCTACGTCAGTGTCGGGGTCTAATGAGAGAGAAGAGGGGGAGGAAACTGATAAATACGCAGCAAACATATGCAACACAGAGTATGCCATGCCTACGGTGAAGTGCAGGGTTGCCTAAAGATTTGTCTAAGCCATTTTAGTTATTATAGGATTTAAGTAGGATTTGTTAACCAGTGTATATGCACTATTCATCTACCAGGAACGGGCGGAAGTTACGAGTTCACCTACGTAGAGGGTCCCGACATAGAAACAGATGGCACGATCAAATTCGTCTCGTCGTTCTGATCAACTTTCATGTAGAAAGTTTTTCGATCCGAACTACGGTTTATTTTCTACGAATTTTCTAAAGTTTTACTAAATTTTTGGAATTTATTTGATTTATCTAAATCAACATTATCTAGAATAGTAGAAATGATGTCAGCATGACGAAATGATGACATCAGCAGGGTCCAGTGGGACCCACTGGTCAGCCTCACAGTGGCTAATTAGTATTAACACTAATCTAACTACAGATTATTTAGAGGTGGGGTCTACTGGTTAGTGTCTAACTAGTGTTTAATTTAATTAATTAATTAACTAACTAATTTTCTTTTTATTTAAAATTTGTTTAGTCGTGCGGGACCCACATGTCAGTGAGTTGACCCAGTCAATGAGTCAACTGGGTCCGCCCGTCAGTGGCTCAGGGGGCCCCACACATCAGTGCCAGGTCAGCCTCGCCGGCGTCGGCGCCGGAATCACGCCGGAGACTGAATCTGCGGCGGCGCGGCCTCGGACCTCGTCGGAAAAAGCGCTCCGGCCGCCGTTTCGATCGGGACAAGGCGCATTCGAACGGCAACAACGTTCCGTGTCGATCTACGGCATCCACGTGAGCTAAAACGGTCGGAGAGAAACGTTATGACCTCGACGGCGTCGAGGTGTTTCAGGCGAGCTCCGAATCAGCGCTACATGGCACAAGCAGGCACGCGCGAGTTTGCTTTGAGCTCGTGGGGAGGAGCTGAGCACGTCGGATTAGTCAAACGGCCATGACGGCGACTAGGGCGACGGCTACGGGCGGCACGGCGGAGCAGCGCTCGGGCGGCAATGGCGGCGGCTACGAATGTGTGCGAGCTAAGGGAGAGGGGGAGGAGGAGCGGGAGCTCACCGAGCTCCTATAGGCATGCAAAGTGTGCTCGGGGCGGGCTCGACATGGCCGGATTCATCGCCGGAGTGTGTCGGGACCGAGGAGGAAGAATGCGTCGAGGGGCTCGGTGCAGCGCTTCCCAGCACCAACGGCTTGCACCAGACGAAGTGGAGCTCAACAGCGGTGCGCTACGACATCTTGGCGAGGCCGAACGGGGACGGTGGGCGCGGGATCGACGACGGTGGTGACTTTTGGCGAGGTGGGGAACGAGAGAGAGTGGGGCGCACGGGGGCGAATGGGTAGCAGCTAGGGTTCAAGGAAGGATGAGGGGGCTCGGGGCTGCTCTTAACGGCGTCGGGGACGGCTCGGATGGCCGGCGTGTGGAGATCGCCGGCGCGGGCGCGTGCGGTGGCGACAGCGAGGCAGAAGAGGATGATGGCCTGGCTGGGCTGGGACTGGTCGGCTGCTTCCTAGGCCGGGTAAGTGCACAGTGTAGTTAGGCCTTTTTCCTTTTCTCCTGTTTCTCTTTTCTGTTTCTGTTTTTATCTCTGTTTTATTTCTGTTTTGTAATTTCTTTAGCATTATTTCAATTTTGTAAATTATGAGCCTTGTCCATATAAATTCTAGGCAATATACCTCACTGCCAGAAAAAGGTTTAGGGGTAAATGGATTTCATTTGGATTTTTATTAAATGAAATGGGTTTACATAATATTGTTTTGGTACTGTTTCTTGAAGTTAGGGTCATTTAAATAATCCAGTTAATGTTTAACTTCTTTTTACAATTACTTTGGGAATATTTGCAACATGATGAACATTTTTGTTTTGCTGTTTGAAGAATTAATTATTTGACTTTGCTTTAAATATGAATTTGAAGTTGGATTTGGGACAAGTGGCAGATTGACTGAGTGATCATGGTAACATGGCCACTGTTAGAGGGAGATCACTGTAGTGTGATAGTGGGGATGTTACACTTTCAGGGAAGGCTGCCTCTATAAATAGCCACCCCGTTCCTGATGGAAATATGCCCTAGAGGCAATAATAAAATGATTATTATTATATTTTCTTAATCATGATAAAGGTTTATTATTCATGCTAGAATTGTATTGACCGGAAACTTAAATACATGTGTGGATACATAAAAAAATACCATGTCCCTAGTAAGCCTCTACTAGACTAGCTCGTTGATCAAAGATGGTTAAGGTTTCATAACCATAGACATGTGTTGTCATTTGATAACGGAATCACATCATTAGGAGAATGATGTGATGGACAAGACCCATCCTTTAGCTTAGCATATTGATCGTTCAGTTTATTGCTATTGCTTTCTTCATGTCAAATACATATTCCTTCTACTATGAGATTATGCAACTCCCGGATACCAGAGGAATACCTTGTGTGCTATCAAACGTCACAACGTAACTGGGTGATCATAAATATGCTCTACAGGTATCTCCGAAGGTGTTTGTTGAGTTGGCATAGATCGAGATTAGGATTTGTCACTCCGAGTATGGGAGAGGTATCTCTGAGCCCTCTCAGTAATACACATCATAAGAAGCCTTGCAAGCAAATGACTAATGAGTTAGTTATGAGATGATGTATTACGGAAAGAGTAAAGAGACTTGCCGGTAACGAGATTGAACTAGGTATGAAGATACCGACGATCGAATCTCGTGCAAGTAACATACCGATGGACAAAGGGAATTACGTATGTTGTCATAAGGTTCGACCGATAAAGATATTTGTAGAATATGTAGGAGCCAATATGGATATCCAGGTTCCGCTATTGGTTATTGATCTAAGAGGTGTCTCGATCATGTCTACGTAGTTCTCGAACCCGTAGGTCCGCACGCTTAACGTTCGTTGACGATATAGTATTATATGAGTTATGTATGTTGGTGACCGAATGTTGTTCGGAGTCCCGGATGAGATCACAGACATGACGAGGAGCTCCGGAATGGTCCAGAGGTATAGATTGATATATGGATAATAGTGTTTGGTCTCCAGAAGGGTTCCGGAATTCACTGGAAGGGGTTTCAGATGTTTCCCGAAATGTTCGGGTACGAGAACACTTTATTTGGGCCAGGGGTAAAGCCCACGAGGCTTTAGGAAGGTGCAAAAGGAGTTTTGCGGAGGCGAGGGGCTAGACGCCAGGAACCCTGGCGTCTAGGGGCTAAACGCCAAGAACCCTGGCGTCTAGGTCCCGGAGTCCGAGAAGGACTCTTGCCTTTCGGGCAAAACCGACTTTGAGGAGGCTTTTGCTCCAAGTTTCAACCCCAGGTCTTAATATATAAATAGAGGGGCAAGGCTAGCACCCAAGAGACATCAAGATTCACCAAGCCATGTGCCGGCAACCCCGTCCCCTCTAGTTTATCCTCCGTCTAGTTTCTGTCGTGCTTGGCGAAGCCCTGCGGAGATTGTTCTTCATCACCAATCGTCACCACGCCGTCGTGCTGCCGGAACTCATCTACTACTTCGCCCCTCTTGCTGGATCAAGAAGGCACGGACGTCATCGAGCTGAACGTGTGCTGAACGCGGAGGTGCCGTACGTTCGGTACTTGATCGGGACGGATCGTGAAGGTGTACGACTACATCAACCGCGTTGATAAGCGCTTCCGCTTAGCGATCTTCAAGGGTATGAATATGCTCTCCCCTCTCGTAGCTATGCATATCCATGGATAGAGCTTGCGTGTGCGTAGAATTTTTTTTGTTTTCCATGCAACGTTCCCCAACAATGGTATCAGAGCCAGGTCCATGCGTAGATGATATGCACGAGTAGAACACAAAGAGTTGTGGGCGGTGATAGTCATACTGCTTACCACCAATGTCTTATTTTGATTCGGCGGTATTGTGGGATGAAGCGGTCCGGACCAACCTTACGTGTCCACGTACATGAGGCCGGTTCCACCAATTGACATGCAACTAGTTTTGCATAAAGGTGGCTGGCGGGTGTCTATTTCTCCTACTTTAGTTGAATCGAATTTGACTACGGCCGGTCCTTGAAGAAGGTTAAAACAGCAAACTTGATAAATCACCGTTGTGGTTTTTGCGTAGGTAAGAACGGTTCTTGCTAGAAGCCCGTAGCAGCCACGCAAAACTTGCAACAACAAAGTAGAGGACGTCTAACTTGTTTTTGCAGGGCATGTTGTGATGTGATATGGTCAAGACGTGATGTGATATATGTTGATGTATGAGATGATCATGTTTTGTAATATCGACAACTTGCAGGAGCCTTAGCGTTGTCTCTTTATTGTATGAAGTGCAAGCGCCATGTAATTGCTTTACTTTATCACTATGCGTTAGCGATAGTTGTAGAAGCAATAGTTGGCGAGACGACCCCGACACGACGATGGAGATCAAGGTGTCGAGCCGGTGACGATGGAGATCATGACAATGCTTTGGAGATGGAGATCAAAAGCACAAGATGATGATGGCCATATCATGTCACATATTTTGATTGCATGTGATGTTTATCCTTTATGCATCTTATTTTGCTTAGAACGGTGGTAGCATTACAAGATGATCCCTTCACTAAATTTCAAGATAAAAGTGTTCTCCCCGAGTATGCACCGTTGCCAAAGTTCGTCGTTTCGAAGCACCACGTGATGATCGGGTGTGATAGACTCTACGTTCACATACAACGGGTGTAAGACAGTTTTGCACATGCAGAATACTTGGGTTAAACTTGACGAGCCTAGCATGTACAGACATGGTCTCGGAACACTGGAGACCGAAAGGTCAAATGTGAGTCATATAGTAGATATGATCAACATAGAGATGTTCACCATTGATGACTACCACATCTCACGTGATGATCGGACATGGGTTAGTTGATTTGGATCACGTATCACTTAGATAACTTGAGGGATGTTTATTTAAGTGGGAGCTCATTAGTAATTTGATTAATTGAACTTAATTTATCATGAACTTAGTCCTTATAGTATTTGCAAATTATGTTGTAGATCAATAGCTCGCGTTGTAGCTCCCCTATTTTTGATATGTTCCTAGAGAAAACTAAGTTGAAAGATGATAGTAGCAATGATGCGGACTAGGTCCGTGATTTGAGGATTATCCTCATTGCTGCACAGAAGAATTATGTCCTTAATGCACCGCTAGGTGACAGACCTATTGCAGGAGCAGATGCAGACGTTATGAACGTTTGGCAAGCTCGATATGATGACTACTTAATAGTTTAGTGCGCCATGCTTTACGGCTTAGAACCGGGACTTCAAAAACGTTTTGAACGCCACAGAGCATATGAGATGTTCCAAGAGCTGAAATTGGTATTTCAGACTCATGCCCGTGTCGAGAGGTATGAGACCTCTGACAAGTACTTTTCCTACAAGATGGAGGAGAATAGCTCAGCCAGTGAGCATGTGCTCAGAATGTCTAGGTACTACAATCGCTTGAATCAAGTGGGAGTTAATCTTCCAGATAAGATAGTGATTGACAGAGTTCTCTAGTCACTATCACCAAGCTACTAGAACTTAGTGATAAACTATAATATGCAAGGGACGACGAAAACGATTCCCGAGCTCTTCGCGATGCTGAAATCGGCGAAGGTAGAAATCAAGAAAGAGCATCAAGTGTTGATGGTTAACAAGACCACTAGTTTCAAGAAAAAGGGTAAAGAGAAAGAAAGGGAACTTCAAGAAGAATGACAAGCAAGTTGCCCATCCCATGAAGAAGCCCAAAGATGGACCTAAGCCTGAAACTAAGTGCTTCTACTGCAAAGGGAATGGTCACTAGAAGCGGAACTGCCCCAAATACTTGGCGGATAAGAAGGATGGCAAAGTGAACAAAGGTATATTTGATATACATGTGATTGATGTGTACCTTACTAGTGTTCATAGTAGCCCCTGGGTATTTGATGTCGGTTCAGTTGCTAAGATTAGTAACTCGAAACAGGAGTTGCAGAATAAACGGAGACTAGTAAAGGGCGAGGTGACGATGTGTGTTGGAAGTGTTTCCAAGATTGATATGATCACCATCGCACACTCCCTCTACCTTCGGAATTAGTGTTAAGCCTAAATAAATGTTATTTGGTGTTTGAGTTGAGCATGAATATGATTAGATCGTATTTATTGCAATACAGTTATTCATTTAATTCAGAGAATAATTGTTATTCTGTTTACATGACTAAAACCTTCTATGATCATACACCCAATGTGAATGGCTTATTGAATCTCGATCGTAGTGATACACATATTCATAATATTGATGCCAAAAGATGCAAAGTTGATAATGATAGTGCAACATACTTGTGGCACTGCCGTTTAGGTCATATTGGTGTAAAGCGCATGAAGAAACTCAATGTGGATGGACTTTTGAAATCACTTGATTATGAATCATTTGATACTTGCAAACCATGCCTCATGGGCAAGATGACTAAAACTCCATTCTCCGGAACAATGTAGCGAGCTAATGACTTATTGGAAATAATACATACCGATGTATGCGGTCCAATGAGTGTTGAAGCACGCGGCGGGTATCGTTATTTTCTGACCTTCACAGATGATTTGAGTAGGTATGGGTATATCTACTTGATGAAACACAAGTCTGAAACATTTGAAAAGTTCAAAGAATTTCAGAGTAAAGTGGAGAATCATCGTAACAAGAAAATAAAGTTTCTACGATCTGATCGCGGAGGCGAATATTTGAGTTACGAGTTTGGCCTTCATTTAAAACAATGTGGAATTGTTTCACAACTCACGCCACCTGGAACACCACAGCGTAATGGTGTGTCCGAACGTTGTAACCGTACTTTATTAGATATGGTGCGTTCTATGATGTCTCTTACCGATTTACCACTATCATTTTGGGGTTATGCATTAGAGACAGCCGCATTCACGTTAAATAGGGCACCGTCTAAATCCGTTGAGATGACACCATATGAACTGTGGTTTGGCAAGAAACCTAAGCTATCATTTCTTAAAAGTTTGGGGATGCGACGCTTATGTCAGAAAGGCTTCAGCCTGATAAGCTCAAGCCCAAAGCGGAGAAGTGCGTCTTCATATGATACCCGAAAAAAACTATTGGGTATACCTTCTACCACAGACCTGAAGGCAAAATCTTTGTTGCTAAGAATGGGTCCTTTCTAGAGAAGGAGTTTCTCTCGAAAGAAGTGAGTGGGAGGAAAGTAAAACTTGATGAGGTAATTGTACCTTCTCTCGAATTGGAAAGTAGCACATCACAGAAAACCGTTCCCGTGATGCCTACACCAACTAGAGAGGAAGCAAATGATAATGATCATGAAACTTCAGATCAAGTTACTACGGAACCTCGTAGGTCGACCAGAGCACGATCCGCACCAGAGTGGTACGGTAATCCTGTCCTGGAAGTCATGTTACTAGACCAAGTCGAACCTACGAACTATGAAGAAGCTATGATGAGCCCAGATTCTGATAAATGGCTTGAGGCCATGAAATCTGAGATAGGATCCATGTATGAGAACAAAGTATGGACTTTGGTGGACTTGCCCAATGATCGGCAAGCCATTGAGAATAAATGGATCTTCAAGAAGAAGATTGACGCTGATGGTAATGTTACTGTCTACAAAGCTCGACTTGTCGCGAAAGGTTTTCGACAAGTTCAAGGAGTTGACTACGATGAGACTTTCTCACCCGTAGCGATGCTTAAGTCTGTCCGAATCATGTTAGCAATTGCCGCATTTTATAATTATGAAATCTGGCAAATGGACGTCAAAACTGCATTCCTTAATGGATATCTTAAAGAAGAGTTGTATATGATGCAACCAGAAGGTTTTGTCGATCCTAAAGGTGCTAACAAAGTGTGCAAGCTCCAGCGATCCATCTATGGACTGGTGCAAGCATCTCGGAGTTGGAATATACGCTTTTATGAGGTTATCAAAGCATATGGTTTTATACAGACTTACGGTGAAGCCTGTATTTACAAGAAAGTAAGTGGGAGCTCTGTAGCATTTCTGATATTATATGTGGATGACATATTGCTGATTAGAAATGATATAGAATTTCTAGATAGCATAAAAGGATACTTGAATAAGAATTTTTCAATGAAACACCTCGGTGAAGCTGCTTACATATTGGGCATCAAGATCTGTAGAGATAGATCAAGACGCTTGATAAGACTTTCAATGAGTACATACCGTAACAAGATTTTGAAGGAGTTCAAAATGGATCAGTCAAAGAAGGAGTTCTTGCCTGTGTTGTAAGGTGAGAAGTTGAGTAAGACTCAAAGCCCGACCACGGCAGAAGAGAATGAAAGTCATTCCCTATGCCTCAGCCATAGGTTCTATAAAGTATACCATACTATGTACCAGACCTATTGTGTACCTTACCATGAGTTTGGCAGGGGGTACAATAGTGATCCAGGTGTAGATCACTGGACAACGGTCAAAATTATCCTTAGTTACCTAAGAGGACTAAGGAAATGTTTCTCGGTTATGGAGGTGATAAAGAGTTCGTCGTAAAGGGTTACGTCGATGCAAGTTTTGACACCGATTCGGATGACTCTGAGTCTCAAGCTGGATACATTTTGAAAGTGGGAGCAATTAGCTAGAGTAGCTCCATGCAGAACATTGTAGACATAGAAATTTGCAAAATACATACGGCTCTGAATGTGGCAGACCCGTTGACTAAACTTCTCTCACAAGCAAAACATGATCACATCTTAGTACTCTTTGAGTGTTAATCACTTGGCGATGTGAACTAGATTATTGACTCTAGTAAACTCTTTGGGTATTGGTCACATGGCGATGTGAACTATGGGTATTAATCACATGGCGATGTGAACTAGATTATTGACTCTAGTGCAAGTGGGAGACTGATGGAAATATGCCCTACAGGCAATAATAAAATGGTTATTATTATATTTCCTTAATCATGATAAAGGTTTATTATTCATGTTAGAATTGTATTGACTGGAAACTTAAATACATGTGTCGATACATAAACAAATACCGTGTCCCTTGTAAGCCTCTACTAGACTAGCTCGTTGATCAAAGATGGTTAAGGTTTCCTAACCATAGACATGTGTTGCCATTTGATAACGGGATCACATCATTAAGAGAATGATGTGATGGACAAGACCCATCCTTTAGCTTAGCATATTGACCGTTCAGTTTATTGCTATTGTTTTCTTCATGTCAAATACATATTCCTTCGACTATGAAATTATGCAACTCCGGATACAAGGATGGTATATCGCCGTATATTCGTCTTGGCCCATGTCTGGAGGAACAACTGGATGTCCGGCATACAAGGATGGGAGCTCCTATTTGCCGCATTCTGCGGCAAAAGGACGACCATTCGCACAGGACGCGCCCGACTGGGCTGAACAGGAGCTGGCGGTCAGACGGCAAAATGCGGAAAAAAAGAACGGCGCGCGCGAGGTGGGATTCGAACCATGGTTCTCTTGTTAGTGCACTAACCATGCTAGCCCGGCTACAGGATTTTGTTGACCAATACATAGCCTGATGTGTAAAGAAGTATGAGCAGCAGCGTAAACTGAACATTACTTAAGAAATTGCAACCAAAAGTTCAAATTTCAATCACCTTTTGGAGATTAAGGAATTTTGAGAAACACGAACAATTTCAAAATTTAGGGACATCTTATGAAACTGTAAAAAGAAATTCTAAAATTCTCGAACATTTTTCCAAAAAGTGAACATTTTTTGAATTTGTTCAAAAAACTGGAAAAAGGTACATCTTTTGAAATTCGAAAAAAAATTCTAAAACACTAAATATTTTTAAATTTTGAGAACATTTTTAAAAACACAAATATTTTTAAAAATTGCAGAACATTTTCCTAAAAACACGAACTTTTTTTGAATTGGTGATTTTTTTTAAAAGTAGAACAAATTTTGAAATCCTGAACCTTTTTTAAAACCCAAACCTTTTTGAATGGGTGAACAAAAATTTAAAACGGGAACAAATTTTTGAAATCCAGAACAAAATTTTGATACTGGGTGTAGTTTGAATATCCCGAACAATTTTGAAAATACGAACACTTTTTGTATATAAGAAAAAAATGTAAATAGAATCATTATTCTAAAACTTAAAAAAAAATCTAAAACACGAACATATTTTCTAAAGCGTGAACAATTTTTGAAACTTTGAACTTTTTTGAAAAATTGCGAACATTTTTCAAAATAATGATCAAATTTCAGAAACACAAATATATTTTCTAAAGCGGGAACAATTTTTCAAACTTTGAACATTTTTTGAAAAATTGCGAACATTTTTTAAACATGAACAATTTTTGAACTCCTGAAAAAATGGAGATTTTGAGGACAATTTTTGAAACACGAACATTTTTATAAATTTGTGAACATTTTTTTTTATAATGGGAACAATTTTTCAAATTTTGAACATTTATTGAAAAGTACAAAAGAATTTGAAAATCCTGGAAATTTTTTGGATTTATGAACAAAACAATAAAACGCAACGATTTTTAAAAAATTGAAGAAAAAAGTTGAAAATGAAAAATTAAAAAGAAAGGAAAGTGAAAAAAAGAAATAGAAACAAAAGAAAAATAAACAGAAAAGGGATTAGAAAAGAAAAAAAAGGAAAAAGAAAAACTAGAAAAAACAGAACTAGGAAAAAAACCGGATCATGAACCTGCTAGAAGTTTGCCAAAACCAGAAAAAACGGGCTGAGAACCTCTAGAAGGTTCCCAAAACCGGGGACCTTAAAGACTTAAACGGGCCGGCCCAGCTGGATCGATCCCTCGATCTCCCAAACCTCAACAGTTTGCCGCAACTTGCGGCGAATAGGAAATTCCCTCCTGGTCGGCGCTGCAAGCGTCGGTTAGCGCTAACAGCGCTCGCAGCGGGAGCTAGCGGGCCGGCCGAATCGAGGAGAAAAAACTGTAAAAAAAACCTAGTGGTATAACATGCAAAAACTGGGACTCGAACCCTTGACCTAAGGTATAGCAACATAACGCCCGAACCACCAAACCAAGATGCCAAGCTTGTCAACTACCAGAAACGAGGTATATTTGACCCTTCCTCTAGAGATATATTATATACCCAGAGTTAATTACTTGAAAAAGGAATTCACAAAAAAAACCACGAATTCTGAAAAAAGGTTCGTGAAAAATGGAAAAAGATCATCAATTTCGAAAAAACCTTCATCCATTTTGAAAAAAGTTCACAAATTTGAAAAAAAGTTCACTGTTTTCGAAGAAAAGTTTGTCGAATTTGAAAAAAGTTCATCAAATTTCAAAAAAAGTTCATGGATTTTGAAAAAAAAGTTCATTGAATTGAAAAAAAGTTCATCGATTTTCAAAAAAAGTTCATGGATTTCGAAAAAAAGTTCATCGATTTGAAAAAATTTCATCAACTTTTTTAAAAAATCATTGATTTGAAGAAAACATTCACGTATTTGCGAACAGTTCATCGAACCTGTAAGAAGAAGAAAAAACAGAAAACGAAAAAGGAAAAAAGGAAAAACGGAAAAAAAGGAAAAGGAACAAATAAAAGACGAGAAAGATAAATGTTCCAGATACTAGTCGTTGGTGCGTTGGTTAGACCAGCTTACCTGTATGCGGGAGGTCTCGTTTTCGATCTACAAACGACACTGTTTTTGCGAATTAAGACAAAAAACAAACAATAATGGGCCGAGCCCAGTTAAAGCGGCTGCAGGCGCCGGTTAGCAGAAAACCGAAGAAACTGGCGCCTGCAGCGCCAAATAGGTTTTGCCTACAGGGATTATTTGGATCCGATAGCCAAAACGCCGGGTCCAAGTCTTATTTTTTTTCCTTCTCCGGTGTTTCAAGTTCTGCCCCGGTCTGAGCCAACTTTGCACCCTAACTTGGATGACATTCAATATCATAATCACACTTCAGCAACTGCGAAATACAAAAAAAACAAACAATAATGGGCCGAGCCCAGTTAAAGCGGCTGCAGGCGCCGGTTAGCAGAAAACCGAAGAAACCGGCGCCTGCAGCTCCAAATAGGTTTTGCCTACAAGGATTATTTGGATCCGATAGCCAAAACGCCGGGTCCAAGTCTTTTTTTTTTCTTCTCCGGTGTTTCAAGTTCTGCCCAGGTCTGAGCCAACTTTGCACCCTAACTTGGATGACATTTAATATCATAATCACACTTCATCAACTGCGAAATACAAGCTTACATATACAAGTCTTACAACACCATACACGTGCAATCAGCAGTCATCGAAGCACCTGCTTACAACAGTAGCTTATAAAATACAAGTTTCACATGGCATAAGCCTCTATCTCTGAGTTTCAGAACATAATAGGCGGCATTTTGCTTAAAACGTCTCACAAGCTCCACAACAAGCACAAATCCGTCTCAACATAATCACTTTCTTCAAAAGGGTTGAAGTTGGGATCCTCCAAGCAATTTGATTTAGAACATTACGAAATTAGAATACTCGGTGTCATCCTTAGCTGGTTTACGACATTTAGCGAGGGTAAGTACATTTCCAAAAGACAATAAGAAAACAATAATCTGAAAACTAAATATTTTGATATGCAGGCATGGCAGAAGGCACGTCGATGCATGTATGCTTCAAGTTATTTACATTGCACAGTTCTAATTTCTTTTACAGCGATCTAGAAAAATGAAACTAAAAGCGAACTCTTAAATTCAAAATTACATGCAAATGTGCCCAAAATCCATACCAGCCAATAATCACATCATCAATCAACCAAAATATGTGAATCTTATTCGATTATATTTGTTGGGACCATTTATGAAAATTCTGGTTTAATTTAATCTATTGATCACACTGTGAAGTCTGAAGCATTAAAATCAAATACATTAGAGAACAGGAGCAAATCATCTTGATATAAAGACCATCGCCAAACTTCTAAATAGCTACTTGGAACAATTTATGTGGTTCATTTTCCTAGGAATATACACTAAACATAGCACCTCAATTGTTGTATTTTTACTTGTCCTGAATTTTTCGATCACAATGTTCCAAAAAGGGCCCGAGAGCTATCATACCACCCTAAAAAAAATAGAAGCAGTTTAGATTGTTTTTTTTTTGCGGGAAAAACTTTTGATCTATTCATTATATGTCATGGCAGTACAATACTCTGAATATATGCCACTGAAAACTTCACTCTCTCGAATATGCCACTGAAATTTTGAAAAGAGTGCATACTCTATATACATGCCAATTAATGTATGGTATTTATATGTTCCATCGAGATCTTTCTGGATTTAACTAGATCGTGAGATTCTATATGCACGTAATCGATAAGATCACTTCAGTTCACGTGTTCTCAAACTACCCCAATGATTTGATAGTGAAAAGGCCTAAATTTCAAATTGTTGTGGAAAATATCAAAATAATTCGCAAAGATAGAAACGAAAACGTTTGCTATTTTTAGTATACGCTAGCATGCATGTGAGTGTTTTTTTACTACTAGAGAATGCAAAGTAAGATCATTAAAAAACGAAATGCCAGAAACCAAAATTTCCCTAGAGCCGACGAAGTAGTATTTGGAAGGAGAGAAGTAATATGTTGAATAGTTTTTTTTTTAGAAAAGGAGGATGACCCCCGGCCTCTGCATCTGGGAGATGCATAGGGCCACTTTATTAATTATTCTCGAGGACCTTACAAAGTATTACAACAATATGCCTGAAACCGCCATCTTGGCAACATATGCCACTACTCCTATCCATATGATGAAGGAGTGCTAGCTGGGCCAAATACCCAGACCAGTCACCTAAACCTATCATCAAAAGCCGGAAGCCTCAGCCGAGCCACATACCGGGTCCGGGGCACAAACCGGTCTGACGCACTCACATGTTGAATAGTTTGACAAGTTTTTGCAATTACCTTGAGCTTGCCATGCCTCCCGGATGAAAGGGATGCGCAGAATAATGGATAAGACCCTGACGTGCGTGACGAACTCACCACCAGTGGTCAGATTCTTGATGTGGAATACCGCCTCGCAGTTCTGCGCCAGGAAGCAAAGCATCTCAGTCCACACCGTGGCGATGAGCTCCCATCGTTCGGCTGGGCGCGTGATCTTGAGCAGCTCCTTGGCCGCATCACTGGCACGGAGGGTGAAAAACCCATGCCCCTCGTACCCATACAGGACGACCTTGCTCTGCTCCAGGCGCCCGCCGGAGAAACGTTGGTGAGCGAGGGCTTTCCTTACGTCCCGCCGGAGCTTACCGAACTCGAAATGCCCATTGCTTCCGTTCTTGACGCCGCACTTCCCGACGAGGTACAGGACGTACTCGGACAGCTGCCTGCTCATGTCCCTGTGCACGGAGGAGCTGTCCTTGCCGTTGTCGTTGGTGGTGTAGAGGCACATCTCGGTGGTCATATGCCACATGAGGACGATCGCCGCAACAGTTCCGCCCTCCAGGTTGAGCTTCTTCTGATCCACCGACCTTCCTTCCTCCGTCGCCTCCAGCGCCCATCTCGCCCACTGGCCGCTGAACGTGCCGAAGTCCCACTTCCAGTACTCCGTCACGTGCTTAGTCGTCCCTATGTCCAGCAGCTTCGTGAAGAGGAACTTCTTGATGTCAGGAGAGACTTGGACGTGCGTGACGTCAGACACAAGGCCAACCTTGCGCAGAGCCCACACGAAGAAATTAGCTTGCTTCTCATGGATGCACTCGCCGATCAGGTTGTACTGTGCCATCTGCCCTGACCACAACCCTTTGCCCAGTGGATTCACGAGCTTGGTCAGGTTGAACATTACACGCTTTCCAAGGAATCCATCTTTCCCGAAGGGGCTTCGTCCAGGCAGGTACGGCCAGAACGAGGACATGATCATGAAGGTGGACGATAAGTCCAGTGCGACTGCACCAGCTAGCAGCACATATGACACCACGACATCGGCTCTCACGTCGCCGGCGAACTGCCCATGCAGGTCGGCCTTGAGGAACAGCACCAGCGCCGCGGTGGTTGCGCCAAACGTGACGAGCCGCTCGACTCCGCTGTTGACCAGGTTGAGGTGATACTGGAGCACTCCATACTTGTGTACATGAAGTCATAGACGAGCGAGAGCTGGATCTCGGCCAACTTGTATCCGATCTGCTGCCGGAGCTCTGGATTCTCCTGGCCTCTCAACTTCCGGATGGCGCGGTCGATGGTGTCGCCCTTGTTCCACATCAAGAAAGGGGTCATGTCTGTCAAGAAATCCAACCATATGCGGATCCCCTTCCCGGCCACATCCACAAGGCCCTCGTAGTCTACCCTGCCCCGACTGTCGCGTGACAGAAAATCGTAGAGCCTCTGGAAATAGGACTCTGAGTCCTCAAGGACATTACTCTCTACGTTGAGCACATAGTCCGACATGGAGATGCTGCCGGGCGTCTGTCGTCGCCGGCGTGCTCTCTCTGACGAACTCTCACTCTCTCTGTAGCTGAAAGAAGGATGACAAGAGATTTTTGTGCCGCGCATATTTCCTGCGGCTTTTCTGTTTTCTCCTTATTCCTTATAACTTGAGCTACATGCAAACTAAGCTAAACAGCTGATCCTACACTTCCGCCACTCCCAGCACGCACAACGTGCCATCCCACGTTGAACTGGTAGTGGCCAGTGCCCCGGGCTGCCTAGCGCACGACGCGGGCTACACACACACACGCAGCTATGCAACATGCCCATGGCATGTACACGTACAAGGGAAAAAAAAACATGCACCTAAACTGTCTATGACACGAATGAATGCTAACAAACCACCCCCTCAGTCGTGGCTTGCTCCTTTCACGTCGACGACGCCGAGCTTCTCTCTGAACTCAACGAACTTTGCACGCCCGAGCGACTTGGTCAGAAGATCAGCAACCTGTTCCTCAGTCCTCACGTGCTGAACATCGATCCTCTTCTCCTCGACGCACTCGCGTATGAAATGATAGCGAGTGTCGATATGCTTGCTCCGGTCATGGTGAACCGGATTCTTGCACAGCGCGATCGCGGACTTGTTGTCGACGAGGAGCTTGGCCTCCATGGGTGCTTCGCCTTGGAGCTCTCCGACAAGCCGGCCGAGCCACACACCATGGCAGGCGGCCGTGGCTGCTGCAATATACTCGGCCTCGCACGACGAGAGAGCCACCGTCTTCTGCTTCTGTGATGCCCAAATCACGCAGCTGGTGCCGAAGAAGAAAGCTGTGCGGGTGGTGCTCTTGCGGTCATCCGGATCACCAGCGAAGTCACTGTCGCTGTAGCCCACCACCCGTGGACGCGACGAACCATGCTGCTCATAGCGACAGCCGTACGTCGCCGTGCCGCTGACGTACCTCAGTATGTGCCTCACAGCCGCCATGGGCAGAGCTGTTGGAGCTTCCATGTAGCAGCTGACGAGGCCAACAGCGTAGCAGATGTCCGGCCGTGTGTTCACCAAGTACCGCAAGCTCCCAACGATGCTCCGGTACTCGGTGGGATCGACGGCGTCGCTGCCGTCGTTCTTCATCAGCTTCAACCTGTTCTCCATCGGCGTGTGGCGAGGGTTGCAGCCCTCCAGGCCTGCGTACTTGACGATCTTCCGCGCGTAGCTGCTCTGGCACAGAGTGATCGCCTCCTCGGTCTGATTCACCTCGATGCCGAGGTAATATGAGAGGAGGCCCAGATCGCTCATGCTGTACATCCCCTTCATCTGCTCCTTGAACTCGACGATGTCGGACGCGCGGGAGCCGGTGATGATCAAGTCATCAACGTACACCCCCACGATCAGGAAGCCGTTCTCCTTCGCCCTCCTGTAGACCGCGTGCTCCAAGGGACTCCGCTCGAAGCCGAGCTCCACCAGCGAGCTGTCCAACTTCGCGTTCCATGCGCGGGGAGCTTGATGAAGCCCATACACCGCCTTGCGCAGCTTGAGCACCATGTGCTTGTTCTTGTCGTCGATGTAGCCCGGCGGCTGCCGGACATACACTTCCTCGGCGAGGTCTCCGTTCAAAAACGCGGACTTGACGTCCATGTGATGAACTTCCTAGCCGCCCCGAGCAGCGAGCGCGATGAGCACCCGCACAGACTCCATGCGTGCCACGGGTGCAAACACCTCGTCGAAGTCGACTCCTGGTTTCTGTGAATAGCCTTTTGCAACTAAACGATCTTTGTGCTTAATCACATTACCTTGTGGGTCCTTTTTCACCTTAAATACCCACTTTAGCCCGATCGCATGCTGCCCTGGAGGAAGACTGATGAGCTCCCAAGTCTGGTTGTCCTTTATGCAGTTCATCTCCTTGTCCATGGCACGCTTCCAGCACGCCTCTTTCAACGCCAGATCGACACTGGCCGGCTCCTCGGCTGCCACGAGACACAACCCGCTGTACTCCAGCTCGTACGGGTCGATGTTGTCGATCAGCTCCTCATACGCGCGGTAGCGGAGCGGCAACCCCTCGGAGTCGTAAGACTCGCCGGTGGGAGGCGTGACAAACGCCGGCTCGTTTGGTGCAGCTGGTGTAGAAGGGGACATCGTACACGGCTCTCCTGGTGTCGCCGGTGTCACGCTGCCGCTCCCCGCCTCGCTCGCGGGGCCGTCGTCGAAGGGCGCGGTGACCGTGTGCTCCACGGTGAAAGTGCTCGGTGCAGCATGTGTCGCGGCTGCGACAACATCAGTAGGCGCCGTCTCCCAGCTCCATGGCCTACCCTCGTCGAAGAAGACGTCGCGGGTGACGTGCAGCTTGTGCGTTGCCGGATCATAGACCCGATATGCCTTGCTGCCGTCCTCGTACCCCACGAACACCATTAGCGCCGCTCTGTCCGAGAGCTTTGTGACGCCCGGCCCGACCTTCTTCACGAATGCGGTGCAGCCGAATGTGCGCAGGTAGGAGACGTCCGGCTTCCGTCCATGCCACGCTTCGTATGGCGTGACACCGCAGAGCGCACGCGTCGGCGCCCGGTTCAGAATATGCACGGCGGTCTTCACCGCCTCGCCCCAGAAGCGCGCCGGAACCTGCATAGACTTGAGCAGGCTTCTCGCCATCTCCACCACCGTCTGGTTGCGGCGCTCTACCACTCCGTTTTGCTGTGGAGAGTAGGGAGCCGTCGTGTACCGCTTGATGCCGTTTTCGTCGCAGTAGCTTCTGAACTCCAGCGAGTTGAACTCGCCGCCGCGATCACTCCGGAACGCCCTCAGCTTCACTTGGTGCTCCGTCTCGGCGAGCGCCTTGATCTTGCAGAAGAAGCGAAAGGCCTCGTCCTTGGTGCGCAGCATCTCGACCCACATAAAACGGCTGTAGTCGTCGACGATCAGCAAGAAGAACCGATTCCCGCTCGGTGTCGCCGGCGAGATGGGGCCACACAAGTCTCCGTGGACGAGCTCTAGCCCCTGCTCCGCACGATATGAGGATGCGCGCGGGAACGGAGCCCTGTGCATCTTGGTGATGGCGCACCCGTCGCACAGCTACTGCTCCCGATCAAGCACGGGCATGCCGGTGACCATGTCCCGCGCGGCGAGGTCGTGCAGGGCACGAATGTGCAGGTGCCCGTAGCGCACATGCCAGCGCCACGGGGCGTCGTCCGCCTTCCCAAGGAGGCAGACGGGGGAGGTGATCTGTAGCTGCAACTTGTACAGGCGATTGGGTGATCGCCTCACCCTCGCCAGCAGCATGCGCTCGACGTCGAAGATGCACATCTCGCCGGCCTCAACCACGGTCTTGCATCCCACCTCATCAAGTTGTCCTAGACTTATAATATTACTTTGCAGTCTGGGAATCAAGTATACCTCTGTGAGGACGCGGTGTGCTTGGTTCTTGCATATGAACATGACGGAGCCTTTCCCGCGGATGTCGACGGCCGAGCCGTCCCCAAACTTGACGGTTCCAGTGATGCACTCGTCGAGAGAGGAGAACATGTCGCGGTCGCCCGTCATGTGATTGCTGGCCCCCGTATCGAGGTACCACACACCAGGAGGGCTCGCCTTGGGGATCACCTTCTCTTCGTTCAGGTTGACCTGCTCGTGCGCCGGCTCGTTGGTGATCTGCACCAGGCCAGCGTGCACTGCCATCAGCAGAGCCGGCTGCTCCTCGGCAGCCTGCGTGAGGTTGGCCTCCTCCTTGTGCTCTCGCTTAGGCTTGCGGCAGTCCCGGGCCATGTGCCCCTGAATCCCAGAGTTGTGGCAAGTTCCCTTGAACCGATGGCCGCCGCCCGACGAGCCCTGCCCGCCGCTGCTGGACGTGCCGCCGTCCTTGCTCTTGCCGCCGCGTTGACCATTTCCACGACCGCCGCCACGGCCGCCTCTCCCCGACGGCTTGCCGCGGGATGGCCCCTCACCAGGAGCCTGCTGTTTGGAGCGCGCCTGCCACTCCTCGTAGGTGAGCATCAACTGCCCACCGGCGCCGCCGGTGCTCCCGTGGTCGAAGCGCTCCTCCACGGCCTTGAGGCGCCCTGTCAAATCTTCAATACTTAAAGTAGAGAGATCAACCAGCGTCTCGATGGACACGGCAATTTGTGCGTAGCGCGGCGGAACCACGCGGAGGAACTTGCGGACCGCCTTCTCCTTGGTGACCTTGTCGCCGAGGACGTTAAGGTTGGTGATCATGGATCCCAACCGCATCGCGAAGTCGTCCACCGACTCACCGTCGCGGAACTGGATGGTCTCGAATTCCCGAGCCAAAGACTGCGCCTTGGCCGCGCGAACCCGGTCACCGCCGATGCGCATGGTGGCGATCGCGTCCCACGCCGCCTTCGCCGTCGGCTTGACGGCCAGCGTCCCCAACATCTCGGGCGGCACCGCACCAAGGATGGCCTCCAGCGCCATGCGGTCCTCGTGGAAGTCGACGTCGCCGTGCTCGACGGCGTCCCAGTAGCCTCGCGCCTCCAGCTTCACTTTCATGAGCAGAGACCAGTCGTTGTAGTTCGTCTTCGTGAGCATCGGCCAGCTCACCGATCCGGACTCCCGGATCACCTTCTGCACCACAGGCGCCGCGAGCTCCCGCCCGCGCGCCGTACGGCTCCGCCCGCGCCTCCGCGGCGGCCAGCGTGACGGGGACCGTGAACGCGGCGGCGTCTTCGACCCGGAGCCGCCCGCGCTGGTCCCGTCGGCTGGTGCCTTGCTGCCGGCCGCCTTGCCGCCAGCCGCCTTGCTGCCGGCCATGTCCGCAGGATGTCGACGGGGCTCTGATGCCACTTGTTGTCGCCGGCGTGCTCTCTCTCTCTCGATCAAGACGAACTCTCGCTCTCTCTGTAACTGAAAGAAGGATGACAAGAGATTTTTGTGCCGCGCACACTTCCTGCGGCTTTTCTGTTTTCTCCTTATTCCTTATAATTTGAGCTACATGCAAACTAAGCTAAACAGCTGATCCTACACTTCCGCCACTCCCAGCACGCACAACGTGCCATCCCACGTTGAACTGGTAGTGGCTAGTGCCCCGGGCTGCCTAGTGCACAACCCGGGCTACACACACACGCAGCTATGCAACATGCCCATGGCATGTACACGTATAAGGGAAAAAAAAACATGCACCTAAACTGTCTATGACACGAATGAATGCTAACAGCGTCATGGAGCTGCCCGTGGTCATCAGCGCCCATGACCTCTCCGCGTATTTGATTGTCCCGGCAATGAACATGAGCACCACGGGCGCCATAAGCTGCTTGGTGCTGACCACGTGCCATGACTTGGTGACGATGTAGATGGACATCATGACCTGCGAGACGAGGCTCAGGAGGTGGCGCTTCCACAGCAAGGTGTCCTCCGTGGAGAATGCCGTGATCGTCTCCTGCCCTCCCAGGTGGAGCAGCAGGAAGGGCGTCCAGAAGAGCAGGAGCTGGTGGCGAGGGTCATCGAGGTGGAGCGTCAGGCGGCCGAGGGTGAAGGTTGCGACGTAGTCGGCCAGCAGGTACGCAACCCACAGAAGCAAGCTGAGGGCGCTGGACCTGCGGCGCTTCCGCATGCCTGGGAAAAAGAGGAGGAAGACTTGCAAGGAGAAGCTCGCCAGCACCAGGCATTTGGATCTCCCACTGGTTCCATAGCTGCTGGGCACCGGGCAATGAGATGATCGACGTGCCGTGAGCCCGTGAGTAGTGTTCCTGATAAAAAAAATTAATCAATTCTTTTTTTTTTGCGAAAAAAAAATTTAATCAATTCAACACAGATGATCGGTACTACGCTGCAGTCTGGCACGTATATATCTGAGAATGAAATTAATTTATCTATACATTGATTAATTTATTCACTAGTCGTCAGGAGCACGGGCTAGAAATTTTAAAATATTTAGAATATTGTACATATAAACTTTCTATAAGTACTGTTCACTTTAAATCTTGTAGATTTTTTAAGTATGAATTATTTATAAATATTTTTACTACCTATTTTTTTGCGAGCTATTTTAATAACGTACAAAATATTATGTTGCCTACTTCTTATCGATATACTTAAAACATAGTGGATAGCTTTTTGCCACCAAAAAAAATGGTGAAAGCATTATATATTTAATGGCTACTAACGCTACCAATTACTAAGTACATATGAAGATGTATTTTTTAACATTATTGTTATATATCATCTAAGATTTTTCTCTTTACCAATTCCAATTGGCAGAACTACTCCATGCTTCCAGATGCATACGTGTGATTACAATATTTCAGCAGAAAAAACGTGGCATACAACAATTCTCCTAGCAGTCAAAAGTTCAACATGCCGATGCCAGTGAGCTGCGCGCCTCTCTATGAGTCGCCGCCCAGTTCAAACTTGTCCTTGTACTTTTAAAATATTTGGATGAATTTTGTACTTCTTGAAGTTTGTTTTTGAACTCATGGAAGCCTTTGTCTTTTCAATAATTTCCTACATTAATTTTTATTAATCTTCTTTTACTTGGACTATAACGATCTGGAAGCGATCCTTATATTTTAAAATTTGAACATTAAAATTTTGAAGCTTGCTTGAATATTTTTAGGCTGGCCATTACATTTTAGAAGCTCGCCATTTCGTTGGCTAAAGTTTCCCCTTAACTATTGGATGCCAATATTATTTTGAATTTGATCCTTCTAACATCTTAACTGAGCCATCAACAAAAGTAATGATGATGATTTTCTTTAGGGGATGACTGCTAAGCTGGTATCGTAGCCCATGACAAATAGATTTATCCAGTTGACCCCTATGCCACAATTTATTAGAACTTAAGCATATCCTTCCTTTTGGGTACTATTAATTGATTTTTTTATTAAATAAGTTATTTCACGTTGTTATGCACTTATTCCTTAAATATTTTAAATATGAGAGTCTTCATGCTCCGACTTCCGAAATTACCGGTTTCTGATGCATTTGCATGATTTGGACAATTTGATTATTATTTTATATAATATAGGATTTTCATTAATTTTTTGCAAAATAGATTTAGGTCTTTTCAACATAAATTTTTTATATTTTCACAAAACACTATGTGTGTGTCACATAGGAATTTCACAGTATATACGTGGCTGTGATTTCTGGACGTTATTGGTATAGTACATACATACATGCTTTGTGGTTGTGTGCGTGGTGATGTTTTTCTTTTTGGCGTGTGGTTGTGTGTGTGATGATTTATGGATGAGAAAAATTAGTTAAGGTACCCTAGATGTACGCAAAACACACTGAAGTATTGTACGCGCAGATTTTTTGGAAAGAGAGCATCGTTTGACCCTGTACGTATTGCTAGCTATGTCATGTATGTTTGGGTATATTTATCTGTACGTCTGATAAAAAAACTCGTTTGATCGGTGATACACGTATTGCTAGCTATGTCATGTATGGATGGGTATATTTATCTGTACATTCGATGGATTTTTTTTTTCATATGTATGTTTCTGGATAAAAGAATACTTTAGTTTGTTATAGGTGATTTTAGTTTGCACTTTTCCTTTCATAGTGAAACACGCACATGCACTTTTGTGCCGACCAGATCTTCTTTAAATGTACGGGCTGTTCCCATATCTATACGCAGAATTAAGATATCTCATTTAACCTTCGTTAAAACAAACTGGTTTCATTTTCCTTAAAAAAACTCATTTAATCCTATAGCCGGGGCGACTTTTTCCTACCCTAGCCGCCGCCACCACCAGGCGACTAGGGAGGCGATCTCTTTCCTCCGATCTCCACCGGCCGGGGCGCTGGCCCCCTCTCCCTTCGGCTGCTCCGGCGGCAGGAGGGAGGGGGGACCCCGTTCCTCCGCTCTGTAGTTAGGTTTTGGATTTGTAGGTCGTGGTGCGTCGTTGAGGTGGTGGGAGCGGCGCCCGGATGAATAAATCTGCCTCAACTCCACTCCCACACCGGCGGTGCCCTTCATGGCGGCGTCTCGGAGTTGATGGCATCGTGTCTCTGCCGATCTCTCAGATCGGCAGCGTTAGGGTTCATGGATGGTGTTGGCGAGGCAGCGGCGGCGACTCCATCAGGTGTGTCTCTCCTTCTGCTCTGTCCCCGTTGCTATGGCGTTGTCTCCGACGTCATGGTGGAGCAGGGAGGTTTTGTCGTTCAGGAGTACGCGCAAGCGGTTGTCTACGCAAGTGACAGCTGGAAGATGGAGTATCTTGTGCTGGGTCTGTGGTCGAAGGCTGACAGTTCTGGTTTCCTCCTCCGATGTCGTCGTCATGCGGGGGTGTCAGTTCTGAAGTTCGATGGCATGTCCGGGGACATGTTGCCCCGGTCTGATTCTTTCAACGGCTATGATTTTGCTTCTGGCAAACTACTTTGGAGGTCCGTAAAGCTGCTGATCGGCGATGGAGCCACGACGAGCTTGGGTGAAGAGGTGATCTGTCTTTTTACCCTTTGGTGGCCGCTTTGGTGGTGTCGAAGGAAAGGGACAGGCGCTGGTATTTTGCATAGGATTTTCCTATCTTTTCAGTCTTGTATGGCCGGTGCTTACGTGCCTTGTAACTTGATCTTTATTCTATATAAATGAGACACGTATTACCATGAAAAAAAAAGATCTAATGGATATATGTATGTAGTTTTTAAGGTTTAACATGGAGACTCGTATGGTGCCTCCAATTAGTAAATATAAAATATAAGATTAGAGAATGAAGGCAGTGCCTTATATTCTTTTTTTAGAAACACAATACAAAGCGCACACACTCCTATTACACACCCACACTCATCCATATAAATGCACGCACACTAACCCTATGAGCATATCTGAGAGACTAAATCAGCAGATCTTGAGATTGACAAAGTCGCTACAGACGCCTCGTAGTTGATGGACACATCATACCATTCAAAGAGTAACGCCGAAAAGGTTGAAATAAATTCAGAAATATATAGTACAAATGCAGACATCCATACACATGTATGCATGCTCACTACTATGAACGCATGCATGCATGCATAGCCTATCCTTATGAGCACCTCCAAAAGAGTGAGCCGACAAATTTTCTGCTTGACAAAGTTATCATAGGCGCCTCATAATCAACGGGAACATCTCCTCCCACTTAACGAGCATCGCCGGGAAGGCTGGAACGAATTTAGGAAAATGCAAGCATCCGTGCGAACTTTAAGCCACTAAGACTTGAATCCCGGTGGCCTGGTTCCACAACAAAGGAACCAAGCCATCTGAGCTACGCTCGATTAACTAAGCTTCTGGTTCTAAAGCATCAAGGATAACTATCCATGGAGATATATACAACAAGCAAAGTTATCATAGGATCCAGATGATTATTTTTTTTAGTCATGTGGCGTATAACATTTATGATGTACTATTGTGTTGGATTTTCTGGGCCTCGCCTAGTTGAAACTATGAAATCTCAAGTGCCCATTTGACTTGCATGGTCGGTGGGTAAGTTTACTACTCCCTACTAAAGTTGTACTAAAATTGCGTCAATTAATTTGGATCGAAGGGAGTACCATATTGTTAGTTGTGGAAGAGTGGCATCAATATAAGGTGAGTTGTTATGGCACTCCTTTTAACATGGGTAAAGAGAGAAATGAAGCACACCCACTTACTAACTCACTCACTCCACACACACTACGCAAGTTCAACACCATGGATGATGAAGATGTTGCACCAGAGTTTCTGGTGAACCTGTATGCTCTAATCTTCTCTCTCTTCACATGCTCTTTTAGTCCATATGAGTATCTTCTAGATGTTCCTAGTATGTTGTATGCGATTTTCCATGTCAATAACCAGGTAGTGATGTTAATCTTGATTAATCTTAACCAAAAATTGCTTAGCTTCCTAACAATCTAGAAACCTTATGTGTTTAAGAAATTTTCGTTGACTCACTTTGCTATGTGCTCACTTAAAAAGGTGACATACCAAAAGCATCATGTGCCTCACTGCTATGAACGTGTGTTGGGTTTCCGCTGGCACTCCGAGGGGATCGCTTAGTCCTCAATAGGATAAAGCATTCTAGGAGGCCACTGCAACCTTGTTGGTGCCGTGACAAGTGTGCTTGGTGACATGTTGGTTGATGCATATTTTCATATGCAGGATGCCAAATGACTGCGGGATGCACTTGATGGAGTGTTGGCATCACTGGTATTGGTGGTGAACTATAATACTACAGAGGAGTTCAATGACTACAAAATGGTTGAGAACAACTACTTGGTCGAACAAGCTCATGAGTTGTAGTGGATGTCAAAAGGAACTCGAGCTCCCTAATTGTGTGTTATCCAACAAGTTTGTTGTCGGGAGCATTGTTTGTAAGTTTCCTCTTGCATGAAGGAACTTTGCTACTTCTTTGAAACACCGTAGGCAAGAGATCTCTATTGAGAGTCTCATTGGATCTTTTTATATTGAAGAGAAGGCAAGGGAAAAGGTCACATGAGCTAAAGGAACATAGAGATGTTCTACTGCCAATGTAGTGCAGAAAAATGCCCACAATTCCGTGGGAAAGAACAAAATCTCCAACACTAGCAACTTCACGAAGAGGAAATAGGCCCGAAAAGGGAACCACAACGAGAAGGAGACGGATCCTTGCTAGGTTTGTGGTGTGGCGGATCATTGGGCTTCTCAATGTCCAAACCACCATGGCTAGAAAAAGGATTTTGGATAGAGTTCAAAATCTATCAAAACGATCATTGGCAATATTGAAGCGGTAGCATCTTAGGTATGGTAATTTACCTACTGTTCTTTTAGTTTGTCAATCTACGGATTGGTAGGTTGAAACCGGTGCTAATATTCATGTGTGTGCTGGAAAAAATCTTTGTTTACCTCTTATCAGGCAGCCCGAGATATTGTGTATGTATGGATTTTTTTTTTGGAAAGGGCTATGAATGTGGAGGTTTGTTTTGTCACTCTTTATTGGGCCTCTGTAACAAAGTTGTGAACCATGTATGCACTAGTGCTGATTAGACTAATGTTTGGCTTTCATAACTTTGTCACATAAATTTCAGTTGCATGACTCGGCTAGTTAGTATGAGCTTAGTTCCAAATTTCATCTTAGTTGTGACGACCCCGGCTTAATCGTGCACTAACCATACACGCAAATGCACATGATCAAGCCTAAGGACTCACTTGAAGATATCACAACACAACTCTAAAACATAAATAAAGTCATACAAGCTTTATATTACAAGCCAGGGCCTCGAGGGCTCGAATACATAGCTCGATGGCATACAAGTGTCAGCGGAAGCATTAGATATCTGGGCACACATATATTACAGAAATGAAGATAAGCCTTTAGAAGGCGGGGCAAAATAAAACTCTACGATCGAAAGACGTAGGCCTCCTGCCCTGGACCCTCCGATCCTACTCCTGGTCGTCAGTCGGCTCCTCGTAGTAGTAGTAGTACTCTCCGGGCTGGTAGTAGTAGTGGTCGTCGACGAGGGTAGCTATCTCAGGGGCTCCATCATCTGGCGGCGTCACTTGGATATGGGGGAAAAAGAAAATAAAGCAAACGTGAGTACTCATCCGAAGTACTCAGCAAGCAAGGATCTACACTACATATGCAACATTTTCAAAGGAGGCTGTATATGTGGACTGGGCTGCAGAAATGCCAGAATAGAGGGGAAAGCCAAGTCCTATCGAAGACTAGCTTCTTCAGGCATCTTCATCGGTCTTGCAGCATTAGAAGAGTGCAGAATAACATAATGTAAAGTAGTAGTAATGTCATCAACCTCGGCCAGAGATTCTTCCTCGACTCCCTGCGAGAAAGCAATCCCAGAGCCATACTATTCATTTCTCATCTCAGTTCTAGTTGTACCGATCGGGATACAACTCCGAGTGTCCGTTACCGTAGGACAGGCTATCGATAGATTGTTTCTTCCCTGCAGGGGTGCACCAACTTACCCACCACGCTCGCTTAACTCCAGCCGGACACACTTTTCTGGGTCATGCCCGGCCTCGGCTAAGCAACACGCCGCAACCCGACCAAATACTTAACAGAGAGGTCAGCATGCCGGATTAAACCTATGCCCCCAGGGGTCTTGGGCCATCGCCCCGGGAACTCCTGCACGTTGCGAGGGCGGCCGAGAGCAGACCTAGCAACCCCTTAATACAAGCTCAGTTGCTTAACCAGTCCAACTCGGTGCGCGCCGCTCAGTCGCTGACGTCCATTAAGCTTCGGCTGATGTTTACAACGCAGAACGCCCATACTATGCCCACGTGATGGTTAGTGCTATCAGGCTAGAGGCCCCTCGGATCAAATATCCAAACCGTTTAGTGGTATAGGAGTGCGCGGAAACGAGCAGAGACTCACGATCGATGTGACCCCGTCGCCCCGTCTCGACGACTTGCGGCAATGGCTAAGAATGCCCGGCCACGCCTCGTAGTTATCTCGCGGGCAACTCTCAGGTCAACCCGACTCCACATCACTTCGCATTCATGCTCGCGCGGGCACCCCTCAGGGCCGACCCGTCTTTAGTATCATGGTTCAATGTTCAGTCACAGTAACCAAAGTCTCCGTGTGCCTGACATCAAGGGGGAACCCTGAGGAATCACCCTCGATGGAATTCCCTCTGATGTAACTGTCAAGGTGAACGAAGGAGGAATCACCCTCGAGGTCCACTCTTGAGGAGTTGCGCGACGACGTCATTATTGGGGGTGGTATAGGAGGAATCACCGTCGCTTACCACGACCGAATAACTAACCTACAAGGTTATCATCAGTGCTGACGAGGTATCACCCTCGGCACTCGATAGTAACACAGTAGTGTCGAGCACTTTAAGAGGAAAGTGACATGCGGTGCCAGGGTCTGATCTTCGATCCCGTTGCTCGGGTCTTCTGAGAGTCCAGCGGGGCAGTCGGGTCAAGTGGGTCTCCGATAAGGCTCTACCCATCCTATACTAAACAGTTTAGGAGAACAGGCAGGTATCAAAAGTAGGCTACAATAAAACAGGCTATGCAGCAGATATAGGACAACAGTAGCAGCAGTAACTTCTAATGCAAGCATAAGAGAGAAGAGAGTGGGCGATATCGGAATGCTCAAAATGGGGGTGCTTGCCTGTCTGCTCGACGGCAAGGGCAGGGTCGTCGGGGACGTAGTCGCACTCCGGAGCGACGTCTGCCTCAGGAGCTACGTCGACGTCGGGGTCTACCGAGAGAAAAGAGGGAAGAAAACAAGTAAATACAATGCAATCAAATGCAACACGGTGCGTGCTATGCTATGATGCAGTGCAGAGTTGACAAAATATGCATCTAAGTCATTTTGGTTATCTTTAGGATTAACCCGGGATTTATTAATCGGCATGTGTGCACTATTCATCTACCGGATTCGGGCTCGGAGTTATGAGTTCTCCTATGTAGGAGGTTCAGATAGGAAAACAGAGCACGATCAGACTCGTCTCGTCATTCTGAGCAACTTTCATGTTTTAACTTTTTCGATCTGAGCTACGGTTTAAAAGTTATTAATTTTTGAAGTTTAAATGATTTTCTGGAATTATTTTTCTTAACATAATTGAATTATGATGTCAGCATGATGCCATGCTGACATCAGTGAGTCAGCAGGTCGGCTGACCAGTCAAACCTGACATGTGGGTCCAGTGGGACCCACATGTCAGCCTCTGTTAGACTAACAGTGGATTATCTAAACTAACAGAGTGATTAGTGGGGTGGGCCCCATATGTCAGTGACTCATTAGTCTAAACTAATTATCTTTTAATTTTTAAAATGTTTTAATTAACTATTTGCGGTGGGGCCCACCTGTCATAGCCACAGGGTGGCCACGTCGGCGTTGACCCGGGTCAGCGGGGTCAAAGGGGCCCGCGGGGCCCCACAGTCAGTGGCCCAGAGGTGGGGGCCACCGAGCCACGTCGGCGGCGACCGGAGAGAGCTCCGGCGAGCCACTGCCGCGGCGGTCCACCGCCGGAGTTAGGCGGAAATCGCCCATAGGGGGCCATTCGGCTCGCGCGTAGGCTCGTTCGAACGAGCTTCGAGCACCGCATCCATCTATGCTAGCGCGAGAACGTGGAGGTGGCCGGAACGGCGCCGGCAATGAGCAAAGGCGGCGCCGGAGTTCGGGCTTCGTCGAATCCCTAGCTAGGGAGTACGGGAGAGCGCGGGCGCGGGCGCGGGCGCGTTCGACTCCTGGAAGCAGCAGGAACAAGATGCCGTGCTCAGACGAGCACGACAGAGGCCATGGCCACGGCGGCGAGGCGAACCGCGGCGTCGGGCTCATGGCAACGGCGGCGAGGTAGCTACGGTGCTCGAGGGGTCAACTGGGAGGAGCAGGGAATGGCGTAGCTCACCGGGCGGCACGCCGAAGGCCGTTGACAGTTTAGTAGCAGCAGAATCGGCGAATCGACGTCGGCTGCGCCCGGCGATCCGAGGAGGAAGATGAGGGCGTGCGCTCGATGCAGAGGCTCCCAGCTCCGCCCGGTGGCACTGTCCGATGCAACGTTCGACGACGGAGCTGACAGGCACGGGGAGACGACGAGGCGGTGGCTGTGGCCACGGGAATGACGGACATGCGGCGGCGGTGGCGCTCGGCCAGAGAGGGGAAGAGGCGAGCGCGTGCGCGAAGGGGAAGGAGAGGGGAAGAGTGACGAGGGGAAGCCAGGGAGATGGACGAGCTCGTCCTTATCCCCTCCCGCGCCTCTGTAGTATTGGCGGTGCCGGCGTGACTCCGCGCGAGCTGCGCGCGCGCGCGACCATGGCGCAGCCGACACGGGGAGGAGGGAGAAGGTAATGGGCCAGTTGGGCCGCGGTCGGGGCACTTTGCACTTAGGCCCAGTGCACAGTGCCTCGTTTTATTTTCCTGTTTTTCTGTTATGCCTTTTCTTTTATTCTTTTCTGTTTGGAAATAGTTAGGTCACTTTTGCACTTTTGTAAAATGTGGGACTTAGTCCAAATATTACAGTGCAATGTTAACCTTCACCAAAAACTGGTTTGGGTGAATTTGAATTTCATTTGAATTTGAAATGAATTTAATTAGATTAAATAATTCTGTTTTCTTGCTGTTTCATGTGGTTTGAACCATTTAACTAGTTCCAATTCTGTTGGTTATATTTTTATGAGTGCTCCTGGAATATTTACTATTTAGTGAACATTTTTGCAACAGTGTTTGAGCAAATTTATTTTGCACTTTTGAATTTGAGTTGATTTTCAGAATGGAGTTGAATTGCTTTGGTTAACCACTATGTTTAAGTACTGCAAATGATATGACTTGGCATTATTAGCAGTAGATCACAGTGGCTATTACACAGGGGTGTTACAAGTTCTCCTCCTCTAAAAGAAATTCTCGTCCCGAGAATTTAGGAGGTAGAAGGAAAGAGGTCGGGATATTCTTCCCGAAGATGATCCTCGCGTTCCAAAGTGGCTTCATCTTCAGTGTGATTCGACCACTGCACTTTCAGGAACTTGGTCGTCTTCTGACGAGTTCGACGTTCAGGTTCATCAAGGATGCGAATCGGATGCTCCTTATAAGATAAGTCATCTTGCAATTCAAGCATCTCGTGATCCACTGCACGGTGCGGAGATTCCTTGAAGCATTTGCGAAGTTGCGACACGTGGAAGACATTATGAATATGAGAGAAGTGTAGCAGCAACTCCAATTTATAAGCCACCTGTCCACGTCTGGCAACTATGCGAAAAGGACCAATATAGCGAGGAGCTAGCTTGCCCTTGATTCCGAATCAACGGGTGCCCTTCATAGGAGTGACACAAAGATAAGCTTGATCACCTGGTTGATAAGTCAGGCCCCATCGCTTGCGATCGTAATTGCTCTTTTGGCGGTCCTGAGCTGCCTTGAGATTTTCTCGGACAATTCTGACTTGTTCTTCAGCATGTTGAATAATGTCTGGACCCACAAGTGGTCGTTCCCCAGTTTCTGACCAATTCAGAGGGGTTCGACACTTACGTCCATAAAGCACTTCGAAGGGGGCCATTTTCAAGCTGGCTTGATAGCTGTTATTATAAGAGAATTCGGGAAACGGAAGAGATTCTTCTCACTTCTTACCGAATGATATAACACAAGTGCGAAGCATATCTTCAAGCACTTGATTTACTCGCTCGACTTGGCCTTGGGACTAAGGATGATAGGCTGAACTCCATGTAATGTGAGTTCCCATAGCTTCTTGGAAACTTTCCCAGAACTTGGACGTGAAAAGTCCGCCACGGTCCGAACTGATCTCCTTCGGAATACCGTGGAGTGAAACGATTCTGGAGATATACACCTCTGCTAACTGACTAGCAGTGATAGTCTCCTTAACAGGTAGGAAATGAGCAAACTTGGAAAGTTGATCGACGACGACAAGAATAGCGTCGTGACCTTTCTGAGATTTGGGAAGACCAGTAATGAAATCCATCTGCACTTTATCCCACTTCCAGAAAGGAATAGGGAGTGGTTGAAGAATTCCAGCAGGCTTCTGATGTTCTGCTTTCACGCGACGACATACGTCACATTCAGCAACATAACAAGCAATATCCTGCTTCATTCTAGACCACCAGTACCTCTGCCGAAGATCACGATACATCTTAGTACTACCCGGATGGATAGACAGCGGTGTATCATGAGCCTCCTTCATGACCATGTCAGTCATAAGCTCGAAGCGAGGTACTACGATGCAGTCTCTGAAATATAATGTTCCATCTTCAGCAACTGAGAAATCCCGGTACTTATCAAGGTGAAGCTCTTTCTTCATCAAGTAAATTTCAGCATCTTTGGCTTGCGCTTCCTTAACAGCCTTCTGAAGGTCAGGCTGTACCACAAGGTTATTAAGAGAACCCTGGGGAACAATTCGCAGATTCAGCTGACTCAACTCCGCATAAAGACGAGGTTGAGCTTGCCTAACCATGAGGTTGTTGCAATATGACTTGCGGCTCAGGGCATCAGCCATTACATTAGCCTTGCCAGGGGTATATGAAATACCGCAGTCATAGTCCGTAATTGTTTCTAACCATCGTTGCTGGCAGAGATTAAGATCCGGTTGAGTGAACAAGTATTTCAGACTTTGATGATCGGTATAAATCTCACACCGGTTACCCAGAAGGTAATGGCGCCATTACTTTAATGCATAGATCACTGCAGCAAGTTCAAGATCATGCACTGGATAATTTTCTTCATGTGGACGCAATTGACGTGAAGCATACGCAATTACTCTTCATTCTTGCATTAGGACACAGCCTAATCCCTGACGAGAGGCGTCGCAGTAAATGACAAAGTCCTTGCGGGAATCAGGAGAAGCAAGCACTGGAGCAGAAGTAAGCTTGTCCTTGAGGGTCTGGAAACTTTCCTGACACTTGTCTATCCACTCAAACTTAACGCCTTTGTGGAGCAGATTAGTCAAGGGCTTGGCGATCTTGGAGAAGTTCTCGACGAATCGACGGCAATAACTGGCTAGACCGAGGAAGCTTCGGACTTGCTTGGCATTCTTCGGAGGAGTCCAGTCAAGGATAGCTTGAACACGCTCCGGGTTAACGGCAATACCGTCCTTGGAAATCACATGTCCAAGGTAGGTCACTTAGGAAAGCCAGAATTCACATTTGGAGTACTTGGCATATAACTTGTGCTCTCGAAGCCTCTCCAGAACAAGGCGAAGATGTTCCGCAAGTTCTTCCGTATTCTTCGAATATACTAGGATATCATCCAGATACACCACGACGAATTTGTCGAGGTAGTCCATGAATATGTAATTCATTAAGCTGGAGAACGTAGCTGGAGCATTCGTTAGGCCAAATGACATGACAGTGTATTCATAGGAGCCATATCGAGTAACGAATGCAGTCTTTGGAATATCCTCTTCACGGACACGGATCTGGTGATAACCCAACCTCAAGTCGAGTTTAGAGAACACCGAAGATCCAGCAAGTTGATCATATAAGTCATTGATCCGGGGAAGTGGATATTTATTCTGAATGGTTGCCTGGTTGATAGGACGGTAATCTTGGACCAACCTATTCGTACCATCTTTCTTCTTGACAAAGAGAGACGGTGCTCCCTAGGCAGAGGAACTAGGACGGATGAAACCCTTCTTAAGTGATTTATCGATTTCTTCCTTAAGTTCGAGAAGGTGGTGCGGTGGCATCTTGTAAGGATGCTTTGCAATAGGAGTAGTGCCAGGCTTCAAGTCAATGACAAACTCGACAGCTCTAGCAGGGGGTATTCCTGGAAGTTCTTCTGGAAAAACATCCTGGAATTCGCAGACAACCGGAACGTTCTCTATCCCCTCAAACGGAGAAGCGTTCAACGCATTCAAGGCATAAATTTGAGCCTCGGCGTTCTGAGTGATATGAGCTCGGTAATTCACTAACTCATCTGATGGGTGTAGGAGATGTACAACCTTAGTGGCATAATTGATTGAGGCTTAGTGGGCCTTCAACCAATCCATTCCCAGTATAAGATCAATTTTGGAGGATTTCAGAATAATGGGAAATGCCTGCAACTTCAACCCCTTAATTTCAATAGTAACTTCGGGGCTGAATAGGGAAGCTTGGCACTGGCCCGCAGGAGTATTTACCGCTAACGGATGGTGCAATCTTTCATATTTAATGCCATGCATGAATGCAAATTCTTCTGACATGAATGAATGCGATGCTCCTGAGTCAAATAAAATAGATGCAGGTACGGAATTAACAAGAAGTGTACCCATCATGGTTTCAGGTTGGTCTTGAGCTTCAGCCATGTTGACGTGGTAGTTCTGCCCATGACCATAAGAAGGTCTGGCATTGCTGTAACGAGGCTGAGAATTCCCACGGCCATTACCACGGCCAGCAGAAGGAAGAGCTAGTTGATTCTGATTCTGAGAACAATCTCTGGCACGGTGACCTGGCTGGCCACACTTGAAGCAGAGTGCACTGTAAGGACGTGGTGCAGGAGATCGAGGTGGTGGAGCTCGAAGAGGCTGCCTCGGTGGTGGAGGAGGCAGTCGAGGTGCAGCATATGCTGGCCTGTACACTGGAGCTGCTGGACGGTACATGCTCTGTGGAATCCATATGCGGCGCTTCTGGGAAGACAAGCTCGAAGATGAGCCCGCTTCACAAGTACGTCTGGTCGCTTCCTTATGCTTTTTTAGACCAGTCTCGACCATAATAGCCTTATTCACCAAGGTGGCGAAATTGGGATAGTCTTTGACAAGCAGAGCTAACTGAATATCATGATGCAGCCCTTCACGGAATTTCTCCTGCCTTCGGTCATCAGTGGGAACGTCCTCTTCAGCGTAGCGAGACAAGTCAAGAAACTCGCGCTGATAAACTTCCACAGATTTATTGCCCTCAACGAGACTACGGAACTCGGCCTTCTTCCGGGCTATGACAGCTTGAGGAATGTAGCGGGCACGAAAAGCAATCTTGAATTCTACCCAAGTGATAACGGTACCAGGTGGTAGGGTCTGTCGGTGAGTGGCCCACCATTGTGATGCGGGACCCTTCAGAAGGTATGTCGCAAAGGTGACATAATTGGTCGGGGCGACATCAGCAGACTCCATCTCATAGGATATGTCACGCAGCCAATCATCGGCATCCAGTGGGTTGACTGTGTTGCGAAAGAACGATGGATTGAGTCACATAAATTCTGGCAAGGCGATGGAAGGTTGCAGCTGGTCAGCATTGGGACGGGGGAATTGTTGCATAATCCCCGTCATGAGCTGACGGTTAAGTTCAAACTGTTGCATCATCGCAGCCATATAGTCAGGCGGTGGCGGCGGAGGTGGATTGTTATCACCCATCCTGCTAAGTCAACACGGGTAGTTTAGCAGAAGCCAATGCGAGTGTTTAGCGACATGCATGATGTGACGCGATGGAATTTAAGTAGTACAACAGATGCTTAATAGTAATCATCAAGTCATACAGATCCACACATAGTCGGTTACATTCGGGCAGCATAACGGCGCAAATTCAACAGCTAGACATACTAGGCGGCGCGCAGGCACGCGGTAAGGAAGTACACAATGGGACATAGCAAAGGCTACATCAACGTCGGAGAAAACCACTGAAACGGGGCAGCTGCAAGTGCGGACGACGGACGTTCGTCGGAAGGGTCCTGCGCTCCATGTGCACTCTGATGCAGAACCCTGTCTCGAGCTGAAAGAAGGGGTCCACGTGCAGGCATGTGACCTCCCACAGCAGGCCAATCGATCCCTGACAGCATCTCGGTCCTGCTCGGGTAAAGAATGTGCTCCAGATGTATCCCTGCACGAACAGCTGGTAGCAACTTCATCATAGCCTCGTAGAGTCGCACTCGAGTGGCAAACAACTGGACAGCAAGAGCGCGAACAGTGCAATCCAGAGCCTGAGGACACTGAATCAGAACTGGCTGATCGTAGCACGAGGCTCGTAAGGGGCACAGACAGCTATGTAGTATCCAGTAGCATCTCCAGCAGGGGCATACGGAATATATCAATACTCAGAAGCATCCAAGCTGGCGCTGTGCTCTCCTCAGAGACGTGCGACAGCAGAGTAAGCGGCATCATGTACTGCCATCTCAATCGTCACGCCGATACCGTGGAAAAGGTGTAGCTCAGTGTCGGAGCTATCCTGCTGATCGTAGATGCGAACATCAGCATAGTACTGCTCCTAGTTGAACTCACGATAAACCTCATAGACCATGTACTCGGGGCACCAGCGGTATCCCAGCCTGATCAAGAGGTCGATCAGAACAGCTGGAAACCCAGGGACGTCTCGAGCCCAGGTGCGAAGCACAAGCTTCGTCGTAGGGCGCGGGGGAAACAGACGGTCCATCTGAAACAGAGAAGATTCAGGATTGTCATTCGACGACGAGAAATATAACAGATCTCGAATGGAAAGATTAAGCAAAACAATGGGAAGGAAATGATTATCAGACCAATCAGATCAATGACAGGAAATCGCACTGAATCCAGCTCTCCGGATGGATGGAATTTACGAGATCCTAAGTGTCGGTGTTAGTAAATTTATTAAACCCGAATAGAAGAGTGATCAGAGTCCCAGAGTAAAGACGAGGAATAAAAGATTCTAATACCACCCAGTTGGCGATGTGGGCCCGTAAGCCACACAGCCAAGTTAGTAAAACAGTTTTGGACCACTAGACTCAACTTCGGCCAAGGAGTTGGATAGGGGAATTCCTAGAGGCAGTCGGCTCTGATACCAACCTATGACGACTCTGGCTTAATCGTGCACTAACCATACACACAAATGCACACGATCAAGCCTAAGGGCTCACTTGAAGATATCACAACACAACTCTAAAACATAAATAAAGTCATACAAGCTTTATATTACAGGCCAGGGCCTCGAGGGCTCGATACATAGCTCGATGGCATACAAGTGTCAGCGGAAGCATCAGATATCTGGGCACAGATATATTACAGAAATGAAGATAAGCCTTTAGAAGGCGGGGCAAAATAAAACTCTACGATCGAAAGGCGTAGGCCTCCTGCCCTGGACCCTCCGATTCTACTCCTGGTCGTCAGTCGGCTCCTAGTGGTAGTAGTACTGTCCAGGCCGGTAGTAGTAGTGGTCGTCGACGGGGGCAGCTATCTCAGGGGCTCCGTCATCTGGCGGCGTCAATTGGATATGGGGGAAAAAGAAAATAAAGCAAACGTGAGTACTCATCCGAAGTACTCAGCAAGCAAGGATCTACACTACATATGCAACATTTTCAAAGGAGGCTGTATATGTGGACTGGGCTGCAGAAATGCCAGAATAGAGGGGAAAGCCTAGTCCTATCGAAGACTAGCTTCTTCAAGCATCTTCATTGGTCTTGCAGCATTAGAAGAGTGCAGAATAACATAATGTAAAGTAGTGGTAATGTCATCAACCTCGGCCAGAGATTCTTCCTCGACTCCCTGCGAGAAAGCAATCCCAGAGCCATACTATTCATTTCTCATCTCAGTTCTAGTTGTACCGATCGGGATACAACTCCGAGTGTCCGTTACCGTAGGACAGGCTATCGATAGATTGTTTCTTCCCTGCAGGGGTGCACCAACTTACCCACCACGCTCGCTTAACTCCGGCCGGACACACTTTTCTAGGTCATGCCCGGCCTCAGCTAAGCAACACGCCGCAACCCGACCAAATACTTAACAGAGAGGTCAGCACGCCGGACTAAACCTATGCCCCCAGGGGTCTTGGGCCATCGCCCCGGGAACTCCTGCACATTGCGAGGGCGGCCGAGAGCAGACCTAGCAACCCCTTAATACAAGCTCAGTTGCTTAACCAGTCCAACTCGGCGTGCGCCGCTCAGTCGCTGACGTCCATTAAGGTTCGGCTGAAGTGTACGACGCAGAACGCCCATACTATGCCCACGTGATGGTTAGTGCTATCAGGCTAGAGGCCCCTCGGATCAAATATCCAAACCGTTTAGTGGTTTAGGAGTGCGCGGAAACGAGCAGAGACTCACGATTGATGTGACCCCGTTGCCCCATCTCGAGGACTTGCGGCAAGGGCTAAGAATGCCCGGCCACGCCTCGTAGTTATCTCGCGGGTAACTCTCAGGTCATTCCAACTCCACATCACTTCGCATTCATGCTCGCGCGGGCACCCCTCAGGGCCGACCCGTCTTTAGTATCATGGTTCAATGTTCTGTCATAGTAACCAAAGTCTCCATGTGTCTGACATCAAGGGGGAACCCCGAGGAATCACCCTCGATGGAATTCCCTCTGATGTAACTTTCAAGGTGAACGAAGGAGGAATCACCCTCGAGGTCCACTCTTGAGGAGTTGCGCGACGACGTCATTATTGGGGGTGGTGTAGGAGGAATCACCCTCGCTTACCACGACCGAATAACTAACCTACAAGGTTATCATCAGTGCTGACGAGGTATCACCCTCGGCACTCGATAGTAACACAGTAGTGTCGAGCACTTTAAGAGGAAAGTGACATGCGGTGCCAGGGTCTGATCTTCGATCCCGTTGCTCGGGTCTTCTGAGAGTCCAGCGGGGCAGTCGGGTCAAGTGGGTCTCTGATAAGGCTCTACCCATCCTATACTAAACAGTTTAGGAGAACAGGCAGGTATCAAAAGTAGGCTACAATAAAATAGGCTATGCAGCAGATATAGGACAACAGTAGCAGCAGTAACTTCTAATGCAAGCATAAGAGAGAAGAGAGTGGGCGATATCGGAATGCTCAAAATGGGGGTGCTTGCCTGTCTGCTCGACAGCATGGGCAGGGTCGTCGGGGACGTAGTCGCACTCCGGAGCGGCGTCTGCCTCAGGAGCTACGTCGACGTCGGGGTCTACCGAGAGAAAAGAGGGGAGAAAACAAGTAAATACAATGCAATCAAATGCAACACGGTGCGTGCTATGCTATGATGTAGTGCAGAGTTGACTAAATATGCATCTAAGTCATTTTGGTTATCTTTAGGATTAACCGGGGATTTATTAATCGGCATGTGTGCACTATTCATCTACCGAATTCGGGCTCGGAGTTACGAGTTCTCCTACGTAGGAGGTTTCGACAGGAAAACAGAGCATGATCAGACTCGTCTCGTCATTCTGAGAAACTTTCATGTTTTAACTTTTTCGATCTGAGCTACGGTTTCAAAGTTATTAATTTTCGAAGTTTAAATGATTTTCTGGAATTATTTTTATTAACAGAATTGAATTATGATGTCAGCATGATGCCATGCTGACATCAGCGAGTCAGCAGGTCGGCTGACCAGTCAACCTGACATGTGGGTCTAGTGGGACCCACATGTCAGCCTCTGTTAGACTAACAGTGGATTATCTAAACTAACAGAGTGATTAGTGGGGTGGGCCCCATATGTCAGTGACTCATTAGTCTAAACTAATTATCTTTTAATTTTTAAAATGTTTTAATTAACTATTTGCGGTGGGGCCCGCCTGTCATAGCCACAGGGTGGCCACGTCGGCGTTGACCCGGGTCAGCGGGGTCAAAGGGGCCCACGGGGCCCCATAGTCAGTGGCCCAGAGCTGGGGGCCACCGAGCCACGTCGGCGGCGACCGGAGAGAGCTCCGGCGAGCCACTGCCGCGGCGGTCCACCGCCGGAGTTAGGCGGAAATCGCCCATAGGGGGCCGTTCGGCTAGCGCGTAGGCTCGTTCGAACGAGCTTCGAGCGCCGCATCCATGTATGCTAGCGCGGGGACGTGGGGGTGGCCGGAACGGCGCCGGCGACGAGCAAAGGTGGCGCCGGAGTTCGGGCTTCGTCGAATCCCTAGCTAGGGAGTACGGGAGAGCGCGGGCGCGGGCGCGTTCGACTCCTGGAAGCAGCAGGAACAAGATGCCGTGCTCAGACGAGCACGATAGAGGCCATGGCCACGGCGGCGAGGCGAACCGCGGCGTCGGGCTCATGGCAACGGCGGCGAGGTTGCTACGGTGCTCGAGGGGTCAACTGGGAGGAGCAGGGAATGGCGTAGCTCACCGGGCGGCGCGCTGAAGGCCGTTGACAGTTTAGTAGCAGCAGAATCGGTGAATCGACGTCGGCTGCGCCCGGCGATCCGAGGAGGAAGATGAGGGCGTGCGCTCGATGCAGAGGCTCCCAGCTCCGCCCGGTGGCACTGTCCGATGCAGCGTTCGACGACGGAGCTGACAGGCACGGGGAGGCGACGAGGCGGTGGCTGTGGCCACGGGAATGACGGACATGCGGCGGCGGTGGCGCTCGGCCAGAGAGGGGAAGAGGCGAGCGCGTGCGCGAAGGGGAAGGAGAGGGGAAGAGTGACGAGGGGAAGCCAGGGGAGATGGACGAGCTCGTCCTTATCCCCTCCCGCGCCCCTGTAGTGTCGGCGGTGCCGGCGTGTCGCCGCGAGAGCGGCGCGCGCGCGACCATGGCGCAGCCGACACGAGGAGGAGGGAGAAGGTAATGGGCCAGTTGGGCCGCGGTCGGGGCACTTTGCACTTAGGCCTAGTGCACAGTGCCTCGTTTTATTTTCCTGTCTTTCTGTTATGCTTTTTCTTTTATTCTTTTCTGTTATGAAATAGTGAGGCCACTTTTGCACTTTTGTAAAATGTGGGACTTAGTCCAAATATTACAGTGCAATGTTAACCTTCACCAATAACTGGTTTGGGTGAATTTGAATTTCATTTGAATTTGAAATGAATTTAATTAGATTAAATAATTCTGTTTTGGTGCTGTTTCATGTGGTTTGAACCATTTAACTAGTTCCAATTCCGTTGGTTATATTTTTATGAGTGCTCCTGGAATATTTACTATTTAGTGAACATTTTTGCAACAGTGTTTGAGCAAATTTATTTTGCACTTTTGAATTTGAGTTGATTTTCAGAATGGAGTTGAATTGCTTTGGTTAACCACTATGTTTAAGTACTGCAAATGATATGACTTGGCATTATTAGCAGTAGATCACAGTGGCTATTACACAGGGGTGTTACAAGTTCTCCTCCTCTAAAAGAAATTCTCGTCCCGAGAATTTAGGAGGTAGAAGGAAAGAGGTCGGGATATTCTTCCCGAAGATGATCCTCGCGTTCCCAAGTGGCTTCATCTTCAGTGTGATTCGACCACTGCACTTTCAGGAACTTGGTCGTCTTCTGACGAGTTCGACGTTCAGGTTCATCAAGGATGCGAATCGGATGCTCCTTATAAGATAAGTCATCTTGCAATTCAAGCATCTCGTGATCCACTGCACGGTATGGAGATTCCTTGAAGCATTTGCGAAGTTGCGACACATGGAAGACATTATGAATATGAGAGAAGTGTGGCGGCAACTCCAATTTATAAGCCACCTGTCCACGTCTGGCAACTATGCGAAAAGGACCAATATAGCGAGGAGCTAGCTTGCCCTTGATTCCGAATCGATGGGTGCCCTTCATAGGAGTGACACGAAGATAAGCTTGATCACCTGGTTGATAAGTCAGGCCCCATCGCTTGCGATCGTAATTGCTCTTTTGGCGGTCCTGAGCTGCCTTGAGATTTTCTCGGACAATTCTGAATTGTTCTTCAGCATGTTGAATAATGTCTGGACCCACAAGTGGTCGTTCCCCAGTTTCTGACCAATTCAGAGGGGTTCGACACTTACGTCCATAAAGCACTTCGAAGGGGGCCATTTTCAAGCTGGCTTGATAGCTGTTATTATAAGAGAATTCGGCAAACGGAAGAGATTCTTCCCACTTCTTACCGAATGATATAACACAAGCGCGAAGCATATCTTCAAGCACTTGATTTACTCGCTCGACTTGGCCTTGGGACTGAGGATGATAGGCTGAACTCCATGTAATGTGAGTTCCCATAGCTTGTTGGAAACTTTCCCAGAACTTGGACGTGAAAAGTCCGCCACGGTCCGAACTGATCTCCTTCGGAATACCGTGGAGTGAAACGATTCTGGAGATATACAGCTCTGCTAACTGACTAGCAGTGATAGTCTCCTTAACAGGTAGGAAATGAGCAAACTTGGAAAGTTGATCGACGACGACAAGAATAGTGTCGTGACCTTTCTGAGATTTGGGAAGGCCAGTAATGAAATCCATCTGCACTTTATCCCACTTCCACAAAGGAATAGGAGTGGTTGAGGAATTCCAGCAGGCTTCTGATGTTCTGCTTTCACGCGACGACATACGTCACATTCAGCAACATAACAAGCAATATCCTGCTTCATTCTAGACCACCAGTACCTCTGCCGAAGATCACGACACATCTTAGTACTACCCGGATGGATAGACAGCGATGTATCATGAGCCTCCTTCATGACCTTGTCAGTCATAAGCTCGAAGCGAGGTACTATGATGCGGTCTCTGAAATATAACGTTCCACCTTCAGCAACTGAGAAATCCCGGTACTTATCAAGGTGAAGCTCTTTCTTCATCAAGTCAATTTCAGCATCTTTGGCTTGCGCTTCCTTAACAGCCTTCTGAAGGTCGGGCTATACCACAAGGTTATTAAGAGAACCCTGGGGAACAATTCGCAGATTCAGCTGACTCAACTCCGCATAAAGACGAGGTTGAGCTCGCCTAACCATGAGGTTGTTGCAATATGACTTGCGGCTCAGGGCATCAGCCATTACATTAGCCTTGCCAGGGTTATATGAAATACCGTAGTCATAGTCCGTAATTGTTTCTAACCATCATTGATGGCGGAGATTAAGATCCGGTTGAGTGAACAAGTATTTCAGACTTTGATGATCGGTACAAATCTCACACCGGTTACCCAGAAGGTAATGGCGCCATTACTTTAATGCATAGATCACTGCAGCAAGTTCAAGATCATGCCCTGGATAATTTTCTTCATGTGGACGCAATTGACGTGAAGCATACGCAATTACTCTTCGTTCTTGCATTAGGACACAGCCTAATCCCTGACGAGAGGGGTCGCAGTAAATGACAAAGTCCTTGCGAGAATCAGGAGGAGCAAGCACTGGAGCAGAAGTAAGCTTGTCCTTGAGGGTCTGGAAACTTTCCTGACACTTGTCTGTCCACTCAAACTTAACGCCTTTGTGGAGCAGATTAGTCAAGGGCTTGGCGATCTTGGAGAAGTTCTCGATGAATCGACGGCAATAACTGGCTAGACCGAGGAAGCTTCGGACTTGCTTGGCATTCTTCGGAGGAGTCCAGTCAAGGATAGCCTGAACACGCTCCGGGTTAACGGCAATACCGTCCTTGGAAATCACATGTCCAAGGTAGGTCACTTCGGAAAGCCAGAATTCACATTTGGAGTACTTGGCATATAACTTGTGCTCTCGAAGCCTCTCCAGAACAAGGCGAAGATGTTCCGCATGTTCTTCCTTATTCTTCGAATATACTAGGATATCATCCAGATACACCACGACGAATTTGTCAAGGTAGTCCATGAATATGTAATTCATTAAGCGGGAGAACGTAGCTGGAGCATTCGTTAGGCCAAATGACATTAAAGTGTATTCATAGGAGCCATATCGAGTAACGAATGGAGTCTTTGGAATATCCTCTTCACGGACACGGATCTGGTGATAACCCAACATCAAGTCGAGTTTAGAGAACACCGAAGATCCAGCAAGTTGATCATATAAGTCATTGATCCGGGGAAGCGGATATTTATTCTGAATGGTTGCCTGGTTGATAGGACGGTAATCTTGGACCAACCTATTCGTACCATCTTTCTTCTTGACAAAGAGAGACGGTCCTCCCCAGGCAGAGGAACTAGGACGGATGAAACCCTTCTTAAGTGATTTATCGATTTCTTCCTTAAGTTCGAGAAGGTGGTGCGGTGGCATCTTGTAAGGACACTTTGCAATAGGAGTAGTGCCAGGCTTCAAGTCAATGACAAACTCGACAGCTCTAGCAAGGTGTATTCCTGGAAGTTCTTCTGGAAAAACATCCTGGAATTCGCAGACAACCAGAACGTTCTCTATCCCCTCAAGCGGAGAAGCGGTCAACGCATTCAAGGCATAAATTTGAGCCTCGGCGTTCTGAGTGATATGAGCTCGGTAATTCACTAACTCATCTGATGGGTGTAGGAGATGTACAACCTTAGTGGCACAATTGATTGAGGCGTAGTGGGCCTTCAACCAATCCATTCCCAGTATAAGATCAATTTTGGAGGATTTCAGAATAATGGGAAATGCGTGGAACTTCAACCCCTAAATTTCAATAGTAACTTCGGGGCTGAATAGGGAAGCTTGGCACTGGCCCGCAGGAGTATTTACCGCTAACGGATGGTGCAATCTTTCATATTTAATGCCATGCATGAATGCAAATTCTTCCGACATGAATGAATGCGATGCTCCTGAGTCAAATAAAACAGATGCAGGTACGGAATTAAGGAGAAGTGTACCCATCACGGTTTCAGGTTGGTCTTGAGCTTCAGCCATGTTGACGTGGTAGTTCTGCCCACGACCATAAGAAGGTCTGGCATTGCTGTAACGAGGCTGAGAATTCCCACGGCCATTACCACGGCCAGCAGAAGGAAGAGCTAGTTGATTCTGATTCTGAGAACAATCTCTAGCACGGTGACCTGGCTGGCCACACTTGAAGCAGAGTGCACTGTCAGGACGTGGTGCAGGAGCTCGAGGTGGTGGAGCTCGAAGAGGCTGCCTCGGTGGTGGTGGAGGCAGTCGAGGTGCAACATATGCTGGCCTGTACACTGGAGCTGCTGGACGGTACATGCTCTGTGGAATCCATATGCGGCACTTCTGGGAAGACGAGCTCGAAGATGAGCCCGCTTCACGAGTACGTCTGGTCGCTTCCTTATGCTTTTTCAGACCAGTCTCGACCATAATAGCCTTATTCACCAAGGTGGCGAAATTAGGATAGTCTTGGACAAGCAGAGCTAACTGAATATCATGATGCAGCCCTTCACGGAATTTCTCCCGCCTTCGGTCATCAGTGGGAACGTCCTCTTCAGCGTAGCGAGACAAGTCAAGAAACTCGCGCTGATAAATTTCCACAGATTTATTGCCCTGAACGAGACTACGGAACTCGGCCTTCTTTCGGGCTATGACAGCTTGAGGAATGTTGCGGACACGGAAAGCAATCTTGAATTCTGCCCAAGTGATGATGGTACCAGGTGGTAGGGTCTGTCGGTGAGTGGCCCACCATTGTGATGCGGGACCCTTCAGAAGGTATGTCGCAAAGGTGACATAATTGGCCGGGGCGACATCAGCAGACTCCATCTCATAGGATATGTCACGCAGCCAATCATCGGCATCCAGTGGGTTGATTGTGTTGCGAAAGAACGATGGATTGAGTCGCATAAATTCTGGCAAGGCGATGGAAGGTTGCAGCTGGTCGGCATTGGGACAGGGGAATTATTGCATAATCCCCGTCATGAACTGACGGTTAAGTTCAAACTGTTGCATCATCGCAGCCATATAGTCAGGCGGTGGCGGCGGAGGTGGATTGTTATCACCCATCCTGCTAAGTCAACAGGGGTAGTTTAGCAGAAGCCAATGCGAGAGTTTAGCGACATGCATGATGTAACGCGATGGAATTTAAGTAGTACAACAGATGCTTAATAGTAATCATCAAGTCATACAGATCCATACAGAGTCGGTTACATTCGGGCAGCATAACGGCGCAAATTCAACAGCTAGACATACTAGGCGGCGCGCAGGCACGCGGTAAGGAAGTACACAACGAGACCTAGCAAAGGCTATATCAACATCGGAGAAAACCACTGAAACGGGGTAGCTACAAGTGCGGACGACGGACGTTCGTCAGAAGGATCCTGCGCTCCATGTGCACTCTGATGCAGAACCCGGACTCGAGCTGAAAGAAGGGGTCCACGTGTAGGCGTGTGACCTCCCACAGCAGGCCAATCGATCCCTTACGGCATCTCGGTCCTGCTCGGGTAAAGAATGTGCTCCGGATGTATCCCTACACGAATAGCTGGTAGCAACTTCGTCATAGCCTCGTAGAGTCGCACTCGAGTGGCAAACAACTCGACAGCAAGAGCATGAACAGTGCGATCCAGAGCCTGAGTACACTGAATCAGAACTCACTGATCGTAGCGACGAGGCTCGTAAGGGGCACAGACAGCTGTGTAGTATCCAGTAGCATCTCTAGCAGGGGCATACGGAATATATCGATACTCAGAAGCATGCAAGCTGGCGCTGTGCTCTCCTCGGAGACGTGCGACAGCAGAGTAAGCGGCATCATGTACGGCCATCTCAATCGTCACGCCGATACCGTGGAAAAGGCGTAGCTCAGTGTTGGAGCTATCCTGCTGATCGTAGATGCGAACATTAGCATAATACTGCTCCTGGTTGAACTCACGATAAACCTCGTAGACCATGTACTCGGGGCACCAGCGGTATCCCAGCCTGATCAAGAGGGCGATCAGAACAGCTGGAAACCCAGGGACGTCTCGAGCACAGGTGCGAAGCACAAGCTGCGTCGTAGGGCGCGGGGGAAACAAACGATCCATCTGAAACAGAGAAGATTCAGGATTGTCATTCGACGACGAGAAACATAACAGATCTCGAATGGAAAGATTAAACAAAACAATGGGAAGGAAATGATTATCAGACCAATCAGATCAATGACAGGGAAATCGCACTGAATCCAGCTCTCCGGATGGATGGAATTTACGAGATCCTAAGTGTCGGTGTTAGTAAATTTATTAAACCCGAATAGAAGAGCGATCAGAGTCCCAGAGTAAAGACGAGGAATAAAAGATCCTAATACCACCCAGTTGGCGACGTGGGCCCGTAAGCCACACAACCAAGTTAGTAAAACAGTTTTGGACCACTAGACTCAACTTCGGCCAAGGAGTTGGATAGGGGAATTCCTAGAGGCAGTCGGCTCTGATACCAACCTGTGACGACCCCGGCTTAATCGTGCACTAACCATACACGCAAATGCACACGATCAAGCCTAAAGACTCACTTGAAGATATCACAACACAACTCTAAAACAAAAATAAAGTCATACAAGCTTTATATTACAAGCCAGGGCCTCGAGGGCTCGAATACATAGCTCGATGGCATACAAGTGTCAGCGGAAGCATCAGATATCTGGGCACATATATATTACAGAAATGAAGATAAGCCTTTAGAAGGCGTGGCAAAATAAAACTCTACGATCGAAAGACGTAGGCCTCCTGCCCTGGACCCTCCGATCCTACTCCTGGTCATCAGTGGGCTCCTCGTAGTAGTAGTACTCTCCGGGCTGGTAGTAGTAGTGGTCGTCAACGGGGGCAGCTATCTCAGGGGCTCCGTCATCTGGCGGCGTCAATTGGATATGGGGGAAAAAGAAAATAAAGCAAACATGAGTACTCACCCGAAGTACTCAGCAAGCAAGGATCTACACTACATATGCAACAGTTTAGTGGTTTGGGAGCGCGCGGAAATGAGCAGAGACTCACGATCGATGTGACCCAGTCGCCCCGTCTCGAGGACTTGCGGCATGGGCTAAGAATGCCCAGCCACGCCTCGTAGTTATCTCGCGGGCACCTCTCAGGTCAACCCGACTCCACATCACTTCGCATTCATGCTCGCGCGGGCACCCCTCAGGGCCGACCCGTCTTTAGTATCATGGTTCAATGTTCAGTCATAGTAACCAAAGTCTCCGTGTGTCTGACATCAAGGGGGAACCCCGAGGAATCACCCTCGATGGAATTCCCTCTGATGTAACCGTCAAGGTGAACGAAGGAGGAATCACCCTCGAGGTCCACTCTTGAGGAGTTGCGCGACGACATCGTTATCGGGGGTGGTGTAGGAGGAATCACCCTCGCTTACCACGACCGAATAACTAACCTACAAGGTTATCATCATAAGTGCTGACGAGGTATCACCCTCGGCACTCGATAGTAACCCAGTAGTGTCGAGCACTTTAAGAGGAAAGTGACGTGCGGTGCCAGGGTCTGATATTCGATTCGGTTGCTCGGGTCTTCTGAGAGTCCAGCGGGGCAGTCGGGTCAAGTGGGTCTCTGATAAGGCTCTACCCATCCTATACTAAACAGTTTAGGAGAAGAGGCAGGTATCAAAAGTAGGCAACAATAAAACAGGCTATGCAGCAAATATAGGACAACAGTAGCAGCAGTAACTTCTAATGCAAGCATAAGAGAGAAGAGAGTGGGCGATATCGGAATGCTCAAAATGGGGGTGCTTGCCTGTCTGCTCGACGGCAAGGGCAGGGTCGTCGGGGACGTAGTCGCACTCCGGAGCGGCGTCTGCCTCAGGAGCTACATCGACGTCGGGGTCTACCGAGAGAAAAGAGGGGGAGAAAACAAGTAAATACAATGCAATCAAATGCAACACGGTGCGTGCTATGCTATGATGCAGTGCAGAGTTGACTAAATATGCATCTAAGTCATTTTGGTTATCTTTAGGATTAACCGGGGATTTATTAATCGGCATGTGTGCACTATTCATCTACCGGATTCGGGCTCGGAGTTACGAGTTCTCCTACGTAGGAGGTTCTGACAGGAAAACAAAGCACGATCAGACTCGTCTCGTCGTTCTGAGCAACTTTCATGTTTTAACTTTTTCGATCTGAGCTACGGTTTAAAAGTTATTAATTTTCGAAGTTTAAATGATTTTCTGGAATTATTTTTTTTAACATAATTGAATTATGACATCAGCATGATGCCATGCTGACATCAGCGAGTCGGCAGGTCGGCTGACCAGTCAAACCTGACATGTGGGTCCAGTGGGACCCACATGTCAGCCTCTGTTAGACTAACAGTGGATTATCTAAACTAACAGAGTGATTAGTGGGGTGGGCCCCATATGTCAGTGAGTCATTAGTCTAAACTAATTATCTTTTAATTTTTAAAATGTTTTAATTAACTTTTTGTGGTGGGGCCCGCCTGTCATAGCCACAGGGTGGCCACGTCGGCGTTGACCCGGGTCAGCGGGGTCAAAGGGGCCCGCGGGGCCCCACAGTTAGTTGCCCAGAGGTGGGGGCCACCGAGCCACGTCGGCGGCGACCGGAGAGAGCTCCGGCGAGCCACTGCCGTGGCGGTCCACTGCCAGAGTTAGGCGGAAATCGCCCATAGGGGGCCGTTCGGCTCGCGCGTAGGCTCATTCGAACGAGCTTCGAGCGCCGCATCCATCTATGCTAGCGCGGGGACGTGGGGGTGGCCGGAATGGCGCCGACGACGAGCAAAGGCGGTGCTGGAGTTCAGGCTTCGACGAATCCCTAGCTAGGGAGTACGGGAGAGCGCGGGCGCGGGCGCGTTCGACTCTTGGAAGCAGCAGGAACACGATGCCGTGCTCAGACGAGCACGACAGAGGCCATGGCCACGGCGGCAAGGCGAACTGCGGCGTCAGGCTCATGGCAACGGCGGCGAGGTAGCTACGGTGCTCGAGGGGTCAACTAGGAGGAGCAGGGAATGGCGTAGCTCACCGGGCGGCACGCCGAAGGCCGTTGACAGTTTAGTAGCAGCAGAATCGGCGAATCGACGTCGGCTGCACCCGGCGATCCGAGGAGGAAGACGAGGGTGTGCGCTCGATGCAGAGGCTCCCAGCTCCGCCCGGTGGCACTGTCCAATGCAGCGTTCGACGGCGGAGCTGACAGGCACGGGGAGGCGACGAGGCGGTGGCTGTGGCCACGGGAACGACGGACATGCGACGGCGGTGGCGCTCGGCCAGAGAGGGGAAGAGGCGAGCGCGTGCGCGAAGGGGAAGGAGAGGGGAAGAGTGACGAGGGGAAGCCAGGGGAGATGGACGAGCTCGTCCTTATCCCCTCCCGCGCCCCTGTAGTGTCGGCGGTGCCGGCGTGTCGCTGCGCGAGCGGCGCGCGCGCGCGACCATGGCGCAGCCGACACGGGGAGGAGGGAGAAGGTAATGGGCCAGTTGGGCCGCGGTCGGGGCACTTTGCACTTAGGCCCCGTGCACAGTGCCTCGTTTTATTTTCCTGTTTTTCTGTTATGCCTTTTCTTTTATTCTTTTCTGTTTGGAAATAGTTAGGCCACTTTTGCACTTTTGTAAAATGTGGGAGTTAGTCCAAATATTACAGTGCAATGTTAACCTTCACCAAAAACTGGTTTGGGTGAATTTGAATTTCATTTGAATTTGAAATGAATTTAATTAGATTAAATAATTCTGTTTTGGTGCTGTTTCATGTGGTTTGAACCATTTAACTAGTTCCAATTCCATTGGTTATATTTTTATGAGTGCTCCTGGAATATTTACTATTTAGTGAACATTTTTGCAACAACGTTTGAGCAAATTTATTTTGCACTTTTGAATTTGAGTTGATTTTCAGAATGGAGTTGAATTGCTTTGGTTAACCACTATGTTTAAGTACTGCAAATGATATGACTTGGCATTATTAGCAGTAGATCACAGTGGCTATTACACAGGGGTGTTACATTAGTCAAAGGCTCTAAGTGCCCAACGTGTGTGCAAAATAAGCAACCTTACAAGTCTCACAAGGGTGCACACAAAAGAGACTTGGCACCATTAGAGCTGATACATTTAGATCCGTGTGAGATGAATGGTGTGATGACAAAAGATGAAAAGAAATACTTCATGACTTTCATTGATGATTCCACTAGATATTGTTATGTCTTCTGAAAACAAAAAATGATGCTCTAGGTTACATTAAAATCAATATAGGCTTAAGCTGAGAATCAACTTTGAAAGATCAAAATGATTCGGTCTAATGGTGGTGGAGAGTACTTTTCTAATGAATTTTATTTATTTTGCACTGAACATGGTATAATCCATGGGAGGACGCCTATGAATTCCACCTAATCAATGGGATCGTTTGAAAGGAAAAATAAGTCTCATCTCAATTGCTTAACGCCATGTCATACACTGCTAGTTTATCTAAGAAATGGTGGGGAGGTTAATTTACAAAATATTCCATATATGATTTGTAGTGAATTATGTTGATTCTAATTCTCTAATATTCTAGAGTGTCACATAGTTCAAAATTACCAATCTAGATGCCAAAGGAAGGACTAATTCCCATTATAAGTATGGCACTTGATTCTTGGTTTTTATAGGCGTTGACACCTTATAATCCAATACATAGTGGGTAGTTTTGGTAGTAGTAGTAGCTCTAAATGAAAGACACTGTGAGAGGATGTGATAAATCTAAGAAAAGTTAAAGGAAGACATCAATATATTTGCATCCAGTCCTTACACTAAAATAGATATAGTAGTAACTACATGTCACAAAATCTATGTGTATATGACTATCTAAATAACTTCACCCTAATGTTTATGCATACAAAGACCGAGAATCAAGCGTTATAATTTCAGAGAAGACATCTTCCTTCATTTGCCATCTAGACTCATTATTTATGGATTGTGTGACACTCTGGAATATTATAAAATTACAATCAATAAAATTCATTGCAAACCATAGATAGCGTATTTAAATTATCCTTCCCTTATCATATCCTTGATGAAGGAAATATGCCCTAGAGGCAATAATAAAGTTGTTATTTATATTTCCTTATATCATGATAAATGTTTATTATTCATGCTAGAATTGTATTAACCGGAAACTTAGTACATGTGTGGATACATAGACAAACAGAGTGTCACTAGTATGCCTCTACTTGACTAGCTCGTTAATCAAAGATGGTTAAGTTTCCTAGCCATAGACATGAGTTGTCATTTGATGAACGGGATCACATCATTAGAGAATGATGTGATTGACAAGACCCATCCGTTAGCTTAGCACGATGATCGTTTAGTTTGTTGCTATTGCTTTCTTCATAACTTATACATGTTCCTATGACTATGAGATTATGCAACTCCCGAATACCGGAGGAACACTTTGTGTGCTATCAAATGTCACAACGTAACTGGGTGATTATAAAGATGCTCTACAGGTGTCTCCGATGGTGTTTGTTGCGTTGGCATAGATCGAGATTAGGATTTGTCACTCCGACTGTCAGAGAGGTATCTCTGGGCCCTCTCGGTAATGCACATCACTATAAGCCTTGCAAGCAATGTGACTAATGAGTCAGTTGTGGGATGTTTCATTACAGAACAAGTAAAGAGACTTGCCGGTAACGAGATTGAACTAGGTATTGAGATACCGACGATCAAATCTTGGGCAAGTAACATACCGATGACAAAGGGAACAACATATGTAGTTATGCGATTTGACCGATAAAGATCTTCGTAGAATATGTGGGAGCCAATATGAGCATCCAGGTTCCGCTATTGGTTATTGACTGGAGATGAGTCTCGGTCATGTCTACATAGTTCTCGAACCCGTAGGGTCCGCACGCTTAACGTTCGATGACGATCGGTATTATGAGTTTATGTGTTTTGATGTACCGAAGGTAGTTCAGAGTCCCGGATGTGATCACGGACATAACGAGGAGTCTCAAAATGGTCGAGACATAAAGATCGATATATTGGAAGGCTATGTTTGGACACCGGAATGGTTCCGGATGAGTTCGGGCATTTTCCGGAGTACCGGGAGGTTACCGGAACCCCCCGGGGAGTCAATGGGCCTTAGTGGAAGAGAGGAGGAGGCGGCCAGGTGGAGGGCGTGCCCCCCAAGCCCAATCCGAATTGGGGTGGGGGGGCCAGCCCCCCTTTCCTTCTCCCTCTCTCCCTCTTCCTTCTTCTCCTACTCCAACTAGGGAAAGGGGGGAAACCTACTCCTACTGGGAGTAGGACTCCCCCCCTTGGGCGCGCCATAGAGAGGGCCGGCCCTCCCCTCCTCCACTCCTTTATATACGGGGGAGGGGGGCACCCCATAGACACACAAGTTGACAGTTGTCTTAGCCGTGTGCGGTGCCCCCTCCACAGATTTCCACCTCGGTCATATCGTTGTAGTGCTTAGGCGAAGCCCTGCGTCGGTAACTTCATCATCACCGTCATCATGCCATCGTGCTGATGAAACTCTCCCTCGGCCTCAGCTGCATCAAGAGTACGAGGGACGTCACCGAGCTGAAAGTGTGCAGATCGCGGAGGTGCCGTGCGTTCGGTACTTGATCGGTTGGATCGCGAAGACGTTCGACTACATCAACCGCGTTACTTAACGCTTCCGCTTTCGGTCTACGAGGGTACGTGGACACACTCTCCTGCTCGTTGCTATGCATCACATAGATAGATCTTGCGTGATCGTAGGTAAATTTTTTGAAATACTGCGTTCCCAACACTTGATAAACTGGACCTGTCTATAAACATATAAGTGGAAAGCATATGATTGTTCTCCCCTATACGCATACTTTTTTTTAACCATGAGCAGTCAATGAACTAAATGTATGTTTGACTCTTTTATCAAAATAAAGTTGTATCACTTTTTCGGCAATTGACACTAAATTCACATATGTTTGATTCATAAGCATAAAATCTGAACCAAGGTAATCCAAAGCGCCAATACATGCAACTAACTAAGGGCATGCTTGGAAGAGAATTATTTATTGGGAAAATATTACAACTAATTAAATTTTGACTTAAATACCACAACTTCACCAAGAAATAACATTATTCTAATCATTCTCTATTGTACAAAAAACTCTATGATCAAGAAATGTAGGAAAATTTCTCTCGGACACAGTGACAAACAAAAGTGAGCAAATTACCAACAACTATATATTCAAGGACACACACATGCATTGTAAAGAAAGTTTGAAAATTTAATATGGATTTAGAGGGAACAACACCTTTTCCTTCTAATGGAATATGCAATACATATTGTAGGTATGAAAAATATCCTTGATTTTCAAATGGAGATAATATTTAGATCCATCAGGTGCAAATGGTACCACTATGTTTGCTAAATACAGACCATAGCATATGTTTTTTTATTTCACTAAAACATGTTTGGAAAAAAGTGGTCAAAGTTGGATACTGGAGACCTTGCTCATGGCAAAAGAATCATCTATGTGTGAAATGCAATTAGTATTCTCAGCCTAATATTCAAAGGAATGCACTAAAGATACACATTCTCTTAGTGTTCAACAGTGATAAGATGCATATCTGCCACTTTCTATAATCAAAATTTAATAAATGTTGTATTTCTATTATATACTAAGTCAATTTTTTCTCTCCAGTTGTGCAGTAACATGGAGACATTGTAGAAGCGAAGCTCAAGCGACGAAAGAGATTGGGCAATATGAAGATGGGAAAGAAAATAAAAGTGGATAGAAGGTTCTCGAATGAAAGGTAAAATATATTCGTTCAACTACCCATTGGTGATATCAACTAGAATCTTTTGTCCTAACTCATTCTTTATTTCCAAAATTTAAGGGAAAGGGCGTCTTCCTAAAGCCATCCAGATAAAACTATATAAATGATGGTCATTTTCAGATTTAATTCATTAGTGACCGATATAGTATAATTTTTGCACAACTAAGAGAAATTTACGATTAATTAAATTTTGGTATCATAACCTAATGCTAAAATGTTGGATAAAGATTGAGAATGTTGCATGTGCATTTGCGTGGGCCACTCTGCTAATCTGAAAATAGAAAAAGGAGAGGTTAACACTCTCCTACTTGCGTGCATGGGCTGCTTGGCGAAAGCCAATGTGCCGGTTATAAAGAAATGCAAACGTGGACCAAAAACCATTTACTATGTATTTAATGGCTATGTTGCACATAGAATTGGTAATGGTTTTGTAGTGGTGAAATCTAGAGTACATGATATGAAATTTGGTGCCATCTTTGAGTCTAAAGACACAACTTTCTTTGAGGACATTTTGACTATGAGAGATAAGCCTAGCACATCTAGTCAAGAACCTCATCCGAAATCATTTAATTCAGTGAATGATTATGAACATTGTAGTGATGAAAGTTTCAATGAGGATAACAATGAGGCTCCTCCAGCGAACAAAAGACAAATGAGTTCAATTTTTTTTGGTAATGCTATCATTGTGTACCTCATGGGTGATACATCCACTACCATCTCATAAGGTTATGCATCTTCAAGTATAGACCACTTGAAGGAAGCAGTTCAGAGCGAGATTGGTGCTATTTTAGCTAATGGAGCTTGACAGATCATAGATCGTCCCTATGGTTGCAAACCAGTAGGATGCAAATGTGTATTCAAAGGAAATTTCAGATGTGATGGTACAACTAAAAAGTGCAAGGCAAGGCTTGTTGCCCAGGTTTATACCCAAAAAGAAGGTGAAGATTTCTTTCATACGTACTCACTTATGGCTAGACTGGCCACCAATTCGAGTACCAATCTCTTGGATACTTCACATGGCCATCTCATTGACCAAATGGACGTTAAGATAACTTTCCTAAATGGAGAGTTGGAGGAGGATATTTACATGGAACAAGTAGATGAATTTGTAGTAACTGGCCAGGAAAGGAGGATCCGTAATTTGTTTCTGTTTTGTATGGCCTGAAACACGCACCTAGGCAATGACATGAGAAGTTTGAAAAAACCATAACTTCCATCATCAGCAAATCTGTCTACTACCACTATGGTGGGCCGAGGGAGTGATCCTATGCTTTTATGTTGATAACATACTAATGTTTGGGTCACCCTCGAAGTCATTGATGAGATCAAAACTTTCTTATCTAAATATTGAGATGAAAGATATTGGAGAAGTTGATGTTATCTTGAACAACAAGGTGTTGAGAAATAAAAACAATGGGATTACCCTTGTGCATTCCGATTATGTGCAAAAGGTGTTGAGAAGATTTGGATATTTCGATTACAAACCTTATGCAACACCTTATGATCTTAGTGTGTTGCTTCGAATGCATCAAAATGCCACTAGAAATAAACTGAGATATTCTCAAATAATTGGTCCGCCCATGTATTTAGCTAGCGCCACGAGGGTAATCGTGAGAAAACCAAGCCCTTTTCTTTCAATCGGGGAATGCTCTTCATAGGGCAATGCACTATCTAAAAGGCACCATGAGCTATGGAATCCACTACGCAGAGTATCCAAGAGTACTTGAAGGGTATAGTGACTTAAATTGAATTTATGGTGTTGATGATATAAATGTCATAAATGAATATATATTCACTCTTGGTTGTGGAGCTATTTCATGGAAGTCTTGCAAGCTAACGAGCTTAAGAATGGAAGAAGAAGAAGTCACAATATTAGACATGGCTACTACTGAAGTAAAATGGCTTCATGAATTCCAAATGGATTTGCTTGTGATTGAAAAATCCATAACGGCTATCCTCATGGATTGTGAAAATCAAACTATAATAGCCAAAGTAAACAATTCAAAGGATAATACAAAGATTTCAAGACATGTAAAGAGAAGATTAAAATATGTCAGCAAATTCAAAAACTCCGGAGTAATAGCATTGAATTATATTCCAACTGCTAAAAAACTGGCGAGTCCGTTTACAAAAGATCTATCAAGGAATGTGATAGATAATGCATCAAAGGAGATGGATTTGAGACCCACAACAGTGAAGGGGAAAATGGTGTATCAAGGAATGTGATAGATAATGCATCAAAGGATATGTTCATCCGTCGGGGTAGCCTTGGCACTCATATATCGGTAACGACATTCAGCGTGACTTATTCGCGAAAGGCTGACAATTTAATACATAGTCCATTGTTCTGTTTGAATAAGAGTAGCTACTTGTATTTGTGGAGCTCAACCTTAGTCGGTGTCCAATAAACAGTACAACAAGTGCAATCCAATGGGCCTATGAGATTTGATAGAGGAGGGGGGTTGTTAGATTATATGGGCCTCGATCCATTAAATCATGTACCTCGGCCCGGTTAAATCTCTAAGTCCTATTTGACTTGCATGCAAAGTGTGTAGGTTTAGTATCATGTTGCTGGTTGAGAAAGAGTAACACCAATCTGCAATGTGAGTTGTTCTACTACTACTTGTAGCATGGCAAAACAGAGCAATAATGTGTGCGCTCACTCAGTCACGTCACGCCACACCACGCATCACATTTTGTGAATCGTGTTCATGTTAAGATTCGTCCTAATATTATGTGCCTTGTTAGAAGAATGAAAGCTTTGCTGGCAGTGTACTACCAAGGTAGCTCTAGGTGTATGTGTCAATGTTTGCGCTCTTTGTGGACATGTTTTACTTCTAGAGATTTCTTCCCCCAGGTGTGAGTTCTATCTCTTGACTCTCCCACACAACTCTCTCTATGTGAAGACAATACAAAGGAGAGAAACTAAACAAAAATGACACACAGCAGACAGAACACACACACCAGCCAAGTTCCTTGTATTGCGCTGCTCTAGCATCCCCATCTCGACGACTGCATGCACAGCTATTCGGGAAGAGCAGGCTTCCGAATCCGCGTCCATTAAGAGCCTGCACTGGGTAAAAGGCCTTAAGGTTTTCGGGGACATCCTGAAGTGGCTTGTCACTCAAATTTGACTACATCCTCGACAACCGACCATCTACTTCCACTACTTCCTGTGCGACAGATGACCATCTCATCTTCAAGACCATGGTCGACAAAGTTGTTGCACCGGAGTTTTTGCTGAACTCGTATATATGCTTTGATCTTGTCTCTCTTGACGCGTGCCTTTGTTCCATATGAGTGTATGCTAAAAGTTTCTTGCGTATTCCTTGAAAAAAAAGTTTGTAGTGTGTCGGTAGGTGATTTTACATTTACCACATATGTAACCTTGTGATGATGCTAATATGAAGTAAGCATAATCAAATATTGTGATACTATTAATTCCATGAGGATCTGTCTAGGGCACATCTAGATGTGCCCTAATTATTGCACATCTAAGTGACTCAATCAAGCATAAAAATAAAAAGGAAAAGAAAAAAAATACCGACAAGAATCTCCGCATAAGATCGATAACATAGGACTTAGATCTGCAATACTTATGGCATATTTAGATGTGTGCTTTAGCAAAACTGTTTCACAAATATCGGAGTCGGAAGTGCATGTTTTTGGTTAAAAAAATGCATGTTTTTGCTCCGATGTCAAGTATGGATCTGTGGCCGCTTAATGTTTCAGGCCACTGTATCTTCGCACCTCGTTCCTCTCAAAACAAGCCAACTACGGCGCATGCCAGCCACACATCTCGCATCCCTCAAGTGACCAACATGCTACTAACTCTTACTGCATGGTTTGAGCGAATAACAATTAGCGCCCCCCCAATCATCTAGTCTAGTCTTAGACCAATCAGGAAGAAGCAAGAAACTCTGATGTAAGGTTTGATGCCCCGTGATATTGATAAGTGAAAATCAAGCAGTTCCTCAGTTATCTCATATCCGCGGGCGATCCAACGCTAGTGTTCATGGCTTGCACGCCCGTTGCTATGTTTTTCTTTGTTTATTATATCTTCCCCTCTCAGGCTTGATCTTTGGCACTCCTTGACTTCTCTCCTTGAGGCAGCCGCTGTGACGCTGCTCGCGAAAGGGGATGCCTCACGCTTAAAGGCGCGTGGAATAAGAAAAAGTAGGAAAACTGCTCCAATCTCCAATTGCAGGCAAGAATCCTATCCTCTCATTTGAAGGAAGGAATAACGTAAAGGTAGGAAAGATGCTCCAACCTTCCAAAAAAAATGAAAATGAAAAGGGCGCTGATAGGCGCTGGCGCGCCAGCTCAAAGTTTCGGCCGGTCGCCGCAGTGGCCGTGCGACTAGGGCATCCTGAGTCGTTCAGATCTTATCCCCTAGCAATGTCTTCCTCCTCGCCTCTTCTCTGTCCCTCGCATCACAATGGCGAGCTCGGCACAGTGCCCGCTCCTCCCCTCGCGCTCCACTCGCCGCCCATCGGACCTCCACCCCTTCGTCTTCGTAGGTCATGACCGTCACGGCCTCAGGCCGTCGTCGTCAGAGCACCACCAGGCCGACGTTCATCGTGCCGCATGTTGGTTGCAGCATTCTGCGCTCCCGGTTCGAACACCTCTGGACGTTGGTTCCAGCTCATCGTTTACAAAAAGTTACAGGCAGAAACGTCGCCGGTGCATGGAACGCCAACGAACTGGTTCCAGCAAAAGTTGTGATGCTGTCCGTGCGTGTGCCGATGGCAGGTTCCAGCAATTTGTGGTGTCGGTCGTAGCACCCCACGCATATTGTCCCAACATTTGCCGTTCACCGTCTCGCCGGTGTCCCTCGTGTGGTCGTAGTTGCACCATAGCCTGTCTGCCGACACAACAATCATGCCACCGTATCCAGCAAATCACGTCACCGGTTGTAGCATTTGCCGTCGCATGTTCTATACGTGCAACAAACTGTCCGTCAGTTCTAGTAAAACTCTTCGACGCTTCCAGCAAAACTCACCATCAGTTGCAACACCGGTCTCCTCCATTGAAGCTCGCCGCTCAGCTCGCACCTGGCGCCTAGTAGCATCTAGCCATGCCAGTTGTAGCATCTGCCATGGTGGTTGGAGCTCGCCGCAAACATGGTTGCAGCTTGTCGCAAAAAAAAATGGTTGGAGCGTCCGCTCGCTCCTGATTGCCGTCGTTCAAGCATGGTCGTCGTGGGTGGTAGCACCCGGCGCCGCGGTTGTAGCACCCCCACGACGCGGTTGTAGCAACTAGATTGCATGTGTTCATCCCTGTGTCGTAGCCCACTTGCAGCCGTTGTCGTGCAGGTGCAAGCATGAGGCGACAGCCGAGACAGGAGGCAGGCCATGGACCATGGCGCGCGGCGTCAGATGAGAGCTGAGGAGGAAGAAGAAAGGAGACTTATCTCAAAAAAAGAGAGAAAGATGGGCATAAGGCTTGCTACATGGAGGAATGAGTGGTGGAGAAGGGGTGGGATCGCGGGCACGTGATGCGTGGGCGTGGGAGCCGGCCGAAAGTTCGGCAGGCGCACCGAATGCAAACATTTACCAAATGAAAAGGTGCTTCAATTCCAAGGGTATAGATCTTATCTGCAGCGACCATACCTGGGTTGAGACCCACGCAAATACACACATGGGATACCTTCTCCGTTGCGTGGGGGTGCGGTGGCGCCGGCGAGGGGTAGGTGGGCGCCGGTGCCCACTGTTCACCCGACAAAGAGGGCGAGCGATGAGAAGTTTGAGTGGCTGTGGGAGTCACTTGTGTGGCAATGGTTCGTTAGGGCATCTCTAACGGCAACCCGTAAATTTCCTCTCGCATCCGTCCACGGACAGGAGACCAGTCTGCGGACACGGATGTAAAAGGACACCATTCAACCATAGCCGCATTTTGTCTGTCAACAAATTCAAATTCAAATCTATGTTGATCCACACAACGCGTTGGATCACACCTGCGTCTGATCGCATCCCCGATCACAACCAAAAGAAGGCAAATATGCTTAGTTTTTACATGCCCGAATCCAAAAGAACACCAGTCTGGCAGTCCATGCATTTCTGCCCTGCCGGACCGGCCATCCCAGCAAGTTGCTCCCCGATCAAGGACATGTCGTCGCCGCCGCGTAGGCAGCCTCCTCGTCCACCTCCGCCTTCGCCGCATCCTCATCTTCCGTCGCCACTAACTCATCTTTTGTGCCGCTAACATCTGGTAGCAGATGGATTGCACGATAATTCTAGTGTCGGCATCCAAAGAGTCGATATTCAAGGTCAACATCTTGGCGTCCTCCGCATTGGCGGCGATCTTCACCCTCTTTTCCTCGAACGCGTCCTTCTTCTCCTCGAGCGTTGTCTTCCTCTGTTCGATCATGGTCCTCCTCTCTTTGAGCTTGATCTTCTTCTCCATCGCCTCCATCAACTGCTTGAACCTTTCCGCCTTCCTCTCCTCCTTGATATCCGAGCGCCTCACGCATGCATCTTCCTTCTTCGCCAAGATCTCCTCGAACCTCTTCGTCAGCTTGGCCACCACACTTTCTCTTTTTGCCCTCTCCTCCTCCCACTTCTTGCCCCATAAATTTCTTCTAAGTTCTAACCTTCTTCGGTGGTTCTTGGGTTGGGTCTGTAGGGTCACCGATTTCTTCCTCGTTGGCTTGGGCCGCGGTCTTGGCAATGAAAAGGTTCCACTTCGGTTGCTCATTCAATTTCAACAAACAATGCATGACAGTGAAGGACTTCTTCTCCAACTTCTTATACACCACACAAGCACGAGTAGGCTACAAGTGAAACAATCATATCCATCTAGTGAGAAACAAAACAATACATGTCCGGCTAGTGATCAACAAAACTAAAGCATATCCAGCTAGTGATCAACAAAACTAAAGCATAGCCGGCTAGTGATCAACAAAACTAAAGCATATCGGTTAGTGATCAACTTACTTGCTTGGTGATTTGTGCGCCGTTAGGCCACCGTGCGATGAGATGCTTCACCGCAATACTTGAAGACGACCTCTTGGATGGTGTACCATCGATGGTTTGAGGGACTTCCATTCACGGTTGCGGATCAATGTGTCGGAGTAGGGCGCGAAATGCTTGTGCTTGTGGAACCATATGTGAATGTTTCTCGAAAAGATTGTGCCCTTTTGCTCTGTTCCATGGATAGGATCGAGGCTAGTGGCCAACCATGCATCGCACAACCGCTCGTCCTTCCGCATGTTGAAGCTTTCTCCTCTACCCTTCTTCTATGGATCACCGGTTGTATCATCCAGACCGTTGTCGTTGCTGTCCTCCTCCTCCTCCCCTCCCCCCTCCGGATGCTGCTCTTCGGTGGCCCAATGTTGTTTTTGTTGTTGTGTGCCATCGCCGGTCTGGGTGTAGGACTACTGCGTGGCTGTCTGGGAATAGGACAACTGCTGCTGGTAGTTGTCGGACTGGGTGGGATCCGAGTCTTGCACATGTCCGTCTTCATAGCCCCCTCCTCCTCCCTCGCCTCTGTCATGGATGATATCGAGCATCTCCCTATTTGCGTCGTACATCAGCTCCCCCGCTCTCGACATTGCAGCAAACAGGATGCGGGCACCCATCTAGTCTCCGCGTTAATGTCGACAATGTAAGGAACCGTACCGGCGGGGGTTGCGAGTTTCTTGGCGGCATAGTAGTATGGAGGCTTGTAAGGCTCCGGCCACGGTGTCGTCTGTACTGTGGGCGCACCTGTCTGGCGGCGTTCACCATGGCCTTGCTGACCGCCTCGTCCTCCATGTCAACCAATCCTATCACCACCGCCGGGCCCTGAACGTCCATTTTGCATCATGTTTTCCTACTTTTATTTATGGTGTTTTTAATCAATATAATACTTTATGGAATAATTCTAATCCTTATTCTCTCATAATATGCAAGGTTTACACAAAGAGGGAGATTACTGGCAGCTAAAATTCTGGACCTGAAAAAGCTATGTTAGAGACACCTATTCTGCACATCTCCAAATGAGCTGAAATTTTACGAAGATTTATTTTGGAATATATAAAAATTATTGGAGAAAAAAAATACCAGAGGGGGCCTCCAGGTGCCCACTAGGCTCCAGGGCGGGCCTACCCCCTGGTGCGCCCTGGTGGGTAGTAGGGCCCCTGGCCAGCCTCCGGCGCCCATCTTCTGGTATATAAGCCCATTTTCCCTAGAAAAAATAAGGAGAGGACTTTCTGGATGGAGCACCGCCATCTCGAGGCGGAACTTGGGCAGGAGCACTTTTGGTCTCTGGCGAAGAGATTCCGCTGGGGATACTTCCCTTCGGGAGGGGGAAATCGAACCCATCGTCATCACCAACAACCCTCTTATCGTGGGAGGGTCAATATTCATCAACATCTTCAATAGCACCATCTCATCTCAAACCCTAGTTCATCTCTTGTATTCAATCTTTGTATCAAAACCTCAGATTGGTACCTGTGGGTTACTAGTAGTGTTGATTACATCTTGTAGTTGATGCTAGTTGGTTTATTTGGTGGAAGATCATATGTTCATATCTATTATGCTATTCAATACCCCTCTGATCTTGAGCATGAATATGTTTTTTGAGTAGTTACATTTGTTCTTGAGGACATGGGGGAAGTCTTTTCATAAGTAATCATGTGAATTTGGTATTCGTTTGATATTTTGATGATATGTATGTTGTTGATTCCCTTAGTGGTGTTATGTGAACGTCGACAACATGATAGTTCACCATCTTTGGGCCTAACGGAACGCATTGTGGAGTAGTTATTAGATGATGGGTTGCTAGAGTGACTGAAGCTTAAACCCTAGTTTATGCGCTATTCCGTAAGGGGCTCATTTGGATCCATATGTTTAATGCTATGGTTAGATTTTATCTTAATTCTTCTTTCGTAGTTGCAGATGCTGGAGAGAGGGGTTAATCATAAGTGGGTCCCTTGTTCAAGTAAGAACAGCACCCAAGCACCGGTACACCCACATATCAAATTATCAAAGTAGCGAACGTGAATCAAACAAACATGATGAAAGTGACTAGATGAAATACCCATGTGTCCTCAATAACGATTTGCTTATTATAAGAGACCGTTCCGGCATGTCCTTTGCTACAAAAAGGATTGGGCTACCTTGCTGCACTTTTGTTACCGTTACTATTACTTGCTCGTTACAAATTATCTTGCTATCAAACTATCTATTACCGACAATTTCAGTGCCTGCAGAAAATACCTTGCTGAAAACTGCTTGTCATTTCCTTCTACTCCTCGTTGGGTTCGACACTCTTAGTTATAGAAAGGACTACAATTGATCTCCTATAACTGTGGGTCATCAAGGCTCTTTTCTGGCGCCGTTTCCGGGGAGTGAAGCGCTTTTGGTGAGTGAAATTTGGTAAGGAAATTTTTATATTACGTGCTGAAATTTACTATTACTTGTTACTATGGAAAACCATCCTTTGAGGGGTTCGTTAGGGGTATCTTCACGTCGACCGGAAGCACAAAGAATTGCTCCTCAACCTACTACACATACTGAAAATATTTATTATGAAATTCCTTCGGGTATGATAGAGAAACTACTAGCTAATCCTTATGCAGGAGATGGAACATTACATCCTGATATGCACCTAATCTATGTGGATGAAGTTTGTGGATTATTTAAGCTTGTAGGTTTACACGGAGATGAAGTGAAGAAGAATGTCTTCCCTTTATCTTTGAAGGGAAAGGCGTTGACATGGTATAGGCTATGTGATGATATTGGAGCTTGGGATTGGGACCGGTTGAAATTGGAATTTCATAAAAAATTTATCCAATGCATCTAGTTCATCGTGATCGGAATTATATATATAATTCTTGGCCTCGTGAAGGAGAAAGTATTGATCAAGCTTGGGGGAGGCTTAAGTATATGATGTATACATGCCCTAATCATGAGCTCTCAAAAGAAATTATCTTACATAATTTTTATGCTCGGCTTTCTCATGATAATCAAACTATGCTCGATTCTTTTTCTACTGGCTCCTTTATGAAGAAAGCTAATGAATTCAGATGGAATCTTTTGGAAAGAATTAAACGCAACTCTGAAGATTGGGAACTCGACAAAGGTAATGAGTCAAGTATAACACTTAAGTTTGATTGTGTGTCGGAGTAAATGACCACGGGTAGCCATATCAGTCCCCCATGGTATTTTGAGAAATCGGGGCTGGCTGCGCCCCTCACACCTTCCGGAAGGACGACCGCCTTCTTGGGCCGGCTGGTCCAAGAGACCGACTGCTAGAAGGTGGAAAGACCATGGAAGGTGGCCGGGAGGGGGCCGACTCCTGGCAGACGGCCCCTCGTCCCCTCGAAGTCAGCACCACATCACCGCGACAAGACAAGGCATGGCTGCAGTGCAGCCTGCCACCCCCGAATCCAGGATGGGACGTGGCCACAGAGCTGTGTACTTGGCGGACACCCCTCGCCCTGCGCGGCACTATTGCCACGCGGTCCGTGACATCACTAGCGCCACAGGGAGCCACGCCCCCACGACGGGTGGTCGGTATGGCCCGCAGGCGGCGGGCCCTACCTGTCCGTGAACCACCAGAAGGCGGCAAACCTCAAGCAGGCGGCAACAAGGGAGGGCCGACTCCTAGCAGGCGGCCCTTCTCCCCCTTGGAGTCTGTGCACCATTAACCAGATGAGACGGGGTATGGCTACAGTGAGCGCCCGTCAGGCGGCGGGACTGTAGCCACGCTCCCCTCGACAAAGCCTTCGTCATCAAGGGCGAGGCTACAGTATAAAGCAGTCAACATGGCCCGCAGGTGGCGGGCCCTACCTGACGGCCGAGATCATGGCAGTCGGCGGGCCCCACCAGGCGGCGGGCCCCAGCGGTCGGCAGAGAAGCCGGCAACAAGAGACGCTGACGACCGGGTCCTACACCCGGCCGGATTACAATTGTACCCCTAGGGGGAAGGCCTATATATGCCCCCCAGGCTCACCCATGCAAAGGGTTTAGCACCCACGCCATTCACACACACACGTAGAGAGAGGAGTAGAGCTAGCCTTGCCCTTCTCCCTCCTCTAGCCGAAACAGCTCAAGGAGCAAGCATGTAGCTACCTTGTTGATCATAGTCATCATGCGGAGACCCCGCAGAGCAGGACTAGGGGTGTTATCTCCGAGGAGAGCCCCGAACCTGGGTAAGATTCATAGGCGTATGCGGTCTCGCTCACTCCCGCTTCTAGAGCCCGGTGACGTACTCTTGTCCCCAGCCATGATAAGCCTCCCCCTGGCATATGTCGCACAACATCCCCGACATTTGGTGCCCACCGTGGGGCAAGATGCACCGTTGCCCGGAAACACGTTCTGGAAGGGAACCCTCTTCCTTCCTGGCAAGCGCAGCCAGCCCGGCACGCCCGATGGCGTTTGCGCCGACACACTGCGTGGCATGGAAGCCGCCTGCGCCGCGAGCTGCCTCTCTGACCTCATCGGCGGGATTCGCCTCTCCGACGAGCCCGCACCCAACGCGGGCGTAGCTAGCTCCGAGAGCTGCCTTGTAGACCCCCACGGCAAGCTTCACATCACCAGCGAGCCGGCCTCCGACCTGGAGTCCGTTGGCTCCATTGACCCACCCGTCGACATGGTCATCGACGCCGACGCCACGCCTTCTGATACCTTCCCCGGTGACGTAGTGATCTTCGACGACCCGCTCCCTGCTGCTGACGGTAGCACCGGCACCCGCGCCGTCGCCGAGGTGCTGGTCATCAGCCATGATGGAGCCCCCCGCGAGGCCGACCGGGACCCGTTGCGGGCGGTAATGCGAGACCTGTCCGCACCCGTGGCACCCGGTGCGAGTGGTGAAATGCTGGAGGCGTGCCGCGTCGCACTCCTCGATAGCGCCAACAAGTTGGCAGCCATGAGACGCCTCACCGAGGCCTACCAGCGTGAGGTCGACCCCGCCGTCTGCGGCACGCCGGCTGCTGGTGAACCCAGCCGCGCGGGCACGGTTCGGCAGCGCGGCGCGACCATAGCCAGCATGCTGGGGGCCGACCGCCCACTCTACGCCACACCAATGGAGAACTTACGCATCGCCCAGGCGGCAGCAGATGAGCTGGACCGCCTGGAGGGCGACGAGCGTCGCTGCATGACGGAGCGCGTCCAGCAGCTCATCGACGCGGCTGCCGCGCAGCAAGAAGCCGGCTGCCGCGTGGTGGAACCCGGCTTGCAGGCCGGGAACCTTCCCCCTCGCCGAGAACACGACGCGACCTCCCGGACACCGACAGGCGGCGCCCGCGACCGAGGAGACCAAGAGCCGGCTGTTAGCCACAGCCGCACACGCATCACCATCGAGCGCGACCAAGACGGCCGCCCACGAGCGGTAGAACGGCGGGATGATCGTCCGCCTCCCCCGCGCAGGGAGAGGCGCGCCTCCCCGCCACCCGTTGAGCATCCGACTCTCGGAGGCCGGCTGGGTCCCCGAGAAGGAGTTGGAGAGAATGACACCCGCTACCGGATCGACCGCTTGGCTTGATCCCTGGCATTAGAAGAAGAAGATGCGATCGGCCCGCCTTGTTTCGGCCCCTGCATTCGCGACTAGCCCTTCCCCAAAGGGTTCTCGCTTCCTCGAGACACTTCCAAGTACAACGGTTCCATGAAGCCGGAGGATTGGCTGGTTGACTACTCCACCGCCGTCAGCATAGCAAACGGCAACAAGCGCGTTGCCGTGAAGTATGTTCCACTCATGCTCCAGGGCATGGCCCGGACATGGCTGAACGGCCTCAAGCCCTACAACGTCAATAGCTGGCTGGACTTTACCGAAGTTTTCATCCGCAACTTCACCAGCACCTACAAGCGGCCGCCCAAGCCTCGCCAGCTCTCCCTGTGCGTCCAAGGCCCAACCGAGTCCACCCGCGAGTACTTGATGCGGTGGGCCGAACTGCGCAACTCCTGCGAAGGGGTGCATGAGGTGCAAGCCATCGAGTGCTTCACTACCGGGTGCCGAGAGGGCACCCAACTCAAGCACCGACTCCTCTGTGATGAGCCGGCCACACTCGATGAGCTGCTAATCATAGCGGACAAGTACGCCACTGCCGAATCCTCCATGAAGTCGGAGCTCTGAGTGGATGCATCTGGAAAGATGCTCCCTCCGGCCCCTCAGACACCTGCTGGTGACTCCAGTCGGTGCCAGCAGTCGAACGACAACAAATGCAAGGCCCAGCAGTCGGCTTCCACCAGCCGGCAGGTGGCAGCAGTTGAAGACTAACAGCCGGAAGGGCAGCCCGGCCCCAAGCATAAAAAAGGCAGCAAGCCTGCTTGGTTGCCCGCTTTCTCCTTCGAGCAAACTCTTGATGCTCCCTGCAAGTTCCACAGCGGCGCGAAGCCGTCCAATCACACCACCCGGAAGTGCCACTGGCTCACCCGCATTGCCAAAGGTGAAGGACTGCCCCCTCGTCCTGTTGGCCCGCCGGCTCCGCCTCCTCAGTAGCCGGCGGCCCGCCCCGTCGGCGCAGTCCAAGATGAATTCCCCGAAGAACACGGAGCCTACATCGTCTTCACCAGTGTGGCCGACGACAGGCACAGCCAGCGTCAGCAGCACCATGAGGTGAACGCGGTCGCATCTGAGGTCCTAGAGTTCATGCACTGGTCCAAGAGGCCCATCAGCTGGAGCCGCGCTGACCACCCGGAGGTGATGCCTTCTCCGGGTTCCTACACCCTGGTGCTGGATGCCACCTTTTCAACGGAGCGGCGAGCCTGTCGTTTCTCCTGAGTTCTGATAGACGGCGGTAGCAGCATCAACATCCTCTACCGAGACACCCTGGAGAAGCTGTGCATCAAGGAGAAGCAGCTCCAGCCCAGCCAGACTGTCTTCCATGGCATTGTACCTGGCCTTTATTGCTCTCCAATCGGCAAGATCAAGATAGATGTCCTCTTCGGAGACAAAGATCACTTCCGCCGCGAGCCGATCTGGTTCGAGGTGGTGGACCTGGAGAGCCCCTACCACGCGCTCCTTGGCCGGCCCGCTCTGGCCAAGTTCATGGCAGTGCCACACTATGCCTACCTCAAGATGAAGATGCCGGGTACCAAGGGCATTATCACCATAGCCGGCGACTACCAGAAGTCGGCCACATGTGCTACTACCAGCAGTCGGCTGGCCGAGTCCCTTGTCGTCGCTACAGAAAGGCGGCTCCTTGACCGGGTTGTGGCCATGGCCAGCAAGCAGCCGGACCTGTCACCAGATCCCAAGGAGTCAGAGGCCCAGGGTTCCTTCCAGCCGGCCAAAGAAACCAAGAAAATTCCCTTGGACCCTGAGCACCCCGAGAGGTTCACTGTCGTAGGGGCCCATCTCGACAGCAAATAGGAAAGCGAGCTCGTCGATTTCCTCTGTGATAATCAGGACATCTTCGCATGGTCTCCCAAGGACATGCCGGGTGTTCCGACGGATTTCGTCGAGCACAAGCTACATGTCAGATCAGATGCAAAACCAGTTAAACAACCCCTCCACCACCTGTCAGAGGAGAAGAGAAGAATTGTCGGTGAAGAGATCGCCCGGCTTCATCATGGAAGTGTTCTTTCCAGAATGGCTTGCCAACCCAGTCCTTGTACTGAAGAAGAACAACAAGTGGCGCATGTGCATTGATTACACCAGCCTCAACAAAGCCTGCCCCAAAGATCCGTTTGCTCTGCCTCGGATAGACCAAGTGATTGACTCCACAGCCGGATGCGAGCTGTTGAGTTTTTTGGATGCCTACTCAGGCTACCACCAAATCAAGCTGAACTCGGCCGATCGGCTGAAGACCGCCTTCATCACACCATTCGGAGCCTTCTGCTACCTGACCATGACATTCGGCCTGAGAAATGCCGGTGCCACTTTTCAGCGTTGCATGCAGAAGTGCCTCCTCAAGCAACTCGGCAGAAATGCCCACGTCTATGTAGACGACATTGTGGTGAAGACGGAGAAGCGTGGCACCCTCCTGGAGGATCTCAAGGAGACCTTCAATAATCTGCGCCGTTTTCAAATCAAGCTAAACCCAGAAAAGTGTGTGTTCGGCGTCCCAGCCGGCCAGCTCCTTGGTTTCCTTGTCTCAAAACGCGGCATCGAGTGCAACCCTGTGAAGATCAAGGCCATTGAGCGGATGGAGAGGCCCACCCGGCTGCGAGACGTCCAGAATTTCACCGGGTGCTTGGCATCCCTCAGCCGTTTCATCAGTTGGCTGGGCGAGAAGGCTCTTCCCCTGTACTAGCTCATGAAGAAAACCACTCACTTCGAGTGGAACGACAAGGCAGACAAGGCCTTCCTCCAGCTCAAGAAAATGCTGACTACGCCGCCTGTCCTGGCGGCTCCGGCTGTTAAGGAGCCCATGTTCCTCTACATCGCCGCCACCAGCCGGGTGGTCAGCACTGTCATTGTGGTCGAGCGCCCGGAGGATGGCAAGGCACAGCCGGTCCAGAGGCCCGTCTACTACCTGAGTGAAGTGCTGTCGGCCTCCAAGCAGAATTACCCCCACTACCAGAAGATGTGCTATGGCGTATACTTTGCCGCCAAGAAGCTCAAGCAGTACTTTCAAGAGCACTCCATCACGGTTGTCTGCACTGCCCCATTTCCAGAGATCATAGGCAACAGAGATGCATCAGGCCGGGTGGCCAAGTGGGCCATCGAGCTAGCTCCCCACACCATCCTCTACCAGCCCCGCACCACCATCAAGTCCCAAGCGCTGGCCGACTTCCTCGTCGACTGGGCCGAGACCCAGTACCTGCCGCCGACGCCGGATTCTACCCATTGGCGAATGCACTTTGATGGCTCAAAGATGCGCACCGGTCTGGGAGCCGGCATCGTCCTCACCTCTCCCAAAGGCGACAAGCTCAAGTACACGTTGCAAATTCACTTTGCCGCCTCCAACAACATGGCCGAGTACGAGGTGCTCGTACACGGACTCCGACTGGCCAAAGAGATTGGCATCCGCCGGATTCTGTGCTACGGCGACTCGAACTTGGTAGTCCAGCAGTCGTCTGGCGACTGGGACGCCAAGGATGCAAACATGGCGAGCTACCACTTCCTTGTCCAGCAAATCAGTGGATACTTTGACGGGTGCGAGTTCCTTCACGTGCCATGAGCCGACAATGAGCAAGATGATGCCCTGGCACGGATCGGCTCCACCCACCAAGCGATACCAGCCGGTGTCTCCCTTCAATGCCTCCGCAAGCCGTCTATCAAGCCTTCGCCGGAATCAGAGTCCATCTTCATGCCGGCTGCTCCCGAAACAGTCGGATCCGACTCGGGGGCTGCAACAGCCGTCCTGGGGACATCGGCAGGCGGCTCGGGGACTGCAGCAGTCGCACCTGGCCCGGGGATTTCAGAACTCGGCCCAGGGGCTGCAGCAGTCGGCCCGGGGACTTCAGCGACACAACAAGCGGTGGCCGACTCCAACCCGCCTCCTCCCAACCCAATCGCCCTGGTCCCAGTGGCCTTGATGACAGTGGTCGAAGCACCATCATGGGCGCAGCCCATCCTCCACTTCCTGGTAAACGGAGAGCTACCAGCCGACAAGACCTTGGCGCGGCAAGTGCAATGCCGGGCAGCAGCATACACGATAGTGAATAGAGAGCTTGTCAGATGCAGCGTGACTGGCGTCTTCCAGCGCTGCATCGAGCCAGAAAAAGGCAAGGCAATCCTCAGAGACATCCATCAAGGCGAAAGCGGCCACCACGCGGCCTCCAGATCCCTCGTTGCCAAAGCTTTCCGCCATGGATTCTTCTGGCCGACTGCTTTGGACGATGCCAAGGACTTGGTCAAGAAGTGCAAAGGGTGCCAGAAATTTGGCTCCAAGCAACACCTGCCGGCTTCTGCACTCAAGACCATCCCCCTCACTTGGCCATTTGCCGTCTGGCAGCTGGACATGGTGGGCCTATTCAAAATAGCACGCGGCTTCATGACTCATCTGCTGGTCGCCGTGGATAAATTCACCAAGTGGATTGAAGCAAAGCCAATTAAGAAGCTGAACGGTCCAACTGCGGTGACCTTCATCACAGATATCACCGTCCGGTACGGCATACCACACAGCATCATCACTGACAATGGCACAAACTTTGCCAAAGGCGCCTTGGCCCGTTTCTACGCGACGCAGGGCATCCGACTGGACGTAGCGTCCATTGCCCACCCGCAATCAAAATGCCAAGGCGAGCGAGCAAACAGCCTCATCTTGTCCGGCATCAAGCCCCGACTGGTCGAGCCGCTGGAGCGCTCGGCCGGCTGCTGGATCGAGGAGCTATCGGCCATCCTCTAGAGTCTTTGGACCACGCCGAACAAATCGACCGGCTTCACTCCCTTCTTCCTCGTGTACGGGGCCGAGGCCGTCATCCCAACTAACATCGAGTTTGACTCGCCTCACGTCACCATGTACACAGAGGCGGAGGCAAAGGAGGCGCGAGAAGACGGCGTCAACCTGCTGGAAGAAGGCCGGCTGCTGGCACTCAGCCGGTCCGCCATCTACCAGCAGGCCCTATGCCGCTACCACAGCCGGAAGGTCAAGCCATGATCTTTCCAAGAGGGGGACCTTGTGCTCCGGCTGATCCAGCGAACAGCCGGCCAGCACAAGCTCTTGGCCCCTTGGGAAGGACCCTTCGTCATCAGCAAAGCCTTGGGCAATGACTCCTACTACCTCATCGACACGCAGAAGCCCAGGGCACGCAAGAGGGACGATTCCGGCAAGGAAACAAAGCGCCCATGGAACGCAAATCTCCTCCGAAGATTTTACAGTTAATGCAGTATGTACCACGCTACCTTTCATATTAAGAGTGAAGGCATCGGGTCCCTCCAGGAGCACTCGGGGGCTACCCTTTTTATCTGTACGATAAGTTTATGCCTGAGAATGTGTTGTTTCATTCCTCCGCCTGGCACCGGGTCCGACTAGTCGGCTCGGGGGCTAGCCGCCTTGTCCTATGTTGGTGCCACCTGCAGTCGGACAAGTAGTGTGCCGACATCTAAGCCCTCTCTTGCCTTAAGCTGCAGCTCGTAGAGCGACTGTCCCGCTGGCAAGAGCTAAAGGCAGGAAACGGTGTCCACACGAAAAATGACTAAGGAAAAATGCATCAACATAGGCTAAACCAGGCTCCTCGCCTCACCATCCGGCTACTGAGCAGCCAGTCGGCCGGCTTCTCACTTGACTTGCTACGTTCTAAACGGCCAAAGTACTTGTCTTCCTAAACGGCCAGGTACCGGACCCAGCCACAGACCGTAGAGCCGCTGTCCGGCTGGCAGTATGGTAGCCAAAGGAAGGCGGCAAAGGAAAAAGCCAAAAAAGAGAAGAAAAGAAAGACAAAGTCAGAACCCGGCAGAGCACAACTTGTGCGAATAAAATTAATTTACATAGCAAAAGCTCATAGCTAGCATTCAACAAAGTTTGAATACACCCCCAGCGGGTGGAATTGCGCGAATTTACATACTTTTTCAAAAGATTAACAGGAAAAGACAAGATGACACGGCCATCTAGGCCAGGGGAGCAGCAGGCGGGTCCGACGGGTTGGCAGAGGCAGCGGCGCCGGATGGTGGAGCAGCCGACTGAAGGGTCTTGGCCTGATCGCCCCCGGCAGCAGTCGGGGCGGTAGCACGCGGCTCGTTGGTCGAGGCGTGGTCTGGCTGAGGCCGGCTGTCCGCTCCGTCGTCCGGTGTGTCGTCTTCGCCATCCTCGTCCTCGCCCTTGTCACTGGAGGCGATCTCTTCCGCCGAGTCCCCCGCATCCCCCGGGTTCAGCCCGAACCAGCTGGGCGGCACCTCAGCGCCTTCCTCGTCCAACTCAGGGATGAAAACGATGGTGTTGGCGTACTCGGCGATCGCCGCCGCACGTTGAGTAAGCGCAGGGCCCACCGCCGCCAGCTCCGGTCCGGCCTCCTGCCGGAAGGTGGCCAGCTGAGCCAGGTCCAGCCCAGGATACCACGCCTTGGCGAACTCCAAGGCCGTCCGCCCACCCGCCTGAGCCGCGGTGCCCTTCCAAGCCTCGAAGCGGCCGACCGCTACCTCCAGCCAATCGGCAGTCCGACTGGGGGTGTGTGGAATTTGGGCGTTGGGCCAAAAGGCGGCCAACACCTGAGCCCCGGTGGGCTGCAGGCGATGAAGCATCCTGTGAGCTGGCTGCAGGCGCGTCTTGACGGCCAGAAGCTGCTCACCGAGATTCCGGGGCACGTTGGGCACAATGTCTGCGCCCGCCTTCCTCCGCATGTCACGGCGCACCTTGATGGCCTGGCTGACGGCGATGGAGTGACCGGGAAAGTGTTCTGCACAAGAAGAAGATCAAAGATTAGAAGCCAGAGGCCGACTCCTGCTGCAGTCGACGGCTGTTCAAAAGAAGAAGTAACTTACCATCAATCATGTCCTTGATCTCGCCGTAGCCATCGGCCAGGAGTCTCTCCTTCTCGGCCCAGTTCGAGCATTGAGTCTCGAACTCGGCCTTGAGGGAGTCTTCCTCCTCCTTCAGCTTCTGGAGCTCCGCCTTGTGCCGCTCCGCCTGGTCCGCCAGCTCCTTGGTCAGGCGGTCGCATTCCTGGGCCGCCTGGCTGCGCTCCTGCTCCTTGGTATGGAGCGCGGACTCGGCCTCGCCCAGGCGCTGCCGCAGATCTGCGGCGGCCTCTGCCAAAATAGAGAAAAAAGAAAACCATCAACACCAATGGAAAGTAGTTGCCGGGAGATCCGGCCCGACTGCTCAGCAGTCGGACCGAATCTCGGGGACTACACCCAGCGGGTGCGCTGACGCGCCCCCGCAAGGAAGAAGACCAAGTACTTACTTCGGCTCTCCGACTGATCGGCGGTCCGCTTGGTCAGCTCCTGGAGCTGAGAGTTATAGGCGGCCGCACGGAGGTTGTGGTAATCCTGCAACAAAGACAACAGAAGAAGGTAACGAGTCAGTACTCAGAGCTCGACCTGAAGTTCTGAGCCGCCTGCTCAGCAACCGGCCCAGAACTCGAGGGCTACACCCAGTGGGTGCGCTGGCGCGCCCCCACGAAAGATTACAAAGAAACGAAAACAAGAAACGTACCCGGACGACCGCCCGCGTCGCCAGGAACTCCTGCGTGTACCGCTGGAGAGCGGCGCCTTGGGCGTTGAACCGGGCCAGGACTTCCTGCGAGGCCGCGTTCAAAACACCCGTACCACCCCCAGACGTCCAATCCGGTGGGGCGGCGCTGGTAGCCTCGGCGTCAGTGGCTGACGAGCTAGCGGCCCTGACCTCCAACGGCCGCGGTGCTGAGGCCGCCTTCCCCGCACGCCGACGCGCCGGGATACGGGTTGCAGGAGTTGGACCCACCACCAACTCGCCACTGGCTGGCGGCACCAGCGGCGCGTCAGGCCAACTACCCTGCGCGTCAGTGGCCGGCGTGCGCGGGGGCACATCCACCTCCGGGATAACAGGGTCCCCTTCCCTCTCTTGGACCGGCTGGTCATCGCCGGCCCCTCCAGTCGGAGCCTGGACCTCCAGCACCACAGGCTCCGAAGAGTGCGGACCGGTGGACTCCAAAGCCCGGCTGCGGGACGCCTCCTCCACCTACACCTTGGCGGCCGCGTCCGTCTACTCCTTGGCCGCGGCGTCGGCTTGAGCCCTGGCCGCCGCGTCGGCCTCCGCCTTCTCCTGGGCCGCAGCTTCCCGCTCCTCTTGCGCCTCCCTCGCGTTCTTCTCCGTCACCTCCTGGAGGACGGCGAGCGGATCCACACGGCGGGGCCCGCGAAGTCGTCTGCCGCCCTGATTACTTAGTCGGATGGGGCTCACGACAAGGAAAGTGGGGCACTGCGTGCCAAGGGAGGAAGAGAATAAAAAGATCGCAAAGATAGAAGAAAAGCAAACGCAAAGCAAGATGCAAGAAAGGACAAGGCACTTATGCGGACACCAACGGGAGCCGCTTTGGAGCTTTCTGGAAGAGGGCCGCCTTCGCGGCAGCCTTTTGCCGCTTGGTCGCGGCAGCCTAGGTCCTGGCCTTCTTGGGCCGGCTGCCGAACAACCCGGCGTCGGCCCGGCGCTTCGGCATGCCGGCTGCTGCAGTCGGCGCGGCCGAGGAGCTGGCGCCCGCCCTGTCAGAGCCATGGGCACGGCGCAGCTCTTCGTCCCCCTCATCGTCATTCGGCCAATCCCCAAGGCCGCCTCTTAAGGAGCCGCCTGCTCCCTCGCCGCCGCCGCCTGTGGCGTCGTCCTCCTCCTGAGCGGCCGCCCCCAAGTCGGGGTCGTCCACGTCGCTCACCGACCGGTCCGCCATGTACTGGTGTCTCGGGGCCGGCGTGTCAGTGGCCGTCTGGCCCGGGAAGCGCTGCACCAAGGCCGACTGATCAGGCGGCAAGAAAGAACCCGGACGAACAAAGGAAAAAAGAATAAGGAGACGTACCGGAGGCGGCGGGTTGGCCCGACTGTACGGCGGCTTGCCGAATTGCCACTCCGTCTCCGACAGCTTACAGTCGGAGAAGAAGTTCACCATGCGGGCCACCTCCACGTCCTGCATCACCTTGGTGGACAGCCGGCACGGGTCCCGGCACCCACCCATGTCGCTGATCAGGTGAGGCCGGGCTTGGAGGGGCAGCACTCGGCGCTTCACAAACGCGGCCAGCAGGTCCGAGGAATTGAGGCCCTCCGATGCCGTCATCTCCTGGAGCCGGAGGAGCGCGGTGGAGCACGCGGCCAACAGGGTCCTCGGCCGGAACTTCCAGTTGGTGCGAGGCCCAACAAGCGGGCAGGCTGCATAGGCCGGCAAGTTGACGTAGTCCCGCGTCGAGTGGATATTCTCGACGTAGAAGTATGACTTCTGCCACGGTTTGGCCGACTGCAGCAGGGCGAGAGCTGGGAAGCGGACCCCGGATCCCGTGTGCCGCACCGCGACGCAGGCTCTGCACTGGGCCGCCTCGTTCTTGGCGGCGGTGCCAAGCTTGAGGTAGAAGAGCTCTCCCCATAGCTCGAGTGTGGGGAGCGTGCCGAGGTAGCCCTCGCACAGGGTGACGAAGGCGGAGAGCAGCACCACCGTGTTCGGAGTAAGGTGGTGGGGCTGCACTCCATAGAAATGCAAAAACGAGCGAAGGAATCTGCTCGCCGGAAGGCCGAAGCCGCGGAGGAAATGCGACTGGAAGATGATGCGCTCGCTGCCTTCCGGCGCCGGCTAGATCTCCCTTTCGGGGGGGACATGCACCTTGATGTTCGATGCATGGGGGAGCTGCCGCGTCTGGTGGAGGAACTCCAAGTGCTTGTCGTGGACATTGGAGCTGTCCCAGTCGCCCGCACGATCGCTTGGCGCCATGGGCTCCATGCTCGGCGGTGGCGCAAGGTGGCTGTAGCGCGGGGAGGTCTAGCAACGGCGGGCTGCGGCAGCACTCCGGCGAGAGGAGAGGTCGCGGCAATAGCAAGAAGAAGAGGAAGGAGAAAGGCAAAGAGAAGGGAGAGGAGGGCACGCGTACGTTCTGCCGCCCCCTCCTCCCCCTACTTATAGCCCTCTGGCGGCGGAGTCGAGGGGGCGAGACGTGGGGGGGTGCAAGATTAATTGCGCCTACTCCCCCCACGACCCCTCAGTTACAGCGCCGTAATGGCGTGTATTAATCGCACCTGGGAAGCGCAACCGCCCACCTCGGCCACAGCGGATCCGCACGCGTGCCGAGGCCCTGTAGGGGCGGGCCCAGGCCTGCGGCGATGTCTCGTCACCCACGCGGGCTGGCAGGCCGGCCTGGCCTGCTGGCGCAGCGTGGTGAACGAGTAACGGGCGGCAAGCCTGTCGTCCGGCTGGCACTCTACCCGGCCTCCGCCACGATGATTCGAACTCGCTAGGCGGCCGGCCTGGCCTTGGGCAGATCCTGGCAATCGGCCTCTCCAGAAGACGGACGAAGCCCAACTACTAGACCACTCAGAGTAGGAAGCTGCTGAGGCTCCTCGTTTTTTCAGCCGCGGTGCCCCACCAGCTTTGGGGACTACTGTCGGAGTAAATGACCACGGGTAGCCATATCAGTCCCCATGGTATATTGAGACATCGGGGCTGGCTGTGCCCCTCACACCTTCCTAAAGGACGACCGCCTTCTTGGGCCGGCTGGTCCAAGAGACCGGCTACTAGAAGGCGGCAAGACCATGGAAGGCAGCCGCGAGGGGGCCGACTCCTGGCAGATGGCCCATCGTCCCCTCGAAGTCAGCACCACATCCGCGACAAGACAAGGCATGGCTGCAGTGCAGCCTGCCACCCCGGAATCCAGGATGGGACGTGGCCACAGAGCTGTGTACCTGGTGGACACCCCTCGCCCTGCGCGGCACTATTGCCACGCGGTTCGTGACATCACTAGCGCCAGAGGGAGCCACGCCCCCACGACGGGCGGTCGGTACGGCCCGCAGGCGGCGGGCCCTACCTGTCCGCGAGCCACCAGAAGGCGGCAAACCTCAAGTAGGCGGCAACAAGGGAGGGCCGACTCCTAGCAGGTGGCTCTTCTCGCCCTTGGAGTCTGTGCACCATTAACCAGATGAGACGGGGTATGGCTACAGTGAGCGCCCGTCAGGCAGCGGGACTGTAGCCACGCTCCCCTCAACAAAGCCTTCATCATCAAGGGCGAGGCTACAGTATAAAGCAGTCAACATGGCCCGCAGGCAGCGGGCCCTACCTGACGGCCGAGATCATGGCAGTCGGCGGGGCCCACCAGGCGGCGGGCCCCAGCGGTCGGCAGAGAAGCCGGCAACCAGAGACGCTGACGGCCGGGTCCTACACCCGGCCAGATTACCATTGTACCCCTAGGGGGTAGGCCTATATAAGCCCCCCAGGCTCACCCATGCAAAGGGTTCAGCACCCACGCCATTCACACACACACGTAGAGAGAGGAGTAGAGCTAGCCTTGCCCTTCTCCCTCCTCTAGCCGAAACAGCTCAAGGAGCAAGCTTGTAGCTACCTTGTTGATCATAGTCATCATGCGGAGACCCCGCAGAGCAGGACTAGGGGTGTTATCTCTGAGGAGAGCCCCGAACCTGGGTAAGATTCACAGGCGTATGCGGTCTCGCTCACTCCCGCTTCTAGAGCCCGGCGACGTACTCTTGTCCCCATCCATGATAAGCCACCCCCTGGCATATGTCACACAATATCCCCGACATTGTGTTAAATCTTTTATGGATACCGATGCTTTTCACAAGTTTAGCACTAAATATGGACTTGACTCTGAGATAGTAGCTTCTTTTTGTAAATCAATTGCTACTCATGTTGATCTCCCTAAGGAGAAATGGTTTAAATATCATCCCCCTGTTAAAGAAAAGATTGAGGAGCCGGCTATGGTTAAAGATGAAACTATCATATATAATCTTGACCCAGTTGTGCCTACTGCTTGCATTGAAAAACCACCTTTCCTTGTTACGATAAAGGAGCATGCTAAGGTTTCAATCGTGGTAAACAAAAGTAATATAAGAGCACCTAGATCCTTTGAAAAAAACTAAAGTTGAACCTAATTTTGCTATGGTTAAATATCTCTTGGTCGATAATATTGATGGGCACGTTATTTATTTATGTGGTGAAGCTTCTAGAATTGCTAAACCTGATGATAAAAATAAGAATAAGCCTGTGGTTGGCTGATCCGTCCATTTTGCATCATGTTTTCCTACTATTATTTATAGTGTTTTCATTCAATATAACACTTTGTGGAGTAATTCTAAAGCCTTTTCTCTCATAATATGCAAGGTTTACACAAAGAGGGAGATTGCCGGCAGCTGGAATTCCGAACCTGAAAAAGTTGTATCAGAGATACCTATTCTGCACATCTCCAAATCAGCTGAAATTTTATGGAGATTTATTTTGGAATATATAATAATTTTTGGAGAAAAGAAATACCAGAGGGGGCCACCCAGGTGCCCACTAGGCACCAGGGCGCGCCTACCCCCACCCCCCCCCCTAGCGCGCCTTGGTGGGTAGTGGGGCCCCTGGCCAGCCTCCGGTGCCCATCTTCTCGTATATAAGCCCATTTGCCCTAGAAAAATAGAGAGAGGACCTTCGGGAAGGAGCACCGCATCTCGAGGCGGAACTTGGGCAGGAGCACTTTTGCTCTCCGGCGGAGCGATTCCGCCGGGGATACTTCCCTGCGGATGGGGAAATCGAAGCCATCATCATCACCAACAACCCTCTCACCTTGGGAGAACCAATCTTCATCAACATCTTCACCAGCACCATCTCATCTCAAAACCCTAGTTCATCTCTTGTGTTCAATCTTGTGCCAAAACCTCAGATTGGTACCTGTGGGTGACTACTAGTGTTTATTACGTCTTGTAGTTGATGCTAGTTGGTTTATTTGGTGGAAGATTATATGTTCAGTTCCATTATGCTATTTATTATCCCTCTGATCTTGAGCATGAATATGATTTGTTAGTAGTTGCTTTTGTTATTGAGGACATGGGAGAAGTCTTGTCATAACTCATCATGTGTATTTGGTACTTCAATATTTTGATGATGTGTATGTTGTGATTCCCTTAGTGGTGTTATGTGAACGTCAACTACATGACACTTCACTATCTTTGGGCCTAAGGGAATGCATTGTGGATTAGTTATTAGATGATGGGTTGCTAGAGTGACAGAAGCTTAAACCCTAGTTTATGCGATATTCCGTAAGGAGCTGATTTGGATCCATATGTTTAATGCTATGGTTAGATTTTATCTTAATTCTTGTTTCGTAGGTGCGGATGCTTGTGGGAGGGGTTAATCATGAGTGGGAGGCTTGTTCAAGTAAGAATAGCACCCAAGCACCGGTCCACCCACATATCAAATTATCAAAGTAGCGAATGTGAATCAAACAAATATGATGAAAGTGACTAGATGAAATTCCCGTGTGTCCTCAAGAACGTTTTACTTATTATCAGAGACCGTTCCAGCCTGTCCTTTGCTACAAAAAGGATTGGGCTACCTTTCTGCACTTTTGTTAGCATTACTATTACTTGCTCGTTACAAATTATTTTGCTATCAAACAATCTGTTACCGACAATTTCAGTGCCTGCAGAAAATACCTTGCTGAAATCAACTTGTCATTTCCTTCTTCTCCTCGCTGGGTTCGACACTCTTACTTATCGAAAGGACTACGATTGATCCCCTATACTTGTGGGTCATCATTGGCATGCTTGTTGCCTCTGTTAAAATAGGAGATCATTGTTATCATGGCTTATGTGATTTGGGTGCTAGTGTGAGTGCTATCCCATTTACCTTATATCAAGAAATTATGAATGATATTGCCCCAGCTGAAATAGAAGACATTGATGTTACTATTAAGCTTGCTAATAGAGATACTATTACAGCACTTGGGATTGTTAGATATGTTGAAGTCTTGTGGGGGAAAATAAAATACCCTACTGATTTCCTAGTTCTTGGTTCTCCACAAGATGATCTTTGTCCCATTATATTTGGTAGACCTTTCTTGAACACTGTTAATGCTTAGATTGATTGCGCTAAAGAGACTACCAGTATTAACTTTGGTGATATATCTCATGAGTTTAATTTCTCTAAGTTTCGTTGACAACCTCATGATAAAGAATTGCCTAGTAAAGATGAAATTATTGGTCTTGCTTCTATTTCCGTACCTCCTACCGATCCGTTAGAACAATATTTTCTAGACCATGAAGATGATATGAACTTGAATGAAAGAAATGAAATAGACAAGATGTTCTTTGATCAACAACCTATTCTTAAATACAATTTGCCTATTGAAACTCTAGGGGGCCCTCCTCCACCTAAGGGTGATCCTGTGTTTGAATTAAAACAATTTCCCGATACACTTAAATATGCTTATCTTGATGAAAAGAAGATATATCCTGTTATTTTTAGTGCTAACCTTTCAGAGCATGAAGAAAAGAGACTACTTAAAACTCTGAGGAAGCACCGTGTTGCTTGCTACTTCTTGAGCTTGCGTTGGTTTTTCCCTTGAAGAGGAAAGGATGATGCAGCAAAGTAGAGATAAGTATTTCCCTTAGTTTGAGAACCAAGGTATCAATCCAGTAGGAGACAACGCACAAATCACCGAATACCTGCACAAACAATCAAACAACTTGCACCCAACGCGATAAAGGGGTTGTCAATCCCTTCACGGTTACTTGCAAAAGTGATATCTGATAGAGATAGATAAACGATAAAGTAAATATTTTTGGTATTTTTGGTTTATAGACCGGAAAGTAAAAGATTGCAAAATAGTAGATCGAAAACTTATATGATGGAGAATAGACCCGGGGGCCATAGGTTTCACTAGAGGCTTCTCTCAAGATAGAAAATAATACGGTGGGTGAACAAATTACTGCCGAGCAATTGATAGAAAAGCGCAAAGTTATGATGATATCTAAGGCAATGATCATGAATATAGGCATCACGTCAGTGTCAAGTAGACCGTAATGATTCTGCATCTACTACTATTACTCCACACATCGACCACTATCCAGCATGCATCTAGAGTATTAAATTCATAAAGAACGGAGTAACGCATTAAGTAAGATGACATGATGTAGAGGAATTAACTCAAGCAATATGATGAAAACCCCATCTTTTTATCCTCGATGGCAACAATACAATACGTGCCTTGCTGCCCCTACTGTCACTGGGAAAGGACACTGCAAGATTGAACCCAAAGCTAAACACTTCTCCCATTGCAAGAAAAACCAATCTAGTTGGCCAAACCAAACCGATAGTTCGAAGAGAATTACAAAGATATCAAATCATGCATAAAAGAATTCAGAGAAGATTCAAATAATATTCATAGATAAGCTGATCATAAATCCAAAATTCATCGGATCTCGGCAAACACACTGCAAAAAGAGTATTACATCGAATAGATCTCCAAGAACATCGAGGAGAACATGGTATTGAGAATCAAAGAGAGAGAAGAAGCCATCTAGCTACTAGCTATGGACCCGTAGGTCTGTGGTAAACTACTCACGCTTCACCAGAAGGGCAATAGAGTTGATGTAGAAGCCCTCCGTGATCAAATCCCCCTCCGGCAGGGTGCCGGAAAAGGTCCCTAGATGGGATCTCACGGGTACAGAAGGTTGCGGCGGTGGAAAAGTGTTTTCGTGGATGCCTCTGGTGATTTGGGGATATCTGGGAATATATAGGCGAAAGAATTAGGTCAGGAGGTGCACGGGGGGCCCACAAGGGTGGGAGGCGCGCCCTACCCCCCTGGGCGCGCCCTTCTTCCTTGTGGCCGCCTCGTAGCTCCTCCGACTTCATCTCCAAGTCTCCTGGTTGTCTTCTGGTCCAAGAAAAATCATCGCGAAGATTTCATTCCGTTTGGACTCAGTTTGGTATTCCTTTTCTGCGAAACTCTAAAACAAGGAAAAAACAGGATCTGTCACTGGGCTCTAGGTTAATAGGTTAGTCCCAAAAATAATATAAAATAGCATATTAATTCATATAAAACATCCAAAACAGATAATATAATAGTATGGAACAATAAAAAATTATAGATACATTGGAGACGTATCATTGCTATGGATATACTCTTGATGATCTTAAGGGCATTAGTCCCACTCTATGTCAGCATAAAATTAATATGGAACCTGATGCTAAGCCAGTTGTTGATCACCAACGATGGTTAAATCCTAAGATTAAGGAAGTGGTAAGGACTGAAATATTAATGCTTCTGGAAGTAGGTATAATTAACCTATAGCTGATAGTAGATGGGTAAGTCTCGTTCATTGTGTTCCTAAGAAAGGAGGCATTACTGTTGTTCCTAATGATAAAAATGAGCTTATTCCGCAAAGAATTGTAACTGGTTATAGGATGGTAATTGATTTTAGAAAACTAAATAAAGCTACTAGAAAAGATCATTACCCCTTACCTTTTATTGATCAAATGCTAGAAAGTTTGTCTAAGCACACACACTTTTGTTTCCTTGATGGATATTCCATCTTCTCTCAAATACCTGTATCATAACCCGATCAAGAGAAAACCACTTTTACTTGCCCTTTTAGAACTTATGCTTATAGACATATGCCTTTTGGTTTATGCAATGCACCGGCTACCTTTCAAAGATGTATGACTGCTATATTCTCTAACTTTTGTGAAAAGATTGTTGAGGTTTTCATGGTTGATTTTTCCGTTCATGTAACCTCTTTTGATGATTGCTTAAGCAACCTTGATCAAGTTTTGTAGAGATGTGAACAAACTAATATTTTCTTGAATTGCGAGAAGTGCCACTTTATGGTGAATGAAGGTATTGTCTTGTGGCATAAAATTTCTGAGCGTGGCATTGAAGTGGATAAGGCCAAAGTTGATGCAATTGAGAAAATGCCATGTCCTAAAGATATTAAAGGTATCCGAAGTTTCCTTGATCATGCTGGTTTCTATAGGAGATTTATTAAAGACTTCTCTAAAATTTCTAGGCCTCTAACTAATCTCTTGCAAAAAGATGTTCCATTTGTTTTTTATGATGATTGTGTAGAAGCCTTTGAAACACTTAAGAAAGCCTTAACTTCTGCACCTATTGTTCAACCACCTGATTGGAACTTGCCCTTTGAAATTATGTTGTCGGTGTTGTTCTAGGACAAAGAGTTGATAAGAAATTAAATGTTATCCATTATGCTAGCAAAACTCTAGACAGTGCTCAAAGATATTATGCTACTGCTGAGAAAGAATTTCTAAAAGTTGTGTTTGCTTGTGACAAATTCAGATCTTACATAGTTAATTCTAAAGTAATTGTTCACACCGATCATGATGCTATTAAATACCTTATGGAAAAGAAAGATGCTAAACCTAGACTCATTAGGTGGGTTCTTTTGTTACAAGATTTTGACTTGCATATTACTGATAGGAAGGGAGCTGGGAATCCCATAGCTGATAACTTGTCTAGGTTAGAAAATATCCTTCATGACCCACTACCTATTGATGATAGCTTCCCTGATGAACAACTAGCTGTCATAAATGCTTCTCGTAATGCTCCTTGGTATGCAGACTATGCTAATTATGTTGTTGATAAATTTTTACCACCTAGTTTTACATACCAACAAAAGAAAAAAATCTTCTTTGATTTAAGACATTACTTTTGGGATGACCCACATCTTTATAAAGAAGGATTAGATGGTATTATTAGATGTTGTATACCTGAGCATGAACAGGAACAAATCCTACGGAAGTGTCACTCCGAGGCTTATGGAGGACACCATGCGGGAGACAGTACTGAACACAAGGTATTACAATCTGGTTTTTATTGGCCTACTCTTTTCAAGGATGCTCGTAAGTTTGTCTTATCTTGTGATGAATGTCAAAGAATCGGTAATATTGGTAGACATCAGGAAATGCCTATGAATTATTCACTTGTTATTGAACCATTCAATGTTTGGGGATTTGATTATATGGGACCTTTTCCTTCCTCTAATGGGTATACACATATTTTGGTTGATGTTGATTATGTCACTAAATGGGTAGACGCTATTCCAACTAGTAGTATCGATCATAACACCTCCATTAAAATGCTTAAAGAAGTTATTTTCCCAAGGTTTGTAGTCCCTAGATATTTAATGACTGATGGTGGTTCACATTTTATTCATGGTGCTTTTCATAAAATGCTTGCTAAATATGATGTTAACCATAGAATTTCATCCCCTTATCACCCTCAATTTAGTGGTCAAGTTGAGTTGAGCAATAGAGAAATAAAGTTAATATTGAAAAAGACTGTCAATAGATCTCAAAAGAATTGGTCTAAGAAACTTGATGATGCACTATGGGCTTATAGAACAGCTTATAAAAATCCTATGGGTATGTCTCCGTATAAAATGGTTTATGGAAAATCTTGTCATTTGCCTCTTGAGTTAGAACATAAAGCATATTGGGCAATTAAAGAACTCAATTATGATTTCAAACTTGCCGGTGAAAAGAGGTTATTTGATATTAGCTCATTAGATGAATGGAGAACCCAAGCCTATGAAAATGCCAAATTATTTAAAGAAAAAGTTAAAAGATGGCATGACAAAAGAATCCAAAAGCGGGAATTCAAAGTGGGTGAGTATGTTCTATTGTACAACTCTTGTTTTAGATTTTTTGCAGGAAAACTCCTCTCTAAATGGGAAGGACCATATATCATTGAAGAAGTTTATCGTTCTGGAGCCATTAAGATCAATAATGCCGAACGCACAAATCCGAGGGTGGTCAATGGACAAAGAATTAAGCACTATATCTCAGGTACGCCTATTAATGATGAAACTAACATCATTCAAACCATGACACCGGAGGAATACATAAAAGAGACCTTCCAGAACACTCCAGAACCCTGAAAAGGAAGATGTATGTGATACGGTAAGTAAACCGACTCCAAAAAATCTGTAAAATTTATTTTTGTCAGTTTTGGAATATTATAAAAAAATAAAAAGCACCCGAGAAGGCAACCCAGGTGCCCAGTAGGCACTAGGGCGCGCCTGTCCCCTGGCACGCCCTGGTGGGTAGTGGGCCCCTCGTGAGCCTTCCCGATTCCGTTTTCCTCTGGATTACTTGTTTTGCAAGATAAAATTCTTTATATATACTCCCGGACGTTTTGACCACCACATCGCGAAAATATCCTCTGTTCTTGTTTCGTGCTATTTTTTCTGTCAGATCAAGATCGCCATGGCTCCACCAAGCTCTTCCAAGGACAAGTTCTGCAAGAAGGTCATCAACCCCTACCTACCAGAGGTGATGAAGCACCCTCAAGCCATTGAGATGCGTGAGGGGGTGCTCCACATTCGGGATGTTCAAGGGCCCAAGAAGACGGGAAGCATGGAGGCCAGGCTCGAGGCGGTGGAGCACGAGATCTTCAAGTGACAAGGGATGGTTGGGTGTGGACTTAGTGCCAACCACTCCATGATCACGGAATTCACCCTTGACCATAAGGTGGATGGCCAGTCTATGAAGGACATCGTCTTCAACTTCAACGAATGAATCAATTATCTGCAAGGCCAAATTTATGATCTTCAAAATAAAATTATTGAGTACGAGGCAAGGTTCAAAGGTGTCGTGGTTTTGTCACGGCAGATGCCCTAGCGAAAGGACTTAGGTGTGGAGCCATCGCTATGATGATTAGCTTGAAGGGGTTGAGCGGGACGAAAGACATGAGTTTACCCAGGTTCGGCCCCCCATGATCGAGGTAAAGGACTACTCCTGCTTTTCTGCTTATTGCTTGAGTATCGATTACAAGGGAGCGGAATCGCTTGACCTAGATATCGATAGATTGTCACTTAACTTTAACCCACCGCAGGGACTTGCCTTTATATACACAGGTCGAGGCCCTGGGCTTACAAGAATCCAGGTCGGGTTATACAACGTGACTGACCCTGGTCCTACATCGCCTTGCCTTGCTAGGCAAGTCGCCATTGGGCGGCTCACACCTTCGGGTCACGCTCCATCTCTGGGTCTTGGGCCTTCAGCTGGCCCGCATCGTAAGCTGCCTCCAGGATTTCACGTCTTTGCTTCTTGGGCCTTTCTAGGCATTGTTGCTAAGTCGCCAACAACGTAACCCGGCCCCTCCTGGGCGGGTTACACCGTGGGGTTATATCCCCAACATTAGGCCCCAGATTTATTTGAACTTGTTCATGTCAATCTTCATGGTCTCTGGTTGGCGAGTCTTCTTTGATCCTTCTTAGTACTTGAACCTTGAACAAATCTTTATAACCCTCCATAAGGAAAGATGATGTCATGCTTAATAAATTCAGAAAAAAAACTCCATGACGTCACAATGAATCTTTGCATTATCAATCATTCCGAAAATGGAGGCACCTCTTTTGTTGTGATAATTATGACGCCTCCTCGATCTTCGGGCCTGCCGTTTCACTGTTCCATTTTCCCTTATAAATAGGCACGGGGAGTTGCCCTTTTTACTTTCACCCCATCGCCTCCACTTCTTCTTCTTCCTCACAGCGACCATCGCGACCGACGCTCCGTCGCGCCAGCCGAACCTCGCCAGCTACTTCATCAAGGCCACTGCATTAACCTGTTGCGAACCAGAGCTCAGTGGCGCGCGCCCTCTCTCCTTCAACACCGTTAGGTATTCTTATTTTCCTCCCTCAGATCCACAGTAGGTCATCCAAGTTCATAAAGTTCATCGGTGTTCATCTAGGCTCTTCTTGTTCTTCTAACTAGAACTGGTACTTCAATCCAAAACAAAGTAGGAATAATGCGATAGCAGTTTAGCCTTCAATTTATCTCTTGTGTAGATTGCTTCCTCTTTAGAACCAATGTATAACTTACTAGCTTTCCGGCCGCCACCCCTTTTAGGTTTAATAATTATTTTCCTTTTTGCACCGTTTGTAGATCCGTGAACATAGCTGCGAACTTGTAAAACCTGTTTGTCCAATACTTAGCAAAATTTCAGCAATCTTGGATCCACTGACAATTGACCCGCCTTTCACCTTTCAGGCGGCTTAACACTGAATTTGTAACCCGCCAAGAGATCACAAAAAACTGTTTCTTTTAATTAACCCGCCAACATGCTACCGGCTTATACTTTCATAACTTAACCCGCCAAATTCTCATAACCTGATAGTTACTTCACTCCATGGCTAGGGCGGCTTATGATTTCTTAATGGCTCACCGCAATGTGTAGTCTTTTAACCATAACTAGCTCATTATTGCTGAAATATCATGTAATCACTTGGGCGGCTTACTATTGCAATTTTAACCCGCCTTACCTTTACTCCTTGGTCACAACTTTTTAACCCAGTCAATCATGACTAAGACTCCCACCTCTTGCGACTGGGTTGCTTCTAGAGTCTCTGAGCTCATGTTAAACGAGTATGTGGACATGGGGGTTTTGCCAGCAAAAGACATTATCCACTGGCAGGTTCCTGGTCCTGAAACTACTCCTCAACCCAGAGAGGGTGAAGTTGTCATTTTTTCGGATCACCTCCTCCGTGGCTTTTCACCACCCGGGTCAAAATTCTTCCAGGATGCTCTGCATTTTTACAAGCTTCATCCTCAAGACATCGGACCCAACTCTGTCTCCAACCTATGCCACTTCCAAGTATTCTGTGAAGTATACCTTCAAGAAGAGCCCATTGTTGATCTCTTCAGAGATTTCTTTTATATCAACCGCCAGACAGAGATGTCAGACGGACCCATTCTCGAGTTTGGAGGTGTTTCCATCCAGAGGCGGAGAGACCCTCAGCTGCACTGCCCAGCCACCCCAAGGACTGGAACTATACTTGGTTTTATTGCAAAGACACCACCCCAGCTGGAGAAAACCCCTTGCCGGGTTATCGCCCCTACTGGCTCAACACCAGCAGCGAGCTTCCGGGTCGGTTGACTGCTGCAGATCGCGCTCGGTATGCCTGCACATTTTCAAAGATAAGGGCTTTAATAGCCAACAGCTTAACTAGAATTGATCTGACCTGCTGCTGGGTCGCATGGAGGATTTTACCACAGAGCCGGCGCAACGGCTTAATGTGCCAATATACTGGTGACACCAAGGACCCATAGCGCTATAATCAAACACGTCTCACCGATAAAGAGATCAATGACACGGTTAAGACACTGCTTGGGGAATCTCTGGAAGCTTGCAGCAAAGCGGGATTGAATCCTTTCTGCACTCTTAACCCAGTTCCAGATGTAAGTATTTTGAACAAAACTTCATCTTGTTTCCTATCTCTTGTACTTCATATTTTTTAACCTCTCACTCATATATGTATACAGGCCGACTCTTCTTTCTGGAAAAAGATGCTAACAGCCACCCCGCCCACTAAGAAAACTAAAGCAACAAAGTATCGTGGCACAGGTCACCGTAAAAAACAAACGGTCGAAGAGCTTCTCGAGCTAGATGAGTCGGAGGTAGAACTTGATTCCGTTGGTCTTCTTTTTATGCAACTTATTAATGTTGATTCCTCTCAGGACAAAGTGCAGATGAGCCAGGCCCATGAAGTAGAGGTAACTATTATCTCCTCTGACTCAGAACCCTTGCCAAGAAAGAAAACACGGTGGGTCATCTGAAAAGTAAGATTTTCTCTCCCTCTTGATCATTTGGACCCCAACTTTCTTTTGAAGAAACAACAACACGAGTCAAGGCGCCAGACCCGGAGCGGCGGCACTGAAGACCTAATCGCCAGCTTATCCAACACGCTGGCTCCCCGGAAATGTCATAATGAGGTGCCTCACAGCCCGACTCTATCCCTTCCAAAGGCTGGTCTCATGCGTCAACCTCTTAATTCTTGTGATTCAAACTACTAGGAAACGCCTCCATCATCTGGTGACTCAACTAGAACACAGCTTCCTGTCTTTACTGTTGCCCAGGGGTAAGTACTTTCATTTGTTGATAAAAACTTTTGTGGTTATATACTCATAAACTCTTGTATTCTTGTCACAGGGGCAAAGCAAAAAACGGGTAAAAAGCAAAAGGTGGGCGGCTCTTCCAAGGACCCCAAGGCTTCTGAGCTGGAGAAGCAGGTGCTGGAGGCCCCTGAGGCCTCAATCCAAAATCCTGAAGATCCTATCAACCAGCAAGATGACCCACCTCCACAGACTGACGCTGCAACCTTTGAGCCTATGGACACTGAAGTTAACCCAGCAACTAGCCATGACCCGCCAAGACCTAAGCCGCCCTCTCCTGCCAAGTCAATAGACAAAAGCCCTGCTGCTGCTGATGTTGAAGATGTTACTGCTACTGGGTTAGCTTTTAAGGCGCCTAAAGTCTCCAGAGTGCTAGCTAAGCACTCAGCTAAGGAAGAAACATCCTCATTGGAGAAGGGTAAAGCTAAACTGGACCTGCAGAGCTATACAACCTTCAGCGCTGGTGAGCTGCATGCGGGCTATTTAAGCCGCCTTCATACAAGCCGGGATATGGAGGTCGGCTTAGTCAACCTGATGCGGCAGAAGTATGAGGTATGAATGCGTTTAACCTCTCTTAGCATTATATATATGTCCATGTAGCCCCGAAGTCTTAAGTATATGAAGATCATTGAGTATGCTTGAGACATGTGAAAATTTCCAAAGTGTAGCTCCCAAGGGCCGGCTTATCTTTCAAAGATGAGCCGGGTCTTTGAAAATAGTAACTTTGCAAAGAATCATGTGTAGCCCCCAAGGGCCGGCTTATCTTAATAAGATGAGCCGGGTCTTACAAACACTTGTGAGAACCAGTTATGTAGCCCCCAAGGGTCGGCTTATCTTTGAGCCGGGTCATAATATAAATTGAAATGCCTACATTAGCCCCCAAGTGCCAAGTACATTGCTTGTAATGTGCTTGGGACTTAAATTTGAATATGAACTTGACCATTTTAACATTACTTGTCACCCTTGGCAGGAAGCTTTGAATTTGGGCGAGTCAAACATTGCCGAGTTGAAGAAAAATCTGGAGGCACAATAAAGTTGTCGGCGTTCTGGGAACGGGGGTACCCAGACTTGCCTGCCTGCGGCCCACGATGTGGCTCCATCGGCGGCCTGGTATGGCCCGCTTTCGGCGTCAACAACTCAAGACCCTCGTGAGGGGCCAAGCCTCGCGAGGCGGACGACACCAAGACCTCCAGGAGGAGCAGCCTCCTCAGGCTGGCTCCTGAGGAGCGGAGATTTCTATGCAAGCCTCACCTCGTGAGGTTCGGGTGACGTGAGCCATGATGACCAAGGCTAGGCGGGCGCCAGCGGGCGCAGGACAGCAGTTTCCTCTTTGGTGCTAAAGAGGCAAGCGTAGGCGCGGAGTCCCGAGGAATCAGCCAAAGGTTTCCATTCCTGTGCAACAAGACCAAGACCGCCAGGATGGCAGGACGGAGGTCATCGCCGAGCCCACCATGGCGTCATGACCAGAGGCTTTCGCAGGCGAAGACTACTTTTGTCAGGATAAGATGTACTAGTTGTCTCCCTTCGAATTTGGCCGTTGTGGGATCCCTTCCCGCCTTCATTTGGGAAGAGGACCAAGGCCACTATAAATAGGGCCTAGCCACCACTATAGAAGGGGAGAGATCCATTCCACGCTCACCCTCACCAGCTCACGCGAGCACAAGAACACACCTCCTGAGGTTGTTCTCCCACTGTACTAGTTCATCTTCAGCACCTTGAGGCCAATCCACCACAAAGCAGGAGTAGGGTTTTACACCGCAAGGTGGCCCGAACCTGGGTAAACTGCCGTGTCCTCTTTCCTTCAAGTTCTTCGAGCTAGGCTGTGGGATAGGCGAGTAGGCAGACTGAGGAGGTTGAGTTCTTCGCACGCACCCCAGAGTTCGAATCTATCCAGGGTCTGCGGAGCACGAAATCTGACATTTGGCGCGCTAGGTAGGGGTGCGTCGAGGACCCGCCTCTCTGTCCACTGCGCTCCGCTGTTTGGATCTCATGGCGGGCGCTGCTCCGTTGACTGGACCGACGCGTGCTTTCGGGGGAGCCGTGGGCCTCCGAGCTTTCACCCCCGCCCTGCGGTGGGTGTAGTGGCCACCCAAGTTTAGGCCGGAGCTACCGCCCCGATACGACGGCGTGGCAGACCCAGCAGGTTTTCTCCAAGCATGCGAGGAGGCTGTTTTGGCAGCTGGCGGCGACGACAAGGTTATGGCGAACTAGCTTCCCATGGCTCTTGTGGGCGCGCCGCGCGCCTGGCTTCTCAGCTTGCCAGAGTCTTTGGTGGCCTCTTGGAAGGAGCTGCGCGGCCTCTTCGTCACGCGCTTCGTGGTTCACAGGCACCGCCCTCGGACTGCCACGTCAAGCAATTCTTTCGCCAGGTGGGTGCCGCCCACGTGCAGTAGGGAGCTCCCCCGGGCTGGGCGGCACCTAAGGCCGACCTCACCTTCGACTCAAGGGACCACCCCGCGACCACGGCAGGCGCCGGCGCGCTCCCAATGCTCTGCACCCCCACCATCTGCAACGTAGCGGTCACCAGGAACCTCATCGACGGCGGCGCCGGCCTCAACGTGCTCTCTGTGGAGGCGTTCGACCTGCTTCATGTGCCCCATGGCCGGCTCCACCCTACCAAGCCGTTCTCCGGAGCCATTGATGGCTCGACCTGCCCCCTGGGGCAGATCCGCCTTCCCGTCACCGTCGGCACCCGCGACAACTACCGCACCGAACTCATCGACTTTGACATCGCCCGCATCAGCCTCCCGTACAACGCCATTCTCGAGTACCCGGCCTTGGCCAAGTTCATGGCAGCAACTCACCCTGCCTACAATCTAATGAAGATGTCGGGGAGCAGCGGCGTCCTCAGTGTGGTAGGGGACACCAAGGACGCGTTGTTGGCCCTATAGCTCGCCTTTAGGACCGCGGCGGCCGTGCGGTCAAGTGAGGAAGAAGCCCCGGAGGCTCCGGGGGCTGCGCCAGTGAAGAAGAAACAATTGTTCTCTCAAGATCGTGCCGAGACGAAGCAGGTGCCGGTTGATGAAGATGGGGCATCGGGCGCCACCTTCACCATAGGCGCCGGCCTCCCTCCAGATCAAGAAGAGGCGTTGGTTAGCTTCTTACGCACGAACAAGGATGTGTTCGCGTGGTAGCCCAAGGACCTGGTTGGAATCTCGAGGGGGATAATCGAGCATCACCTGAGGGTGTGTCCTAACGTGCGCCCGGTGAAGCAGAAGGCGTGGCGGCAGTCCACAGAGAAGCAGTCGTTCATCATCCAAGAGACCCGCAAGCTGCAAGAGGCCGATGTCATTCGGGAGGTGCAGTACCCGGAATGGCTGGCAAACCCGGTTATTGTCCCCAAGAAAGGCGGGAAGGAGCGCATGTGCATCGATTTCACCAACCTCAACAAGGCTTTCCCTCAAGACCCCTTTCCGCTTCCATGCATCGATCAGATCGTCGACTCCACCGCCGAGTGCGACTTGCTGTGTTTTCTGGACGCCTTCTCGGGCTATCACCAAATCAAGATGGCGGTGCAGGATGTTGAGAAGACGGCTTTCCTGACCCCATGCGGGATGTATTGCTACACCTGCATGCCGTTTGGGCGGCGTAATGCCGGAGCAACCTTCCAGCGGCTGATGCACATCGCTCTGGGCCAGCACCTCGGGAGGAACGCCGAGGCCTACGTCGATGACATAGTGGTGAAGTCTCGGGAGGCAAGGACACTTATTGAAGACCTGGAGGAAACATTTGCCAGCCTGCGCAAGGTGGATCTGCGACTCAATCCAGAGAAATGTGTGTTTGGAGTCCCGTCCGGCAAGTTGCTGGGCTTTCCGGTGTCGCACAGGGGGATCGAGGCCAACCCAGAGAAGGTCAAGGCCATGGAAAGGATGAGCCCGCCACAAACCCTCAAGGAAATGCAGAAGCTGGTGGGCTGTGTGACCTCGCTGGGGCGCTTCATCTCCAAGCTAGGAGAGCGCGCCCTTCCGTTCTTCAAGCTGATGAAAAAGAAAGGACCATTCGAGTGGACTTCGGAGGCTGACGCGGTGTTCCAAGACCTCAAGAGGTACCTCACCAGCCCGCCGGTGATGGTAGCACCACCTCCCCTTGAGCCCTTGATGCTCTACCTAGCCGCCACACCTCACTCTGCCAGCGCAGTGCTGGTGGCGGTCCGGGAGGAGTGCCTGGCCGAGGGCTCGTGGAGCAGCACCTCGTGCTCGGTCAAGATGCCGCGGCCTCAGGACGGCGCCCCGGAAGCCTCGGCTGCCCCAACAGACGACCAAGTTCCTCAAGACGGTGCTCCTGAGGCCTTGGCTGCCCCAGTAGACCGCCGGGCTCCTGAGGTCCCCTAGTCTCAGGAGGTACAAGACCCCGCCGACACTTCCGCCCTCGTCGAACACCCGGTGTACTTCGTGAGCATGGTGCTACATGATGCACGGGCGCGCTATCCCATGCCGCAAAAGCTCTTGCTCGCGCTCCTCGTCGCCTCCCGCAAGCTGCGCACTACTTCCAGGGCCACCCCATCAAGGTTATCTCAGCTTACCCACTGAAGAGGGTGCTCCGGAGCCCCAACGCCGCGGGAAGGGTCGCAGAGTGGAACATCGAGCTGCAAGCATTCCAGCTGGAGTTCAGCACCACCAGAGTCATCAAGGGCGCGGCCCTCGCAGATTTCATGGCAGAATGGACTGACGTCCCCAGCTGTGAAGTGTGCGAGGACCGTTCTCTCCTGCCCGAAGACGAGGTGCCAGATGGATGGGTCATGTACTTCGACGGTGCGTTCGCGCGCCAAGGTGCGGGGGCTGGAGCAGTGCTCTTTTCGCCCGGCAAGGACAAGCTCTACTACGCCGTGCAACTCTGTTTTCAGCATGGCGAGAAGGTCTCCAACAACATTGTGGAGTATGAGGGCTTGATCGCCGGACTCAAAGCCGCCGTGGCACTGGGGCTTAGGCGCCTCACAATCAGGGGTGACTCGCAGCTCCTCATCAACTTCTCCAACAAAGAGTACAAGCCAAAGGACGAGCACATGGAACCATACCTTGAGGATGTACGCAAAATCGAGAAATGATTCTTGGGCCTAGAATTGCAGCACGTGCCGCGCGGCACAAACAAGGAGGCAGATGACATTGCCAGGAGGGCGTCTCGCCGCCTACCTCAGGAGCCTGGCATCTTTGAGGAGCGGCTCTTCAAACCGTCGGCAGCCCATCCACCGTGGGACCAGCATCGCCTCGGGAGGAGCTCCCCCCAGCAACCCTCTCGGGCGCCCCCGCTTGTGGCCCAACCTCAAGAGCCCGTCTGTTCCTCACACTCGAGCCTCAGTAGGGGTGCTGGACTAAGGAGTTCAAGGCGTACCTGCTTCAGGGGACCCTGCCGGAGAAGGAGGAAGACACGGAGCGCGTGGCTCGCCAGGCCACTGCATACTGCATTCAGGACGGTGAGCTCTATCGAAAATAGCCAAACGACGTTTCTCTACGGTGTATTTCCAGGGAGCAGGGACACGAGCTGCTTGCTGACATATATGGCGGGGACTGCGGGCATCACTCTTCATCGCGCACCCTCATGGGCAAGGTGTTCTGCAGTGGCTTCTACTGGCCCACGGCGCTTAATGATGCCACCGAGCTGGTGAGATCCTGTGAAGCCTGCCAATTCCATGCCAAGCAGATCCACTAGCCCGCTCAGAGTCTTCAGACCATCCCGCTCTCATGGCCGTTCGCGGTCTGGGGGCTGGACATCTTGGGCCCGTTCCCTCGAGCGCCCGGGGCTACCGCGACCTCTGCGTCGCCATCGACAAGTTCACCAAGTGGGCAGAGGTGGAGGCCGTCCGCGCCATCCCAGCCGGCTCGGCAGTCAAGTTCATCAAGGGCCTCGTGAGCCGGTTTGGGGTTCCTAATCGCATCATCACCGACAATGGCTCGCAGTTCACTAGCAACCTTTTCAAAACATATTGTGCTAACCTTGGAACGCAGATATGCTACGCCACGGTCGCATACCCCAGGAGCAATGGCCAGGCCGAGCGCGCCAATGCGGAGGTCCTGAGAGGCCTCAAGGCCAAAACCTTCAAGAAGAAGCTCGAGGCCTATGGCAGGGGCTGGCTCGATGAGCTCCAGTCCATGCTGTGGTCCATCCGCACCACCGCGACCAAGCCAATGGGCGAAACTCCATTCTTCCTCGTCTACGGAGCTGAAGCGGTTCTCCCTCATGAGGTCAGGCATCGATCTGCGCGGGTCTTGGCATTAGATGAGGCACGCTAGGACGCCTCGCGGGGGATGGACCTCGTGCTGGGGGAGGAACGCCGCCGCCAAGCCTCACTCCGAGCAGCGAGGTACCAGCAGGCGCTGCGGTGGTACCACTACCGCAGCGTCCGCTCCAGGACGCTCGAGGTGGGTGATCTCGTCCTGAGGCGGGTGCTCTCCAGGGAGGGGCTGCATAAGCTCTCGCCCATGTGGGAGGGCCCGTTCAGGATCGCCCGTGTCTCCAGGCCTGGTGCCGCGCGCCTGGAGACGCAGGACGGGATCCCCATCCAGAATGCCTGGAACATCCAACACCTCCGAAAGTTCTACCCATGAAGCAAGGCCCCGTGCCTGTGAAGGTCTCCGCTCGTGACACTCTCATGTAATAATGAGTTGGGGTTATACACGCCCCGGAGTCTCCTGAGTGCCGCCCGCGGGCCTCACGGGGGCTCCCACCCACGTCCTAGTGGCAGCACTTAGCTCCGCACTGCTGAGAAGACTAGTCTAGGTGCCGGACGCGGCTGTTCTTTTTCTTGCTTTCTGTAGCTGGTTTGCAACTTCTTGAATGAAATTTGGAGTTTTCGTGTTTTCTCGTTCGCCAGAGTTGTTTTTGGAGTCTTGTCCCAGGAAGAGCGGCAGTTGCCTGTCGCTCCTCCTCGCGGGTCCCGTGCGCGGGGGCTAGGCAGGTGTGTACGTTTGGGCTCGCCCGCACTGCAAACACACCTCGCCGAAGCCTCATTACCCCAGAGCTTCGGCTTCCTTAATCCTCGCGAGACGCTCTCGAATGAGCTCATGGGCGTGCGCACCCTCTTAAGTCCGTGCCTCCGGGCAGTGCGACGCGGTGTACTAGCCACAACCAACCCATGCTCAGGGGCTCGCGCAAGGAAGGATGAGACGCCCCGTCAAGCTTTCTAATAACTCTGCAGCTGTACGATGCCTCCTGAGGCCCAACGGCTCCTGAGCCGTCATGAAGGAAACTTTGCCAGATGCTGCTGGAAAGGTGCACCCTCGTGAGGCAGGAAACTACCGCAAGTATATCGAGCTAAGTTATCCTAAACACACCTGCTCAGAACATGGGTATCACGGCACAATAATAATAAACATAGCTAGCGGCATAAGTGCCATGGTTCATTACACACCCCAGTGGGGCCCTCTACCTTTTTTTTAATGTAGGAGAAAGGAAAGGTTAAACAAAAGCGGGCCGCAAGACCGTAGCAGCTCCCGAGGCCTGGCTCCGGCAATGCCCGAAGCTCAGTCCGAGCCTTCCTCCCGCTTCACCGGAGCACGGCGGCGAGATGGCCCGTCGCCTTCCCCGATCCGAGCCCGGCGGCGTGGTGGTTTGTCGTAGCCGCCGCTGCTGGTGCTCTCGTCGGAGGGGGATCCGCCACCGCTGGAGGTGGTGCGGCCGTCGCCAAGGGCAAGCTCACCCTCGTCGTCGTCGCGGCCGTCAAGGCCAAGCTCATCGTCGCTGCTGCCATCCTTGGGGCAGCACCCCACGCGATGGCCGTCTTCCCCAAACACCCTCACGTAGAGGGTCGCAAGGTCATCGTACTTGAAGTGGAGGGTGCGCCTCCCGCTCAAGCCCCGCGCGCGGGCGAATGCCTGCCAACCGCGGGTCAAGGATACGTTGCCCGTAGTGGTGACTTCGACCCCCGCCCACGAGGCTTTGCTGCAGCAGCCGTCAGCCTGCAGCCAGAGGCCATCAAGCCCCGCGGTCAGCAGCGCACCCGCAAAGAAGTGTAGGAGCGGGAACCAGGTGCCAGCGGGCCTCTCCGACCACACGACAAACTCCGGGAACGTGTCCGCCGAGTGGAAGCGCGGCCGAGGAGGCCGGGCGAACACGGCGCGCCTTCCCCCATCGCAGGAGCTGCCTCGTCCTCCACGTCTCCCGCCTCAAGAAGAAGCGCCGCCAGGGCCAACGGAGGCGGCACCCGCTCTTGGAGGGGTGCGCCTGCGCCCCTGGGGGGCCACCGTCAGGGTTACAATGTACTTGCAGGGACGTCCACGGCCCCTCTTGGGTGGCGGTGAATCTGGTCCGTCCTTGGGGCCTTCCCCTTCTCTGCGGCGGAGAACTTCCTCGTCGGCGCCATGGATGCTACGACAAGACGGCGAGACAAAGAAGAAGAAGAAGAAGAAGAAGGAGTGGGCAGCGAGAAGATGGAAATGAGCGAAGGGGGCTCCGCCCCTCCCCTCATTTATAGCCGGAAGGAGGCCAACCGCCGGCCTCCATGATCCCACGCAATGATGATCTTCCTCTGCATGCGGCAGGCTCTTATCAAGTCGAACAGTTGCCGAGGCCGCGTGGGGAAGCGGAGGCGCCCACGTCCCATCAAGCGCCATGTGTCAACCGAGGCCGCAGGCGGTTAGGGCCTGCGACGCTTCACCCTTGCCCTTTGGCTTCACCTTGAAGCCAAGTTCGAGCATGCCTTGGGCCCGGGGGCTACTGTCGGTGTTCTGGGAATGGGGGTACCCAGACTTGCCTGCCTGCGGCCCATGGCGTGGCTCCATTGGCGGCCTGGTACGGCCCGCTTTCGGCGTCAACAACTCAAGACCCTCGCGAGGGGCCAAGCCTCGCGAGGCGGACGACACCAAGACCTCCAGGAGGAGCGGCCTCCTCAGGCTGGCTCCTGAGGAGCGGAGATTTCTATGCAAGCCTCACCTCGTGAGGTTCGGGTGACGTGAGCCATGACGACCAAGGCCAGGTGGGCGGCAGCGGGCGCAGGACAGTAGTTTCCTCTTTGGTGCTAAAGAGGCAAGCGCAGGCGCGAAGTCCCGAGGAATCAGCCAAAGGTTTCCATTCCCATGCAACAAGACCAAGACCGCCAGGACGGCAGGACGAAGGTCATCGCCGAGCCCACCACGGCGTCACGACCAGAGGCTTTCGTAGGCGAAGACTACTTTTGTCGGGATAAGATGTACTAGTTGTCTCCCTTCGAATTTGGCCGTTGTGGGATCCCTTCCCGCCTTCATTTGGGAAGAGGACCAAGGCCACTATAAATAGGGCCTAGCCACCACTATAGAAGGGGAGAGATCCATTCCACCCTCACCCTCACCAGCTCACGCGAGCACAAGAACACACCTCCTGAGGTTGTTCTCCCACTGTACTAGTTCATCTTCAACCCCTCGAGGCCAATCCACCACAAAGCAGGTGTAGGGTTTTACACCGCAAGGTGGCCCGAACCTGGGTAAATTGCCGTGTCCTCTTTCCTTCGAGTTCTTCGAGCTAGGCTGTGGGATAGGCGAGTAGGCATATTGGGGAGGTTGAGTTCTTCGCACGCACCCCAGAGTTCGAATCTATCCAGGGTCTGCGGAGCCCGAAATCCGACAAAAGTGAATGCTGCAAGGCTAAGTTAAGCATAAAATCATCACTGGAAAATATTGAGAAGATCAAGGCCAAATTTGATGAGAAAGAGCCGCCTGGGATTCTGAAAAAGATGCACTGTTGAAGAGAGCAGAAGATGCTGAAAAGAGCTAAAACCGGTTACTGAGGAGCTTGCCGGCTTAAAACGGCACATATCTCAAATGGCAGCTGCCATCTTTGGTAAGTTTAACATGTATCTCATCATCTGCTTTAAAGTTCTTTAACCTGCATGGTGACTCATAATATATGATTTCTAACCCGCCTGGCGACTCTTGTGCAAAACACTTAACACGCGCCAGAAGTGCTAGTTTTGGCCAGAATATGCTATTGAAGTTGAAGGCAGTTTACTCTTTAACGGAGAAGTTATATGCTGGCACTCTGTGAACCCTTGTGGCCGTATAAAATGGCAAGAAGCCTCCAACACTTATGAAGACTGTGCTAGATCATCTTTCAACAGTGCCAGGGCAAATTGAGGAGCTCAAACTATCAGCCGCCCGCGCAGGAGCCATTGTTGACCCAAGCCGGGCCAAAGCTTGGCAATCAGAGTTAGACCCGAAAGAGATGGCTGATGGGTGTCCGGAATTCAATGATGATGGGTCTACCTTTGAAGAGGAGGATTTCACCAGATGAGCCAAAGAGATGCGGCCCTTGGCATGTAAACTTGCACAGGAGTTGGATCTGTCAAAGTATCAGGCGGCTTATGACAACAACAATGCTCATGTTAAGCCGCCAACACATGAAGTTGTGGACTTAACCCCTCAAAGGCGTAAGCATATCTTCGCCCCTGATATTGACCCTTCTCTTAGTCTTAACGATGAGGCGACCTTTGAGGCATTAACGGGCATCAACTGGATGTCGGCTGATCTCCAGATGATAAACGACGAAGAGTCAGCACGGGATGATCCGGATGCCTCTTCCTCAAGGCACCATGATGATAGTAACCCGGCGGGGTCTAACCCGGACGGCACAGAGGCCAGGTTAGAGGGGTGATTCAACTTTGAAAAACTTTGAGAAATTTGTGGGCTCCTGGTGCAGCCATGTAATAGCGTAGTTAAAACTTTATCTGCCTTGCCATGCCTTTGTGCATGTTTTTCCAACTGTGCTTCAGCTACTTAATCTTGTAGATCTTGCCTTATATATGCACATTTGGTCTTGCCACTTTGTCAAAATTTCTTGACAGCTTGATATATAATTTGTAAGAGATCCAATAGTGTCTTGTACTGGCGACTTATGATCACAATCCAGGGCGAGTCAAATAACCCAACAATCCAGGGCGACTTACAGCCATATCCAGTCTTTGAAAAGATCACTTTGGCTGCTTGTAGCCTCAGTAAGCCCAATGTAGAGCAATATAACCCGGATCTATATGACCCGGCAAATTTTCATCTGCAAAAACTTCTGCAAAACAGAAATATAGAGTATGTATGACTCAAATATTTGTTAAGCAGGCTTGTAAGGTATGACCAAAACCAATTGATTTTTGAAAAAACTCAATTTTTTGCTTCAAAGAAGCTTGGCATGACAACCTGTCATCCCGTAAGACAGCTCTCACGTGACATAAATCCGTCATTTAAACCTTAGCTAGTTCAGGGTCTTATTGAAAAGATTGACTGTTAAGAGTACGAATGGGCCACATAGCGGAGAGACTACAGTAGACAGGTGAGTTTATCCTAGCTCACTGTAAGCCAGCTCTCACGTGACATAAACCACCATTTTAACCTTAACGAGTGATAACCCACAAGTATAGGGGATCACAATAGTTTTCGAGGGTAGAGTATTCAACCCAAATTTATAGATTCGACACAAGGGGGGCCAAAGAATATTTGCAAGTATTAGCAGCTGAGTTGTCAATTCAACCACACCTGGAGATTAATTATCTGAAGCAATATGATTAGTAGCACAACAATATGATAGTTTTGATAGTAGTGGTAAAAATAACGGTAACGGTCACAATGATAGCAATGATTTTGTAGCAGTTGTAACAGCAGCAATAGCAATAGTAACTTAGCAGAAAAAATATGTGGAAAATTCGTAGGCATTGGATCGGTGAATTCGTTGGATGATATTCATCATATAACAGTCATAACCTAGGGTGATACAGCACTAGCTCCAGTTCATAAATATAATGTAGGCATGTATTCCGTAAATAGTCATACGTGCTTATGGAAAGAACTTGCATGACATCTTTTGTCCTACCCTCCCGTGGCAGCGGGGCCCATAAGGAAACTAAGGGATATTAAGGCCTCCTTTTAATAGAGAATCGGAACAAAGCATTAGCACATAGTGAATACATGAACTCCTCAAAATACGGTCATCACCGAAAAGTATCCCGACTATTTTCACTCCGGGGTTTACAGATCATAACACGTAATAGGTGACTATAACTTGCAAGATCGTATCTAGAACATAGATATAATGGTGATAACATAAACGGTTCAGATCTGAAATCATGGCACCCGGGCCCAAAGTGACAAGCATTAAGCATGGCAAAGTCATAGCAACATCAATCTCAGAAAATAATGGATACTGGGAATCAAGCCCTAACAAAAGTAACTCGATTACATGATGAATCTCATCCAACTCTCTCACTGACCAGCGAGACTATGAAGGAATTACTCACTCCCGGTGGGGAGCATCATGGAATTGGCGATGAAGAAAGGTTGGTGATGACAAAGATCGGAGATTCCCCTCTCCGGAGCCCCAAACGGACTCCAGATCTGGCCTCCCGATGAAGAACAGGAGGTGGCGGCGGCTACGTCTCGTGAAACATGATAATTCTTTTTCTCTTATTTTTTTCTCCTAAAATAAGATTTTATAGCATCGGAGATTGGGTCAGTGGGGCAACCAGGTGGGCACAACCCACCTGGGCGCGTCAGGAGGGGGGGCGCATCCTGGTGGGTTGTGCTCACCCAGGGCCCCCTCTCCGGTGGTTCTTGGCTCCAGTATTTTTTTCTTTTATTCCATAAAAATTCTCCAAAAAGTTTTGTTCCATTACGAGAACTTTTATTTCTGCACAAAAACAACACCATGGTAGTTCTGTTGAAAACAGCGTCGGTCCAGGTTAATTTCATTCAAATCATGCAAATTAGAGTCCAAAACAAGAGTAAAAGTGTTAGGAAAAGTAGATACGATGGAGACGTATCAACTCCCCCAAGCTTAAACCTTTGCTTGTCCTCAAGCAATTCAGTTGATAAACTGAAAGTGAATAAGAAAAACTTTTACAAACTCTTTTGCTCTTGTTTACATAAATAAGCTTAAGTAGCTCCTAGGTTTTCAGCAAAGATTATGACTAACCATGTCGACAATAACCCTTAGGAATTATATTAACTCATATCAATGGCATAAGGAACTAGCGAGCAATAATAAGATATCTTGAATGACAATACTTTGTCAAAACAATCATGATATAATATGACAACAGTGGTAGCTCGCTAGCCCTTTCTGAGATCGCAAAACATAAATGCAGAGCACCTCCAAACTTCAAGCACCGACTAAACATTGTAATTCATGGTAGAAAAGATCCAGTCATGATGCATCCAACATTAGCTATACACAATGCACGAGGATGACAATAGTGCTCTCAGATCTAGCGCTTATTTTAGAAGGTGATGACACAACATAAAATTAAATAGATAGTCCCTTTGCAAAGGGAAGCAGTGATTTGCAGCGGTGCCAGAGCTCAGATTTTTAAAACAGAGATAAATGAAATTTTGAGAAATGCACCCTTCTTGTTTACTTTGTGACCATTGGTTATCGATATCTTCCATGCTAAACACATTAGTGGCGGTTCCCAAGCGATAAAAGTAAAGGTTTACTCCCCCTCCACCAACAAACACACTCCACGGCTAGCCGAATCCACGGGTACCGTCCATACCAACATCAGTCCTGGGGGAGTTTTGTTTAATTATTTGCAATTTTTGAATTCGGGACTGGGAATCCCTATTACCGCCCCTCTTGTGCGAGGACGAGTGAATAAACACTGATCATAAGAATAATCCGCTTAGCAAGGAAGATATTGACTACCTCCTGTCACTCCATGAACAATCCAAGCACACAAAAACGGATGTTTATTTGAAGTTTTTAGAGGTGGCACATGCAAATTTACTTAGAATGGCAGGGTAATACCGCATATAGGTAGATATATGGTGGACTCATCTGGAATAACCTGGGTTTTAGGATTTTGATGCACAAGCAGTTTTCCCGCTTAGTGCAGGCGAAGGCTAGCAAATAGGTTGAGAAGCGGCCAGCTAGAGAGAGAAAACAGTCATGAACATTCATTATGCATAAGTAACATTGGATACTAGCATGAGTAGGATATGAACATCATGAACATAAATATCATAGAGGCTATGTTTGTTTTGATTCAACTACATGCATGAACATGTGCCAAGTCAAGCTACTCGAACATTCGGAGGAGGATACCATATCATCATACCACATCACAACCATTTTAATGCATGTTAACATCCAAGATAAATCATTATCCACTCCTAGCTACTTAAGCATGGAATGAGAAACTATAATCTCTAATTGTCATTGCAAACATGTTTGGTCATCATATGCTGAATCATGGATACTAGGTTAAACATATTTACAAAAACAGAACAAGATGAGTTCATACCCGTTTACTCTGCCACAGCCAGTTCATCAAATATCGCCATTATTGCCTTTCACTTGCACTTCCGAATGATATGAAAATAATAATAGTGCAAGAGTGTCGTGGACTAAGCTGGAATCTGCAAACATTTTATTCAAGAGGAGAAGACAAGGCAATTTGAGCACTTTGTTAGATCAACAATAATACATATGAGAGCCACTCAACATTTTCATCGTGGTCTTCTCCTTGGTATGACTCAATAAAAGGAAAATAATTTCAGAGAAACACACTGATTTTTTTTTGGAGTTTTTAGTTTTTCTTGAAGAAAGCAAATTAAAGAGAAAAACAAACACAAGAAAAACTATTTGCACGGGAGAGCTCCCAACAAGCAAAAGAAGAACAAGGAAATCTTTTTGGGTTTTCTTTTAAATACTACAACTAACTACACTAGAAAGAAAAACCAAAAAGAAACAAACAACATTTTTTTGTGATTATCTCGAAGTTTTTCAAACACAGAAGAAGAAAGCGAGAAAATAAATCAAGCATGGATAATACAATGAAAAGGTGTGAACACCGACAACTGGAATGAAATGTGTGAACATGAAGGAAATGTCAGTGGGCATACGTACTCCCCCAAGCTTAGGCTTTTGGCCTAGCTTGGTAATCACCACTCGTAGTAACCCTCGGGTCCCACATTGAAGTGCTGTGGAGCGGGCACCTGAGCGTCCCACTCCTGAGGATCCTCCTCAGCCACTGCCTGGTTGTTCTGGTAGGCGACGATGTCCTCTGGCATGATCCTGTATCCTCTCCTGGCAATAGAATCAAACAAAGCAGGTGCAGGCAACGGGATGATATCACGGGTATTCTCACTAAAAACCAGGTTGTAAGGAAAATGAATAGTAGTGTTCTCGCCATCAATAAATTGATGAGCTGCCATAGCCTGGCGATCCAAATAGACCTTGGTTAAACGATAATCATGCTGGCGAATCTGAATGTTAAAATGACTCGCTAAATTTTACCCTTAGTTATGTTAAGGTGCAGGCGACGTGCAATGATAGCCCCAAGGCTATAGCTATTATCGCCGTAAAGTGCATGGCGTAAGACAGCGAAATCGGGGGCACTAAGTGCACCAACCTTCTCTCTAGCAAGTAAACACTTCGCAATGAATAGAGAAAAATAATGCACAGAAGGAAACTGCAGGCTAGTGGCGGTGACACTCGATACCCCTCTCTCATCTCCCACTGACAGAGTGCGATAAAAGTCCTCAAACTCTGCACGCTTAGGCTCTCTTATTTCCCCGTCAGAAGGAATCAAACATATATCACAAAATTCAGTAAGTGGTATCTGACGGGTTTCAGCATATAAATTAAACTGCACCTCAGGAGGGTTATTCCTACTCAAGAAATGAAAGCTTTGCACAAAGGAATTTGTAAGGAGATGGTATTGTTCACACTCAGCTACAATGAAGTCGTTGAGACCAGCATTAGCAGCAAATTGTGCGAACTCTTAACGGACCCCGGCTTCATCCATGAAGGGGTTGTGTGGTCACTCGCATGGCCGCACCTCCGCCATTCTTCGGGTGCGGAGATCATTGTCCGATGACTTCCCAATGACTCCCTTGGAGCTCTTCTTGGAAGCAAACTTCCTAAAGAAACTCATCTTATTCCTATGAACAAAATTCTGAAAAAATTTAGTCCACAAAGTTTTTTTCAACAAAACTTTGCAAGAATGATAGCAACTGCTCATAGAGATGTATAGAGGCCATATTGAGCATTCAAACTACTTAGAACTCTAAGAATTCAACATGCAAGCTCATCTACAGCAGCACCAAGAGTAGCTAATTATTCAAAATATAATCCACAGAAGGAAAAACTAATTGGACCAATGGAGGAGTCACATACCAAGTAGCAATCCCCCTAAACAGTTTCGGAAACGGAGCTTCGAGCAAAGAGATCGAAATCCACGGGTTTGAGAGCAAGAACACGAGAGAGAGAGAGAGAGAGAGAGAGAGAGAGAGATTGAGAGAGAGAGCAACGGTGAATTTTTTTGGAGGTAGGTGATGACATGGGCTAAAGAGATAAGTGAGGGGGCCCACGTGGGGACCACAACCCACCAGGGCGTGCCTGGGGCTGCTGGCGTGCCCAGGTGGGTTGTACCCACCTGGTGCACCCCCCATCTGATGTTATTTGTATAAAAAATTCAGAAATATTCAGAAAAAATCATATTAAATTTCCAGGGCATTCTGAGAACTTTTATTTTTGGGTCATTTTTTATTGCACGGGAAATTCAGAAAAACAGACAAGACATGGCATTTTATTTTATTTAACTAAGAAAAATAGAAAACAAATGTTGGAAACAGAAAGTTGTGCTTACTAAATTCATGAACTTCATACCTCTAAAAAATGATCCATTAATAAGGTTGATCAAGTCTTATTAACAACCACTTTCGATTAGCATGAAACCGAAGAACTTTCGTAAAACACTAAGTTACCTCAATGGGGATATGCATGTCCCACACAATAAGCATTTCATATTTCTTTTTGGCAATAGGTAGAGGTAGTTGAAAACTTCCAATAGTGAGTGTCGGAAATTTTTCAATAACATTAATACGATTCACTTGGAATTGTTTCTTCAGGAAGTGCACCGTATGCTCATTACCATTGATATGAAAAGTGACCTTGCTTATATTGCAATCAATAACAGCCCCTGTAGTATTCAAGAAGGGTCTACCAAGGATAATCAACATGTTGTCGTCCTCGGGCATCTCAAGTATAACAAAGTGAGTTAAGATAGTAACATTTAAAACAACAACGGGCACATCCTCGCAAATACCGATAGGTATGGCAGTTGATTTGTCAGCCATTTGCAGAGATATTTCAGTAGGTGTGAGTTTATTCAAATCAAGTCTTTTATATAAAGAGAAAGGCATAACACTAACACCAGCTCCTAAATCACACAAAGCAGTTTTGACATAATTTCTTTTTATGGAGCAAGGTATAGTTGGTATTCCCGGATCTCCAAGTTTTTTAGGTACTCCATCCTTAAAAGAATAATTAGCAAGCATAGTGGAGATTTCAGCTTTCAGTATTTTTCTTCTATTAGAGATGATGTCTTTCATATATTTTGCATAAGGGGCCATCTTTAATATATCAGTCAAACGAGTGCGTAAAAAGACTGGCCTAAGCATTTTAGCAAAGTGTCCAAATTCTTCATCATCTTTCTTCTTAGTTGATTTAGGTGGAAAGGGCATGGGTTTTTTAACCCATGATTCTCTTTCTTTTCCATGTTTTCTAGCAACGAAATCTCTTTTATCATATCTTTTATTTTTAGGTTGTGGGTTATCAAGATCAATAGTTGTTTCTATCTCAACATCATTATCTGGTTGTTTATCATTGTCTGGTTGAGTATCTTCATGAACATCATCATTATCTTTTTCATTATCACTAGGTGAATGTTCATCAGCAGATTGAGTTTCAGCATCAGAGATAGAAACATCATTATCATTATCAGGAGGTTTTTCTATTTCAGGTTCACTAGAGGCATGCAAAGTCCTATCATTTTTCTTTTTCTTCTTCTTTTTAGAAGGACTAGGTGCATCAGTGTTGATTCTTTGAGAGTCTTGGTCAATTCTTTTACGATGTCCTTCAGGATAAAGTGGTTCCTGAGTCATTTTACCTCCTCTAGTTTCTACTCTAATAGCAAAGTCATTTATATTATTATTCATTTCATCTATCAACTCTCTTTGAGGTTTAGCAACTTGTTCTAGTTGAGTTTGAACCATAGAGGCATGTTTTCCTACACCTCTAACATCATTGGTGATTCTAAATAACAAGTCAATCAAGCGAGCAATCATATCAAAATTATATTTCAATTGTTTCATAACATTTTCATTGAAGTGATCTTGCTTTCTAATGTAATTATCAAACTCATAAAGGCATTGACTAGGATGCATATTATAAGGATTATCCTTTCATTAAATTTCATTAAAGAATTTACCTCTACCACCTTGGGTGGTGGTGTGTCAAGTCCATGTATCTCTTCAATAGGAGGTAAATTTTTAACATCCTCTGCTTTAATAACTTTTTCCTTCATAGATTTCTTTGCCTCTTGCATATCTTCTGGGCTGAGATGGAAGATACCCCTCTTCTTTGGAGTGGGTTTATGCGGTGGTTTAGGGAGAGTCCAATCATCATAATTTTTCAATATATTATTCAATAATTCATCAGCTTGTTCAACAGTTCATTCCCTGAAAACACAACCAGCACAACTATCTAGGAAGTCCCTAGAAGCATCGGTTAGTCCATTATATAAGATATCAAGTATTTCATTTTTCTTAAGAGGATGATCAGGCAAAGCATTAAGCATTGGAGAAGCCTCCCCCAAGCTTGTGGGAGACTCTCTTCTTCAATTTGCACAAAGTTAAATATTTCCTGTAAGGCAGCTTGTTTCTTATGAGCAGGAAAATATTTTCCAGAGAAGTAATAAATCATATCCTAGGGACTACGCACACAACCAGGAGCAAGAGTAGTGTACCATATCTTAGCATCACCCTTTAATGAGAATGAAAATAATTTGAGAATATAGTAATAGGGAATTTTATCCTCATGAGCAAAAAGGGTGGCTATATCATTCAATTTAGTAAGGTGTGCCACAACAGTTTCAGTTTCATAACCATGGAAAGGATTAGATTCAACCAAAGTAATCAACTCTGGGTCAATAGAGAATTCATAATCCTTATCATCAGCAAAGATAGGTGAAGTAGCAAACTTAGGATCACATTTCATTCTAGCATTCAAAGATTTCTCTTTCAGTTTGCATAATAATTTCTTAAGATCATCTCTATCATTTCAAGCAAGAAAATCTCTAGATGTCTCCTCATCCATAACATAACCTTCAGGTACCTTAGGCAATTCATATCTAGGAGAGCTAGCTCTAACAGGTGTTTCAAGATTTTCTATTTCATGCATTTCATCAGTTTCAGCATTCTCAATATCTTTAGCTCAAGCAATTTGTTCATCAAGAAAATCACCTAGTGGCACACCATCATCAAGCAAGGTACTAGCATCATCATGAGTAGTATTTATAGAAGTAGCATCATCAATAACTTGCGACATATCAGGATTAATAGCATGTGATGGTGTTGCAAGTCTACTCAAAACAGAAGGTGAATCAAGTGCAGAGTGTGATGGTAGTTCCTTACCTTCCCTCGTCCTAGAGGGAACCATCTTGGTTTTTGTATCCTTTAGATTCTTCATAGTGATAAATTGATAATAATCCCAAGTGACTCAACAAATATAGCTATGCTCCCCGGCAACGGCGCGGGAAAAAGGTCTTGATAACCCACAAGTATAGGGGATCGCAACAGTTTTCGAGGGTAGAGTATTCAACCCAAATTTATAGATTTACACAAGGGGAGCCAAAGAATATTTGCAAGTATTAGCAGCTAAGTTGTGAATTCAACCACACCTGGAGATTAATTATCTGCAGCAATATGATTAGTAGCACAGTAATATGATAGTTTTGATAGTAGTGGTAACAGTAACGGTAACGGTGACAATGATAGCAATGATTTTGTAGCAGTTGTAACAGTAGCAATACCAATATGTAACTTAGCAGAAATAATATGTGGAAAATTCGTAGGCATTGGATCGGTGAATTCGTTGGATGATATTCATCATATAACAGTCATAACCTAGGGTGATACAGCACTAGCTCCAGTTCATAAATATAATGTAGGCATGTATTCCGTAAATAGTCATACGTGCTTATGGAAGGAACTTGCATGACATCTTTTGTCCTACCCTCCCGTGGCAGCGGGGCCCATAAGGAAACTAAGGGATATTAAGGCCTCCTTTTAATAGAGAACCGGAACAAAGAATTAGCACATAGTGAATACATGAACTCCTCAAACTACGGTCATCACCGAAAAGTATCCCGACTATTGTCACTCCGGGGTTTATGGATCATAACACGTAATAGGTGACTATAACTTGCAAGATCGGATCTAGAACATAGATATAATGGTGATAACATAAACGGTTCAGATCTGAAATCATGGCACCCGGGCCCAAAGTGACAAGCATTAAGCATGGCAAAGTCATAGCAACATCAATCTTAGAACATAATGGATACTAGGGATCAAGCCCTAACAAAACTAACTCGATTACATGATTAATCTCATCCAACTCCCTCACTGACCAGTGAGCCTAGGAAGGAATTACTCACTCCCGATGGGGAGCATCATGGAATTGGCGATGGAGAAAGGTTGGTGATGACGAAGATCGAAGATTCCCCTCTCCGGAGCCCCAAACGGACTCCAGATCTGGCCTCCCGATGAAGAACAGGAGGTGGAGGCGGCTCTGTCTCGTGAGACACAACAATTATTTTTCTCTTATTTTTTCTTTGAAAATAGGATTTTATAGCATCGGAGATAGGGTCAGGGGGCCACCAGGTGGGCACAACCCACCTGGGCGTGCCAGGAGGGAGGCGCGCCCTGGTGGGTTGTGCTCACCCAGGGCCCCCACCTCCCGGTGGTTTTGGCTCAAGTATTTTTCTTTTATTCCATAAAAATTCTCCAAAAAGTTTCGTTCCATTCCGAGAACTTTTATTTCTGCACAAAAACAACACCATGGTAGTTCTGCTGAAAACAACGTCAGTCCGGGTTATTTTCATTCAAATCATGCAAATTAGAGTCAAAAAGAAGAGTAAAAGCGTTAGGAAAAGTAGATACGACGGAGACGTACCAATGAGTTCTTATTTCGAAGATTGACTGTTAAGAGTACGGCGGGTCACCTGGTGGAGTAGAAAGTTGCAAACAGGCAGGTTTAACCCAGTTATGGCATGAAAGCCTTTCAAGTGGGTTATAAAAGCTATGCTCATAGAGCAGGAAGCCCCCAAGCGACCTATGGCATGAAAGCCAATCAAGAGGATTATAAAGCTATGCTCATAGAGCAGGAAGCCCCCAAATGACCTATAATATGGCATGAAAGCTGATCAAGAGGGATAAAAAATCTATGCTTGATACATCTCCGTCGTATCTATAATTTTTAATTGTTCCATGCCAATATTGTAAAACTTTCACATACTTTTGGCAACATTTTATATGATTTATTGGACTAACCTATTGATCCAGTGCCCAGTGCCAGTTCCTGTTTTTTTTGCATGTTTTTTGTTTCGCAGAAAATCCATATCAAACAAAGTCCAAATGCGATAAAAATTTACGGAGAATTATTTTGGAATATATGTGATTTTTGGGACTTGGAATCAACGCAAATGGCGGCCCACAGCCCCCACAAGACACTAGGGTGTGCCCCAGGGGCCAAGCGCGCCCTGGTGGGTTGTGCCCTCCTCGGATGTCGGTTGGGTCTCTACTTCGGGCGCAAGGAAGCCTATATCTGGAAAAAAATGTGTTAAAATTTCAGCGCAATCGGAGTTATGGGTCTCTTGGAATATAAGAAACGGTTTTCGGCCAGATCTGGGGAACGCGAAACAGAAGAGAACAGAGAGGGAGATCCAATCTCGGAGGGGCTCCCGCCCCTCCGCTGCCATGGAGGCCATGGACCAGAGGGGGAACTCTCCACCCATCTAGGGGGAGGCCAAGGAAGAAGAAGAAGGAGGGGGGCTCTCTCCCCCTCTCTCCCGGTGGCGCTGGAACACCGCCAGGGCAAGGATCGTGACGGCGATCTCCATCAACAATCTTACTACCGTCAACACCAACTCTCTCCCCCTCTATGCAGCGGTGTAACACCCCTTCTCCCCACTGTAATCTCTACTTAAACATGGTGATCAACACTATATATTATTTCCCAATGATATGTGGTTATCCTATGATGTTTGAGTAGATCCATTTTGTCCTGTGGGTTAATCAAGATCTTGGTTGGTATGATTGTACATTTTATTTATGGTGTTGTCCTACTGTGCCCTCCATCTCACGCAAACGTGAGGGGTCCCCGCTGTAGGGTGTTGCAATATGTTCATGGTTTGCTTATTGTCAGTGTTGCGGGGGTGACAACAGCCTAAACGCGGATAAGTGGGTTATGGCGTATGGGAGTAAAGAGGACTTGATACTTAATGCTATGGTTGGGTTTCACGACCTTAATGATCTTTGGTAGTTGCGGATGCTTACTAGAGTTCCAATCATAAGTGCATATGATCCAAGTAGAGAAAGTATGTTAGCTCATGCCTCTCCCTCATATAAAATTGCAAGAATGATTACCGGTACTTGTTATCGATTGCCTAGGGACAAATGACTTTCTTGTTGACAAAAGCTATTTACCTTTATTACCTGGCAATTTATTCATAGTTTTATTCTCGCAAAGTACTCATAGTTTTATTCTTGCAAAATAGTTTCATACTTGTTTTAGGTAAAGCAAACGTCAAGTGTGCGTAGAGTTGTATCGGTGGTCGATAGAACTTGAGGGAATATTTGTTCTACCTTTAGCTCCTCGTTGGGTTCGACACTCTTATTTATCGAAGAAGGCTACAAACGATCCCCTACACTTGTGGGTTATCAAGACCTTTTTTCTGGCGCCGTTGCCGGGGAGGTTAGGTAAGCGGCACTCACATCCCGTCAATGCACTTTTTTCTGGTGCCGTTGCCGGGGAGCAATAGCGTGGGGTGAATATTCTCGTGTGTGCTTGTTTGCTTTATCACTAAGTAGTTTTTATTTTCTGTTCTAAGTTGTTCTCTATCTTTAGTTATGGATATGGAACACGAAACACCAAAAAAATTAGTGGTACTTGCTACTCATGGAGATGGGGAACCTCCTGAAACCCTCGACGCTCGTTATGTGAAAAATATTATGCACTACTTTGATAATCCTGAGAAAACCCCGTTTAACTAGATAATGGGAGACACGTTGGATCAACGTGAATACTTTAGGGATTATCACTTGACAAAAAAAGGGAAACTGTTATGGAATCAAATTGATATGTTGCATTGGTATGCTTGGAATTTATGCCAGAGATATGATTTTACTTGTTGCTCTAGGATGAAGGCTCCCCACCTTCCCTTTTCATGCAAATTTAATGATAATGAAACCTTAGCTTCTTATGCTAATGGTAGATATGATTACTATGATGTGGAAAGAATAGAAGAATTTGTTGCTTTTAAGGGTTCTTATGAAATTGAATCTTTGTTTGAAAAGTTTGAAGATTTTGATGATTCAGTTTATAGACCTGAAAATTTTGCTATCCTTAAATATTGCTATGATAATTATAAATGCAATTATGATATTGATGTATTTATTGAGAAATTCTTCCCTGTCCAAGAAGAGACTAATATTTTGCAGGAGTCTATGGAAGAAGGTATTGATGAAACTGTGAGCTCATTGGATGAAAAAGATGATGAGGAGAGCGAAGAACAAAAGGAGGAAGAGCGGATTAGCTACCCGTGCCCACCTTCTAATGAGAGTAACTCTTCAACTCATACATTTTTTAATGTCCCTTCGTTCTTACCGAAGGATGAATGCTATGATAATTGCTATGATCCCGTTGATTATTTTGAAATATCCCTTTTTGATGAACTTGATGCTTGCTATGCTTGTGGCCAAAATGCCAATATGAATTATGCTTATGGAGATGAACTTGCTATAGTTCCTTATGTTAAGAATGAAATTGTTGCTATTGCACCCACACATGATAGTCCTATTATCTTCTTGAATTCTCCAAACTACACTATATCGGAGAAATTTGCACTTATTAAGGATTACACTTAGAAGTTATATTGTCATGGATCCTCCAACATGTGGTGTTTGCCTACGATCTTTTGCTAACCAAAAATTCGTACTAAGTAGAGATACTACTTGTGCATCCAAAAACCCTTAAACCCAGTTTCTTGCCATGAGTGTCCACCATACCTACCTATGGATTGAATAAGATACCTCAAGTAAGTTGTCATCGGTGCATAAAGCAATAAAAACTGCTCCTAAATATGTCTGATCTTTTATTGTAAGGGAAAATTGAGCGTTCTACGAACTTGTGATGGAAAGTAATAAAAGCGACGGACTGCATAATAAAGTTGCTATCATAAGGGGCAATATAACATGTCGTTCCTTTGCATTAAGAGCTTGGGCATCCAATAATAAAAAGCGCATGACAACCTCTGCTTCCCTCTGCGAAGGGCCTATCTTTTACTTTTCAGTATTTACTTTTATGCAAAGAGTCAATAGTATACATCCTCATTCAACCTCAATTATTCTCTAGTTGGCAAGCATCATGTGGTGGGGAAAGATCTAGGCACATATGACCAGTCAAATATATTTGATCATGATTTATTATTGTTGACAATCATCTCTATGATAAATGAGTTGGGAGGCGAAACATTAAGCCCCTATCTTTCTCTGTGTTCGATGGATGCCATTTGTTCTAAGAATATCCTTTGAGCAGTAGCAATCATGGAAGACTATATGATGATTGAGTATGTGGAGCTCTTACTTAGACTCTGCTGAATAAGTTGAATTGTAATTTTTGGTGACTAAGAATATAGGTTGTTGAGTTTCAAGAGAATTCATTGTTTGAACCTTAGCATGTGAATTGGTTGCTACTTTAACATCAGAAGTTTTATGAGAAAGAATTTCTGTTATGATGCTAGGAAAAGTGATTAAAATTATCATTGATCAAACTTATGCACTTTGCTAGCATTCACACTTCATAAATTATTTCTTTTATCATTTACCTACTCGAGGACGAGTAGGAATTAAGCTTGGGAATGCTGATACGTCTCCAACATATCTATAATTTATGAAGTATTCATGCCATGTTTACAACAATTTTATATGGTTTTGGTATGATTTGCATGGAACTAGCCCGCACTGGCGCTGTTTTCAGCAGAACTACCGTGGTGTTGTTTTTTGTGCAGAAATGAAAGTTCTCCAAATGAGCTGAAACTTTTTGACAATTTTTTTTGGAACAAAAGAGACCCCTGAAGCTTCGTGGAAGGATCAGGAGGTGAAGGAGTAGGTCACAAGACACCGGGGCGCGCCACGGGGCCCAGGCGCGCCCCGGTGGGTTGTGCCCACCTCGGTGGCCTCCCGCGCAGCCTCTTTGCCCTATAAATTGCCAAATATTCCAAAACCCTTGAAAAGAACCCTAGATCAGAAGTTCCACCGCCGCAAGCCTCTGTAGCCATGAAAAACCAATCTAGACCCCGTTCCGGCACCCTGCCGGAGGGGGAAATCATCACCGGTGGCCATCTTCATCATCCCGGCGGCCACCATGACGAGGAGGGAGTAATCCACCCTCAGGGCTGAGGGTTTGTACCAGTAGCTATGTGTTTAATCTCTCTCTCTCTCTCGTGTTCTTGATATGTCACGATCTTGATGTATCGCGGGCTTTGTTAATTTAGTTGGATCATATGGTGTTTTCCCCTCTCTATCTTGTTGTGAATTGAGTTTTCCCTTTGAGATTTCATTTTATCAGATTGAATACTTTTATGGATTTGAGAACACTTGATGTGTGTCCTGCTATGAATACCCGTGGTGACAATAGGGTATCATATTGATTCACTTGATATATGTTTTGGCACTCAACTCGCGGATTCTCGAGGTGACATTGGGGTAATATGTGCATAGGGGTTGATGCACGTTCTTGTCTTTGTTTCCCTTGTAGAAATCTTGGGGCACTCTTTGAAGTTCTTTGTGTTGGATTGAGTATTATGAATCTGAAATTGTTTGATGCATATCGTATAATCAACTCACGGATACTCGCGGTGACATTGGAGTATCTAGGTGACATTAGAGTTGGTTGATGTGTATCATATGGTGTTATTTTAGTACGAACTCTTGGTTAGATCGATCGGAAAGAATAGCTTGGTGTTATTTTAGTACGAACTCTAGGATAGATTGATCGGAAAGAATAGCTTTGAGGTGCTTTCGTACCCTACAAACAATTTCGTCTTATGTTCTCCGTTAGATAGGAACTTTGGAGTGATTCTTCATCGCACGTTGAGGGATGGCTATATGATCCAATTATATTAGCATTGTTGAGAGATTGCACTAGTGAAAGTACGGACCCTAGGCCTCATTTTCAAGCATTGCAATGCCATTTGTGCTCCGTTTTATCAATTGCTACCTTGCTGTTTTTTATTGTTCCTATTACAAAAATCAATATCTACTATCATTACTACACTTGTATCACCATCTCTTCGCCGAACTAGTGCACCTATGCAATTTACCATTGTATTTGTTGTGTTGGGGACACAAGAGACTTTTTATTTTTTGGTTGCTAGGTTGTTTGAGAGAGACCATCTTCATCCTACGCTTCCCACGGATTGATAAACCTTAGGTCATCCACTTGAGGGAAAATTGCTACTGTCCTACAAAACTCTGCGCTTGGAGGCCCAACACGAGTCTACAAGAACAAGTTGTGTAGTAGACATCAAGCTCTTTTCTGGCGCCGTTGCCGGGGAGGTGAGTGCTTGAAGTTATATCTTTAGATCTTTCAATTGAATCTTTTAGTTTCTTGTTTTATCACTAGTTTGGTTCATAAAAGAAAACTACAAAAAAAATGGAATTGAGGTGGTCTCATATTGTTCATCTTTGTAATGTCTTTTTTGAAAATGATGGAAAGTAAAATTGTGCTCAATTGATAGAAGAAGAATTCTATAAAATGTTTGACAAAAAAATATTTGAATGATGAGCATGATTGCAATGTTGTTGGTATGAACTCTTTGAATATCCATGATGCTAATGATATGCAAAACCATAAGCTTGGGGATTCTATGTTTGATGAGAATGACATGTTTAAGAATTTATTTGCTACAATTAATGTTTGTCCCAAGCTTGGGGATGATATGCTCAATGAAGATGATCTTTTTAGTCCCTCTACTTTGAATGATCAAATTTGCTATGATGATTGCATGCCTCCTATCTATGATGAGAACAAAGTTGCGACTTATGATGATTATTGTGATGATACTTTTGTTATAAAAAGTATAGATAATTATTGTCATAATTTTGAATATCATTTTACTGAACATTACTCTTTTAATGTGGAAGCAATTTTTAGTATTCGAGTTTCATATGATACTCCCACTATTGTGAATGAGAATAAAATTGCTTATATGGAGAGTAATAAATTTTCTATGCTTTTGGATCATGAAAAGAATGCTTTATGTGATGGTTATATTGATGAATCTATTCATGATGCTACTGAAAATTATTATCAGAGAGGAACTTAAGATTCATGATGCTCTTGTTATGTTTCAATTCTTATCTTTTATGCGAGCATCATTGAAATCATCATGCCTAGCTAAAAGGCATTAAAGAAAAGCGCTTGGTGGGAGACAATCCAACACTTTTACCTACTGTTTCTGTGTGTTCACATGATTAGGCTACTGTATTAATCATGTTTTATAACTTTTATTTCAATAAAGTTCCAAGTAAAGCCTTTGGGATGGTGTGGATGGTAGTTGACTTGATTCTGTGCAAAAACAGAAACTTTTGCGCCCAGTAACAGAATTGTTTAAATTCACTGGCGCGTCGAACAATTCTGATTTTTTTACAGTTGATGGTAATGCAAACTTCTTACATTGTCCTAAATGTTCAGAATATTTGGAGTTACATAAATATGACCTTAATTCAGATCTTTATGTACTGTTCTGTTTTTGACAGATTCTGTTTGCAATGCATAGTTTGCTTGTTTTATGGTTTCTATGGCTTACATTGATTAATATAAATTGTGGAAATTGTAGAGTACAGTAGGAATTGTGTGAGAATATTTATGAATCTTCTCTTGACAGTACCAAAGTGAATGATTTGTCTTTATCATACTAACCCATCTCACGAAGTTCTGTTAAGTTTTGTGTGATTGAAGTTTTCAAGTTTTCGGTGAGAAGTCGATATGAGGAGAATAAGGAGTGACAAGACCCTAATCTTGGGGATTCCCAAGGCACCCCAAGGTAATATTCAAGGAATACCCAAGCAACTAAGCTAGGGGATGCACTGGAAGGCATCCCCTCTTTCGTCTCCAACATTATCAGTAACTTCACTTGGAGCTATATCTTTTTCGTCACATGATATGAGTTTTGCTTGGATCGCCATTTTATTTTATTAGGATTTGCTTGCTGATATTTATAATAATGTTTTGCATCTTTCATTTCAATAAAAATGTCAAGGATAGCCTTTACCATGCTTATTTTGCTAGTTTATTTATTGCTGTTTCAAAACAGAAAGTTTATCGCTGTTACAAAAATTTCCGAGAAAAGTCAGAATGTGATAAAATATTGGAAGCTTTTGCACAATAATCTATGATAAATTTTCTACAGTTTGGTACATTTTCATTATTTTTGGAGTTAGGGAAGTATGAAGAATATTGCACTCTTTACAGACTGTACTGTTTAGACAGATTGCGGTTATGTTTGCATTGTGTGCATATGTTTGCTTGTTTAATGATTCTATTTGAGGATAGGAGTATTAAATATGCAGAGGCATTTAGTATGCAATGTTGAATAATAATTTTAGTGATTTTCTACAGTAGAGAATGATAAGGTTTTTGCATTGATTTATACTAACTTATCTCACAAGTTCTTGTTGAGTTTTGTGTGGATGAAGTTTTTAAGATTTAGGGAAACCGTGATATAAAAGGAATTAAGGAGACACAAAAGCTCAAGCATGGGGATTCCCAAGGCATCCCAAGTTAATAATCCAAGAAGTCTCAAGCATCTAAGCTTGGGGATGCCCCGGTAGGCATCCCACCTTTCTTCATGAACAACTATCGCTTAGTATCGGTTGAGCCTAAGTTTTTGCTTCTTCACATGAGTTGTGCTATTCTTGGAATGTCATTTAATTTTTGTTTTGCTTGCTGTTTAAATAAAATACTTAGATCTGAGACTTTTAAATAAGAGAGAGCCCTCAAATAGCTACCCATTTACTTAACTACTCGCTTGATCTTCACTTATATCTTTTTGGAGTAGCTTGTCATTTACTCTTGTGCTTCACTTATATCCTATGAGTAAATTGCTGAATGAATTGAATATCATGAAGTTGAAATTATATGTTCATATCATGCCTAGTAGTAGCTTCACATTGGGTTTAGAAAGTGAAATCTTTTGAAGCTTGACAATCACAATATTGGTCATACAAGCGATTCATGAATGATTAGTATAAGGAAGAGAACTTTCACATGCAAATATATTATCTTGAAAATCTTCTATGATTGTGAATACCCATTAATTATTTTGAAACTTGAGCAAATTAGTTGAAGTTGGACAAGGAAGACAACGTAATTAGTTATGGTTGTGTATATTTGCATAGAAGTTATATTGTCATGGATCCTCCAACATGTGGTGTTTGCCTACGATCTTTTGCTAACTAAAAATTCGTACTAAGTAGAGATACTACTTGTGCAGCCAAAAATCCTTAAACCCAATTTCTTGCCATGAGTGTCCACCATACCTACCTATGGATTGAATAAGATCCCTCAAGTAAGTTGTCATCGGTGCATAAAGCAATAAAAATTGCTCCTAAATATGTTTGATCTTTTATTGTAAGGGAAAATTGAGCGTTCTATGAACTTGTGATGGAAAGTAATAAAAGCGACGGGCTGCATAATAAAGGTTGCTATCATAAGGGGCAATATAACATGATGTTCCTTTGCATTAAGAGCTTGGGCATCCAATAATAAAAAGCGCGTGACAACCTCTGCTTCCCTCTGCGAAGGGCCTATCTTTTACTTTTCAGTATTTACTTTTATGCAAAGAGTCAATAGTATACATCCTCATTCAACCTCAATTATTCTCTAGTTGGCAAGCATCATGTGGTGTGGAAAGATCTAGGCACATATGACCAGTCAAATATATTTGATCATGATTTATTATTGTTGACAATTATCTCTATGATAAATGAGTTGGGAGGCGAAACATTAAGCCCCTATCTTTCTCTGTGTTCGATGGATGCCATTTGTTCTAAGAATATGCTTTGGGCAGTAGCAATCATGGAAGACTATATGATGATTGAGTATGTGGAGCTCTTACTTAGACTCTGTTGAATAAGTTGAATTGCAATTGTTTGGTGACTAATAATATAGGTTGTTGAGTTTCAAGAGAATTCATTGTTTGAACCTTAACATGTGAATTGGTTGCTACTTTAACATTAGAAGTTTTATGAGAAAGAATTTATGTTATGATGCTAGGAAAAGTGATTGAAATTATCATTGATCAAACTTATGCACTTTGCTAGCATTCACACTTCATAAATTATTTCTTTTATCATTTACCTACTCGAGGACGAGTAGGAATTAAGCTTGGGGATGCTGATACATCTCAAAATATCTATAATTTATGAAGTATTCATGCCATGTTTACAATAATTTTATATGGTTTTGGTATGATTTGCATGGAACTAGCCCGCACTGGCGCTGTTTTCAGCAGAACTACCGTGGTGTTGTTTTTTGTGCAGAAATGAAAGTTCTCCAAAAGAGCTGAAACTTTTTGACAATTTTTTTTGGAACAAAAGAGACCCCCGAAGCTTCGTGGAAGGACCAGAAGGTGAAGGAGTAATTCACAAGACACCGGGGGGCGCCCCGGTGGGTTGTGCCCACCTCGGTGGCCTCCCGCACCGTCTCTTCGCCCTATAAATTGCCAAATCTTCCAAAACCCCCGAAAAGAACCCTAGATCAGAAGTTCCACCACCGCAAGCCTCTGTAGCCACGAAAAAGCAATCTAGACCCCATTCTGGCACCCTGCTGGAGGGGGAAATCATCACCGGTGGCCATCTTCATCATCCCGGCGGCCACCATGACGAGGAGGGAGTAACCCAACCTCAGGGCTGAGGGTTTGTACCAGTAGCTATGTGTTTAATCTCTCTCTCTCTCGTGTTCTTGAGATGTCACGATCTTGATGTATCGCGGGCTTTGTTAATATAGTTGGATCATATGGTGTTTTCCCATCTCTATCTTGTTGTGAATTGAGTTTTCCCTTTGAGATTTCATTTTCTCAGATTGAATACTTTTACGGATTTGAGAACACTTGATGTATGTCTTGCTATGAATACCCGTGGTGACAATGGGGTATCATATTGATTCACTTGATATATGTTTTGGCACTCAACTCGCGGATTCTCGAGGTGACATTGGGGTAATCTGTGCATAGGGGTTGATGCACGTTCTTGTCTTTGTTTCTCTGGTAGAAATCTTGGGGCACTCTTTGAAGTTCTTTGTGTTGGATTGAGTATTATGAATCTGAAATTGTTTGATGCATATCGTATAATCAACTCATGGATACTCGCGGTGACATTGGAGTATCTAGGTGACATTAGAGTTGGTTGATGTGTATCATATGGTGTTATTTTAGTACGAACTCTTGGTTAGATCTATCGGAAAGAATAGCTTGGTGTTATTTTAGTACGAACTCTAGGATAGATTGATCGGAAAGAATAGATTTGAGGTGGTTTCGTACCCTACAAACAATTTCGTCTTATGTTCTCCGCTAGATAGGAACTTTGGAGTGATTGTTCATCGCACGTTGAGGGATGGCTATATGATCCAATTATATTAGCATTGTTGAGAGATTGCACTAGCGAAAGTACGGACCCTAGGCCTCATTTTCAAGCATTGCAATACTGTTTGTGCTCCGTTTTATCAATTGCTACCTTGCTGTTTTTTATTGTTCCTATTACAAAAATCAATATCTACTATCATAACTACACTTGTATCACCATCTCTTCGCCGAACTAGTGCACCTATACAATTTACCATTGTATTTGGTGTGTTGGGGACACAAGAAACTTTTTATTTTTTGGTTGCAGGGTTGTTTGAGAGAGACCATATTCATCCTACGCCTCCCACGGATTGATAAACCTTAGGTGATCCACTTGAGGGAAAATTGCTACTGTCCTACAAAACTCTGCGCTTGGAGGCCCAACACGAGTCTACAAGAACAAGTTGTGTAGTTGACATCAAGCTCTTTTCTGGCGCCGTTGCAGGGGAGGTGACTGCTTGAAGGTATATCTTTAGATATTGCAATTGAATCTTTTAGTTTCTTGTTTTATCACTAGTTTGGTTTATAAAATAAAACTACAAAAAAAATGGATTTGCGGTGGTCTCATATTGTTCATCTTTATAATGTCTTTCGTGAAAATGATGGAAAAGAAAATTGTGCTCAATTGATAGAAGAAGAATTCTATAAAAATGTTTGACAAATTTTTTTTGAATGATGAGCATGATTGCAATGTTGTTGGTATGAACTCTTTGAATATCCATGATGCTAACGATATGCAAAGCCATAAGCTTGGGGATGCTATGTTTGATGAATATGATATATTTAGTCCCCCAAGTTTTGATGAGAAAATTTATTATGATGAAAACATGCCTCCTATCTATGATGATTATGGTGATGACATGTATGCTATAAAGAGTAATGATATCCATGAAACTTGTCATCATGATTTTAATGCTCGATATGATTATGCCAATCAAGTATCACATGATAGTTATTTTGTTGAGTTTGCTCCCACTACTATTCATGAGAATAAATTTGCTTATGTGGAGAGTAATAAAATTTCTATGCTTATGTATCATGAAAAGAATGCTTTATGTGAAAGTTATATTGTTGAATACATTCATGATGCTACTAAAAATTATTATGAGAGAGGAACTTATGCTTTTACATATTGCAATAATATCAAGTTTCCTCTCTATGTGTTGAAAATCTTGAAGTTTTGCTTGTTTTGCCTTCCTATTCTAGTTGATTCTTTCTCCCATGAATTGTTTGCTCACAAAATCCCTATGCATAGGAAGTGTGTTAGGCTTAAATGTTCTAGTCATATGCTTCATGATGCTCTTGTTATGTTTCAATTCTTTACTTTTATGTGAGCATCATTGAAATCTTCATGCCTAGCTAAAAGGCATTAAAGAAAAGCCCTTGTTGGGAGACAACCCAACACTTTTACCTACTATTTTTGTGTGTTAACATGATTAAGCTACTTTAGTAATCATGTTTTATAGCTTTTCTTTCAATAAAGTACCAAGTAAAGCCTTTGGGATAGTTTGGATGATGGTTGACTTGATTCTGTGCAAAAACAGAAACGTTTGCGTCCAGTACAGAAATTCCTATCTTTTACTGGAACATGGAAAATTCTGAAGTTTTTACAGTTGATGGGTATACAAATTGTATACGCTTTCCTATTCTTTCAGAATTTTTAGAGTTACAGAAGTATGACCTTAATTCAGATCTTTACGTACTGTTCTGTTTTTGACAGATTCTGTTTTCAATGCATAGTTTGCTTGTTTTATGGCTTCTGTGGCTTATATTGCTTAATATAAGTTGTAGAAATTTTAGGGTACAGTAGTAATTGTGTGAGAACAATTATGAATATTATCTTGACAGTACCAAAGTGAATGATTTATCTTTATCATACTAACCCATCTCACAAAGTTCCGTTAAGTTTTGTGTGATTGAAGTTTTCAAGTTTTGGGTGAGATATCGATATGAGGAGAATAAGGAGTGACAAGAACCTAAGCTTGGGGATGCCCAAGGCACCCCCAAGGTAATATTCAAGGAAGATCCAAGCAACTAAGCTTGGGGATGCCCCGGAAGGCATCCCCTCATTCGTCTCCAACATTATCAGTAACCTTACTTGGGGCTATATTTTCATTGGTCACATGATATGAGTTTTTCTTGGAGAATCATTTTATTTTTCTAGGATTTGTTTTCTGTTATTTATAATAATTCTTTTCATCTTTTACTTCAATAAAAATGTCAAGTATAGCCTTTGTCATGCTTATTTTGCAAGTATATGAGTTGCTGTTTCAAAACAGAAAGTTTATCGCTGTTACAAAAATTCTCTAGAAAATTAAGAATGTGATAAAAGGTTGAAATTTTTTGCATAGTAAGATATAATAAATATTCTACAGTTTGTTAAATTTTTCAGAATTTTGGATTTAGGTAAGTATTAAAAATATTGCACTCTTTACAGACTGTCCTGCTTAGACAGATTGCTGTTATGTTTGCATTGTTTGCATATGTTTGCTTGTTTAATGATTCTATTTGAGGATAGGAGTATTAAATATGCAGAGGAATTTAGTATGCAATTTTAAATAATAATTTTAGTGATTTTCTACAGTAGAGAATGATAAGGTTTTGCATTGATTTATACTAACTTATCTCACGAGTTCTTGTTGAGTTTTGTGTGGATGAAGTTTTTAAGATTTAGGGAAACCGTGATATAAAAGGAATTAAGGAGACACAAGAGCTCAAGCTTGGGGATGACCAAGGCATCCCAAGATAACATTTCCAAGAAGTATCAAGCATCTAAGCTTGGGGATGCCCCGGTAGGCATCCCACCTTTCTTCTTCAACAATTATCGGTTAGTATTGGTTGAGCCTAAGTTTTTGCTTCTTCACATGAGTTGTGCTATTCTTGTAATGTCATTTTGTTTTGTTTTGCTTGCTGTTTTAATAAAATGCTTAGATCTGAAAGTTTTAAATAAGAATGAGTCTTCAAATAGCTACCTATTTACTTAACTACTCGCTTGAATTTCAATTATATCTTTTTGGAGTAGTTTGTCATTTACTCTCGTGCTTCAATTATATCCTATGGATAAATTCTTGAATGAATTGAATATCATGATGTTGAAATTATACGTTCATATCATGCATAGTAGTAGCTTCACATTGGGTTTAGAAAGTGAAATCTTTTGAAGCTTGACAATCACAATATTGATCATACAAGCAATTCATGAATGATTAGTATAAGGAAGAGAACTTTCACATACAAATATATTATCTTGGATATCTTCTATGATTGTGAATACCCATTAATTATTTTGAAACTTGAGCAAATTAGTTGAAGTTGGACAAGGAAGACAACGTAATGAGTTATGGTTGTGTATATTTGCATAGAAGTTATATTGTCATGGATCCTCTAACATGTGGTGTTTGCCTAGGATCTTTTGCTAGCCAAAAATTCGTACTAAGTAGAGATACTACTTGTGCATCCAAAAACCCTTAAACCCAGTTTCTTGCCATGAGTGTCCACCATACCTACCTATGGATTGAATAATATCCCTCAAGTAAGTTATCATCGGTGCATAAAGCAATAAAAATTTCTCCTAAATATGTTTGATCTTTTTTTGTAAGGGAAAATTGAGCGTTGTGCGAACTTGTGATGGCAAAGTAATAAAAGCGACGGACTGCACAATAAAGGTTGCTATCATAACGGGCAATATAACATGACGTTCCTTTGCATTAAGAGCTTGGGCATCCAAATAAAAAGCGCATGACAACCTCTGCTTCCCTCTGTGAAGGGCCTATCTTTTAATTTTTAGTATTTACTTTTATGCAAGAGTCAATCGAATGCATTCTCATTTCAACCTCAATTATTCTCTAGTTGGCAAGCATCAGGTGGCGGGGAAAGATCTAGGCACATATGACCAGTCAAATATATTTGATCATGATTTATTATTGTTGACAATTATCTCTATGATAAATGAGTTGGGAGGCGAAATATTAAGCCCCTATCTTTCTCTGTGTTCGATGGATGCCATTTGTTCTAAGAATATTCTTTGAGTACTAGCAATCATAGAAGACTATATGATGATTGAGTATGTGGAGCTCCTACTTAGACTCTGTTGAATAAGTTGAATTACAATTATTTGGTGACTAAGAATATAGGTTGTTGAGTTTCAAGAGAATTCATTGTTTGACCCTTAACATGTGAATTGGTTGCTACTGTAACATGAGAAGTTTTATGAGAAAGAATTGTTGTTATGATGCTAGGAAAAGTGATTGAAATTATCATTGATCAAACTTATGCACTTTGCTAGCATTCACACTTCATAAATTATTTCTTTTATCATTTACCTACTCGAGGACGAGTAGGAATTAAGCTTGGGGATGCTGATATGTCTCCAACGTATCTATAATTTATGAAGTATTCATGCTTTTATATTATCATTCTTGGATGTTTTACAATTATTTTATAGCAAGTTTATATCATTTTTTGGGACTAACCTGTTGACATAGTGCCCAGTGCTAGTTGCTGTTTTTTGCTTGTTTTTAACATCGCAGAAAATCAATACCAAACGGAGTCCAAACACAACGAAACTTTTTGGAGATTTTTTCTGGACCAAAAGACACCCGGTGGGCCAAAGAAGTGCCCGAGGGGAGCACAACCCACCAGGGCGCGCCTGGGGGCCCAGGCGCGCCCAGGTGGGTTGTGCCCACCTCGGTGGCCTCCCGCACCGCCTCTTCACCCTATAAATTGCCAAATATTCCAAAAACCCTTGGGGTAACCCTAGATCAGAAGTTCCACCACTGCAAGCCTCTGTAGCCACAAAAAACCAATCTAGACCCCGTTTCAGCACCCTGCCGGAGGTGGAAATCATCACCGGTGGCCATCTTCATCATCCCGACGGCCACCATGATGAGGAGGGAGTAGTCCACCCTCGGGGCTGAGGGTTTGTACCAGTAGCTATGTGTTTAATCTCTCTCTCTTGTGTTCTTGAGATGTCACGATCTTGATGTATCGCGGGCTTTGTTAATATAGGCGGATCATATGGTGTTTTCCCCTCTCTATCTTGTTGTGAATTGAGTTTTCCCTTTGAGATTTTGTTTTATCGGATTGAATACTTTTATGGAGTTGAGAACACTTGATGTATGTCTTGCTATGAATACATGTGGTGACAATGGGGTATCATATTGATTCACTTGATATACGTTTTGTCACTCAACTAGCGGATTCCCGAGGTGACATTGGGGTAATCTATGCATAGGGGTTGATGCACGTTCTTGTCTTTGTTTCTCCGGTAGAAATCTTGGGGCACTCTTTGAGGTTTGTTGTGTTGGATTGAGTATTATGAATCTGAAATTGTTTGATGCATATCGTATAATCAACTCACGGATACTCGCGGTGACATTGGAGTATCTAGGTGACATTAGAGTTGGTTGATGTGTATCATATGGTGTTATTTTAGTACGAACTCTTGGTTAGATTGATCGGAAAGAATAGCTTGGTGTTATTTTAGTACGAACTCTAGGATAGATTGATCGAGAAGAATAGCTTTGAGGTGGTTTCGTACCCTACAAACAATTTCGTCTTATGTTCTCCGCTAGATAGGAACTTTGGAGTGATTCTTCATCGCACGTTGAGGGAAGGTTATATGATCCAATTATATTAGCGTTGTTGAGAGATTGCACTAGCGAAAGTACGAACCCTAGGCCTCATTTTTAAGCATTGCAATACCATTTGTGCTCCGTTTTATCAATTGCTTACAAAAACCAATAGCTACTATCATTACTACACTTGTATCACCATCTCTTCGCCGAACTAGTGCACCTATACAAATTACCATTGTATTTGGTGTGTTGGGGACACAAGAGACTCTTTGTTATTTAGTTGTAGGGTTGTTTGAGAGAGTCCATCTTCATCCTACACCTCCCACGGATTGATAAACCTTAGGTCATCCACTTGAGGGAAAATTGCTACTGTCCTACAAAACTCTGCGCTTGGAGGCCCAACACGAGTCTACAAGAACAAGTTGTGCAGTAGACATCAGCCGGTAGCTCGCTGGCTATCAAGTTCCTCGAGGTTTGCTAATCTTGCACTGAGCTTCTGCATTTCGGTTGCTTCCTCTTTCTTCTTTCTCTCTCGGCTTCTATAACCACCGCTGTCAGGAAACCCATGCACCCACGGAACGGAGCCCGATGTGCCTCGTGTTCGTCCAGGGTGTTTAGGATTCCTGAGGGCCTCTGTTAGCTCGTCCTTCTCTCTGTCGGGAATGAACGTCCCTTCCTGCGCTGCCTTGATTGCTTTCTCAAGCTTCCGGATGGGTATTGCAAGTTGCTCGTTCGTCCAAACACACTTCCATTTTTCTGGGTCCAAAGTTCCCCCAACCCCGAAGAACCAAGTCCTTGACCGATCTGGCCAGTGCAATGTCGTTGGTTGGACCCCTTTAGCAAGCAGGTCTTGCTCATCTTTGTCCCACAATGGCCGGGCTTTGCTGTAGCCACCTGACCCTGTGGTATGGTGATACTTCTTCTTTGTAGCATTTTTCTTGTTTGTTAGTGACCTTTGCTTACCCTTCTCCGATTTCTTGTAGGCCACAAATGCGGGCCAGTGATCTCTTATCTTCTCATATCGACCAATGAATTCTGGAGTCTCCTCTTTCTCGACAAACTTTTTGTTCAACTCTTTCATCCAGTTGTTGAATAGTACTACTGCCATCTTCTTAAGAGCAAACGCCTTGACCTTTCGCTCTATAACTGGGTTATTCGGATCCTCCTCTCGCGGTAGGCTAAAATTTGTCATCAGCGAGGTCCAAAGATCATCTTTCAGTCTATCCTGGACATAAGAAACTTCAGGGTCCTTCTTCTTATTCCATTCTTGGATGCTGATCGGGACGCTATCCCTAACAACAACTCCGCACTGATGTACAAATGTGTCCTTGGTCCGCTTGGGAGCAATCGGTTGGCCATCTTTTGTGACTTCTGTGATCATGAACCTTTCATCCTGGCGCAACCTTTTCTTCGGGCCTCGTCTCCTTACGGAAGTTTGGCTCGATCCGGGGGGCTAAAAGAAGAAAGAAGCGTTAATATATGTACAGACAAAACAATTAATGCATCAAGTCAGCATAGGCTTAATTAATATATATAATATAATATATATATTATATTAATATATACGTATATATATATATATATATACCTCGCCGGACTTTGCAACAGTTAAGGCTCCCTCCTCCGTTCGGTCATCGGAGCCATGATCATGATCTCCTTCCTCCGCCATTTGGCCACCGGAGCCATCATGATCTCCTTCCTCCTCCATTGTTGGATCACCGGAGCGATCATCCTCTCCTTCTTGACCATCGGTGTCATTGAGAAACGACAAGGGATCACCTCCATCGCGGATTATATCCCCCAACAACTCTTCTTGTTCTAAGTCTCTGTCCATATTTTCTGCAAATATTACAACATGGCAATATACAAACATGAGAGATGGATTAGTGGCAAACATGGGGATATACAAACATGAGAGATGGATTAGTGGTCGTCGAGGATACTTTGCGGACCCCCCCCCCCTCATGTCAAAGTTATCGGGGATATGTTGAATTCCCGAGAGAGTTACGACAATCGCTATGCAAGAGATCGAACTATCCATTCTACCCCATTGACCTATGCCGCCTACTGAATAAATCGATATTATTGTTGTAGCATTATATATAAGACCCCACCCGCCACCTTCGACAAACGGGTAGGGGTGGGAGGGCGAAGGAGATTGACAACGCTCTTTCTTCTAGGGTTTGGGTGGCCTCAAGAGTTGGTCGGGCGAGCGGACTGGGAGTAAATTTTGAATATATGAGTTCTTACTCCCTTTCTCCATAATTAACCTTAGTAAATTTTAACCAAGTCTATAGAAAAACAATATCAAACTTAATATGAGTTTTAGCAAGATCATCATGAAAAAAAATTGTATGAACAAAAATTTTGCACTAATTTCTATAAAAAAAACCAATGGGAATATGTTCACATGAGCTAAAGATCGGCGGCCTCGGCCTCGAGGCAGGTGTTGTCTGCTATGCAACTTTATTCTTGTAGACACGTGTTGGGCCTCCAAGCACAGAGTTTTGTAGGACAGTAGCAATTTTCCCTCAAGTGGATGACCTAAGGTTTATCAATCCGTGGGAGACGTACGATGAAGATAGTCTCTCTCAAACAACCCTGCAACCAAATAATAAAAAGTTTCTTGTGTCCCCAACACACCAAATACAATGGAAATTTGTATAGGTGCACTAGTTTGGTGAAGAGATGGTAATAAAAGTGTAATAATGATAGTAGATATTGATTTTTGTGATAGGAACAATAAAAAACAGCAAGGTAGCAAGTAACAAAAGTGAGCACAAACGGTATTGCGATGCTTGAAAATGAGGCCTAGGGTCCGTACTTTCACTAGTGCAATCTCTCAACAATGCTAATATAATTGGATCATATAACCTTCCCTCAACGTGCGATGAAGAATCACTCCAAAGTTCCTATCTAGCGGAGAACAAAAGAAGAAATCGTTTGTAGGTTACAAAACCACCTCGAAGCTATTCTTTCCGATCGATCTATCCAAGAGTTCGTACTAAAATAACACCAAATAATTTCAGATTCATAATACTCAATCCAACACAAAGAACCTCAAAGAGTGCCCCAATATTTCTACCGGAGAAACAAAGACAAGAACGTGCATCAACCCCTATGCATGGATTACCCCAATGTCACCTCGGGAATCCGCGAGTTGAGTGCCAAAACATACATCAAGTGAATCAATATGATACCCCATTGTCACCACGAGTATTCATTTGCAAGACATATATCAAGTGCTCTCAAATCCATAAAATTATTCAATCAAATAAAACGAAATCTCAAAGGGAAAACTCAATTCATCACAACAAGATAGAGAGGGGAAAACACCATATGATCCAACTATATTAACAAAGCCCGCGATACATCAAGATCATGACATCTCAAGAACACGAGAGAGAGAGAGAGAGAGAGAGAGAGAGATTAAACACATAGCTACTGGTACATACCCTCAGCCCCGAGGGTGGACTACTCCCTCCTCATCGTGGTGGCCGCCGGGATGATGAAGATGGCCACCGGTGATGATCTCCCCCTCCAGCAGGGTGCCGGAACGGGGTCTAGATTGGATCTCGTGGATACAGAGGCCTTGCGGCGGCGCAACTTCTGATCTAGGGCTACCCCGGGGGTTTTGGAATATTTGACGATTTATAGGGTGAAGAAGGGGTACGGGAGGCCACCGAGGTGGGCACAACCCACCTGGGCACGCCTGGGCCCCCAGGGGCACCCTGGTGGGTTGTGCCCCCCTCGGGGCACACCCCAGGTGCTGCTCTGGCCCATTGGATGTCTTCTAGTCCATAAAAAATCCACAAAAAGTTTCGCGGTGTTTGGATTCCGTTTGATATTGATTTCCTGCGATGTAAAAAACAAGCAAAAAACAGCAACTGGCACTGGGCACTGGGTCAATAGGTAAGTCCCAAAAAATGATATAAAGTTGCTATAAAATGATTGTAAAACATCCAAGAATGATAATATAATAGCATGAATACTTCATAAATTATAGATACGTTGGAGACGTATCAGCATCCCCAAGCTTAATTCCTACTCGTCCTCGAGTAGGTAAATGATAAAAGAAATAATTTATGAAGTGTGAATGCTAGCAAAGTGCACAAGTTTGATCAATGATAATTTCAATCACTTTTCCTAGCATCATAACAGCAATTCTTTCTTATAAAACTTCTCATGTTAAAGTAGCAACCAATTCACATGTTAAGGTTCAAACAATGAATTCTCTTGAAACTCAACAACCTATGTTCTCAGTCACTAAACAATTGCAATTCAACTTATTCAACAGTCTAAGTAAGAGCTCCACATACTCAATCATCATATATTCTTCCATGATTGCTACTACTCAAAGCATATTCTTAGAACAAATGCATCCATCAAACACAGAGAAAGATAGGGGCTTAATATTTCGCCTCCCAACTCATTTATCATAGAGATAATTGTCAACAATAATAAGTCATGATCAAATATATTTGACTGGTCATATGTGCCTAGATCTTTCCCCACCACATGATGCTTGCCAACTAGAGAATAATTGAGGTTGAAATGAGAATTTACACTATTGACTCTTTGCATAAAAGTAAATACTAAAAAGTAAAAGATAGGCCCTTCGCAGAGGGAAGCAGAGGTTGCCATGCGCTTTTTATTTGGATGCCCAAGCTCTTAATGCAAAGGAACGTCACGTTATATTGCCCCTTATGATAGCAACCTTTATTATGCAGTCCGTCGCTTTTATTACTTTGCCATCACAAGTTCGTACAACGCTCAATTTTCCCTTACATTAAAATATAAAACATATTTAGGAGCAATATTTATTGCTTTATGCACCGATGACAACTTACTTGATGGATCTTATTTAATCCATAGGTAGGTATGGTGGACACTCATGGCAAGAAACTGGATTTAAGGGTTTTTGGATGCACAAGTAGTATCTCTACTTAGTACGAATTTTTGGCTAGCAAAAGATCCTTAGGCAAACACCACATGTTGGATGATCCATGACAATATAACTTCTATGCAAATATACCCAAACATAACTCATTACGTTGTCTTCCTTGTCCAACTTCAACTAATTTGCTCAAGTTTGAAAATAATTAATGGGTATTCACAATCATAGAAGATATCCAAGATAATATATTTGTATGTGAAAGTTCTCTTCCTTATACTAATCATTCATGAATTGCTTGTATGATCAATATTGTGATTGTCAAGCTTCAAAAGATTTCACTTTCTAAACCCAATGTGAAGCTACTACTATGCATGATATGAACATATAATTTCAACTTCATGATATTCAATTCATTCAACAATTTACTCATAGGATATAAGTGAAGCACAAGAGTAAATGACAAACTACTCCAAAAAGATATAAGTGAAGATCAAACGAGTAGTCATGTAAATGGGTAGCTATTTGAGGACTCTCTTTTATTTAAAAACTTTCAGATCTAAGTATCTTATTAAAACAGCAAGCAAAACAAAATAAAATGACATTCCAAGAATAGCACACAACATGTGAAGAAGCAAAAACTCAGGCTCAACCGAGGCTAACCGATAATTGTTGATGAAGAAAGGTGGGATGCCTACCGTGGCATCCCCAAGCTTAGATGCTTGAGACTTCTTGGAATATTAACTTGGGATGCCTTGGGCATCCCCAAGCTTGAGCTTTTGTGTCTCCTTAATTCCTTTTATAGCACGGTTTCCTAAATCTTAAAAACTTCATCCACAAAAAACTCAACAAGAACTCGTGAGATAAGTTAGTATAAATCAATGCAACACCTTATCATTCTCTACTGTAGCAAATCACTAAAATTATTATTCAACATTGCGTACTAAATGCCTCTGCATATTTAATACTTCCATCCTCAAATAGAATCATTAAACAAGCAAACATATGCACACAATGCAAACATAACAGCCATCTGCCTAAACAGTACAGTCTGTAAAGAGTGCAATATTCTTCATACTTACCTAACTCTAAAAATTCTGAAAATTTACCACACTGTAGAAAATTTATTATTTCTTACTTTTCAAAAAAATTCAATATTTCATCACATTCTGAATTTTCTGTATAATTATTGCAACGGCGATAAACTTTCTGTTTTGAAACAGCAACTCATATACTTGCAAAATAAGTTTGGCAAAGGCTATACCTGACATTTTTATTGAAGTAAAAGATGAAAAACATTACTCTAAATAACAGAAAGAAAATACAAATAAAATAAAATGATGCTCCAAGAAAAACACATATCATGTGACGAATAAAATTATGGCTCCAAGTGAGGTTACCGATAATGTCGGAGACGAAAGAGGGGATGCCTTCCGGGGCATCCCCAAGCTTAGTTGCTTGGATCTTCCTTGAAAATTACCTTTGTGTGCCTTGGGCATCCCCAAGCTTAGTTTCTTGTCACTCCTTGTTCTCCTCATATCAATATCTCACCCAAAACTTGAAAACTTCAATCACACAAAACTTAACGGAACTTCGTGAGATGGATTAGTATGATAAAACAAATCATTCACTTGGGTACTATCAAATACAAGATTAATAATTGTTCTCACACAATGCCTACTGTACTCTACAATTTCCACAATTTATATTAAGCAATATAAGCCATAGAAACCATAAAACAAGCAAACTATGCATTGCAAACAGAATCTGTCAAAAACAGAACAGTACATAAATATATGAATTAAGTTCATACTTATATACGTCCAATAATTCTGAAAAATTAGGAAAACGTAGAAAATTTGTGTACCCATCAACTGTAAAAAATTCAGAATTTGTCCACATTCCAGTAAAAGGCAGGAATTTCTGCACTGGATGCAAAAGTTTCTGTTTTTGCACAGAATCAAGTCAAGTATCATCCACACTATCCCAAAGGCTTTACTTGGCACTTTATTGAAACAAAAGCTATAAAACAAGATCACTACAGTAGCCTAACCATGCGGACACACAAAAACAGTAGGTAAAAGTGTTGGGTTGTCTCCCAACAAGCGCTTTTCTTTAATGCCTTTTAGCTAGGCATGATGATTTCAATGATGCTCGCATAAAAGATAAGAATTGAAACATAACAAGAGCATCATGAATCACAAGACAAACACATTTAAGTCTAACCCACTTCCTATGCATAGGGATTTTGTGATCAAACAATTTATGCGAGCAAGAATCAACTAGCATAAGAAGGCAAAAGAAGTGCAACTTCAAAACTTTCAACATAAAGAGAGGAAACTTGATATTATTGCAATACCTACAAGCATATGTTCCACTCTCATAATAATTTTCAGTAGCATCATGAATGAATTCAACAATATAGCCATCACATAAAGCGTTCTTATCATGATCCACAAGCATAAAAAAATTCTTACTCTCCACACAAGCAAATTTATTCTCATCAATAGTAGTGGGAGCAAATTCAACAAAATAACTATCATGTGCTATTTGATTGACATAATAAAATTGAACATTAAAATTATGATGACAAGTTTCATGGTTATCATTATTCTTTATAGCACACATGTCATCACCATAATCATCATAGATAGCAACTTTGTTGTCATAATCAATTGAAACCTCTTCCAAAATAGTGGATTCATCACTAAATAAAGTCATGACCTCTCCAAATCCACTTTCATAATTATCACAATAAGATTCAACACCCTCCAAAATAGTGCGATCATTAGTACCTAGAGTTGACACTCTTCCAAACCCACTTTCATCAACATAATCATCATAAATAGGAGGCATGCTACCATTATAACAAATTTGCACATGAAAACTTGGGGGACTAAAAATATCATCTTCATCAAACATAGCATCCCCAAGCTTGTAGCTTTGCATATCATTAGCATCATGGATATTCAAAGAATTCATACCAACAACATTGCAATCATGCTCATCATTTATGCCAAACATTTTATAGAATTCTTCTTCTATCAATTGAGCACAATTTTCCTTTCCATCATTTTCACGAAAGACATTATAGAGATGAACAATATGATGCAACCTCAATTCCATTTTTTTGTAGTTTTCTTTTATAGACCAAACTAGTGATAAAACAAGAAACTAAAAGATTCGATTGCAAGATCTAAAGATATACCTTCAACCACTCACCTCCCCGGCAACGGCGCCAGAAAAGAGCTCGATGTCTACTACGCAACTTTATTCTTGTAGACACGTGTTGGGCCTCCAAGCGCAGAGTTTTGTAGGACAGTAGCAATTTTCCCTCAAGTGGATGACCTAAGGTTTATCAATCCGTGGGAGGCGTAGGATGAAGATAGTCTCTCTCAAACAACCCTGCAACCAAATAATAAAAAGTCTCTTGTGTCCCCAACACACCAAATACAATGGAAATTTGTATAGGTGCACTAGTTCGGCGAAGAGATGGTAATAAAAGTGTAGTAATGATAGTAGATATTGATTTTTGTGATAGGAACAATAAAAAACAGCAAGGTAGCAAGTAACAAAAGTGAGCACAAACGGTATTGCAATGCTTGAAAATGAGGCCTAGGGTCCGTACTTTCGCTAGTGCAATCTCTCAACAATGCTAATATAATTGGATCATATAACCATCCCTCAACGTGTGATGAAGAATCACTCCAAAGTTCCTATCTAGCGGAGAACAAAAGAAGAAATCGTTTGTAGGGTACAAAACCACCTCGAAGCTATTCTTTCCGATCGATCTATCCAAGAGTTCATACTAGAATAACACAAAATAATTTCAGATTCATAATACTCAATCCAACATAAAGAACCTCAAAGAGTGCCCCAAGATTTCTACCGAAGAAACAAAGACAAGAACGTGCATCAACCCCTATGCATGGATTACCCCAATGTCACCTCGGGAATCCGCGAGTTGAAAGCCAAAAGATACATCAAGTGAATCAATATGATACCCCATTGTCACCACGAGTATTCATTTGCAAGACATATATCAAGTGCTCTCAAATACATAAAATTATTCAATCCGATAAAACGAAATCTCAAAGGGAAAACTCAATTCATCACAACAAGATAGAGAGGGGAAAACACCATATGATCCAACTATATTAACAAAGCCCACGATACATCAAGATCGTGACATCTCAAGAACATAAGAGAGAGAGAGATTAAACACATAGCTGCTGGTACATACCCTCAGCCCCGAGGGTGGACTACTCCCTCCTCATCGTGGTGGCCGCCGGGATGATGAAGATGGCCACCGGTGATGATCTCCCCCTTCGGTAGGGTGCCGAAACGGGGTCTAGATTGGATCTCGTGGATACAGAGGACTTGCGGCGGCGGAACTTCTGATCTAGGGCTACCCCGAGGGTTTTGGAATATTTGATGATTTATAGGGCGAAGAAGGGGTACGGGAGGCCACCGAGGTGGGCGCAACCCACCTGGGCGCCTGGGCCCCCAGGCGCGCCCTAGTGTGTTGTGCCCCCCTCGGGGCACCCCCCAGGTGCTACTCTGTCCCATTGGATGTCTTCTGGTCCATAAAAAATCCACAAAAAGTTTCGCGGTGTTTGGACTCCGTTTGATATTGATTTCCTGCGATGTAAAAAACAAGCAAAAAACAACAACAGGCACTGGGCACTTGGTCAATAGGTTAGTCCCAAAAAATGATTAAAAGTTGCTATAAAATGATTGTAAAACATCCAAGAATGATAATATAATAGCATGAATACTTCATAAATTATAGATACGTTGGAGACGTATCAGCAGGGAGCGGTGGCCGGCGTCGGGGACTTGGCGTCGGGGCAGCGAGCGGCGGCCGGCGTCGGGGACTCGGCGTCGCAGCAGGGACAGCGTCGAGGGGCCGCGACGAGGAGCTACAGAAAAAAAATTGACCAAGTTTTCATACATCAGAATGAACATCAAAATGAACTCTAAATAAATTCTAAAGACAAAAAATTGTCCAAATTACTACAGAAAAATCATCATCATCATCTATCATCACAATCAAAGAACATCTATATATCATCAGCATCATGTAAAAATCATCATCATCATATCATCTACGGAAAAATTCTAAAGAAAAAATAATCTATATATCACCATAATGAAAATAATCTATATATCACCATAATGAAAATCATCTATATATCATCATCATCATATCATCTATATATACAACAGAAAAAATTATCTAACAAAAACATCTATATAGAGGGGGCAGGGCGGCGAGCTCACTGGGGGCAGCGACGAGGAGGCAGGGCGCGGCGACGGCAACGGCGACGTCGGGGCAGGGGCGCGGCGACGGCGACGAGGCAGGGGCGCGGCGACGGCGATGAGGAGGCAGGGCACGGCGAGGGGAGCGGGGGACGGCGTCGGGGCAGGGAGCAGCGGCCGGCGTCGGTGCAGGGACGGCGCCGGCGACGAGGAGCGGGCGGAGCAGCCTGGCGGCGTCGGGGCGCAGGGCGTCGGCGTCGGGGGAGAATGTGAGAAATTGGGGGAAAATCCCAAGTGTTTGGTTATATAGCCAGCCCTTTAGTCCCGGTTGGTGGCTCCAACCGGGACGAAAGGCCCCCCTTTCGTCCCGGTTCGAGCCACCAACCGGGACTAAAGCTTCTTTTCAGCAGCCGAAAGGGCGGGAAGCAAAGGGCTTTAGTCCCGGTTGGTGGCTCGAACCGGTACGAAAGGGGGGCCTTTCGTCCCGGTTCGAGCCACCAACCGGGACTAAATCCCTTTGCTGCCGCATCCACAAGTTTAGTCCCACCTCGCTAGTTGAGAGGGGCTCGGAGTGGTTTATAAGCGCTGCTGCCACTACCCACTCGAGCTCCTCTCAACTGCAGGCACTACATGCCTATTTGACGCCCTGTTGGGCCTGCTTGCACTGCGGGCCTGCATCCTGGCCCATTTCAAGGGTTTCTAGTCATATGCAGGCCGTGGTGGCAAGTAGGTGGGCCTTTTTTTATTTTTTGCATTTGTTATGTTTTTAAATTTTTAATGTTATTTTTTGCATATGTTATTTTTAGTTATATAATTTTAGTTGCATAAATTTTATATAATTTTAGTTGCATAAATTTTATATAATTTTAGTTGCATAAGTTTTATTTTTTTATTAATTCTTTTTAGTTGATTCCTTTTGTTATTAGAGTTTTATAAAAGGTTTTTAGTTTTCTATTAAAGTTTGTAACAAAAAATACTTTATGAAAATTCTTTTTACTTTGATAATTTTAGTTAATATTATTTTGATTCTTTTAGTTGATTCTTTTTGCTATTGAAGAATATTATATTTAATTGATTCTTTTTAGTTCATTCTTTTTGCTACTAGTAAGTGTGCACGTGCAACGCACGTATCATAGAGTTATGAAATAGAGAGAAAATTGGATCGCAGGAAGGGGAGCAGTGGCATAAGTGTCGAGGGAGAAGGATTGATTATTGCTGTGGCCATGCCTGCAGGTTTCCTTGGTATTTCCCAGCTACTTTTAGTGACTCATTTGATTATGTTGGACTATTGTAAAAAAGATTATTGGGAACTTTTTTTTGTGTACAATCAGTAATTAATAATTGGAAAACATGTCCGTGCTAGATGGAAGAGGTAAAAGAAATTTGCAAGGTAAGACCTAAAGCTTCCTTGAACTGAAAGTTGGTTATGCAAGCAGTCGAAGTTAGGATCTAGCGTGTCAGTTATGCACTCTGGAGAATGTAAATCTTTGAACTTGTCTATCAAGTCAAGGATACATGATCTAACTATTGACATACTTTATAAAATCTGTCAGAACACTATCTATAATAAATATAGCGAAAGCAAGCACATGTAAGCACAATGTCTGAAAATGTCAAACTGTGTACAAGTCAATTTTACACTAAAAGTAGAAATAGATTTTATGCACTGTAAATGACAGAATCTACCAACAAAGCTTCAAGGCACGGACTGTCAATATATATTTGTGAACCGAACATGACATAAACTGGCAATATAACTTCATGCCACAGTTTGAAAATAAATATGATGGTACATGACATTAACATTAAAAGTGATGTTAAAGAAATTTCAAGTCATCTGACAAAAATAGATTATCACATTAATGAATAGTCTACCCTGTTTTTACTCTAATTTAAGGGAAATAAACATGTTTTTTACATGACAGGGAAGACAAATGACACATGCTCCTTTTCAGTGGCAAAACAATTTCACTCCTGAAGATAAGTGTTGGAAACATGCACATCCTCTTATTTGACACCTGAACAAGCGATTGGATTGCTTCCAGTATTACAGAGACCAAAGGTCATGAAACATCAGTGTGAATCCCATATCACAGCAATTTGGATTTTCGCTTTCATATCTGCATTGTGTAAAGTTGGATCAGATTGCAGTATTTATTTGGTTGAATTTATTTGGTCAGTACACTCACCTTTGAATTATGTTGATCGGTCCTAGTGGATTTGATCCCTGATTGCATATCAGACGTAACACGTCCGCTTGCTCGCTCGCTCGTCGACGTAGCAAGGGCTGTTGAAACATCTGGCAAAAGATCAATATAAAAAATATGGTGGATTCAGAACGCTAAACCAATTCACAAAGGAGCGGGAGCACACATACGCAAAGCTTCGCTCAAAGTACAACACAGCTAGGGGTTGGAGCAAGGAGGTCGACGGCGGCGCGAGGAGGGCTGCCTGAGAAATTCGGGTCGAGAGGTTTGAGCGAGGACCGGATGGCCCAAGGTGGAGGTCTCCAGGTTGGAGCGAGATCACGGTAATTATTGCGTAATTATTAGATCATGGTAATTATTGCTAATTGATTATTATTAAAATAGGCCCAGGTTGGTAAGTTTTGCGTAATTATGATGGCGTAGGTTAATTAATTATGATTAAAATAGGCCCAGGTTGGTAAGTTTTGCGTAATTATGATGGCGTAGATCATGGTAATTATTGGTAATTGATTTTGGTAAATGGTGTGATACAACATTGAGGCAATCCGGTCCATTGAGAGATGGAGGATGTATGGCTGAGATGTAATGTTTCTGCCACAACTCGATTGTTTAATAGTAGTAGAGATTAGAGTTTTATAAAAGCTTTTTAGTTCATTCTTTTTGCTATTAGAGTTTTATAAAAGCTTTTTAATTCATTCTTTCTGCTATTAGTTCATTCTTTGAGCTAAATGACCCTGAAATTGAAAAGCAGTACAAATGAACTCTAAAAAGGTTGAAAGTTGGCATGGTATCATCATTTCAACCACATAACATGTGCTAAAAAGTTGAGAGGGTTACGGCAAAAACTGGATGCACTTCGTGTACAAAATGGACAATATCTTTCGAAGTATCAGGGTTTCGGACGAAAACTCATCTGTTAAAAAGGCATTTTATTTTTTTAACTTATTTCAACTCCAGACTTTTTGTGCATTCAACATGCACCATTCAAAGCCACATCATCAATTTTCAACCCTTTCTGACTTCATTTGCTATTTTTCATGCATTTACTGATTTTTTTACCTAAATGACCCTGAAATTGAAAAGCAGTACAAATAAACACTGAGAAGGTTGAAAGTTGGCATGGTATCATCATTTCACCCACATAGCATGTGCTAAAAAGTTGAGAGGGTTACGGCAAAAACTGGATGCACTTCGTGTATAAAATGGACAATCTCTTTCAAAGTATCAGGGTTTCAGACGAAAACTCATCTGTTACAAAGGCATTTCATTTTTTAACTTATTTCAACTCTAGACTTTTTGTGCGTTCAACATGCACCATTCAAAGCCACATCATCAATTTTCAACCCTTTCTGACTTCATTTGCTATTTTTCATGCATTTACTGATTTTTTAGCTAAATGACCCTGAAATTGAAAAGCACTACAAATGAACTCTAAAAAGGTTGAAAGTTGGCATGGTATCATCATTTCACCCACATAGCATGTGCTAAAAAGTTGAGAGGGTTACGGCAAAAACTGGATGCACTTCGTGTACAAAATGGACAATCTCTTTCGAAGTATCAGGGTTTCGGACGAAAACTCATCTGTTACAAAAGACATTTCATTTCTTGACATGTAACTGCAGTGATATTCTAGATCAAAACCATCATTAGAATAGTTGTGGAGAGAAAGTCTTCACTTTTTCTTCGTGTGTGCCCCCTGCTTATTGCGCCATAACCATGGATAATCTTCATCGTTTAATAGGGTGCTTGGGTCAGCCTTGACTTTGAAGGGAGGAATTTCATGAAACTTTTCATAATCTTCAGACATGTCGGTCTTGCCCTCCACTCCCACGATATCTCTTTTCCCTGAAAGAACTATGTGGCGCTTTGGCTCATCGTATGATGTATTCGCTTCCTTATCTTTTCTTTTTCTCGGTTTGGTAGACATGTCCTTCACATAGAAAACCTGCGCCACATCATTGGCTAGGACGAATGGTTCGTCTGTGTACCCAAGATTGTTCAGATCCACTGTTGTTATTCCGTACTACGGGTCTACCTGTACCCCGCCTCCTGACAGATTTCCCCATTTGCACCGAAACAAAGGGACCTTAAAATCATGTCCATAGTCAAGTTCCCATATGTCCACTATGTAACCATAATATGTGTCCTTTCCCTCTTGGTTGCTGCATCAAAGCGGACACCACTGTTTTGGTTGGTGCTCTTTTGATCTTGGGCGATCGTGTAAAATGTATTCCCATTTATCTCGTACCCTTTGTAAGTCAATACAGTCAAAGATGGTGTCCTGGCCAACGAGTACAGCTCATCTGCAACAGTGGTGTTACCCATGAGATGTGTTCGCAACCAACTGCCAAAAGTCCTGATGTGTTCACATGTAATCCAGTCGTCACACTGCTCCGGGTGTTTGGAGCACAGAATATTCTTGTGTTCATTGACATACGGGGTCACCAAGGTAGAATTCTGTAGAACTATGTAGTGTGCTTGAGCCCAAGAATGCCTGTCCCTACATATTACTGAGTCCGCTCCTAGCGTGCCTTTTCCGGTCAGTCTCCCCTCATACCGCGACTGAGGAAGACCAATCGTCTTAAGGTCAGGAATGAAGTCAACACAAAACCCAATGACCTCCTCTGTTTGATGGCCCGTGGAGATGCTTCCTTCTGGCCTAGAACGGTTACGAACATATTTCTTTAAGACTCCCATGAACCTCTCAAAGGGGAACATATTGTCTAGAAATACAGGGCCAAGAACTAGGATGTGCGTCATGATATTGAAGAAGGATGGTGGGAACACCAGCTCAAAACTAACAAGACATTGGACCAAATCATTCTTGAACCTTGGTAGGATTTCTGGATCGATTACCTTCTAAGAGATTGCATTGAGGAATGCACATAGCTTCACAATGGCTAATCGAACATTTTCTGGTAGAAGCCCCCTCAATGCAACCGGAAGCAGTTGCGTCATAATCACGTGGCAGTCATGAGACTTTAGGTTCTGAAACTTTTTCTCTGCCATATTTATTATTTCCTTTATATTGGACGAGAAGCCAGACGGGACCTTCATACTGAGCAGGCATTCAAAGAAGATTTCCTTCTCTTCTTTGGTAAGAGCGTAGCTGGCAGGACCTTCATACTGCTTTGGATGCATGCCGTCTTTTTCGTGCACACGTTGCTGGTCCTCCCGTGCCTCCGGTGTATCTTTTGTCTTACCATACATGCCCAAGAAGCCTAGCAGGTTCACGCAAAGATTCTTTGTCACGTGCATCACGTCGATTGCAGAGCGGACCTCTAGGTCTTTCCAATAGGGTAGGTCCCAAAATATAGATTTCTTCTTCCACATGGTTGCGCGTCCCTCAGCGTCATTCGGAACAGATAGTCCGCCAGGACCCTTTCCAAAGATTACTTGTAAATCATTGACCATATCAAGTATGTGATTACCAGTACGGAGGGTGGGCTTCTTCTGGTGATCTGCCTCACCTTTGAAATGCTTGCCTTTCTTTCGACATTGATGGTTGGTCGGAAGAAATCGACGATGTCCTAGGTACACATTCTTCCTGCATTTGTCCAAATACATACTTTCGGTGTCATCTAAATAGTGCGTGCATGCGTGGTATCCCTTGTTTGTCTGTCTTGAAAGGTTACTGAGAGCAGGCCAATCATTGATGGTTACAAACAGCAACGCATGTAGGTTGATACGTCTCCAACGTATCTATAATTTTTTATTGTTCCATGCTATTATATTATCTTTTTTGAATGTTTTATACACATCAATATGCTATTTTATATTATTTTTGGGACTAACTTATTAACCTAGAGCCCAGTGCCAGTTTCTGTTTTTTTTCTTGTTTTTGAGCCACGCAGAAAATGAATACCAAACGGAGTCCAAACGGAATGAAACTTCACGATGATTTTTCTTGGACCAGAAGACACCCAGGGGACTTGGAGTCCAAGTCAGAAGAGCCACGAGGCGGCGGCAAGGGTGGAGGGTGCGCCCTAGGGGGGGGCGCCCCCTACCTTGTGGGCCCCTTGGAGACTACCTGACCCAGGTCTTCCTCCTATATATTCACATATATTCCAAAACCACCAGAGGCATCCACGAATACACTTTTCCACCACCGCAACCTTCTGTTCCCGTGAGATCCCATCTTGGGGCCTTTTCCGGCATCCTGCCGGAGGGGGAATCGATCACGGAGGGCTTCTACATCAACCCTATTGCCCTTGCGATGAAGCGTGAGTAGTTTACCTCAGACCTACGGGTCCATATCTAGTAGCTAGATGGCTTCTTCTCTCTCTTTGATTCTCAATACCACGTTCTCCTCGATGTTCTTGGAGATCTATCCGATGTAATCTTCTTTTGCGGTGTGTTTGTCGAGATCCGATGAATTGTGGATTTATGATCAGCTTATCTATGAATATTATTTGAATCTTCTCTGAATTCTTTTATGCATGATTTGATATCTTTGTATTTCTCTTCGAATTATCGGTTTGGTTTGGCCAACTAGATTGGTTTTTCTTGCAATGGGAGAGGTGCTTAGCTTTGGGTTCAATCTTGCGTGATTTCACCCAGTGACAAAGTAGGGGTAGCGAGACACGTATTGCATTGTTGCCATCGAGGATAAAAAGATGGGGTTTTCATCATATTGCTTGAGTTAATTCCTCTACATCATGTCATCTTACTTAAGGCGTTACTCCGTTCTTTATGAACTTAATACTCTAGATGCATGCTGGATAGCGGTCGATGTGTGGAGTAATAGTAGTAGATGCAGGCAGGAGTCGGTCTACTTGACACGGACATGATGCCTATATGCATAATCATTGCCTTGGATATCGTCATAACTTTGCGCTTTTCTATCAATTACTCGACAGTAATTTGTTCTCCCACCGTATTATTTGCCTTCATGAGAGAAGCCTCTAGTGAAACTTATGGCCCCCGGGTCTATTTTTCATCATATTAGTTTCCGATCTACTATTTTGCAATCTTTTATTTTCAGATCTATATACCAAAAAACCCAAAAATATTTAATCTTTTATTTATCTATCTCTATCAGATCTCACCTTTGCAAGTGGTCGTGAAGGGATTGACAACCCCTTTATCGCGTTGGGTGCAAGTGTTTGATTGTTTGTGCAGGTATTGGTGATTTGCGCATTCTTCTCCTACTGGATTGATACCTTGGTTCTTAACTGAGGGAAATACTTACCTCTATTGTGCTGCATCACCCTTTCCTCTTCAAGGAAAAAACCAACGCAAGCTCAAGAAGTAGCAGGAAGAATTTCTGGCGCCGTTGCCGGGGAGATCTATGCTGAGTCAAGACTAGTCTCTCATTGACTTGCCAATTTCTGGCTTCGTTGTTGGAGGGATTTACGTCGAGCATACCAAGTACCCATCATAAAACTCTCATCTCTTGCATTACATTATTCGCCATTTGCCTCTCATTTTCCTCTCCCCCACTTCTAAAACAATTTTCGAAAAGATTTGCCTTTTTATTCGCCCTTCTTCCGCTCGTCTTTTCATTTGCCTTTTTGCTCCTTTGCTATCTTTGCTTGTGTTGCCATGTGCCTTCTATTTGCTTGCATCTTTGCTTGCTAAAAATCGATTGATATGGATCCACTTAAAGTTTTCTACTTGGATCATCTTCGATCCATATGTGCTCGTGCTGAAACCCCAACTAGCTTAGTTGAGAGAAAATCTTTAGATGAGCATGCTCATTTTGTGCGTCATCGTTTGTGTGAAAAAGGGAGACTCCTATGAAATCAAATAAATTGTTTGCTATGTTATGCTTGGAATCTTTGCGAACTTTGTGATTTTACTTGTTGCTCTAAGAACCCTAAAAAACACCTTCCCTACCTATGTGAGTTTAATGATAATGAACTCTTATCTTCTTATGAAAAGGGTGTTTATAGTTACTATGATATCGAACAAATTGAAGAATTTGTTGCTCTTAAGGGTGCTTATGAAGTTGCTTCTTTGGTTGAAAAGTATGATATTACTCTCTACAAATCTGAAAATTTTGACATACTTAAATATTGCTATGAAAACTATGCTCATAATGTCTATGTCAAAGAATTTATTGAGAGAATGACCGTTGCTTTGGAGAAAAATAATGATATGCATGAATCTATAGATAATTATGATTCCGATGATTTGATTGAAATATCCCTGATGAACATGATGCTTGCTATTCTTATGGCCATGATGCCAATATTTATGGAGATGAATTTGCTATAGTTCCTTATGTTAAACATGAGATTATTGCTATTGTGCCCATACTTGATAGTTCCTTGAATCAAAAGCATGATTGCAATGATGTTATTGTAAATTCTATTAATGTCAATTGTGTTAATAATATGCAAAATCCCAAGCTTGGGGATGCTAGTTTTGCTATGTCCGCTACTTACTGCAATGATCATGATTGGGGTGATAATGCTTCTTATGATCTAGAAAATTTATTTAAGCCTTATGATGAATATGTTTGCTATAATATTGAAAGTGGGTTTGGAAGAGTGTCAACTTTAGGAATTAATGATCCCACTACTTTGGAGATTGATCGACCTTATGAAATTTTTGATAAAAGTGGGCTTGGAGAAGTAATGACTTTATTTTATGTTGATCCCACTATTTTGGAAGAATGTCAACTTTGCATGCATGAGGATCATAAAGAGAAAATTTTATGTGATAGTTATATTGTTGAATTTGATTATGATCCTACTTGTAATTATTACGAGAGGGGAAAATATGGTTGTAGAAATTTTCATGTTACTAAATTACCTCTCTTCATGTTGAGATTGTTATCGTCTCTTTCTTCTTCCTTGCATATGCTAGTTTTCGCTTGCCTTGATAATTTGTTTGCTTATAAAATGCCTATGCATAGAAAGTATGTTAGACTTAGATATGTTTGTCACGTGTTTTATGATGCTCTCTTTGTGCTTCAATTCTTCTCTTTTATGTGAGCATCATTGAAATTATCAATGCCTAGCTAAAAGGCTTTAAAGAAAAGCGCTTGTTGGGAGACAACCCAATATTTATCCTTGTTGTTTTGCAGTAAATTTTTCATCTAGCCTCTGGTTAGATGTGTTTTTTGTGTTTTAATTAGTGTTTGAACCAAGTAAGACCTTTGGGATGGCTTACAGTGATAGTTGATTTGATCTTGCTGAAAAACAGAAACTTTTGTGTCCAGTAACAGAATTGTTTAAATTAACTGGAGCGTGGAAAAACCCTGAATGTTTTTCAAAAGATTGATATACAAATTGCCTCTGTTTTCCAAAATTTTCAGAACTTTTGGAGTTACAGAAGTATTAGAACAATTCAGATCTTCGCAGACTGTTCTGTTTTTGACAGATTCTGTTTTCTTTGTGTTGTTTGCTTATTTTGATGAATCTATGGGTAGTATCGGGGGGTATGAACCATGGAAAAGTTGGAATACAGTAGATATTACATCAATATAAATAAATAATGAGTTCACAACAGTAACAAAAGTGGTGATTTTATTTTCTTATACTAACGGATCTCACGAGTTTTCTGTTGAGCTTTGTGTTGTGAAGTTTTCAAGTTTTGGGTAAAGATTTGATGGACTATGGAATAAGGAGTGGCAAGAGCCTAAGCTTGGGGATGCCCAAGGCACCCAAAGGTAATATTCATGGACAACCAAGAGCCTAAGCTTGGGGATGCCCCGGAAGGCATCCCCTCTTTCGTCTTCATCTATCGGTAAATTTACTTGAGGCTATATTTTTATTCACCACATGATATGTGTTTTGCTTGGAGCGTCTTGTATGATATGAGTCTTTGCTTTTTAGTTTTCCACAATCATCCTTGCTGTACAAACCTTTTGAGAGGGACACGCATGAATCATGATTTATTAGATACTCTATGTGCTTCACTTATATCTTTTGAGCTAGGCAATTTTGCCCTAGTGCTTCACTTATATCTTTTTAGAGCACGGCGGTGGTTTTATTTTATAGAAATTGTTGAACTCTCATGCTTCAGTTATATTATTTTGAGAGTCTTTCTAAACAGCATGGTAATTTTCTTGGGTTATGAATTTAGTCCTAATATGATAGGCATCCAAGAGGGATATAATAAAAACTTTCATATAAAGTGCATTGAATACTATGAGAAGTTTGATTCCTTATGATTGTTTTGAGATATAAAGATGGTGATATTAGAGTCATGCTAGTGAGTAATTGTGGATTGTAGAAATACTTGTGTTGAAGTTTGTGATTCCCGTAGCATGCACGTATGGTGAACCATTATGTAACGAAGTTGGAGCATGAGGTATTTATTGATTGTCTTCCTTATGAGTGGCGGTCGGGGACGAGCGATGGTCTTTTCCTACCAATCTATCCCCCTAGGAGCATGCGCGTAGTACTTTGTTTCGATGACTAATAGATTTTTGCAATAAGTATGTGAGTTCTTTATGACTAATGTTGAGTCCATGGATTATACGCACTCTCACCCTTCCACCTTTGCTAGCCTCTCTAGTACCGCGCAACTTTCGCCGGTACCATACACCCACCTTTTACCTTCCTCAAAACAGCCACCATACCTACCTATTATGGCATTTCCATAGCCATTCCGATATATATTGCCATGCAACTTTCCACCGTTCCGTTTTATTATGACATGCTCCATCATTGTCATATTGCTTTGCATGATCGTAAGATAGCTAGCATGATGTTTACATGGCTTGTCCATTTTTTGATGTCATTTGCTACGCTAGATCATTGCATATCCCGGTACACCGCCGGAGGCATTCATATAGAGTCATATTTTGTTCTAAGTATCGAGTTGTAATTCTTGAGTTGTAAGTAAATAAAAGTGTGATGATCTTCATTATTGGAGCATTGCCCCATGTGAGGAAAAAAATAAAAGAGGCCAAAGAAGCCAACGAAAAAAAGAGAGGCCAAAGAAGCCAAACAAAAAAAAAGAGAGAGAAAAGAGAGAAGGGGCAATGTTACTATCCTTTTTCCACACTTGTGCTTCAAAGTAGCACCATGATCTTCATGATAGAGAGTCTCCTATGTTGTCACTTTCATATACTAGTGGGAATTTTTCATTATAGAACTTGGCTTGTATATTCCAATGATGGGCTTCCTCAAATTGCCCTAGGTCTTTGTGAGCAAGCAAGTTGGATGCACACCCACTTAGTTTCCTTTTGAGCTTTCATAAACTTATAGCTCTAGTGCATCCGTTGCATGGCAACCCCTACTCACTCACATTGATATCTATTGATGGGCATCTCCATAGCCCGTTGATACGCCTAGTTGATGTGAGACTATCTCCTTCTTTTTGTCTTCTCCACAACCACCATATTCTATTCCACCTATAGTGCTATATCCATGGCTCACGCTCATGTATTGCGTGAAAGTTGAAAAGGTTTGAGAACATCAAAAGTATGAAACAATTGCTTGGCTTGTCATCGGGGTTGTGCACGATTTGAATATTTTGTGTGACGAAGATGGGGCATAGCCAGACTATATGATTTTGTAGGGATAACTTTCTTTGGCCATGTTATTTTGAGAAGACATGATTGCTTTATTAGTATGCTTGAAGTATTATTGTTTTTATGTCAATATTAAACTTTTGTTTTGAATCTTATGGATCTGAACATTCATGCCACAATTACATGGATAAATATGTTAGGTAGCATTCCACATCAAAAATTCTGTTTTTATCATTTACCTACTCGAGGACGAGCAGGAATTAAGCTTGGGGATGCTTGATATGTCTCCAACGTATATATAATTTTTTATTGTTCCATGCTATTATATTATCTGTTTTGGATGTTTTATATGCATTAATATGCTATTTTATATTATTTTTGGGGCTAACTTATTAAACTAGAGCCCAGTGCCAGTTTCTAATTTTTTTTACTTGTTTTTGAGCCTCGCTAAAAAGGAATACCAAACGGAGTCCAAACGGAATGAAACTTCACGATGATTTTTCTTGGACCAGAAGATACCCAAGGGACTTGGAGTCCAAGTCAGAAGAGCCACGAGGCGGCGGCAAGGGTGGAGGGCGCGCCCTAGGGGGGGTGCGCCCCCCTACCTTGTGGGCCCCTCGGTGACTCCCTGACCTAGGTCTTCCTCCTATATATTCACATATATTCCAGAACAACCAGAGGCATCCACGAAAACACTTTTCCACCGCCGCAACCTTCTGTTCCCGTGAGATCCCATCTTGGGGCCTTTTCCGGCATCCTGCCGGAGGGGGAATCGATCATGGAGGGCTTCTACATCAACCCTATTGCCCTTTAGATAAAGCGTGAGTAGTTTACCTCAGACCTACGGGTCCATAGCTAGTAGCTAGATGGCTTCTTCTCTCTCTTTGATTCTCAATACCACGTTCTCCTCGATGTTCTTGGAGATCTATCCGATGTAATCTTCTTTTGCGGTGTGTTTGTCGAGATCCGATGAATTGTGGATTTATGATCAGCTTATCTATGAATATTATTTGAATCTTCTCTGAATTCTTTTATGCATGATTTGATATCTTTGTATTTCTCTTCGAATTATCGGTTTGGTTTGGCCAACTAGATTGGTTTTTCTTGCAATGGGAGAGGTGCTTAGCTTTGGGTTCAATCTTGCGTGATTTCACCCAGTGACAAAGTAGGGTAGCGAGACACGTATTGCATTGTTGCCATCGAGGATAAAAAGATGGGGTTTTCATCATATTGCTTGAGTTAATTCCTCTACATCATGTCATCTTACTTAAGGCGTTACTCCGTTCTTTATGAACTTAATACTCTAAATGCATGCTGGATAGCGGTCGATGTGTGGAGTAATAGTAGTAGATGCAGGCAGGAGTCGGTCTACTTGACACGGACGTGATGCCTATACGCATAATCATTGCCTTGGATATCGTCATAACTTTGCACTTTTCAATCAATTGCTCGACAGTAATTCGTTCACCCACCGTATTATTTGCCTTCATGAGAGAAGCCTCTAGTGAAACCTATGGCCCTCGGGTCTATTTTCCATCATATTAGTTTCCGATCTACTATTTTGCAATCTTTTATTTTCAGATCTAAATACCAAAAAATGCAAAAATATTTTATCTTTTATTTATCTATCTCTATCAGATCTCACCTTTGCAAGTGACCGTGAAGGGATTGACAACCCCTTTATCACGTTGGGTGCAAGTGTTTGATTGTTTGTGCAGGTATTGGTGATTTGCGCGTTCTTCTCCTACTGGATTGATACCTTGGTTCTTAACTGAGGGAAATACTTACCTCTACTATGCTGCATCACCCTTTCCTCTTCAAGGAAAAAACCAACGCAAGCTCAAGAAGTAGCATAGGTCAAATTCCTCCTGATTGTGCTCATCCCACACACGTACACCTTTTCCATTCCACGGCTGTAAAAGTTCTTCAACTAATGGCCTTAGGTACACATCAATGTCGTTGTCGGGTTGCTTAGGGCCTTGGATGAGCATTGGCATCATAATGAACTTCCGCTTCATGCACAACCAAGGAGGAAGGTTATAGATACATAGAGTCATGGGACAGGTGCTATGATTGCTGCTCTGCTCCCCAAAAGGATTAATGCCATCTGCGCTTAAACCAAACTATACGTTCCTTGCGTCACCTGCAAAGTCCCCCCCCCCCACTTTCTCTCAATTTTTCTCCACTGCGACCTATCAGCGGGTGCTCTCAACTTCCCGTCTTTCTTACAGTCTTCTTTGTGCCATCGCATCAACTTGGCATGCTCTCTGTTTCTGAACAGACATTTCAACTGTGGTATTATAGGAGCATACCACATCACCTTGGCAGGAACCCTCTTCCTGGGGCGCTCGCCCTCAACATCACCAGGGTCATCTCGTCTGATCTTATACCGCAATGCATCGCATACCGGGCATGCGTTCAAATCCTCGTACTCACCGCGGTACAGGATGCAATCATTAGGGCAAGCATGTATCTTCTGCACCTCCAATCCTAGAGGGCATAGAACCTTCTTTGCTTCATACGTACTGTCGGGTAATTCGTTATCCTTTGGAAGCTTCTTCTTCATTTTTTCAGTAGCTTCCCAAATCCGTTGTCAGATACACCATTGTCTGCCTTTCATTGCAGCAATTTCAGTGTGGTACCAAGCTTTGTGTTGTCATCTTCGCAATTTGGGTACAACCATTTTTTGTGATCCTCTAATATGCGATCGAACTTCAACTTCTCCCTTTCACTTTGGCATTGTCTCTTTGCATCAACAATGACCCGGCGAAGATCATCATCGGGCACATCGTCTGGTTCCTCTTGATCTTCAGCTTCCCCCGTTGCAGTATCACTGTATTCAGGGGGCGGATAGTTGTCATCATCATCTTCTTCTTCGTTTTCTTCCATCATAACCCCTCTTTCTCCGTGCTTAGTCCAAACATTATAGTGTGGCATGAAACCCTTCTCAAGCAGGTGGATGTGAAGGGTTTTCGAGTCAGAGTAATCCTTCGTATTCCCACAGATAGGGCATGGACAATACATAATACCATTCTGCTTGTTTGCCTCAGCCACTTCAAGAAAATTATGCAGGCCCTCAATGTACTCGGAGGTGTGTCGGTCACCGTACATCCATTGCCGGTTCATCTGCATGCATTATATAATTAAGTGTATCAAAAATCATTACAAAACATCATGAATAGAGAAGTGACCAAATTAATGCAAGTTCATCATCATATTAAAACCAAAGTACAGTAGTGATCAAATGTTATTACTGAAAAAATAAATACATAAAGTTCATACATAGTTCTCATAGAACAACATACAGCTCTCTAGAGCATCTAATTAAAACATACATTGAAACTAACATACAACTATTTAAAATATTTAAATGCAACAACAAATGCGATCATAATCGCAACTAAGGTAACAATTGATCCAATAGCATAATGATACCAAGCCTCATTATCAATGGCATATTTTTTTATCTTTCTAATCTTCAAGCGCATTGCATCCATCTTGATCTTGTGATCATCGACGACATCGGCAACATGCAACTCCAATTTCATCTTCTCCTCCTCAATTCTTTTTAATTTTTCTTTCAAATACTCGTTTTCTTGTTCAACTAAATTTAACCTCTCGACAAGAGGGTCGGTTGGAATTTCCGGTTCACATACCTCCTAGATAAAAACATCTATGTCACGTTGGTCGGCATAATTGTCATAAACACTAAATGAAACAAATAGTTATAAAAGATAATATACAACATCTGAATCATAGATCGGACGAGGGCCGACGGGGGCGGATACCAAAACCATGGCACTATATAATAACAAACAATAATAAAAGTAAGAAATTTATACAAGTATATCTATCTAAATCATACAAGTAAGAATTTTTTCTTTTAAAAATAAGATAAGAACAAGAGGCTCACCACGGTGGTGCCGGCGACGAGATCGGCGCGGGCGATCGAGGACGGTGAGGACGGGGACGGGACGGCACCCTACACATGTGCAGACTCTAAGAAGTTAATATGAGCTCAAATTGTGCATCTAAATCAAAAGAACTCCCACATAGACTCCTACACTAAAACCCACAAACCACTCTACTTCTAGAGCATTTGAAATGAGCTAAACTAGCAGTGAGAGATGAAAGGATGAAGTAGCTAACCTTTTAGAACACTTGTGTAGTTGGTGCACCGCCAAACCTAGACAAATCTTGGGAAAAATGGAGCTTGGAGAGGAGAAAGCGTAAGTGTGGCTCCGGCATTTCATCGAACACCTCATGTGCATAGGAGGTGAAAACAGAGAGCAGCACACCTCCCACGGCCAAAAAACAGAGGAGATGGGAGGGCAGATATATATAGGCAAAACTTTAGTCCCGGTTTGTGTCTAAAACCGGGACTAAAGGTTGTCCTTTAGTCCCGGTTCCAGCCACCAACCGGGACTAAAGGGGCTGCGCCAGGAGCGAGGCCCTTTGGTCCCGGTTCGTGTCTGGAACCGGGACCAAAGGGGTCAGACGAACCGGGACCCTGGCCAGGCCGGCGCCCTGGCCTCACGAACCGGGACTGATGCACCCATTGGTCCCGGTTCATAGAAGAACCGGGATTAATGCCCTTTTCTGGCCTGGACCAAAGCCTTGTTTTCTACTAGTGCTACTGAATATGTTCAGCATGATGCATTGTGAGTAGTTCACTTGTGTTCTAGAGGATGTGGGAAAAAACTACTTGTCGAGTGCCATATATATTTGTAGTAAAGACTATTGTTTAAGCATGTCGTAATGTTATTCTCTAGTGATGTCATGCGAACACGGACTGCATAACACTTCACCTTTACATCAGGTTGGGCATATAAACCGAAAACCGATCTACCAAACCGAAGTAACCGACACCGATACCTAAAGCACCGCAAAAAGTTCATTAATAGGATCGGTTTGCACATCTGGAAAACCGATTTTTTCGGTGAAGGCTTTGGCCCTCAGTCAACCAAACTGACCGCACACTGAGTCAAAAAGAGGCCCGACCCATATGTGCCTGTCGTTTCTTGTATGGGCCACCGTACGCTTGATTTCCTCTCTGGCACGCCCACATGGAAATCCATGTTTGACGCTTGTTGCATCATAATACCGAGCAAACGCATAGGGTCGAGCGCATGGGCCAGCCTAGTTACGTGATCTCTTCAGTTCGATTTTGGGACCATTCTAGCATGTTCATGTTCGGTTTCACCAGTTTTGGGAACCTTCTGGAAGGTTCTCTAAACAGGTTTATTCCTATTTCTTTCTCTTCTACTTATTCTTTTTGTTTTTTCATTCACCTTTTTCTTCTTCTTTTTCTTTTAGGCGGTTGTGTGCATCCTCAGTGTCTAGTTGGCATTTTGTTGGTGCAGAGGCTGGGTGTAATTAGTATCTTGGCTATATTAATATATTCCCTTTGTCGAAAAAGATGAATTACTCACACGTGTATGAGAGCATCATGGAATTGTTGTTGGAGAAGAGTTGGTGATGACGACGGTGACGAATCCCCCTCTTCGGAGCCCAAATCAGACTCCGGATCGTATCTCCAGAGGAAGAATAGGAGGTGGCGGCGGCTCCTATCGTAAAATACGTCGATGATTTTATGTGATTTTTTCTGGCATATATAGGATTTTTATATGGTGGAATCGTCGTAAGGCGTGACGCAAAGTGTGATGATTCAATCACCTTGCAAGAAACTTTCAAGGGTTCATGGCCCAAAAGAAAGAGAGGGAAGAGAGGAAGTGCAAAGAAAAAGATGAGCAAATGAAGACCTACTTTGACATACAAAAGAAGAAGCTCAAGATCGATGAGGCCAATACCCAGACAAGAACCAAGGAGGTGGAGCTTGCGTTAATCTCCAAGAAAGTGTAGATCATGGTAGACGACACGAGCAAGATGACCCTAAAAAAGATGGCTTGGTTTGAGGGGAAGCAAAAGTTCATTCAAGACCGAGATGTACTAACTATGGCCATGATGATACTTTTGGTGCAATGTTGTATGCCGGCATGGCATATGGTACTACGTAAAAATGCTAAAAAAAATTTGCTATCTACATGAAAATATGAAAGTTGAAAATAAACGGCCGACGGCCAAATGGGTCGGCGCACTGCCCGAACGAACCAAATGGGTTGGTAGGTTAGACGCACTGCCTAGATTGACATGGACATGGACGGACACGGGTCAAATTGGTCGGCGCGTTGGAGTTGGCCTTGGCTACCTCGTGCCACATGGCGAACGGACGGGAGGAGCAAAAGCCAATACCAGCAGATCTTCCCTTCGAGACAGTCGGTCGCTCGCGAGCGCGACTCGTAGAATAATGCGCGCCTGGAAAGGAACGAGCTCCTTGTGGAAAGCGTTGGCCGATAAAAGAGGCCCAAAGTCACAAACGCTTCCTTCTCACCATTGGTCTGCGGGCCCATCATGATGGACGTAGTGCTCTGTGTTTGCTGTTGTAGAGCATATCTGCGTATGCTTTCGCACGTCTACGCCCAGCCAATCGACCAGAACAATAAACAGCTCCATTTGAAACACACGAATCGTTGATAGATTATTACTGTAAAAATAAGCATAGATTTTAAAGACTTGCATTTGATAAAGATAAACAAACGAACATCCTGATTTCAGTACAACCCCCAAAGGGAAACCATACCGGAAAACACTGATCACACAATACTTCAGAGTCGACATGCGTATAGGTCATCCAGAATTCAGACACCATTTTCTTGAGACATCAACTGCGGTGTTATATTACAGCACAACAGGTAGAGCTACAGATAACGAAACGGTCTTCTACAGAAGACATATCCCCAGCACGAGGGCGTCGTTACCACCAGAGCAAAACATCAGGAAACAAAAAAATAAACACAATACCCACTAGATCGACTGGACATGCCTCCTATTGCAGATACCGCGGGTGTAAGGTGGTGTGAGATGTACATTACATGGTCTGTTTATCCTGCCTCAGTTGTGGACGTCGCCCTTCCGTTTCGTGGTGGTGCTTCGGGGCCGAGCTGACCTGTTGTTGGTCCTTGGCAGCTGCCTGTCCTCCTGCTCTTGCTTGGCGTCTAACATCTCCGATGAGACATCCATGGTGGTTTCTGGCCATGGTGTGCGCTTGGCCGGAACAACTTCCAAAGGTGGCTCAATCACCCACCTGCAAAGGAAGGACTTAAGTTATTAAAGCCTAAAAAAGGATAATTTCAACTTAGGTAATTACAGCCTAAAGAAGAAGAAAATTGAGCATATGCTTAATACAGAAGAGAAGGAAAAATCTAAGAAAACAAATCTGATAATCAGAGTTGATAGGTTAGCAGAATCTTATATCTGACTGCAGTGAAATCCAGAGTTTTCTCAAGACCTTTTATTCCTCAAGTCTCTCAGAAGGAGGGCTCTCTATGGCACATGGTTTTGGAAACCAAGACTGACGTGAGGAATGGGTCTTTTTTCTTCCGCCTAACTGATTTGAGGAAATGTTCTTAAACGGTTAAACCATTCAATTTGACGATACTAAACTACATGACAACATAGGGTCCAAAATGTAAACACTTATGTTGGCAATGATATATTGAAACATTCTTTGTTCTAATGTTGCCATATGGCACCATGCCAGTGGAAGAGGTCAATCTCAAATATTTACATAAAAATAGACAGATATTGCAGCAACGAAGTGCTTAATTTTACACTGGCTCTAATGCGTGCAGATTGTAAACGTGTGTCAAAGTGTATACCAGAATCAAGTTCCTTTCCGAAACTAGTATGAAAAGGAAAACCAAGCAAAACTATCATAGGCCTATAGCGCTCACATCCCAAAGATTACTTTAACAGTATTACAAGCACAAAACATAAAAAATGCTAGACCAGAATGGAACTCTTAGACAAGACAGGCTAGAGGCTGGGCAATATTGGCTATTCTAACTGGGTTTTTAAAGATTTTTCATTTAGAAAATCACACGTAATGAAATCTGACACCACTCAGCCCAACATAACCATACTAAATATGGGCAATGGTGGAGCTAGGAAACTTTCGGAGCCTGGGCAATACAGCAGGATTAACTATCTGGGTGTCCACAATACAGTGATACATATATATGACAATTCTTAAAATCGATTCAACAACCAAGCACATAACTCGGATTTGATCAGCTGCCGCTTGTGGCTGGACCTGGCAGCCCTGAAAAACAAATCCCTCCTACATTCCTGAGACAGCCACCAGCCCACTTCTGCCTGGAGAAAAAGAATTCTCCAGAGAATAACCAGGGAGCCATGATAAGTGCCCATGCCGGAGGTACATGGTGGCTGTGCCCCTGGAAATGGCAGTTCTCTTGCTAGATCAAACATACATTGACGTTTAAGTTCCATGGTAACTGCAAAATAGTTGGCTTAGGTCATGTTTTCATGGTGTACCCTTCAAATAGTGAGACTGGGCTCGTAACTAATAAGTCTGGTCAGGCCTAATTAACAGGAAGGGTTCTCTATGATCTGTGGTTGCATGAGGTGTTTAAAGTATTGGACAAAAGGTGAAGTGTCCTATAGAACATCGTAATACTTTCTGATAAGAAACAGGAAAATTAAAATAACCAGCAACACATAACAAAAAAAAAGGGTCTAAAACGAAATCTTACCCTTGTGGAAACTTGCTGTCGGCCCGGGCTTCAACACGGAGCCACCAGAGTAGGACCTTTTTCCCACAGTTCCCCAACGGCTCAACATAGGACGCATCATTCAAGAGAGTAAGAGGATTTTCAATCTCCTCCCCATTCTCCCCCACAGCATCAAGGTCCTTCACCCAATCAGGCTTGCCCTCTGCCTCCTTCCACAGCATCCTAGAGTTCATCACAAACCCAGCCCACTCCAAACCCTTCGGTAGCACCGGCGCTGCCTCGCCAACCACCGTGGCAGTCTTCCCAGAGAACGGCAACGTGTTGAATGTGTGCCATCCAGCCAAATGCCCGGAAGAGTTGCAGGCAGGACCCTGGACTGGAAGTGGCATGTTCTTCTTGTCCTCTTTGGTAAGGCGTGGCTGCTCTGCTGTTCCGGTGTGCGCAAGGATACCCACAGACACCGCGGCCATCCACTGGACCTTCTGCACCTCATCAAACAGCTCCATGCTATGCACGTTGCTGTCATCCGCAAACACAACCACACCGTCCATCTTCCTCTCTCGGATCACCCTACACGACAGGAGCAAACCAATCATCATCAATAATTTGCCACCTTACACTTTCTGAGTCTCTGTTACAGGCAGGCAGGCAGGCTATGAGTAGGAGGACGTAGGGAAGTGTGTGCATACCGTAGGGCGTGGAGGCGCATGCGGTTCTCAGTGGCGTGGCGGTCGGCCCATTCGAGGGGCATTTTTTCCGGGAAGGGGACGTGGACGAAGGTGAGGCTGGAGCGTGCAAGCATGGACGCGGTGGCGTTGGTGACGCCGCCGGCCTCGACGACGATCCAGGTGAGCGGGTAGGGCACGTTGCGGAGCGAGTGGAGGAGGCCGGTGAGGTGGAGCGCCTGGAAGGCGCGCGAGTAGGTCGGGGTGACGACGAGCACCTGGCGCGGCTCCCTGACGCCGTACCAGCGGCGCTGCTCCTCCTGCACGCGCTCCATGATCCGGTGCGCCCGCATGACCTCGACGGGGTCGGGGTGCGGCCAGGGGCGGATCCGAATCCCGTGGCGGCCGACCACCACGTGGCTCTGCGTGCTCCCGGCGGCCTCCTCGAGCGCGGCGGCGGTGAGGTTGTCCGGGTTGGACGGGGGCGGGTTGCCCGCGGCGGCGAAGGAGAGGGTGAAGGTGTTGGTGGTGGTGGTCGTCGTCGTCGTCGTCGTGGTGGTGGTGGTGATGGCGCGCAGCACGGCCGACTTGTTGTTGGAGGTGGCGGCGTAGAGCGCGCTGCTGGAGAAGAGCAGGAAGAAGAGCAGCCTGGAGAAGCGGAAGCCGAGGAAGAGCGAGATGAGGCAGCAGAGCGCGTGGAGCAGGAACCAGAAGGTGGAGGAGGAGGCGGTCCGCCCGCCCCCCGCGCCCGCGCCCGCCCCGCCGTCGGGGCCCCCCGCGCCCTCGACGCCGACCCCGCCCCCCGAGGAGCGCGCCGCCGACGCGGCCGCCGAGCGCCGCAGCTGGCTCTGCGGCAGCAGCTGCTTCATCATCGCCGCCGCGGCCGGATCTGATGGACTCCCTCTGCCGCCACCGCCGCCTCCGGGTCCCGTGAGTCAATCGGCAGTGGCGATCGCTCGTCGGTGGGTGGATGGTCTGCGGCGATAGGTTTTGAGGGGGGAGGGGAACACGGGGGGGAGGTAGGTGGTGGGTGGAGAAGTGCGGTGCACGAAACTGCGGGTGCGGTGGCCTGGCTATCGTTGGTCAGTGTGGAAAAGGGGAGGAGGGGATGGGATGGGTTTGGTGCCGGACGGGGACGGAGGCGTGAGGGAGGCCGAGCCCGAGCGCGTCGGGTCGGGGAGAGGAAGCCGGGCGGAAGGGGTCGGGCCGGACCGGGCCGGCGGGTCGTCAGCATGTCCGCGCGTGTTCGGCGGGCGGCGTCCTTGTCTTTTCCACCTTGTTTTTTCCCTCTCTACATTTTTTTTTTCTCTTTCTCTATACTTTGTACGGGTTATTAAATTTTATTTGCTTATTACTTTTGTATATTTTTTGGCACCGCATGAGACATGTGGTTAGCAAACTTAAAATTTGAAAAAACTATTTTGGCACTATGTTTTCTTTCTAGCGGCGTTTAAAATTACTATTTTTTAGCCGAACGTTTACAATGATTGACGCGGCTGCGGCTGCGGGGGTCGGCGCCGGTTGGGCTCCTGGTCTGTGACAGGCTGCCGGTGCCAACCGTGTTTGACTTGCGAGCAGAAAGCGTAGTGTCGGTTTAGGCGACTTGCTTACGACACACTAGCCGATTTACTTGTTTGGTCCAAAATTTTCCTTTTTTTTTGTGGGGGGGGGGGGGGGGGGGTCCAAGCTCCTCACCTAAAATTTCTTAGTACTCTTTTTTTTTATTCTTCATGATGAGTGGCAGTGGCAATATCGACATGGAGTGGAGCACAGAACAATATTTTTATTTTATTTTGGCAGGACAATCATTCTTTTGACTTTGGAATGCAGCCTGGTCAGGCAGAGGGGAGAGAGAGAGAGGGGTGTGCTGAGTATGAGCACGAGGGAAACAGCCCGGGCCATCGGATCCTTATCCTATGGTTCAGACATGCCCGTTGGCAAAATGAAAGACATTGTGCCAAGTAGACACCCCCAAACATGAAGCTGCATTTAACCTCTACAACCACGAATGACATTATTTTTTTTAAGTGGATGCGACTGACATTTCTGCATCGCTATTTATAGATAGTAGTAATCACCAACCAGCCCCCACACAGAGGGAGACAGGTATGTCCCCAGATTGTACACATGAAAAGGTGATCTCTAATCCACCAAAATGAAATTAATACCACTTCCACATGGAGCCAGACAGGGGGTCTACTAATCAGAAAAGGGCCTCTCGCAAACGGCACACGCGGGGTGGTCCAGTATTATTCACTGGATCGCACCAGCAAGGCAGCAAGCATTCATTCAAGCTGCTCCTCGGAACGAACAGATAATCATCTGAAGGATAAATGCAACCACCATCCCATATTCCGACTTCCATGCCATTACAATAAGGCCGTTCTCCAGCGAACAACTGAGCAATTGCTCCTGGCTCTTATGCATAATACAGTTATAATACAACAATGGGTACAATGTAGCAGTAGCAATAAACACCCTACCACACTGGCAGCCAAAACCCTATGGGCAGCCACCGCCATCCACGCCTCACATGTCGAACTGTGAACCAAAGCCGTCTTCCGATCATGATGTCTGCTCACTCATAAGGGTTCCTGAAGTTCTTGAGCAGCTCCGGGATGTCGTACCCAAGCATGTCGTCCACCGCCTGGATCATCTTGAGCTTCACCTTCTCGAACCTGTCGATGCTGTACCCGCCCAATGCTTCTCTGAAGTGCTCCACGTAAGGGAAATCCCCTGCGGGGAGATGATGTTCCCTTTGCACCTGTTCCAACAGACATCAGTTGTTATTAGTTCAGCGTTAATATTATTAATGAAGGAAGTGCGTAGAAGCAGAAGTTCAGACAGTCAGCAAACCGCAATCAGCTCTTATTGCAGGTTAAAACTGCAATTTTAAAGCCAGTGGTGGTTTGGCAAGTAGTAACACTGTATGATGCCCATATACCAAAACCAAACACCTGGGCTAAGAACATCTGCTATGAACTCATAAACATAGGGCTCCATCTTAACAAAAGCAAGGGTCATCATGTCCTCACAATGTGCAACAGTTGTGGACTGGCTACAAAGTCAGAGAGACGAACAAAATACACACCTTTGCAAACTCGCCCTCCAAATTGTCTATAAGTTTCTGTTGGGCTTTAGCTTTCCCCATCATCGTAGGCATCTGATTCTTTAGATGCCCAATTATATAAGCATGTATCTTGGCAGCTCTAGCACGTTTGACGAATTCATTGATCTGTACATATACACCAATGTGTCAATTGTGGGGGCTGGGGGGAGGGGGGAACAGGAGACCGGGACTTAAAAAGAACACAAAGGGTGAAAAAAACTTACCCTGCGGTCACAAGCTTTCTTTGGTATATCTTTTAGATCAGAAAGGAGATCATCCTGCTCTTTCTCAAATAGTTCCTTTCCGATCGGGCCAACAGCTGATTCCTTTACTGGTTTATCATTGAACGATCTGCATGTCGATTCCTAAAGTGAGTTTATTGCTTCAATATGCTCGGTTGACCCAGTCATTACCATTTACATACACAAGATTCAGATATTTTTGCTTAAGTGATTCAAAGTATGCTAAACACTCCACTCAGATAAAAAAAAAGTAAATCTATGAGACTTCTAGTAATATTCAATCTAGAGTTTTGACAAGATTATAAGTCGAGAGTAATATGTAGCAAACTACAATACATTTGACTATATGAGTGGAACAAAGTAAATGAGGGCATGGGTGGTTACCCAATATAAACGCGTGACACCTCAGGGGTATTCAATACTTTACCAAGAGACCACATAAGTGCACCATACACTCTCATAAGCTGCAGGTAAAAAACTGTTATGTACAGAAAACAAAGCAATAAACACCACAGGTCATACAGACAGAACAATGAATAACTACCTGTTGAGTGTCAATTTGGTCGGCCTTGTTTAGAACTACACGTATTTTGTCATCATGTCCACGTAAAGATCCGATGACACGTTTAAACTCATCGCTGATATCAAGCTTATGAGGATCAAACAGAAGCAGGATAAGGTCACACTTGGCAGCAAACCATGATGTAACGCCTGTGAATTCATAGCTACGTTGTGTCCGTTGCTTTTCACCAGAAAGAACACCAGGTGTGTCGACAAACGTGATATGCTCTAGTAGCTTCAAGGTACAAGTTAGGTATCAGTGTCCAGATAACCATGTGCCTTCTACATGCATAAAAATAAAAGCTTACTGGATGTGGCATCTGAGAGCATTCGAACTTGGACAAAAACGAAGTCCCAAATGTTGTGAGACCACTAAAGGGCATATCTGCTTGAACAGCTAAAGTATTCCCAGGGATAGTCCTTTCATCAGGTCCTGACTGGTAAGAGGAAGAAAATTAACAGGACTACTGAAGAAACTACAGGGAGAAACATAAGTAAAGCACTGTACATTAATATACTATCTAGGATGTGGACATGTGGTCAATTCTGTTTACATTGCACCAGCATCTAATATAAGTTGCAACAACTGAAAAAATAAATCAATAGTGTCCATAGCAATTTAGCCTCACTTAAGTACAAAATCTAGAAGAGAAGGGCCTGAAGTTAATCTTGACTACTGGGCACGTGTTTACACTTCTTCTACACTAGCTAACAAAGCCTTGAGAAACCAGCAGCCATTATCAATGACATACTCTAAACAATAATTCTAGCTCGGTGATCCAGAGGAAAGATTCACAAAAGCAGGCGCAGAATGCTAATCAATGAAGCACTGTGCCAAATAGATAAGCTAGGTAAGTAGCATCACAAGCCACCAACAGTCCGACATACAATCAATGGTCGGGTAAGAATCTAACAGAAATCAGCCACTAATGCATGAAGAGTTGTAGAGCTCTAGAAACCCATGTATTGAGCATAAACTCTTCCAATTATATTTTTCAATAAACTTCCTTTCACAAATCATATCTGGGGTAATATTTTTTTGGTCCACCTAGTATTCCTACAAATAGAAGATTTAAGAATCTCTGAAGTTTACCATGACAACAACAAATCTGTCGGTTGTCGGCTCCGGTCCAATATGGGCACCTGCAAAATTGCAAAGCAGAAGAATTAATTGTCAGTTTGTCTCATAGTATGCTATTAAATTAAACCCGGAAACTACAGGAAATACATGTGCTAAGTACATAACCTGGATAGCTTGTTTTTAGCAGATGCTTGATGAAAGTAGTTTTCCCTGTAGAATATTGACCTAAGAGCATAACCATTGGCTTTGCATCAAAATCACTGTTTGTCTGCAAAATGGGGGATATTATTTTGTACTTAAGTATAGCTCATTTAAAGGTAATGCCACAAGGAGATAACATAAGGAACAAATATGAACACAGAAACTATAGAAAGCAGATACAGAGAATACAAGTACTTACCAGTAACGGGGACACAAAATCATTGAATTTGTATGTAACTTCCAAAGGCTTCAATTTTTCGATGTATAGTCTTTTTAAACCATCAATGACAGAAGTAACAGCAGTCAGGGGTATCTGCATTGAAAACACCATAAACAAGGTAAGCATAAAGGATACATACGTCGCTGAGGAAATCAGTATCATTGATAGAAAACCGCTTGCTTTTCCACAATGCCTTACTATTTAACTTAATAGCATGCAAGTATGCAATGTCCAATAACCAGAAACAAAAATACTAAATGCATTGGTTCATAAAGCACAATCAATCAAAGGTTCCAAGTTAATTAACTGAAGCTTTTATTGAAATGGATAGGAAATTGCCTTAAAATGAACCACGATTCATCACAACAACAGTGTAAACATAGATTAAGTTCTACTTGGTTGGGTACAGCAGAGCTGCATACATAAATGGCTTGAATTTGATGTCTTGTCCCCATTATTATACAATCATTGACATATCAAGAAATTTTAGTATTTTGTCAACCCTTCCTTTTATGTTAGTTAAAACATCGACTATTTATCCAAATCAGCTGAATTTCAACATCAAGTGCTGTTTCTCTGTAAATAGTATTGTACAGATTGTACTATTCCCAAGGAAAGAAGCTCTGCAGAAAAAGAAAGTATTTCCAAGGAGAAGCCCAGCTAAAAAAAAGTATATCTTAGAGATAAGTACATGCAAACTCCAAAATGAACAGGACCCTTGTGTTGTTGCTTTGAAGTACATGTCAAAGCTTTACCTCACCTCATGACTAATGTATGGAGAACTTCACCTCAGAGCAAACAAACTCTCAAAGTACATTTGTTCATTCAAAACAGCAAAGTTATATGCTATCCAACAACGAACATGTTGGAAATGAAACTTTCTAACATTTTGCAAGAGCTTGAACTGACACATGTACTTTAACTCAACAAACAAAACAAAATGGAAGAACATGAGCACTACCTTCTTGGATGACTTAGAGCTGAACCAATGGTTAGTAGATGGTCCTTGTGCCTGAGGAAATCCTACACAAAATAAAAATAAATTGCTTCATAGATTTCTATTGCGGGAGTGACTTCAGGTTTAAGGTTCATTCCTTACCATCCATATCCTGATCAACCCTCTTTGCCAAATGCTTGGATTTCTGAAAAGCGGTTACCATCACCCTCACAGGTCAGTGGAATGAAACAAAAAACACGATTACATACTAACAAGGCAGCATCAAGGCATAGCAGACTTACCGCAAGCAGAGCATCCAAACCCTCCATCACTGGGGGATTGAAGCTGATTAGATCTGTCAGACAGCGTGAACCAATTAGCACTCAACGAGTAAGTAATCAACAGAGCTAATTTGGTGGCTAGCAACAACCTTCGCGCTGAAGGCTGTCCTGGGATATCTCATTCCCCGCTTGCGCCAGAGAGACGAGCTGCCAAATACAGCAAACCCATCACGAATCAACAGCAGCCAAGACCATCTAGAAGCAGCACGGTGGTACAATGATCAATGAAATGTCCTCGGATAGCGAGGCAAACCTGCATCGCCGAGATGAATTCGCTGAAGCCGAGGTACCCCAGCCGCTTGGAGTCGGCGACGGCCCAGACCTTGAGGCGCGACAGGGTCCCGCATTAGAGATCAAATCAACAGCTCCATCTACAGTACTAGCGCGAGACGAGGCGGGGTACCTACCTGCTTGAGGTCGGCGCGGGGGAGGCTGGACATGGCGAAGAACTTGATGGCGTCGGGGCCGGTGATGCGGCCGTCGCCATCTGCGCGGGCAGAGCAGTGAGGGGGCCGATCGAATCGGATCGCGAGCAGCAGCCAAAAGGGGATTGGGATTACTGGGGGATCAGAGGAGGGGAATGGGAATGGGAGATGGGAGGCGGGGATCGGACCTGAGTCGGCGAGGGCGAACCAGTCGCGGTAGATCTTCTGGTGCTCCTTGGAGCAGCTGCTCGCCGGGTGCTGCCCCCCGATCTCCATGGCTCCCCTCCTCCCGCCTCGGTCGCCGCGGCCTCTGCAGCTTGGGGAAAGGGAAAGCAAAGGTAAAACCCTACTGCTGCGGTACGAGGCTACCACCACGCCGGGGACGTGGCGACGCGCTGTGAGGTGGCACAACAGCGAGTTCAAAAATGGCTTTTACTGCTCGCAGGGGTTGAGATTGATTGACTGGAGTGGAGTTTGGCTCGAACCCACGCGGTGACGACGCGGTGGGCGGTGGCGTTGCTGCTGTTGCCGCGCTGCCCAACTCCGTTGACGCTAACGAACTCACACAAGGACCGGATCACCGAAGGCTTTTCTTTTTAACACAGACGAAAAGCTCACACGTAAGACACATACACTTACCTCTATAAACGCACACACCCACATCCTACTCCTATCTAAAAACTATAAATATTAACGAGAAAAACGTACTACAAAAAAAATGTTTGCCGACGCAGATCATGCTCGTCCCGGAACCATGTGTCCCATAGGGGGAATCAACGGCGTACCTGGAGTTGTCGAGGAGGTCCGGAGGAAGGTGGGCGCGGTGGCGGTTCATCTCCAGCAGGCGAGCGTAACCGCTCACTGGGATAGACGGCACGGGCACCCGATCTGGGCTTAGGTGCCAGTTGTTCGTGGGATGCACGTCGCTCCACGGCAGCGGCGTGCCCGTCCGTAGTAGCGCTGGCAGATCTCCGCCTTGATGTACGGCTCCACACACGGCGGGGCCGCCGCGGGAAGATGGAGAACGGGCGGCGAGCTGGAGTGGACAGCGGCACTCCCCGACGACGCAGACGATGAACCAGCCTCGTGGTCGTGCTTTCCCTTCTTGCCGGGGATCCACTTCCACATTCCCATGGAGGGAGGCGGCCGGCGGGACCGAGTGTGGATCGACCGTCGGGGCTAAGGTTTGGGTGTCGGGGCTCGAGGGGACATAGTTTGGGGATGGGGCGCGTGTTGGGGTTGTCGCATTTGTCTGTTTCAGTCCAAACGGATCGAAACAGACGAAATGGGGTCACGCGGTGGAGTTGCCCTAAGCCAAGCTATACAAAGACAAAGATCACCTCTAACAACCTGCTTTGTACACCGCATAAATACACACACACACATCATGTACAAGGTCACATACATGTACACATATACAAACCTATTGTTTAACATCCTCCCTTAATCTTAATATGTCAAGGTTCAGATTATTCGTGACGGCTTGAAGTTATTGAGCTTGTAGGGGCTTGGTAAAATCATCAGGAACTTGATCTCCTGTTGAAATAAATCTTATTTCCAACAGTTTCTATACAACTTTCTCGAAAAAAAATTACAGTCTTTCTGTAAAAAAAAAATGTAAATCAATCTTTATGTGTTTTGTCCTTGTTTGAAACACAGGATTTGTAGAATATCAAAGATATATTGCTCCAAGATTATCACAAGACAGGCACGAGACATGTGGTCTTTCACACCCAATTCATCAAGTAAAGATTCTACCCACATTACATCAACAGTTGCAATAATTATATTCTGCTTCAGTGGTAAAGCGAGAAACAGTTTCTTGTTTCTTTGCATTCCAGGATATAATATTTGAACCAAAGAAAACATCAAAGCCTCCAGTGGATCTCCTATCATCAGGACATCCAGTCCAGTCTGCATCAGAAAATGCACTTACTGTTGTTGACAGAGACTTACATATATCTAGACCAGTTTCAACACTCCCTTGGATATATCTCAATATCCTTTTTTAAAGTTGTCCAATGCAAGGAAGTAGGATAATGTAGGAACCGGCGGACCTTATTAACCGAAAATGATATATTGAGTCTTGTCAATGTAAAATATTGTAATGCACCAACTATGCTTTTTGTATTTGGTCCCTTCTTCTAGACTTAACAGTTCTCCTTCACGCAATGCCTGTTTTGGTGGTAGATAGTGGTGTACTAGAAGGCTTGCAGTCCTTCATACTTGCATGCTTGATTAAATCTGTAGCATACTTCTCTTGGGTTAGTAGAATAGCATCATGCATCCTTTTAACCTCGATACCTAAGAAACAACGCAACTCTCCCGAGTCTTTAAGTGCAAAATAACTTTTCAAGTTCTTTAGCAATGCTGAGCTAGCTTCTTGTGAGGAGCTAGCAACAATTATGTCATCTACATATATCAGCATAAAAATGGCCACCTTCCCTTTATTGAAGAAGAATAAATAAGTATATCCTTTTGAGGGTTGAAAACCAAGTTGTTGCACCTTTGTGCTCAGCCTTGAGTACCAGGCTCTAGGTGTCTATTTTAGACCATATAAGGCCTTGTACATTTTACACACACGGTGTGGTTTGGAGCCATCCTCAAATCCAGGTGGTTCTTCGAGAACGCCATGCAAGAATGCATTATGTACATCCAATTGGCGAAGATTCCATCCCCTGCAGACAACAATAGACAAAACAAGTCTGATAGTAGCATCTTTAACTATTGGTCAGTTTCAGTAATTTCATCAGTTTCAGCATTCTCAATATCTTTAGCTTTAGCAATTTGTTCATCAAGAAATTCAACTAGTGGCACATTCTTATCAAGCAGAGTACTAGCATCATCATAAGCATCATTCATAGCAGAAGTAGCATCATCAATAACTTGCGACATATCAGGATTAATAGCATGTGGTGGTATTGCAAGCTTACTCAAAACAAAGGGTGAATCAAGTGCAGAGCTAGATGGCAATTCCTTACCTCCCCTCGTCTTAGAGGGAACGGTCTTGTTTCTAGTATATCTTCAAACTGATCAACAGATATAAATCCCAAGTGACTCAACAATTATAGCTATGTTCCCCGGCAACGACGCCAGAAAAAGTTCTTGATAACCCACAAGTATAGGGGATCGCAACAGTTTTCGAGGATAGAGTATTCAACCCAAATTTATTGATTCGACACAAGGGGAACCAAATAATATTTGTAAGTATTAGCAGTTGATTTGTCAATTCAACCACACCTGGAGATTAAATATCTGCAGCAAAGTGATCAGTAGCACAGTAGTATGATAGTTTGATAGTGATAGCAGTGATAGTAACAACAATAGTAACAGTAACAGTAGTAGCAATAATTTTGTAGCACTTGTGGCAGTAGCAGCAACAGTAGTAACTTAGCAAGAACAATATGTGAAAAGCTCGTAAGCATTGGATCGGTGATAATGTTGGATAATATCCATCATGTAACAATCATAACCTAGGTCGACACAGAACTAGCGCCAGTTCATAAATATAAATGTAGGCGTGTATTTAGTAAATAGTCATACATGCTTATGAAAAAGAACTTGCATGACATCTTCTGTCCTACCCTCCCGTGGCAGCAGGGTCCATAAGGAAACTAAGGGATATTAATGCCTCCTTTTAATAAAGAACCGGAACAAAGCATTAACACATAATGAATACATGAACTCCTCAAACTACGGTCATCACCGGAAAGTATCCCAATTATTGTCACCTTGGGGTTTACGGATCATAACATGTAACAGGTGCGTATAACTTGCAAGATCGGATCACGAACATAGATATAATGGTGAAAACATAAACGGTTTAGATCTGAAATCATGGCACTCGGGCCCTAGTGACAAGCATTAGGCATAGCAAAGTCATAGCAACATCAATCTCAGAACATAGTGGATACTAGGGATCAAGCCCTAACAAAACTAACTCGATTACATGATGAATCTCATCCAACCCACCACCGTCCAGCAAGCCTACGAAGGAATTACTCACTTTCGGCGGTGAGCATCATGAAATTGGTGATAGAGGATGGTTGATGATGACAAAGACCGAAGACCCCCCCTCTCCGGAGCCCCGAACGGGCTCTAGATCTGGCCTCCCGATGAAGAACAGGAGGTGGCGGCGGCTCCGTATCGTAAAACGCGATGAAACTTCCTCTCCTATTTTTCTCTCCAAAAATAGGATTTTATAGCGTTGGAATTAGGGTCAGCGGAGCCTCGTGGGCCCCACTACCCACCAGGGCACGCCAGAGGGGGGTGGCGCGCCCTGGTGCCTAGTGGGCAGCTGCCCCCCTCCAGTGGGTCTTGGTTCCAGTATTTTTTATATATTTCAAAATAATTCTCCAAAAAGTTTCGTCCAATTCTGAGAACTTTTATTTCTGCACAAAAAACAACACCATGGTAATTCTGCTGAAAACAGCGTCAGTCCGGGTTAGTTTCATTCAAATCATGCAAATTAGAGTCCAAAACAAAAGCAAAAGCATTAGGAAAAGTAGATACGATGGAGACGTATCAAGGTGGAGGAAGGAGCTTGGGTTACCGAGGCCATGTGTCCGAAAGACACTTTGTATTATTAGGTAGTTCTTCGGAATGCCGAAGTTATGGACAGGGCCGGGCCGGTAAAATCCGGGGCCCTGTGCTAAACCCAAAAATGGGGCCCTATCTCACTTAAATTTGTATTATTGAAACACAAGATACAAAAGATGAATAAAATAAGATTGAAGATATCAATTGAAGATTATACATCAATATTTGGCGATTAGACGAACTATCTAAATCATCTAGTCTCGTGTCTTGTCCAGTTGACTATACTGTGATCTTTACTCAAGAAGGCAAGAATCGATTTCTAACGATCCCTGCTAAACATTAGTTAGGAATTAAGAGTAAGGGCAGAAGTTAATCAGAAAGGAGGGCTCACCAAGGGCAGGCTACCTGTTTTGAAGCCGTGAAGCACCTGGAGGATGGAAGCCGTGAGAGCTGTCGCTGTGTGCCCGTGTCAATCTTCTCGCCCATGTGCCCGTGTCGTTCGTCGCCGGTGCCCAGAAGTCTGGAACTGCCGCCAATCGATCCGACGACCCGGTTTCCAATCGAGCAGCCGCCCGAGCACTATCGCCGATCCAGTTTCCTTGTAGGCTGTAACAACGAGTGCTTTTGCAATCGAGGATCCCGTTTCCTAGGCTGTAACGATGCGAGTGCTTCTGCGATTGACGATCCCGTTTCCTGTGCCTGAGGACTGCAAATTGTGATCGATCCCGTTTCAGATCGATCTTTTTTTGGCGTTTCCAATTGATCGAGTAGCGGCCGCTCGACCTCGACTCACGCGGAAGTGAAGCGGCCCAACGCCATACGAGGTGCAGCAGCCCAACGCCATACGAGTACATACTAGGCCTATGGAAAAATTTGGGCCCCCCCAAACTGATGGACCCTGTGCGGGCTGCACACTATGCACACCTATGGGCCCGGCCCTGGTTATGGAATGTATAAAACATCATCGTTTGCTTGAATGACTATGGCTTTAAATTCCATGTGTGTTTTTTAATTATTTTTACCTCCCGTGTGACAGTTTTAAAACTGAAAGTGGCCAGTTGTTGGCTTCTACCCCAGTGTAGAATATATGAAGGGTGCTCCAAGATGCAGTTTTGACCCTTGGCCGACGTCTCGGTACTCGGAGACGGTCACTGCTCATAGGAACCAGGTAATCAGACTATATTGGCTTAAGAACTTTCACTCAGTCTTAGGAGTTTGACCGTGGGGGTTGATGACGAGCCCCCGATATGGGAAGTGGTCGGCTTAGGGAGCCGAGGTTAAACCATGACACACTTCGGCTAAAAAGGTAAAGCCCTTCATTTAACATGGGTGATCTCTATCATCACGTTGCTTAACGCGGTCCATGGATGGCCGACCAATTTATGCCTAGTTAGTTTTCGGCTTTCTCCACTAAGGCATTCTGCCAATTAACCTGGTCGCACAATCGCAGTGGTTCTCCCATTACACCCTTAGCCGAATTCATCGGGAAGGTAAGGGGTACACATAGGAGCCGGGCAACCCAACTATTGACCAACATCTAGGTTCAAAACTGATGCATATAAAGCCAAAATTCGAGACGCCGAACACTTCGGACTTGTAATACAATTGTATCTTTTTAGAGAACTTCTTCGTAGCGCAGGGGCCATGCTTATAAAAAAATACGATATGGACCTTTAAAGGGTATGGTTTCTTTATTTCATAATTTCAAGCCTTTACAGGCCCAGCTGCAACAAGAGGAATTGAAAGAATACAACGTAAAAAGTAAGGAAGGGAGGGAGAAATAGGGCAGATATTTGTTATCAGATTTTTAGGAACCCGGGCCGCGTCCTGCGTATGCGCTTCCGAGCTGTTGACCAGCTTGCCGCCATGAACAGTGGCGATTTGAATGGGACTGGTGCAATCTCGGCCCTTTATACGCTCTAGGCGCTTATTGGCCGAGCCCCTTGAAGGAGGTCTTGTAGGCGTCTACTGTGTGGTTTAAGCCACATTGATGAAGTCATGCTTGCCGGTTTTTTGATAGAAACTTGCTGATATGAAGGCTCAAAGCCACGTCGGTCCTCGGTTGAGCCGTTCTGGCGTGTTGATGAATTTTGGCTCCTCGGCGGCCTAGGGAATCTTGAGTGCGAAATTATGCACCCTGGGGACGTAATACCCCATCCAGAGAGGGCACGCCATGAGCCCGTATCCCTATTTAGGGTGCGGGGGTAGGTGGTCGAGGTCGATTTGCACGGCCCGGGTGCACTTCGAAGAGCTAGTGGTGCATTTATCGATGCGGGCTGCCTCCTCAGACACCTGTACCTCGGCTGCGAAAGCCGTGGTCTGCTCCTCAGTCCAAAGTGAGCGTTCGGTGTTACCATTGGCTGTTATAACACCGTTGGGTCCTGACATTTTGAGCTTAAGATAGGCATAATGCGGGACTGCGTTGAAGCGTGCGAAGGCTGTGCGCCCTAAAGGCGTGCGGTATCCGCTCCAGAAGGGGATGATGTCGAAGATTAACTCCTCGCTTCTGAAGTTTTCGGGCGAGCCGAAGACTACCTCCAGGGTGACTGTTCCGGTGCAGCGGGCTTCGATGCCTAGGATGACACCTTTAAAGGTGGTGGTGCTCGGATTTGATCCGGGATGAGTCGATGCCCATCTTCCTAACCATGTCCTCGTAGATGAGGTTGAGGCTGCTACCTCCGTCCATGAAGATGCGTGTCAGATGGTAACCATCGACAATTGGGTCCAGGATGAGCGACACCGATCCGCCATGCCTGATGCTGGTCGGATGGTCATGCTTATCAAACATGATCGGGCAAGCCGACCAGGGGTTGAACTTTGGGGCGACTGGCTCCAACGCTTAAACATCCCGAAGTACTCGCTTCCTCTCCTTTTAGGGATGTGAGGAACGTAGATCATATTAACCTCGGTTACCTCATCGGGAAACTTCTTTTAGCCTCCATTATTGGGCCACCGAGGTTCATCCTCATCTTCGCTGCGGTTTTGGGTTTTACTTACACCCTCTGCCGCGATCTTGCCAGCTTGTTTAAAGACCCCAACAATTCCTGTTAGTGTGGGTTGCTGGTTTGTGTTGGGTGCCGTGGATTTGGCACGGCCGGTCTAGATCTTGTCGAGCTGGCTAGGTCCGTCTTTGTTCCCTTTAAAGGGCTTTTTTTTATGTCCGGTGAACCCCGCGTTGACCGCAGCGTCTTCGGTATCGCTTCCGCCGTTTTTATACCTGCGCTTATTTTTATTGCGCTTGGGTTTTCCATTGGTGTCACGTGTTTCCGAGGTGCCTGCCTCGCTGTTGTGAGAACTGGGAGCAAGCCAACTGTCCTCTCCCATGCAAAAGCGAGTCATCGGTGAGGTGAGGGCCGCCATAGTCCTAGGCTTGTCCTGGCTGAGCTGGCGGGCTAACCATTCATCTCGGATGTTATTTTTAAATGCGGCGATGGCCTCGGCGTCGGAGCAGTCTATGATCTAGTTCTTCTTGGTGAGGAACCTGTTCTAGAATTTCCGGGCTGAGGTCGTCAGCGTCCGGAGGTCGAACGTACGTGCCCTAGAAGTTTGCTCGAAAAGCGTCCACTAGGGCCTCCCAACTGCCAATAGAGTGAGGAGGCAGGCTATTAAGCCAATGCCTAGCCGGCCCCTTTAGTTTGAGTGGCAAATATCTAATGGCATGGAGATCATCTCCATTGGCCATGTGTATATGGAGATGGAAGTCCTCGATCCATACTGCTGGATCGATGGTGCCATCGTATGATTCTATATTGATGGGCTTGAATCCTTCAGGGAATTGATGTCCCATCACCCTGTCTATGAAGCAGATCGGGTGGGCCGGACCTCGGAACCGAGGAGCATCTCATCGAAGGTCGGGAGAGAGCCGTGAATAGGCCTGGTCTCGGGCGTGGCCATTCCTGTCCATCCAAGCATCGTAGCCGTCAAGCCCGGCGGGCGCGCGTTCTCTTGATCCGTACATGGATCAAGGAGGTGCCCTGTTTGCCTCGACGCTACGTCGAATGTCATGCGGATCTAGGTAATCCATGGGGTCCTTGTTGTAATGGCGTGGAGGTGGCCAGTCATTGAGGTTTTCCCGCATTGGCCTGTCCCGCCCTCTAGGGGGCCGGTCATGGTCGTCGGCGAGCTCCTCGTCGAACTCCGATAGGAGACGCTTGCGTGGGTATGATTTTGGTGCGCTACGGCGTCGGTCTTCCATGTCATCCAGTGTGGCGGAGAGCATTTTGATCCACTTTTCATCCAGTGTGTCAGTGTTGGCCTGCAGCTGCCGCTGCTTATGTTTCATGCTCTGAGCCATCGCAATGAGGCACCGCCGGAAGCGCTCTTGTTCGAAAGGGTCTTTGGGGACGACAAAGTCCTCGGTACCAAGGCTTTCGTCCTCCTTAGATTCCGACATGTAGTTATCGCCGGCCCCTTCAAAGAGGTCGTCGGGATCTGAGTCTTCGAGATGTCCTTCAGGTGTGCCGTCCCACACTGGGGAAGCTTGATGGCGTCCCTCAGGGTTGTCGGCATCGCCGGCTGACGCATCGTCGTTGTCGGCGGTTGCGTTATTGCCGCTAGGTTCGCCATTGCTGCCTCTCCTGCATCTATGTCGATGTCTTGGAGGGGAATTGGGGGTGTCCACCATGTAGACATCATAGCTGGATGTAGCAGTCCACCTGCCGGTGTTTACCAGAGGCGAGGTGTCTTCTATGGGGCCGTCAGCATATTCATCCATGTCCGTGGCCTCACCATAGTCTAGTACATCGGTTAAATCATCGACCGTGGCAACTAGGTGGGTGGTGGGTGGGATGTAAATTTCTTGATCGTCGGCTTTATGTCTGACATGATCGTGAACCGAAGTCTTGCCGTCTGAGATGGACATACTCGGGATACGGTCAAGCATCTCATTGAGGTGAGACAGCTCTTCAGGATTCATCATTGTGTTAAAAGCGGGGCTGACTCGAAGTATGCCCGGTGTGTAACTTGACGTGTCTTCGACGTGAAGGGTATCTGGGAGTGATTCCGGGTTCTGTGCCGAGGTCAGTTCTAGTCCTGACATAATTCCCGAAGTGGGAGCCAGATCTATGTTCGGACTAGAAATTGGAAGGGGACCGACTGGAGTAGTTACGTCAGGGGTCTCTGGTCACGCCGCGACAGACAACGGTTCCAGAGTCGAGCCTCCAAAGCCAGATGAGCTATCGATTCGGCCGGGGCCCCATCTCGATAAGACAAGCTCACCACGGGAATCCGTAGTGTACTCGAGGCTGCCAAAGGTCACGATCCGACCTGGGGCGCAGTTCTTGATAGAGACCAGATAACCCGTCGAGTTGGTGCAAAAGACCATGTTGTTGAACACGAAAAGCTGGCCGGGGGCGAAAACGCTCACGAGGCCATTGGAGCAGTTGATCTGCAGATGAGCCATCGATCCTTCTGTTGATCGCACAGCGGAACTCTCAATGAAAGCACCAGTGTCGGTGTCAAAACCAGCAGACCTTGGGGTAGGGGGTCCCGAGTTGTGGATCTCGGATCGGAGGTAACAGGAATGAAGGAGATGGTGTTTACCCAGGTTCGGGCCCTCTTGATGGAGGTAAAAGCCTACGTCTTGCTCTTGTTTATATTGATGAAGATGTATCAAGTACAGAGTTGATCTACCTCGAGATCGTAATGTGTGGTCTAACTCTAGGGCTAGGTGAATGATTTCGCGTTGATGTCCCCTCTACGGGCTAAACCCTATGGCTTATATACACGCCAGGGAGGGTGTCTAGGGTTACAAGGTCGGTAGCTAGGAGCTAGGCGGTGGCAGAGATCTTGGAGTATACATTAAGTCTTCGGGGGAGGCTGATGACCCACAAGTATAGGGGATCAATCGTAGTCCTTTCGATAAGTAAGAGTGTCAAACCCAACGAGGAGCAGAAGGAAATGGCAAGCGGTTTTCAGCAAGGTATTTTTTGCAAGCACTGAAATTATCGGTAATGAGTAGTTTGATAGCAAGATAATTTGTAACAAGTGACAAGTAGCAATAGTAACTAGGTAGCCCAATCCTTTTTGTTACAAAGGACAGGCCGGAACGATCTCTTATAATAAGCTAAGCGTTCTTGAGGACACATGGGAATTTCATCTAGTCACTTTCATCATGTTCATTTGATTCGCGTTCGCTACTTTGTTAATTTGATATGTGGGTAGACCGGTGCTTGGGTGTTGTTCTTACTTGAACAAGCCTCCCACTTATGATTAACCCCTCTCGCAAGCATCCGCAACTATGAAAGAAGAATTAAGATAAATCTAACCATAGCATTAAACATATGGATCCAAATCAGCCCCTTACGGAATAGCGCATAAACTAGGGTTTAAGCTTCTGTCACTCTAGCAACCCATCATCTAATTACTACTCCACAATGCATTCCCTTAGGCCCAAAGATGGTGAAGTGTCATGTAGTCGATGTTCACATAACACCACTAAGGGAATCAACAACATACATATCATCAAAATATCGAACGAATACCAAATTCACATGATTACTTATGACAAGACTTCTCCCATGTCCTAAAGAACAAAAGTAACTACTCACACATCACATTCATGTCCAAGATCCACTACAAAAAAAATACACTTCCGTGATGATACGTGTTTGTCACAGTAGATCATGTTTTCTGTCATGCATGTACATCCATGACGATTTTATGATAGAATCAAGATAGTCATACCTGTGCTGTCGTAGAAGTGTTCCATGACATTACCAAAATTATCATCACGGAAGTGTCCACTTCCATGCCGATAAATCACATGTCATAGAAGTGCTTTTGTCAAGGGTAACCGACATGTGGCATCCACCATAACGGGTCGCCGTTAAGCTATCGGGTTCCGGTTTGGATCCGATAACCCGTTAACAGCCCGGACCAATGGAGATTTTCCACGTGTAAAATTCTCAATGGCCAGAGGAACCACCTGTCGGCTCACCGTTGGAACAGATGTCATCCACTCATTGGACTGCAGGCGCCTGATACATCGACACGTGGCACGGCCCAACAGAGGCCCATTCCGGTGAAAAGGCCGACCCGTTTGACTTGGTCAAAAGGTACTGGGCCGGCTCACGGAAAGCCTGTTAACGGCCTGTTCGCATATAGCCCATTTACAGCCCGCTAACTCACGGCCCGTTATGGCATATCTGAATTGGGCCCAGTAGCATCATCTAGGCCGTCCAATATGATTCCATCCCGTTGTAACTTCCGGCCCATGTATGGCCCATGATGTCTTTCAGCCCATACGAGGCCCTTTGTAACTCTGGGCCCATTAAAGGCCCGAGGTGAAACTGGCCCATAATGAACAGTGTATCACTTTATACCCATTAATGACCCATTATTCCGTAGGCCGTCTCCAGCCTGTGTTACCTTTTGGCCTTCTAAGGGCCCATTTATTCTTGGGCTAATTTCCAGAATTCGGTTACTTACGGTCCGTTACTGGCCTGTTCGACTTGTGGGCCAAATTCGGCCCGTGGTTACAGTCGGCCCGATTGTGGCCTATTAACCCGTTGGGCTGTTTTCATAGCATCATCAAATACAGCCTGTTAACGGCCCATTATGGTCGGGCCATAAACAGACGATTTCCACTGTAGCCCGTTTTTGGCCCATTTTGCGGACCGTTATTAGTCCACGAATAGTACGGCCCATGTGTGGCCAAACGATTATTCGGCCCGTAGAAGGCCCATCGATTATACGACACGTAGAAGGCCCATGGATCCTAGGGCCCGTAGAAAGCCCATGGATCCTACAGCCCGTAAGAGGCCCATGGTCACTACAGCAGGTAGCAGGACCATGGTTACAACGGTCCATGTTTTGCCATGGTTATTGTGGCCTAATTATAAAAATAGGTTATTGTGGCCACTAGAAAAATGCGGAAAAAGAACTGCGGTGACTACAAGCAAACAACTAAACAAGATAATAAGGAAATAAATAAGCAAGCAACTAACGCTAGGCTATTACGGCTATTACACATATTACATCTGTAGCGACCCGACCCGAATGGATCGAATCTCTGTGTTCAAGTGTCATCCCTGGATCGGTAATGCTGACACACACAGTACTCGAAGGATTTATAACAGAGTGCAATCACACACTTATTACATCGAATGTCTCAAAAGAGAACTGATTACAATAAATATGGCTTAAGGCCATCTAAATAAGATAACAGCGGAAGGCTTGGAAGATAAGGTGAGTCCATCAACTCCAACGGCATAGCTGAGTGCACGACAACGACCTAGCACACCTTACTCTTCGTCTGAAAAGTCTGCAACATGATACGTTGCAGCCCGAAATGGGTCAGCACATGGAATATGCTGGCAATATAACACAGTAGAGCAATGAACAGAATAATTGCTAATACTACATGCATATTTGGCTGGTGGAAAGCTCTAGTGTTATACTGTTTTGCGAAAAGCTAATTTTTCCCTACAACAAAGGAATATATTTTATTTAACTATCATGGTGGTTGTTGAACATTGAGAAGGTAAATCCCCCTCTCAATCCCAATTAAAAGTAATCATTAATCCCAACAAATTAATTTAGAGTGATGGGATTCAATATGATGATCCAAGAACCAGATACTCAAGAGGTCCATAACCGGGGACACGGCTAATCATGATTAGTTTGTACACTCTGCAGAGGTTTGTGCACTTTTCCCCACAAGACTCGATCTCCTCCGTTGGATTTCTCGCACTACATGGTGTTTGAGAAACGGATGACCGAGACACAGTCTTTCAGAAACATTTACTCTTTACTCTGGGTAGACAGTTACACCTACTTTCCCCTACATCTGCTAGCCTACCACTGAAAGAGGTCATGTAACATACTCAACTATGCTAGAGCCCATAATAGCTTGTGGCTGCACACGGAAGTTTCTAGCATGAATAATCTTATGATCCCTTTGAGCCTGGGTGGCGGACCGTAGGAGGATCACACGGTATATCCCCGGGATCTCCTAGGACAACACTGGTATATCCCCAGGTGCCCAAACAAGCAATCCACCCAGATGTGTATTAAAGTTGCCACCTTAAGTTGAACCATTAAAAAAATCTCACATCTGTCATGGATACACTCAAACCCAATCCACGTCTACGAGCATAGCATGGCAACATAAGCATAGCGTAGAAGTAACTCCCAAGGGTTTGATATTAAAAAGGCAATAGGTTCTACCTCATCATCTACTTCCCAGTACCCACAAGTTAATCACATCCTAATCATGCAATATTTGAGGGTCGAAACTAATGCATAAAAACTGGGTAACGAAGAAGTATGATCAATGTGTTACTTGCCTTGCTGACGATCTGCAAATCCTAGAGACTCGTAGTAGCACGCTTCGCACTCCGGAAACTCTATCGCAAACAAACAATAGCATACATAAGCAATCAAGCGAAGATGCACGGGTAAAACTCAAATGAGATGATTTAACCAGAAAGTTCAACTGAAGAACTCTGGTTTGCAAAAAGAATCAAATCAAACGGAGCAACGAAACTCAAACTGCGAAAGAAACACGCTTCGATTACTAATCTGGACTAAAGTCAAATTTTACAGTAGCAAAAACTTGTTTAAGTTGGTTAAACAGAAAGAGGGCTTCGAGACGAAGATCTAGGCGCTTGAATCGCCTGATTCCGACAAACGAGCGAAAAGTTATACTAAAACGAAAATCGGATCAGAAATCGCGATCGAAAATAATCGCGGAAAATCCGAGAAAAAGAAAACTAACGAACAGGCTAACGAACGAACGTTCGCTGTCTGCGGTTAAACGGTGAAAACCGTTCGTTAAAACGAACGTACGGACGAACGTCCGCTAAATAACTAAACCGACGGAAAACCGATCTAAAAAGAATAAACCGGTATTTAAAAAAAACCGAATCTAGATCTAGGGTTTAAACAAAACCGATCGGTTTTTCTCACGAAAACCAACGGCGGCGGCGGCTACCTCCGGCGGTCGGCGGGACAGCGGCGGCGGCGAGGCGACGGGGCGGGGCGCGCGCGGTGCGGCGGCGCGGTGCGGCGGGCGGCGCGACGCGGGCGGCGGCGGGGTGCGGCGGCTCGGCGGCGAGTGGCGGCGGCTGGCGCGGCGAGCGAGGCGGCGCGGCGGCTCGGCGGCGCGGCGAGGGCAGGCGGCGGCGGCGGCTTGGGGCTCCAGGGGGGGCCCCGGGTCGGCTTTTAAAGAGGGGGAGGGGTGGCGGCTTGGGGAAGGGGCGAAGGGCAGCGACGGCGGCGGCTCGGACTCCTCCGGCGAGTCCGTCTCCGGCACGGGACGGGATGGCGGCGCGAGGCGGCTGGGCTTCGGCCCAGTTCGGTCCGGCGGATTTTTTTTTTTAAATAATTCCGCGCAGAAAAACAAATAAAAGAAATACTAAACGGACTCCAAAATTCCCGAAATAAATTTTCCCCGTCCTCTAAAAATCTCCCGGACAAGGTAAACATTTATTTGGGACTCTAATGCAATTTTGAAAAATGCATATTTTTCTAAATTCAAATAAAATTGCAATAAAAATCCAAATAAAATATTTATTTGATTTTAATATTTTTCCTCCAATATTCCATTTATTTTGGAGAAGTCATATTATCTCCTCTCATATATTTTTAATATGAAATATTTTCGGAGAGAAAAATAGTTAAACCAAATTGATCCCTGTTTCAATATTTGAGAAAATTCAAATATGAAAACGGTGAAATCCCCAACTCTCTCCGTGGGTCCTTGAGTTGCTTAGAATTTTCGAGGATCGCAAAACGAAATGCAATAAAAATATGATATGCATGGATGACCTATGTATAACATTCCAAATTAAAAATTTGGGATGTTACAAACCTACCCCCCTTAAGATGAATCTCGCCCTCGAGATTCGGGTTGGCTAGAAAACAGGTGCGGGTGGTCCTTCCGGAGGTCTTCTTCGCGCTCCCAGGTAGCTTCCTCCTCGGTATGATGACTCCACTGAACTTTGCAAAACTTGATAACTTTGTTGCGTGTAACTCGGCTGGCAAACTCGAGAATCCTGACGGGTTTCTCCTCGTAGGTTAGATCACTATCCAATTGAATTGCTTCTAGGGGAACTGTATCTCTTAGAGAAATATCAGCCATCTCCGCATGGCACTTCTTCAACTGGGAAACGTGAAACACATCATGAACTCCTGACAGTCCTTCGGGCAATTCCAACTTGTAGGCAACTTCACCCATACGTTCCAATACTCGGTATGGTCCTACAAACCTCGGGGCTAACTTTCCTTTAACTTCAAAACGTTTCACTCCTCGTAAGGGTGATACTCGTAGATATGCTCTGTCTCCGACTTCATAGGTTACCTCCTTGCGTTTTGGGTCGGCATAACTCTTCTGTCTGGACTGGGCTACTTTCAGTCTATCTCGAATCAGCTTAACCTTCTCTTCGGATTCCTTAATCAAATCCGGTCCAAACAACTGACGGTCTCCAACTTCATCCCACATCAACGGTGTTCTGCACCTCCTTCCATACAAAGCCTCGAAAGGTGCCATCTTCAAACTGGCTTGGTAGCTGTTGTTGTATGAGAACTCCGCGTAGGGCAAATTGTCATCCCAACTAGATCCATAATCTAGCGCACAAGCTCTTAACATGTCCTCCAGAATTTGATTGACTCTCTCGGTCTGTCCATCTGTCTGCGGATGAAAAGCTGTACTAAACTCTAGCCTGGTTCCCAATGTCTGGTGTAGTTGGCGCCAAAACTTTGAAGTAAACTGGGTTCCTCTATCTGATACGATGGTCCTCGGAACTCCATGCAGACATACGATCCTGGTCATATATATCTTGGCCAACTTCGCACTCGTATATGTGGTTTTCACTGGGATAAAGTGAGCTACTTTGGTCAAACGATCCACTACTACCCAGATAGAATCATATCCTGATCGGGTCCTGGGTAATCCGGTGATGAAATCCATGCCAAGCTTATCCCACTTCCATTCGGGTATTGGCATAGGCTGTAGCAATCCTGCGGGCTTCTGATGCTCTGCCTTCACTCTCTGACATACATCACATACGGCTACATACTCAGCAATTTCCCTCTTCATACCCGTCCACCAGAAACGCTCTTTTAAGTCCAAATACATCTTGGTGTTTCCGGGGTGTATCGAGTATGGCGAGTCATGAGCCTCCTGTAGTATCAACTTCCTGATCTCGGCATTATTGGGTACATACACACGGTCCTCAAACCATAAGGTGTCGCGCTCATCTTCACGAAAACCTTGGGCTTTTCCTTTGCGCATTCTATCCTTTATCTCGGCAATTTCTTTGTCCTCTTTCTGAGCTTCTCGAATCCTTCCCAATAATGTTGACTGAACTTCCATAACTGCAACAAAACCTCTAGGGACTATCCCCAAACGAAACTCCCTGAGATCTTCGGATAACCCCTTTGGTAAACCTCCGCTTTTGAGGGTATTGACATAACTTTTCCGGCTCAAAGCGTCTGCTACGACATTGGCTTTTCCTGGATGATAATGCAACTTCATATCATAATCCTTTATAAGTTCCAACCATCTCCTCTGCCTGAGGTTCAGCTCCTTCTGAGTGAAAATATACTTCAAGCTCTTGTGATCCGTGTACACATCACAACGATTCCCAATAAGAAAATGTCTCCAAGTCTTAAGTGCATGAACTACAGCTGCTAACTCCAAGTCATGCGTGGCATAATTCAACTCATGCGGCCGAAGCTGACGTGAGGCATATGAAACAACTCTTCCTTCCAGCATAAGTACTCCTCCCAGTCCTAAGCGAGAAGCGTCGCAATACACTTGGAAATCCTTGCGTATATCTGGCAGAATCAGAACTGGGGCTGTAACCAAACGTTTCTTCAGTTCCTGAAAACTTGCCTCACATTCATCTGTCCATTTGAACTTAGTGTCCTTCTTCAGTAACTCCGTCATAGGCTTCGCAATCTTGGAAAAATTCTCGATAAATCTCCGATAATATCCTGCAAGTCCAAGAAAACTGCGGATCTCCCCTCCTGAGGTGGGTGCCAACCACTCAGTGACAGACTGAACCTTAGTGGGGTCTACTGCTATACCTTCGCCCGATATAACATGTCCAAGAAATCCAACTTCCTTCAACCAAAACTCACATTTGCTGAACTTGGCATACAACTGATGTTCCCTGAGCTTCTCGAGAACTAAACGCAGATGCTCCTTGTGCTCCTCTTCATTCTTTGAGTATACCAAGATATCATCAATGAACACCACGACAAACTTATCCAAAAACTCCATGAACACCTTGTTCATCATACTCATGAAATAGGCAGGGGCATTAGTCAATCCAAATGACATAACTGTGTACTCATATAGCCCATACCGGGTGGTGAAGGCTGTCTTAGGTATATCCTGTTCTCGGATCTTCAGCTGGTGATACCCTGATCTCAGATCGATCTTGGAGAACACTTTAGCTCCTTGCAACTGATCAAACAAATCATTAATCATTGGCAGTGGGTACTTGTTCTTAATCGTCACTTCATTCAATGCGCGATAATCAACAACCATTCTCAAGGATCCATCCTTCTTCTCAACTAAGAGCACTGGGGCTCCCCACGGTGATGAACTTCGTCGAATGTAACCTTTCTCCAATAATTCCTTGATCTGCTTCTTAATCTCCTCCAGATCATTTGCGTGCATCCGGTATGGTCTCTTTGATATTGGTCCGGTGCCTGGCAACAACTCTATCAAGAATTCAATGTCTCGATCCGGCGGCATGCCTGGTAACTCCTCTGGAAATACATCCGGGTAATCTTTCACAATAGGCACCTCCTCCTGAACAACTCCCGTGAGAGAATTTACTTGGCTCCTTCTAGGCACATGCCTAGATACATACTTGATCCTTTTTCCCTCCGGGGTGGTAAGCGAAATCGACTTACTCGCACAATCGATGCTTCCTCCATACATCGATAGCCAATCCATGCCTAGTATCACATCCAATCCTTGTGACTTCAAAACTATCAGGTCTGAGGGGAAAACATGACTTCCAATGATCAATGGCATCTGAAAACATCCTTGTCTTGCCATATACTCCGCACCGGGTGATCTTACTAACATGGGTGTCCTAAGTACCTTAGTGGGCAACTTATACTTATCCACGAATCCCCTTGATATGTATGAATGCGATGCACCAGTATCGAAAAGAACAATTGCAGTAAAAGACTTAACCAAAAACTTACCGATAACTGCATCAGGCTGCTCCTCAACCTCCTCCACGTTCACGTGGTTCACTTGTCCTCGGTTGAATGGATTGGACTTCTTCCCAGCGCTTCCATTACCATTGCCGTTCTTCAATTCTGGACATTCGTTGGCATAATGTCCAGTCTTCCCGCACTTGAAACAGGTAACGTGGCTTTGATCCTTCTTGGCGGGTGTGGCTGGGTTAGAGCGGTTCTGATTACTGCCTGCTCCATGTCCATTTCCGTTCTTGTGGCCATTATGGTTGTGTGAACTTCCTCCATTGTGGTTATGACCTCCATGGTTATGAACAAGTCCTCCCGAGTTCGGGGTGAACCGGGGCTTCTGCTGAGCTCCTGAGTTGAACTTCCCTTGTCCATACTTCCTCTTGCGGCTATCAATCTGCTGCTGCTTCCCTTCAATCATAAGAGCTTTGTCTACCAACTCCTGGTAGTTGTTGAATGTTGCCACCATCAACTGCATACTCAGCTCATCATTCAACCCTTCCATAAACTTCTCCTGCTTCGCGGCGTCAGTGGCCACATCATCCGGGGCATAGCGAGCTAATTTACTGAACTCATCCACGTACTGCCCCACGGTACGGTTTCCCTGGCGTAAGTTGCGAAACTCACGCTTCTTCATGCTCATAGCTCCTGCTGAGACATGTGCCATGCGGAAAGCTTGCTGAAACTGATCCCAAGTGACATTGGCTATAGGGAATGTGGCTGTGTAATTCTCCCACCATGAGGCTGCGGGTCCATCCAATTGATGTGCGGCAAAACGCACCTTCTCAGCGTCTGTGCATCCTGCGGTGGTCAACTCCCTTCCAATCCTGCGTAGCCAGTCATCCGCAACTATTGGCTCGGTGCTACTGGAAAACACCGGCGGCTGCAACCTCAGAAAACGGGCTAAGTTGTCAACTGGTGGTGGTGGCGGTGGGTTGTTGTTGTTGTTGTCTTGGTTCTGAACTAGTAGCTGCATCAGGGTATTCTGCTGTTGAATCAACTGAGTGAGCTCCGGTGGGAAAACAAATCCGGTGTCGCGTCTCGGAGGCATCTGATGGGTTTAGAGGGAAGAGATTAGAATAGAGTAAGGTCTAGTGAGAAAGCACTACATATGCACATGAGACAAACACATTCATAACACACCACTCAATTCAAGCAAGAGCATACAATCGATCTAACTACCGTTACAAAAGTGCTCGGACTATTACTATTTACATGGGGAAAACACTAATGATAATATGGTGGTCATCTAGAAATTTTGATCGGTGGAAGACTCCATGATATCCGCTCCAGCTTCGTCTTCATAATCATCATCACTACTGTCGGGGTCGGAGTCGGTGTCGTCGATGATGATGTAGTCTTCAGATCGAATTTCCTCAGGTTCATCGTCTTCTTCTCCGGGCGCGGGGTCTCCCATGAATACTCCTAGTTTCCTTGTCAGGTCGTCATTCTTCTCCACTAGTATTGCGATTTCCTCCTCGTATCCATCGCGTGTAGACTTGAGTTCCTCTTCTAGCTCCATGTTCCTGGTCATCACCTTCTTCAAATCTATCATGCTTGCACACATCTGGTTCTCCTGTCGACGAATGTGCTGGTTTAACTCCTGGATGAAAGCTGCAATGGGCCTGTCCCTCCGGGTGCTGATCATCTCCCATTGCTCATCTCGGCGCCCACATAACTGGTAGATCGTGTCCTTAAGATCCTGGTGATACACTTCGCCGATGCGTCCCATGGCGATGTGGGCTGCCATGCTCTTTCCTAGACTCCAGGTTGGTGCATCAAAGGAAAACTCTATGGGCTCCGTAACTGGCGTGAATGTCCTTCCTGGAATTTGAACTCGAATCATCCAACGCTCCTCTTCTGGTACAGTGGCGGTGTAGGTCCCGGTGAAGCTTGGTATTCCGATGTTCAGGTACCTAGTGACTTCCTTCAAGTGTCGTCCAAAAGGTGTGTCTTCATCCGGTTGTGTAAACTTGTTCCTTGAGTCTGCCATCCTAGAGAATAGAAGATGGAGAGAAGTCAGAAGTGAGTAGAGAAGAGTGTCCTATGGCTTTTCTTAGTGGTCGTGTCCTACAGTCAGCGTGTGCTCTGATACCATCTCTGTAGCGACCCGACCCGAATGGATCGAATCTCTGTGTTCAAGTGTCATCCCTGGATCGGTAATGCTGACACACACAGTACTCGAAGGATTTATAACAGAGTGCAATCACACACTTATTACATCGAATGTCTCAAAAGAGAACTGATTACAATAAATATGGCTTAAGGCCATCTAAATAAGATAACAGCGGAAGGCTTGGAAGATAAGGTGAGTCCATCAACTCCAACGGCATAGCTGAGTGCACGACAACGACCTAGCACACCTTACTCTTCGTCTGAAAAGTCTGCAACATGATACGTTGCAGCCCGAAACGGGTCAGCACATGGAATATGCTGGCAATATAACACAGTAGAGCAATGAACGGAATAATTGCTAATACTACATGCATATTTGGCTGGTGGAAAAGCTCTAGGGTTATACTGTTTTGCGAAAAGCCAATTTTTCCCTACAACAAAGGAATATATTTTATTTAACTATCATGGTGGTTGTTGAACATTGAGAAGGTAAATCCCCCTCTCAATCCCAATTAAAAGTAATCATTAATCCCAACAAATTAATTTAGAGTGATGGGATTCAATATGATAATCCAAGAACCAGATACTCAAGATGTCCATAACCGGGGACACGGCTAATCATGATTAGTTTGTACACTCTGCAGAGGTTTGTGCACTTTTCCCCACAAGACTCGATCTCCTCCGTTGGATTTCTCGCACTACATGGTGTTTGAGAAACGGATGACCGAGACACAGTCTTTCAGAAACATTTACTCTTTACTCTGGGTAGACAGTTACACCTACTTTCCCCTACATCTGCTAGCTTACCACTGAAAGAGGTCATGTAACATACTCAACTATGCTAGAGCCCATAATAGCTTGTGGCTGCACACGGAAGTTTCTAGCATGAATAATCTTATGATCCCTTTGAGCCTGGGTGGCGGACCGTAGGAGGATCACACGGTATATCCCCGGGATCTCCTAGGACAACACTGGTATATCCCCAGGTGCCCAAACAAGCAATCCACCCAGATGTGTATTAAAGTTGCCACCTTAAGTTGAACCATTAATTAAAAATCTCACATCTGTCATGGATACACTCAAACCCAATCCACGTCTACGAGCATAGCATGGCAACATAAGCATAGCGTAGAAGTAACTCCCAAGGGTTTTATAATAAAAGGGTAATAGGTTCTACCTCATCATCTACTTCCCAATACCCACAAGTTAATCACATCCTAGTCATGTAGTGTTTGAGGATCGAAACTAATGCATAAAAACTGGGTAACGAAGAAGTATGATCAATGTGTTACTTGCCTTGCTGACGATCTGCAAATCCTAGGGACTCGTAGTAGCACGCTTCGCACTCCGGGTACTCTATCGCAAACAAACAATAGCATACATAAGCAATCAAGCGAAGATGCACGGGTAAAACCCAAATGAGAAGACCTAACCAGAAAGTTCAACTGAAGAACTCCGGTTTGCAAAAAGAATCAAATCAAACGGAGCAACGAAACTCAAACTGCGAAAGAAACAAGCTTCGATTACTAATCTGGACTAAAGTCAAATTTTACAGTAGCAAAAACTTGTTTAAGTTGGTTAAACAGAAAGAGGGCTTCGAGACGAAGATCTAGGCGCTTGAATCGCCTGATTCCGACAAACGAGCGAAAAGTTATACTAAAACGAAAATCGGATCAGAAATCGCGATCGAAAATAATCGCGGAAAATCCGAGAAAAAGAAAACTAACGAACAGGCTAACGAACGAACGTTCGCTGTCTGCGGTTAAACGGTGAAAACCGTTCGTTAAAACGAACGTACGGACGAACGTCCGCTAAATAACTAAACCGACGGAAAACCGATCTAAAAGAATAAACCGGTATTAAAAAAAAACCGAACCTAGATCTAGGGTTTAAACAAAACCGATCGGTTTTCTCGCGAAAACCGAGGCGGCGGCGGCTACCTCCGGCGGGGCTCCGGCGGGCAGCGGCGGCGGCGAGGCGACGGGGCGGCGCGACGCGGGCGGCGGCGGCGTGCGGCGGCTCGGCGGCGAGCGAGGCGGCGCGGCGGCAGCGGCAGCGAGCGGCGGCGGCTGGCGCGGCGAGGGCAGGCGGCGCGGCGGCTCGGCGGCGCGGCGAGGGCAGGCGGCGGCGGGCGGCGGCGGCGGCTTGGGGCTCCAGGGGGGGCCCCGGGTCAGCTTTTTAAGGGGGGAGGGGGTGGCTTGGGCGAGGGGGCGACGGGGCGGAGGCGCGGCGGCGGCGGACTCCTCCGGCGAGTCCGTCTCCGGCACGGGACGCGAAGGCGGCGGCGGCCTGCTGGGCCGGCTGGGCTTCGGCCCAGTTCGGTCCGGCGGAGTTTTTTTTTTTTTAATAATTCCGCGCAGAAAAACAAATAAAAGAAATACTAAACGGACTCCAAAATTCCCGAAATAAATTTTCCCCGTCCTCTAAAAATCTCCCGGACAAGGTAAACATTTATTTGGGACTCTAATGCAATTTTGAAAAATGCATATTTTTCTAAATCCAAATAAAATTGCAATAAAAATCCAAATAAAATATTTATTTGATTTTAATATTTTTCCTCCAATATTCCATTTATTTTGGAGAAGTCATATTATCTCCTCTCATATATTTTTAATATGAAATATTTTCGGAGAGAAAAATAGTTAAACCAAATTGATCCCTGTTTCAATATTTGAGAAAATTCAAATATGAAAACGGTGAAATCCCCAACTCTCTCCGTGGGTCCTTGAGTTGCTTAGAATTTTCGAGGATCGCAAAACGAAATGCAATAAAAATATGATATGCATGGATGACCTATGTATAACATTCCAAATTAAAAATTTGGGATGTTACAACATCCACTGGGCATCAAAGTTCTCCACCAGTGCAAATATAGGGAACAAAGCAGCATATTACATACACTGGCCGTCTAAATTGGCCACCAGTGCAAATAAACGCGGCAGCAAAACAAGTCCATAACTGAAACAACTTCAAAAGAGCTCAAGAAACGTTATTCTGGGATCCACCATGCTGGCAATAAGCTTATTAGCTTTCTCCTGTTTGGCACTAAAATCCTCCAACGCTTGTTGTTGCACCAGAAAGTATGCATTTGAATTCTCCAGGGACTTCCGCAGTCCTTCGGCTTCTTGTCGCAGCACAGCTGATCGATGTCTTTCAGCTTGTAGTTGAGACTCAAGAAACCAAACTGATTCAGACAGTGAGTTCGAATAGCTTGTGCCAGCGGTAGTGGCCAGTAACTCGAACACTACACCAAGACAGGACTTTGGGGTTGTCTCACTGTCTTCAAGATAGTTTTCCTTAGCTGTTTTATCAGCTTTGTTGGAGACCAACAAGGATGTCTCACTATCCTGAACCTTATCTACATTACTTCCTTTACCATTGCTTAATAAGGCACTCTTCCCCAATATTCTGTCAGCATTCTAAAAGAAGAAACAAGCAGACACATCACAGGTTTAGCATGTAGTATATGAAACTCATTTCGGTGAACCAGTTCATTAGTAAGGTGGACATGATTAAACTACCAAGTCTTCTATTGCCAAGTAGTGCATAATAAAAGCATCAAACAAACATATATCTATGTCCTATGGTCACCGCATTGTCTTGCCAAATCAAAATAGAGACACGGTTCAAATCATATCAGTTCAAGACAAAGCAGCATTGAAAGAATACAAAGCGTGGGAAACTACACGGCATAACAAGATTTCAGATGGGTACCCCAGGTCTACATGTACAACAACACTATTGGCTCTGTTGTAATGCTAGTAATGTGCATGATATGAGAAGTCAACTGTATACACAATTGAAATTGAAATCAACAGAGCTATTTATAAGAGCAAACCTGTTAAAGAAACATGCTTATACATACCTGTTGTGCCATTGGAGTTTCGATTAGATCCTTCAATTTAAAAATAAGTTTGTATGAGTAAATACAGTGATACAAGAGCAAAGCAGTATGCACGATAGCAATGGAATCTTAAATGAGAATAGTTGTTCTTCAGGTTTAAGCACTTGTTCTACACGAACAGAGTACAGTAAGACACATGCATATAGTACTTAAAAATAAAAAATGAGCTCATAGACCTTACCACATTCTTGGTTCAGGACCAGTATAGAACAAGGCGGTCGCAGTCATCGTCCTGTAAATGTGTGTCAGGAGAACGTAAGGGAATTTGATGAGTTTCTTTGTCAGTGAAGTATGTTTTCTTTAGGTAATTCCGATACTGCCACCAAGCATTCTTGAAGATAGCAGAGGCATTAGCACAGGTTACCTTATCCTGAGTTTCCAAATTGGTCCTTCTCTATAGAGAAAAATGGGAAAATTTGCTGTATTATAACCATCATGGAGGTAGAATGTATGGGACAAAGCAAAGTAATTGCCATGAATAACATTACTTACATATAACTCCTGGACGAACACCTGCAACTGGCATTTTCCTTCATCTTCCGTATAATATTTCCATGATGGGAAGATACACACATAGGATTTAACAACATCAAATGCGATAGATGCTAAACTACGAATGGCTGGTTGTGCTTCCTCCACAGGAATAGGTGTACTAACTGGTGGAGTTGGGGTTCGCCGTGGTAGTGCTGGCACTTTGGGCACTAGAGCTGCCTTACTAACTGCTCTTGTTTGGGAGCTCTATGATGGAGATGGTGCTGTGTCAATAGGAACTGGGTTACTATCTGCTGGGGTTGGGGTTAGATTGGGTGAAGATAGTTCTCTGTCCATCGCAGTAGGGGTACAATCTGTGAGAGTCTGGGTTATGTGTGGTAGGGCTGGTTCTCGTGCATGTACAACCGGGGTGTTATCTCCACCAAGAGGTAGCACTGTTTTATTTGAAGACCGTGTTTTTACTCCGCTAGATACTGCCATCACCCGCTCCAATTCAAATGGTTGATAAACAGGAAACATAGTTGAATGTACAGACCTTGTATGAGAGGCAGATGCAATAAATAGTGTGGAAAAAAGAGGGCACGAAATAGTTGACATGTATATTGTTTAACTAAAAAGGATAGATGACATAATTTCACATATATGATGTCTATCTAAACTGAATAGCATAGCATGACATAATTCAAAGATATGATGACTAACTAAACAGGATGGCATGAGATAATTATATGATGTCTTTAGTAAACAGGTTCGCATGACATAATTCACATACATGTTATCTAAGTAATCAGGATCGCATGATTTAATTCACATATGTGATTTATATACTAAGTAGAGGGCATTCGCATATATGATGTCTGAACTAAGAACATGGTGTTGAATATTGTGTATATGATGTCTAAACTATGCAATGCAAGACACCATATGCATGATATGAGCAGTATAACTGTGCCAAGTTAGAGCATACACCTCGGTGGGGGAATAGGACTGGTCATCTGTCTTTGAATCCATCTCTGAGGAGCTATCGGGACCCAGCAAGAGATCTGCTTCAACAGGTAGCATTGTCTGCTCTGAAGACCTTGTTTTCACTCCAGATTTTTCCATCACCCACTCAAATGGCTGATTCACAGGAAGAGTAGTTTAATGTATAAACATTGTCGACAAATGGAATTGTAATGAAGAAAAGGATTGGCAAGATATCATTCAAATATATTATGCCTGGTTAAACAGGATGGCATTGCATATTTCACATATATTATGGCTGGCTAAAAGAGATGAGACTGCATAATTCTCATATATGATATAGAAACTAAACAGGTGGCATTATAGAACATGTCTAAACTATGCAGATGACATATATGATGTCGAAAGTAGGCACTACAAGGCAACATATGCATGATATGACCAACATCATCATGCCAAGTTAGAGCAAACACCTTGGGGGGTAAATAGGAGTGGTCAGCTGCGTCTGAATCCGCCTCAGAACAGATATCTTCCTCTGGATTACAATCTGGAGAGGGGGAGGGGAGGGTTTGCCATTGAACCCACCATGGAGCAATGTCTGCATGACATTGTATTGCTGCACAAAACTCTTCTCTTTGTCTCTACATGTTCAACATGACTGTGTACAATGTCTGACATGCATAAGAAAAAAATATAGTGAGGTTATGTAAGGAGAGCATGCAGAAATCTAGAGTGATGGTAACAACCAGTGGATGGATCCAAAAATAATGATAGCAGGCTGATGATAGCTTTAATTTAATAAAAAGACAGATGATGATTGCTTTACTATTTGTTTCCCACCCAAGATGAACAACATAGGCATACCCTAGGTGAACCAGATAATAGACAGAGATACTATTCATTGCTGCCTCGATATGTGCCCCACAAGTAATTTTAAAACTCAAGTTTGAACATTAATTTGGACCTGACTTGGAGTCTAAGAGGTGAATAGGATGATAAAGTAGCAGGTCCAGGTGGATGTTTTGCTCCATTCCTTTCAACAAAATGCATGAATAATTGAATAGTAGAGTGCCATAGGAAAATTTCCTATTGCTATGTTTTTCCTTCACTTTTTCCTTTGAACCAAAATAGCCCTAATGGATTGACATGAATGTAGAGTAATAAGTGATGCGACAAGTGTACAACCTCTTTGCCGTAGCCGTGTCGACCTCAGCATCATTGGGTTGGTCACTGAAGAAGTTGTGGCAGAGGTGGCTAATGGAGGTTGGAGGAAGATCTGAGGAATCTGTAGACGGCGTCCAGGGCACTGCTCTGTTGTGATGGATGGTTCCGTCGTTGGAGCAGCTCCGGCGAGCCGTAAGACGTCGAGGCTGAAGCAGTAAAAGACAGACATCGTTAATCTCAAGTGGGATTCTAATAGCATCTCCAATAGATGATGTAAAATACATTACCAAAAAGTGATAGATGTAAAATTTACATCACCAAAAAACACCTTACTACAACAGATGAGGTAAAAACTGTTGACTCTGAACTTAACTGTCGAAACTGAAATTTACTTTGGAATCTGAATGTTACTGTCGGAACTAAACACACTGGTAGCAGAGAGGCACTTCACATGTAGTTTAGGTGGCTCGAGCACTAGTATTAGAGAAACAGTGATCTAAATCAACAGGTGATCGACGGGGAACATAGTAGCAGATAGCAGCCGGAGCAGCAGCGCCTGGAGGAGCAGCGCGAACTAGAGCCAGAGCAGCAACTCGTGTAGCTGCAGCAGCCCGTGTACCAGCATCAGCAGCACGAGCGAGAGCAAGAGCAGAGCAACAGCATAGGCGAGGGGGAGAGCAGAGCAGCAGCGCGACCGAGCAAGAGCCGGAGCAGCAGCAGCAGCGTGAGCGAGCGAGCAAGAGCTGGAGTAGCAGCAGCAGCAGCGCGAGCGAGCGAGAGCCGGAGCAGCAGTAGCAGATCCGGCTGGTATGGACGCCACCACCGAAGGGGCCTCGCACTGGGGGAGAGACGCCGTGGAGATGTCGCTCGCGGCGCCGGCTTCGAGGTAGCCGCGCGATGGGGGTGCGGGATGGAGCACCGTCGGCGCCGGGAGGTCGAGTTAAGGAGAAGGTGCGATGCGATGAGTGTACAACCTCTTTGGTGGCGCCGAGTAGGCCTCGGCTTCATCCGAGGAGTCAGTGAGGATACTGCGGTTCCGGTGGAGCAGGTTAAGGCGGCGCTGTGGGGATGGATCAGCCGTGATAGACGAGGCGATCGTCGGAGTAGCTCCTTGGAGGTGGAGGACGGGGCGACTGAACCGGCAGGATGACGAGATCGATGACGGATCCTCATCCGGGGAGGTGGATGAGGGACATCGGGCTATTGCGGTGGACGACGTCGTCAGGGAAGAGGCTCCGGCTGGGCAGCGGTGGGGTGGCAGATGAAGGAGGGTGGGGTTTCGCGGCTGGAGTAGAGAGGTTATGGCGGCCTAGAATTTCGAATGGGGATTTCGAATGGCGAAAAGGAGGTGATGGGAGGGGGGAGCCATGACTTAGGGACACGCTTGTCCAAAATGTAGGGTGTGCTACAAAAGTACCCCCACCGATTTGAACTAGCGGCCCTTTCGGCTCAGGGTTAGATGTGGGATTTCGCGTGTCGGGATTTGGCAGCTGGAGGGAGTTTTCGCGCGCGTTGTAATTTCGGGATAGCAAGGCGCAGGTTATAATTTCGGGATATAACAAGGCGCGGGTTGAATTTTAGGGACAAGCCTAACGTGTAATATTGTACGTACCAAATCAATTCGCACTTCCCTCAACGAAAAAAAGAAAAAAATAAAACTATTCGCACCACACAAAGAGAGAGTCTTGTCCTGTTTTACTGTACAAATGCTATTTAAAGCTATGAATCCATGTTATGTCAAATTAAATTTTTTTCGCTGGCTGTATAATGCATGTAACCTACTCATAGCAACATTTTAGTGCATTCCAAATGTCTATACTACCGCTGCAATTCGAACTAAATTTGAATTCGTTTCTCTATTTGAATAAGAATCTACAATCATGATTGTTGCCAACTTAAACCATCATTCGTGTATTATCTTAACAACACACCACATGATTACTATAGAGATAGATATGAACTATGTGTACTATATGAACTCAAATTCAAAATTTTGAATACGCTGGATGTTGATTCCAAATAACAGTACATTTGATGTACTAACTAGATCTTCATAATCTAAACCATGTTCCATACGTACACCGTGTTTATCACACAAAGTATAGTGCCCCGCCCCCTACATTATGACAAGTATTTAGCCCTGAGCTGCAAAAGCCACACATTATCACAAATTATAATCAATGTTCTATATATTATATGTAGTATAACATGTTCATAACCACACCATGCGTATCACCATTATATATATTCATTCATGCATGCGTCGGTTTAAAACACTATGATATCTTCTTCAAATATCCGAATCCACTTTTTTATAATGAATTATGATCTCTGTTCGTCCTTTACAGCCACACAATCCTCTTATCTTTGTAGCTAGCGCTAACTTTCTATCGTGCATGCACACGCCCGCCTCCCTCTCACCCTCCCTCAGCATTCTCTAGCTCCATCGCACACATTCGTCTTTTCACTTTAGGTTGTTCACCCACGGTGTGTGTAGGCCCCCCAGCTCCTTCTTTCCGGCACACACCGATCGATATGCCTCTCTAGCTAGGTGTGCCTACCACAAACACAAGCTTTCCCTCTTCTCTTCTCACCGTCCATGCCTCACTCCCGCCCCTCTTTTCATTGATCTTGTACTCGCACACTCCTTCCTCCTCGATATAGTACGCCTCTCGCACCACCTCCTAGCTACACCCCTCTCTCTCTATCCTTCTCTCCGGGCCTTATTTGCTTCTAACACATACATGCATGTATACCGATCGATCTCCCTACATATACCTAAGTCGACTATAACTCTTTTTCCCCACGCATCGATCGACGTACCTCACAAGTTATGTCTCTCCCTTTCTCCGACAAAGAACGATTGATCTTCCTATGTAGTTACGTCTGCTTACCACAGCCATATCGTCCCCCCTCATCATTCGTGCATGCCTCCTGACCCGTCTCTCACACACACGTGCACAGAGAGGCAGGCATCCCCTCTCTTATTGATATTGCAGGCATGCCCTCCGTTTGTCTAGCAGGCCTCTCCCACCATTTGTGAGAAGCAACTCCACCACCAAACCCTCCGACACTCTAGCTATGTCTCTCTCCCAACCTTATTCCTCTCCTACACATATGCATGGATGCCGATCGATCTCCCTCAATACATAAGGTAGGTCTCTCTCCTCCTCCACACATATACCAACCATTGTACCTCTATAGTTAGGTCTCTACCCCCCCACCCCGCCACACACACCGATAGTCGAGCGCTGTAGGTAGGTATCCATGCCACAGAGACAAACTGCACCTGTCCCCTCTCATGTTCCAGTAGGCCAGCCACCCTATATCTTTGACGTGGACACACACAAATTGGATGGCACTCTTTATCGACCGCGCACGCACGCACACACACACACACACACATCATCCCTCTCTTCGATTCTATGGATACCTCACGCCGATGATACCTCCACTCTCTTCTCGTGGATCGCCCCCTCTATATATATGATATATCCAGGCCTCTGTTTCACACACATTGCATATGTTATATTTTTTGATTGAAATATCATCGACACATATTCCCTGTCTATCTCTCACGCCCCCCACCCCCCAAAAAAAAACACTCACAAACCCACACACTATATCTCTCTACGTTTGTATCTCTTTCACACAAACCCACGTAGGTGGTGTACGTACACGAAGAGAATAGGTGCACATACTCACGCTTCGTGCCCAGCCACACCCGCGCGGGTACACGGTGGAGCTCATTTCTGTACGAAATGGCAGCCCACGTGCTAATTTGAGCGCGTGTAGCGGTTGTTTACCTACGGAGGTCGTGTACCACGCATGCACGAAACAAAGTTTGACTTGATGCGTTGGCGCATTATTTTTAAATAAAGTTATATTGCTCAATGGCACGTACACAGAATATAAAACGATTTTTATGAAGAAAAAGGTAGTCCGCTCCACTATATACAATGGAGCCTGCCTGCCGGGGTTTGTCTCTGTTCAGAGTATCTCACACAAGGTGGCGGTGGCCTCTCTCTCTCTCTCACCGTTGGTCACTGATCTGGCCGCATCTCATCTGCCGGCGGAAAGGGAGGATGTGCATCGTTTCTCCGTTCGACGGCGCTGAGGCAGCACGTCCCGATCTACGGTACCCGCCGTTCTCTCTGACCAAGCTCCGGCACGGTAGGGCCTACGCGCCGTATTATGGGAAGATCCCGCCCGCCGCCGCTCTCCTAGTTACATCCCGACGACCCCCAGGTATCCCCTCCAGCCTTGCTCCACTGCCCATCTTCCCACGTCGCTGCATGTGGAAAATCTTGCATGTGGATCTTCCCTAGTTCTTTGCCCAAAACACAGCTCGTTCGGCGTACTTTCCATATTGCAATCTCGTCCTCACACCGTTTTAGATAAACACAACCGTGCTGTTATCTTCCCTTAGGACAAGGAATATGCTTCTTTTTTGTCATCGTATGTGTCATCAACTGTTATTGGCCCGTAATTGTTTCCTTTCTACCTCTTCTTTGCAAACAGGGCTATCCATTTCACCTCGTTGCTATTGCGACCTTTTGGTGAACTGCACAAATCATTTTTTTCTTAAGAATGTTTTGTGCAGTTCTACTAAAATGTCACACGGGCAACGTCTCTACATTTCAGTGCGACTGCACAAAGGGAGATTGGTTTTGCTCTATCCTCCTCATCCAACTCCGAGCCTAATCTTCTCCAACTATTTGCTTAATCCTCTCCTACTAGTTAGTCTTAAGAGAGACTGCAAAGGTGACCGGCTTCTATTTGTGTGTTTATTGTTTCACCAACAGTCCTCTATTATTGTAATGACACTTAATATCTTTGGAACAGGGACGCTCAGCTCTATTTTAGTGAAACTGCACAAAATGATCGAAATGTTGCATGCTCCTGACAGCTACTTTTTCCCCAACATGCCTTGTTGATTTAGACAGAGCTGGGGGGAAGTTGCTGCCAATGAAAGCATGGATCAATTTTAATTTAACACCTTCTCACAACTTTGTCTTTAGTTGTGATGTAAATATTAGGTCTGATCTGCTAATCATTGAGATGCATTAGCAAGGAAGTTAGTTTTTTATTTTTTCCGAAAGAGCATGGATGGCAAGACACACGAAACAAAAGCTGAAAGCTCAGAGCATTGTACAATTTCATGTCGCTGGAAAATTATTTGTATAGTACGTCAATTATGTAAACAAATGCTGGAAGCTTGGTAGCATTGCCAGAAGCCTCTTCAGCATCTGGGTCCATGTGTCATGCACCAAATTATACTCCCTTCGTTCCTAAATATTTGTCTTTTTAGAAATTTCAAATGGACTACCACATACAGATGTATATAGACATATTTTAGAGTGTAGATTCACTCATTTTGCTTCGTATGTAGTCACTCGTTGAAATCTCTAGAAAGACAAAATTTTAAGAATGAAGGGAGTAGTGCACAACCGCATGGGAGACTCAGCCCGGTCGTTGCGCCGCGCTAATAGTGAGTAATGAGCAGTCAAATCATAAGCCCCACCTTTCCCACTATAAGTTGCTCGGAAGAAGCAACCATCAATACGCTCTTCTTTGAATCCGCTCATACTACTCCCTCCGTCATTGTTTATAGAGCGCGCTTCAAAAATCTCTGGGACCAAGGCGACTAGCGATCGGCCTGAAAATAGCATTGGTAGTTATAGCATGGCGTCTATTACTAGAGGAAATAATGCATACACACATGCATGCAGTGCTTCCACCCCGGGTACACACATGCATGCACTTACTCCACTCCGCGTACACACCTACATCGAGAGAAAATTGTGGACTTGATTGCGGTTACCACGCCCTAATTAATTGAGCATTAAACCAAACGCGTCTAAAATCTCTCTGGTGGTGGAAATGCATGGAGAGAAATGCATGAGAATAAAGCGCGCCATGTAAACTGTGATGGAGGGAGTAGTATGAAGGTGCAAAACGAAGTACGCGTACGGCCTGTCGGTTAACGCACTTCCTCTTGGCATATCACTGACATGTGGGACCAGAGTGTAAGCAAACTGATCTCAATTGACGGCAAAATGGCCAACCCGCCGTTCCTTGAGAGAGACGAGGCGGGCTCGCACGGAGGCCAAGATATATTCGAGCATGGTTGATCGATATCATCATTACATGTTCGATATTTTTTAATAGTACTATTGGGCTGTCGTTTTCCGCACTTCTCCCGAATAAATGTGTACTTTATTAGAGATTAAAATAAAATAAGAGTACAGACGCTCCACCATGCGGTTCCTAGTACCTGTATACTAGTAGTACTACTCGTACTACTAAACCTTGCGCTTGGCTCTTCGCCTTTTCGGAAAGTCGAACAATGATGGTACTACAGGGTATGCCTCTGGCAATCTGACACTGAATGAACTGCTGCACGTCCACCGCCTGGGCGAGGGTAGGTTGCATTAGTCAAAAGCTTCTCCTCGTCCTGCGAGCCACCAGGCTTGAGGTAGACGGAGAGGGTGTAAGCGAGCTTCACCTTGTCCTGCAAGCTTCTCCTCGTTCTGCGAGTTGATGGGACACACCAAAAAGTAGTGCTAGTCCATACTCCCTCCTTTCCGGTTAATATGGCTTAATCTTTTTTGCGGGTAAATGAGAGAGCTTTATTCATATATAAGCATTCTTAGGACGATCAACCAAGAGACTGGTCACTAGGAAGCGAGGTACCCGAAAAAAAGAAGAAGGAAGCGAGGTGTTTCATCAAGCCAGCTCTCGGTCACATTCAAAGTGCAGCAAGCACGGTTCGCACAAAGATGCGCCGCAAGGTTTGCTGACCTGTTTACATGCTGAATAACAAAAAAAGAGAAAATATTACTAAGCGCTCCTATTTCTAACAGGATAGGAGCCAGAATTAAGCGAGAATTGTGGCGAGTGTTTCATGCAATCAACTTCCATTATCACATGCGAGAACCCTCGAAGAGAACTAAATGTGTTGAAGATTGCTTTATCACAGATTAAAATAAAATAAGAGTGCAGGCGCTCCACCATGCGGTTCCTAGTAGTACATACCTGTAATAGTACTAGTACTAGTAGTACTACGTAATACTAGTACTCGGAGTAGTAAACTTTGCGCTCGGCTGTTCGCCTCTTCGTGAAGTCGAACAATAATGGTACTAGTACAGTGTATGCTTCTGGCAATCTGACACCGAATTAACTGTTGCACGTCCATCGCCTGAGCGAGGGAGAGCTTGCATTAGTCAAAAGTTTCTCCTTGTCCTGCGAGCCACCGCGCGCAAGCTTCTCCAGTCCTGCAAGCTTCTCCTCGTTCGGCAAGTTGACGGGACACAACAAAGTAATGCTAGTCCATACTGCCTCATTTCCGATTAATATGGCTTAATTTGAAACGAGATAAATACACTGTCTGTCACTGTATATTTGTAAAAATACGGTTAGTGGACTTCATAATATGCTCATTGCGGTCAATATATACATTTTCCGGTGTTTATACGGTCACTAGCTCACCCTGGCTGAGTGTGTGTGTGCATGCACGTGTAGGTTGAGCACTTGAGCGTGACCGTGTGTGTTCCGTTGTGTGCTCGGACATGCATGCATTAGGGTGTCGCGCGTGTTTTTGCGTCCATGTGTACGTGTGACTGTTGCATGCATGCACGAGTTGTAGTCCCTCACATTCACATGTTCATAAGTCAATGCTTTGTCAAAACGTTGCATGCAAGGTTTAATCATTCGTTGTTTACGCATGCATTCCCGATATTAATACGGTGGTAAAGACAATTTTTTGAGGAAAACGAGCCCATGAATTGAGTACAAAGGGGACCAATAAGCCAGGAAGGAGGGAGTACTAATAGTGAACTGGAAGGAGGGAGTAGGTACTAGTAGTACATAACAACGTGTAGTAACAAAATTCCTCTATGCGCATCCTGTCTACGTGTCATTCAAGAAAATAGAGATAAGTACAAGTGAGACTCAGGAACGGTCATACATGTAGGGGGAGTATGTGTAGGGGCCACTCAGGAGCAGTCAAATCACACAGTAAGTTAGTCGGACGAAGCAACAATCATTTCACTCTTCAATGACATGTACGCAATATAAAATGGTTGATATGGAGAGAAAAAGAAAAACACTCCACTATATATACACTAGCAGGAGCCTAAGCTACAAGCCTGCTTGCTTGGGTTGCTCTCTTCACAAGCATAGAACGACAGTGGCCACACCGCTGGTCACAGATCCGGCCTGATCCCGCCGCTGGGGGAAGGGGACGATGTTCTGCGTAGACGCGATCGACAGCGGCGAGGGAGAAAACCCACTGTCGGTGCATCCCGATCGAGGGTTCCCGCGGTATGGGCTGATGCCGCCTCCCAACCGCCCTTCTAGCTACACCCCGACGTCCCAGGTACAACTTCCTTTTGGAGCCGGCTTGCTCCACTGCCGCAGCTTCCCACGTAGCTCCATCTCCATGTGGATCTTTCTCTACTTCTATCGGATTCTATTTGTGATGAGTTTATGTCTCATGAACTAGTGCTAGTACTATTATTCTAATCACACTTCTTCAATATCTTTGCCAACAGGGATGCTCAGCTCGATTTTAGTGGAACTGCACAAAAGCATCGTATGATCCGAGGGTGCCAGGCGTCTTTCCTTCGACAGGTTCTACCTAGCCAGGAAATTAAATCTTGTTTACGGTTTACGGCATAGTGACCCCATCAATAGTTTTTTTTGTACACACTCCCACAACTTTTGTCTTTAGTTGTGAAGTAAATATTGGCTATGATCTGTGAATCATTGAGATGCATCAACATGTGTGTTAGTTTTCCTTTGTATTTGATGGAGTGTTGTAACGGGGCAACCTTGGAGTCAGGATACATACATGAAACAAAATCATAAAGCTTCGTACTCCCTCCGGTCCTTTTTTGTATGCGTATAAGGCTACTCATAGTGGGGAGTATCATATACTAGTATCATGCATAAATTACATAGGGGACTAATAAACCAGGACTGAGGTAGTATGTGAGAGTGTATGGTGGCCTGGTGTGTCATGTGGTAAAATGTACTTCCTCCTTTCTGGTTTATTGGACTCATCTCAATTTCTTAGTTTTATACCATATTATAAGTATTAATTATTTTCACTACTGGAAGAGATAGACGAGGAGGGGGAGGACAGCTAGCTGTAGTACGGACTCCCAAGAACTTTTTTACATGCATGTTGTGGCCGGCCGTGGTGATATTTGAACGCGGAGCAGTCGCGTGCACCGGAAAGCGGCGCGAGCGGCGCTCCCTCGACCGGCGCGCCGCTTCAATGCCGGCGCCAGTGAGAGGTCACGTCCGCTCTGGCCGGGCATGAATGCGGCACTGACCGTTTCAGGCGGGAACCGCGCGTGGGTGATGAAGAGGGTTCGGGTTGGCCTGGGCGGTCAGGCTGGACGTACGTAAATATTACTGCGTAATTAATAACATAAATAATATGCCAGTTGGACAAATATGATTGGAGATGGAGATGGAGATGAAAGTAAGAATTTTACGTAAACATGGATATGCATGTCTATGTGTGTGTGCGCGCTCACACACATAGTGACGACTCTCGCGACTACTCGTACACAACATTGATGTCTCTCGTTCTCCCCACACACACACAAACTTAGTACCGCCTCATTTTGTTTCTAGGATAGGAATATCATAGGAGTGGGAAACAATATGAAGTGAGATAAATGGAATACTACGTACAAGAAGAAATGTACACGCACTCACTCTGCCTCCGACATACCCGCGGGTACACGATGGAGCGCATTTGTACATGAAGAAGCAGCTTACGTACGTAATAATTCGACCCTTTAATTTGTTCACTTAATAATGGAGGGTCGGGGACCACACGTGAGCGATACAAACTGCGACCTGAAAGCGGGGGCGTGTTATTGATTGAGTTTTCTTTCTTGGTACGTTAAAAAAAAATTATCTGCCAGTTTTCGTTTCTTTGTTCTGGAAACACACGTATTCTATTTAAAACCACTGCTATGGAGAGATTTTTTTACTCCATTATATATGCAGCCTCTTGTTTGATAGGGTTTCTCGCATATCACTCTCTCACCCTCTCCATATCTAAACAATATGACAGTGTCCACTCTATCTCTCTCCTCACTGGTGGTCACAGATCCGGCTGAATCCCGTCCGCTGCGGGAGGTGAGGAGGTGCAGCGTTGACGTTGTCGCCGTCGGCGATGGAGGAAGCCGATGCGCACTGTCCTCTCTGATCCGGCGCTGGCGCGGACGATGGTCCTCCGCGCCCTTGTTCGCTGCCGTCATGTGGGCAGATCCCGCCCGCCCGCCTAAGCGACATCTCGCCCACCTGAGGTATAACTTCTTTTGGATTTCATGCTTCATTGTACTGGTCTAGCTCCCCAGGTCGCTGCATGCGGGTTTTCTTCTATACCACTACTCCCCAGCTCCCCATGTACTGTAGCTAGGGTTCGTCGGCTGGTCCAACATCACCTATTTTTTACTATTATAGATGAAAGGGCACTCGAAAAGTTGTCCTGGTTTATGCCTCGGTGGAGGTATACATGTTTTTTTGATAAAAAGTACATGGTGGTTGTGCGGTCATTGTCCATATGCTCCTATTGCTGCTGCTAATCTAATACTATCACTGGTTAAATGAAGCAATGCCCATGTTAAAGTGACGTCCCTTTTAAGTAATGCTGATGTCAATCCAGAGGCGTCGATAAATGCTTCTGTCCTGCTTTTTTTTCTCGGGTATCCTAGTTTAGTTCCCATCAAGATAATCATGATGCTTTTGTTTGTTGGTGTACTTTTCATTAATTCTTATTGACAATTGAGATGTCGCTGTTAATCTTGTACCACTACCAAAACAAAGTAACAACACTATATCCCTTTTTTATATTTTTGCAAACAGCGATGCGTATCTCCATACCCGGGCATGTCTTCCTCAATTTTAGTGGAACTGCACAAAATTGGATGGCCATTGTTGTTCCGCCTCACTGTTCTCTACCACGTGGTTCTTCCTTCCTGGAGCTTGATTACCGAGAAGAAACAGACCACAGTGAGGATTTGTCGAACTTCATTGGTGCCTCACCCAAACTTGATGCCAAATGGATGATTCATCACCACGATGACCTTTCGATGCTCATGGTTGCGTCTCATGGTTGCATCGGCTGGTGAAGCTGGTCAATTTTTGACGAAAAACAAGCTGTCTTCCATCAGTGCTCTTTGCTTGTTACCCACAAAGATGATATCCTTCATCAGTTCACCTTGGTTGCGCTGGAGACGCAGTCATCTTTCACGTTGGTGCAATTTTATCACACAATTGGCTATGAGCCAAATGTTTCCTCGAAGAAGCATCGACATTGGTACTAAGAGCATAAGTTTTGTATTGATTTCTAAGCCTTCTCACAACTTTGTCTTCAGCTCCCCTGTAATTTTATTTGTCCAGCTATTAAGTAAATATGTGGTCAGACTTTGATTAAAAATATGGTGTGGACTAAAAACCTGGATGGACGTAGTACCCCTCCGTTTTTATTTACTCTGCATATTAGATTTGACTAAAGTCAAACTTTGTAAAGTTTGACCAAGTTTAGGTCGAACACAACAAACCATAATTATTGAGAGAGGGCAAACTGTACATACTCTCAAACCTTTTCGATAATTGAAATTAAAATTCTTTATTTGTACACACTCTCACACCTTTCCGATAATTTGGCACGTGTGCGGTTGTTCACTTAACGGAGGGTAGTGTACCGCACGTGAAGGACAAGAAGTGCGACCAGGACGCGTGGATCATTAGTTGATCGTAAGTAGTTTTCTTCACTGGTACGTTAAATAAAGAGTTTCGTTTCGTACTTACACAATTTAAAACCATTGTTATCGAGAGAAAAAGAAAACCACTCGCTATATTAGTAGTATACACGAGTACTATATAAGTTGGAGCCTCAGCGCTTGTTCGCTAGGGTTTGCGCTCTCCACACTCTCGCTGCACTACATATATATATACATGCTGGAGGCTCAGCGTTCCTTTGCTAGGGTTTGCTATATTCACAGTCTCTCACCCTCTTCACCAGATCTAAACAAGACTGCGTTGGCCTCTATCTCTCTCTCCCCCCTCACAGCTGGTGAAGGAGCCGTCCGGATCCCGTCGCACCGGGAAGGGGAGGAGGTGCAGCATTCACTCTGTCGCCTTCGGCGAGGGAGGCAATCCACTGCCGGCTGCGCTGTTCTCTTTCACCTAGCGCTTGTGCGGGAGGGCCTCCGACCCCTTCTTCCTCGCTACTGTACGTAGTGTGGGCAGATCCGGCCTCCCGCCGCACGCCTAGCCATATCCCGACGACCCTAAGGTATAACTTTCTTTGAAACCGTCATTGCTCTAGCTGCATGCGGATCTTTTTCGATTCTGTAGTCGAATCTAGGTCTTGGTTCAAAGAGGAAAAAGGGTGGGGTGGGGTGGAGCATGAATCTAGGACGTGGTTCAATGAGGAAAGGAGGGAGGGAAAGTAGTATAGACTGGCTATCCAGCCGCTTTGTTGGTCGAAAAGGAAAAAATGGGGTAACCCAGTACACACATCTGTAAGGAACCGATCTCTTTGTTGAAAAAGGAAAGCAACTAGGGGGTCAGGTAGTTTGTTCATGACTAGATTTGCTGCCCTCACATAGGAAAAAGGTTCAAAGAGAACAAATATGGGTCCAACGCAGATATGCTGCTTGGCAACATACTCTGCATCACCCATTTATACGTGTGGACGCACATGTTGCTGGCATGTCCCATGTCCCATATAACTATTTTGCTGTTGTTAATCTAAGAATGCCGCTAGAAAATTGAAGCAATGCCACTGTTAAAAGTAAATTGCATTTTTAACGAATGTTGTTTTAAGAGAATGTCTCTTTAATATGAATCAATGCAACCATTTTAGAAATGCTACTGTCCTACTTTGTTTTCCATCAAGATAACGTAGATGCTTCTTTTTGTCGCCGTATGTTTCATCCTCCTTTATTGGCCATTAATTGTTTCCTTTTTTGCCTCTGTTAAAACAGGGATATCTATTCAACTTGTTGCTATAGCAAACTTAAATGTCACACCGGTAACTTTGCTTGATTTAGTTGAACTACACAAAACAAGATTGGATTTCCTATTCATGTTGGCAGATTCGTAGGTGATCTTGACTGCGTCATGAAAGGTCAGTACCAGCTTCGTCCACATGATCGCGCAGTGTGCTTTGAGATGCTGTGCTACTTGTATTGGTACTGTTTTAAATAAATGTTGAATTGAAGCTATTGAATTCTTGTCTTTTCCCATTAAGTGAACAAAAATGGGACCAACCCAGACATGATGCTTGTTGCTTTCTTACAACAAACTCTGCATCACCCCCTTTATAAGTAGATGGAAGCACATGGTGTTGTTGCGGCCACTCTCCCCTAGAACTGTTTATGCTTTTTGTTAATCTAATGCCACTAGTAAAATTAAGTAATGCCACTCTCAGAATTAACTACTGAATCTTAGTTCAAAACTACATCACTTGTTAGGGATCGGCGGGAGTACCTGTTAACGCTCAAAAATGGCATGATAGCAAAGAGTGACTTGAGGCTATAGCAAGATGAGGTGAAATTTATGATTTCATATCACCATTGGATGGCTCTCTTCAAGCCGATCGAAATAGATATAGAGATGGTCCAAAATGAAGCTCGGATGCAAAAGTTATGACAATCTTAGAGATGCTCGTATTGACATCAGATTAAAGAATGGCATGAAACCTAATTAATATGTCCTTGGATGAAAAAATTTATAACTGCAAAGTTCTTCATCTCATCGAAACGGATGATTTTGATATAAAAATCGTCCCCATCCGAGGTCGTATGCGAATTCTACAGCCAAAACCGTGCGCTACAGCAATGTTTGGCCGGATCATCCGGGCCGGGGTCCAGGTCATTCGGCAAAACGAAGCACCAAAACAACAGAAGGTTTGTGATGAAGCCGGATGATCTGGGTCCAGTCCCGGATGATCCGAGTGGAGGCCGGACAATCCGGGTAGAAGTCCGGACGTCCGGACAACTTTTTTCTGCTGCAGATGTTAGAAAACAGCCCAAAACACCCTCAAGATGAGCTCATATCGAATAGTGTTCAACATGAAAGTTGTGCGTATCGTCGAGACAGTTGATTTTGATATAAAAATCGTCCAAATCCGAGGTTGTATGTGGATTCTAGAGCCAAAACATTGAGCTGCTATCAGAAAACTAGGCTAGGCCGGATCATTCGGGCCTAGAGCCGGACATCCGGGCCTGAGGTCATGAGAAGTCCGAATTTGGCTAGATTTTGATGATTTGGATGAGAAGGCAAGTCCTTTTCTTGTACGGGAAGTCCATCCACCTCTTATATAGACAAGAGGTGACGGCCGATTGAACAACACCACACAATCGACAAAATCATCTATCACTTTTTACCTTTACTTTTATCTCTCTCCCTTGTCCTTCTTCTTCCTTGTTCTTCGTTCATTCTTCTTCATTGTAGGGCGGCGAACCTCGAGGCCCTAGGGGTGATCAGGTTGACCTAGGGCAGCCCATAGCCTCCGCGCGCCCTGACGGGGTCCCTCCCGGGCGTGTGGGGTTTAGGGTCTACAAAAGCGCCCGTCGGATTGCTTGCGTACTGCGCTTCCGGACGGGTCTCCTTCGACATGAGCTGCGGTGTATCACCCTCGGCGTTGGAGGTACACGGTGACCTGTTCGTGTGCGAACACACTTTTTGGCGACTCCGCTGGGGACGAAGCTTTGAACGGTCTCCGGCCCGTTCTTGCTACGAAGAGATCGTCATCTAGGGTTTGCAATCTACAAAGGTAATATGAATACCCAATTCACTTATGTAGATGCAAATAATGCATATGTTGTTGCTAGATTGTCTAATGAGAATAATGCATCAGCTAGCCCTAGCTTTATCAATCATGCTTCTAATTGTGTGCAAGAGTCGATGCAACAAAATCTCCATGCTTCTATCTCATATAATTTTAGCAACATGCAACATATGTATTCCAATTCCCATGCATTGGCAACCCCACAAATTCATATGCCGATGAACAACATGATGGGTTTGGTTAATCAAGTTGAAACACCTCGTGTAGAAACTTCCAATAGCATGCGACAAAGTGTTTCACCTTTTTATTCATCGGCAACTAATTTTGCAATATACTAGTTCAAGCATGCCGATGGATGGGAGAATTGGCCATGCTACTACTAGCTATTCGGCCAGTTACTCTCAACCGTCATATGCTACACCTCATGTTAGTAATTTTTCGGCACCGTATACAACTGTAGATGCTCATAATTCGGCTCCGCACCTTCATGGTGATAGCCGAATAAGTGAAAAATTTCCAGGAGTGCGCATGCCATCATCTAATATTGTAGCATATAATGCATCCTCTACGCAATTACATAATTTTGGCAACACCTCATTGCCGAAAGAATCTAAAAATATTGCGGAGCAATCCCTTACAGAATGGGAAGTTGCTACGTCAAAAGTGATATAGCCTGAAATAACAAGATTAGTGCTCTTTGCCTTGAAGAACATGATAAGGGGCTAGTTCCCGATTATAATGCAATAAGAGCTAGAGTTTTGCAAGAAGATGAATCTTTGCCAATTGATAAAATTGGCGAGCAAAAATATGGTTTTACGACATTGCATACGCCTTCACCTAGTACTACATCATATTATACACCCCCTACACAATTGCAAAATTTCGGCAACGGTTCATTGCCGAAAGAGTCTAAAAGCATTGGGGGGCAATCATATCCGGAGTGGGCTGAAATTGAGAAAAAGCTTAAAGCCAATTTTGCCGCTCGCTGCCAGAAACAAAAAGAAAAAGAATTGGCTCAAGTAAAAGAAGCATTGCCAATTGGTAGTATCAATGAAAAGAAGGATGATTCGGAACAGGAAAGTGCTTCGGTTGAAAAAGCTGAATCAAGTAGTGTATATTCCGAATCCATCAAATCCAAAGAAGCAAGCATTATTGAGAAAGGGCATGGCAAGCATAGGAAAACAGCCGTGCTTGATTTTTCCGAAGTTAATGGGACCTACTTCCTGCCCTAAGAGTTTCGTGCCGTAGAAATTGAGAAGACTCAAGGACAAGAACAAGTAGCCGAACAAAGTTTGGTTGACAAAGATCTTCAAGGTAATGATGCACGGAATCAAGAAAAATATGATGAAAACATGTTGGGGAGCCAGCCAAAGATGGAGCAAGATATTGTTCAAGTCACACCATCATCATGCTCTCCCAACATATTTGAAGAGGTATGTCTAGCAATTAATTTACCTATTTTCAGATTTGGTCACAATTTTATTGTTGATACATCTATTAGAAAAACTCTCATAAGTAATTTTGAAAGACCAATGAAGAAGGGTAATTTACTTGTTAGCAATAAAATTGTTATAGAGCATATCGGTCAACCCATTGCGCCATTTATAAAGACCGACAGTGACTTATTGTTACATCCAAGGTTTTCACCATTGCTTTATCTAAAGTTCATATCTAATTGGGTAGCTTTGCTTATTTCTTACTTGGCTTACACTTGGTCTCAATTGAGACATGTATGTTCTAACTATTTTCGTTTCAGAAATTTAAAGCCAAGAGTAAGATCTGTTGAGAAAACCGATGTTAATATAATATCTTATCCAAATACATCGGAGATAGAGTGCAAAACACAATGCATAGCCGAATGGGGTGATGTAAAATCCGAACCATTCGTTTGCTTAACTCTAAAGCTGTTCTCACAACAAGATCGGCTAGAAAATACGGAGTATACCTTCAATTCAAGCATGTGTGATCAAATATTTGAGTTGTTGGTGAAAAATAATTACATTAGAATTCTTGATCGCTGTGTCAAGCCATCAAACCAAGGACGACTGTATTGTAGGTTGCATCATTCATTCAAACATAATTTTGAGGATTGCAATATGTTTCATCAAATAGTTAAATCGGCCATTAAAAAAGGACGATTGAAATTTGTTGAATCACCAAGAGATGATGAGTCTATTCCAATTGGTCATGATGGCAAAAGGTTTTTGCATCGGCTGCTTCAAGCTGATCCATTTAAAGAGAAGGTAAAAACTACAAGTGATGGGATCGAGCTTTCAAGTAATCAAGTTGTTGAAGAGCACAATGAACATAATCTTGAGGGCAAGAATTCCATCGAAGCTACAATGAAGACGCCAAGGACTGGGGGGCAACAAGAAAATCCAAAGATCGATGCAAGTCAAGACATAGGAGATAAAGGCCGCAATTAGCACAAGTGCAAGAAATCCAAAGTCACTTTTGCACAATTATTAGATAAATATCAAAAGAAGAGTGGAGAGAAAAGTGCTTATCGGTCAACTAATGCAAAAGCATCAAGATCTCCTCCTAGGAGCAAATCCAAGGATCGGTATTGGCAAGAAGAGAGTTTGAATGCAACATATTCATATCCTTATTTTGGGCCACCAATGCCAATATCGTGGATGCCTCCCTATGCTCACATAAATCCATATCCATCATGGGATAGGTACGATACGAGGGCACACTCTCCATCTTATTTTAGACCACCTAACCAATATTATGCAGCTTCAAGAAGATCAACATTTGAACAATCACATGTTAAAGACCGTTTCGATCATAAGGAATCGGTCCGGAGCTCAAGGAATAAAAAAGAGGTGGTCAAGCAAATTTACCGCGTTAAAAGAGATGGTCGTAAGAGTGCTACTTCAGATTTGATCTCAAAAGAAAAAGAGCCAATTAAAATGTTGACATTGGCTACTAAAGGCAATGAGATGAAGCAACCAATTATTGAGAGTCAAAGTGCCAAATCTGAAGAAAAGAAGTTGAGAGTGCACAAGGCCAAGAAAGAATTTCCATTAGTCAAAACAGAATCACAGCCGAGATGCCCACTCGGCTTATCGTATTGGCAAAAGAAGGAATTACTAAATCTTAGTGCATAAGAGCTGAGAAAGAAGAACATGGCATGGGTTCCCAAGAGGGTAATTCCAAACAAAAATGATGTGCATGCTTCTATTGCAACAAATACAAAAGTGAAGAAAGAGAAGGATGGAAGCAACAAACAATTAAGCCGAAGGTGTGCATCACAACATAAAAATCTTCGGTTAGCACATCATCCATTTCCTTCAACCATGCCATTGATGCCTTTGCCATGGAATTCATCCCTAGGTATGATCAATTACCCTCCATGGATTTATTCTGATCCATGGATGCAACATAATTTTCTATATCATGAGAGGGTAGTACCAAATCACTATACATTTGGTTAGTTACATTTTTGTTGCTAATACAAATGGGCCGAAATATTTTATTGCTATTTCATTTGTTTATTTCGGCTATACATACTTTGGTGGGTGAATTCTACATGGACCTCATGGTAATGGCCGATATTTATCTATCGCCCTAAGAATATGTCAAAGCATGGCCAGTGTAGTATCCTAACATCGTCCTTAGTTTGATTGGAGAGCGAGACAAGGTATGTGCTCACGAAAATTTATATGTATGCCTATATTATGATTGAATGGAGTTGAGACATTATGACCGATGTCATGAAATATATGTTGCATAGACCAATTCATAGTTGCAGAATTGGTGGGTGGGCTTATGCTTTGATTTAATATATATGATTTGGTCTACAAATCTTTCAAGTCTATGAGAGGCCAAATCATTGTTGGTTTCATTACTGAGCATCGGATTTATGACATGCATAATATTGATATTAGCCTTGTCTCTCTAGTACTATGGAGATTATGTTTTGATGGTTGAATCCACAACAATGGCCAAGGTGTTGGTGTTGTTTGTATATCTCCTTATGGTGCTATTTTGTGAAGCCCCATGCCACTTAGAATATTGTTTGCACAATTAATCAAAGCCGAATATGCATTGTTATTCGGATTGAATCTTTTACATGCTATAGGTTCTATACATATTGAGGCTTTCGGTGATTCGTTATGAGTAGTGCAATAAATATCCAAGGGTTATCAGTGCTTTGACGAATCACTTATAATTTATCTTGTGGCACGTCTAGATGTAATATCCTCCTTGGGTTGCTTTCAATTCACACATCTAGGCATGACAATTCGAAAGAGTTGGCAGAGCAAAGCATCCGGCTGCTATGTTACTGATGGTGCATTGCATTTCTATCAATAGCCGATGCTTAGTCTCGTCAGAATAGGTAAGGCCGAACCGAAGTCCACCGCTTTGGCCACTAATGAATTTTTTATGCAGGAGAAAGTAAGGACTGGAGAAAGTTTATTGTTGATTATCTACAAAATTCTAGCAAAAGGGTGAACAATATGGTTTGGAGGATGACCTTGAGGTACATATCTATGGAACTTTATCATTGGATTGTTAATGAAGTTGAGAAGGTTTCACCCAAGTTTGCATCAAGGATTCAAACGAATAATGGCCAATATATATTTATCGCCCTAAGCACATGCAAAGTGGCTGATGGAGTGTTGACATTGTCCTTAGAACCAACATGGTACAAGTTATTTTTTCGGCACGCTAGCTTTGCCGAAAAACAGGGGGCATGTGTTGACGCTCAAAAATGGCATGATAGCAAAGAGTGACTTGAGGCTGTAGCAAGATGAGGTGAAATTTATGATTTCATATCACCATTGGATGGCTCTCTTCAAGCCGATCGAAATAGATATAGAGATGGTCCAAAATGAAGCTCGGATGCAAAAGTTATGACAATCTTAGAGATGCTCGTATTGACATCAGATTAAAGAATGACATGAAACCTAATTAATATATCCTCGGATGAAAAAAGTTACAACTGCAAAGTTCTTCGTCTCGTCGAAGCGGATGATTTTGATATAAAAATCGTCCCCATCCGAGGTCGTATGCGAATTCTACAGCCAAAACCGTGCGCTACAGCAATGTTTGGCCGGATCATCCGGGCCGGGGTCCAGATCATCCGGCAAAATGAAACACCAAAACAACAGAAGGTTTGTGATGAAGCCGGATGATCTGGGTCCAGTCCCGGATGATCCGGGTAGAAGTCCGGACAACTTTTTTCTGCTGTAGATGTTAGAAAACAGCCCGAAACACCCTCAAGATGACCTCAGATCGAAAAGTGTTCAACAAGAAAGTTGTGCATCTCGTCGAGACGGTTGATTTCGATATAAAAATCGTCCAAATCTGAGGTTGTATGTGGATTCTAGAGGCAAAACATTGAGCTGCTGTCAGAAAACTGGGCTAGGCCGGATCATCCGGGCCTGAGGTCATGAGAAGTCCGAATTTCGCTAGATTTTGATGATTTGGACGACAAGGCAAGTCCTTTTCTTGTACGGAAAGTCCATCTGCCTCTTATATAGACAAGAGGTGACGGCCGATTGAATAACAACACACAATCAACAAAATCATCTACCACTTTTTACCTTTACTTTTATCTCTCTCCCTTGTCCTTCTTCTTCCTCGTTCTTCGTTCGTTCTTCTTCATTGCAGAGCAGCGAACCTCGAGGCCCTAGGGGCAATCAGGTCGACCTAGGGCAGCCCATAGCCTCTGCGCGCCCTGACGGGGTCCCTCCCGGGTGTGTGGGGTTTCGAGTCTACAAAAGCGCCCGCCGGATTGCTTGCGTACCGCGCTTCCGGACGGGTCTCCTTCGACATGAGCTGCGGTGCATCACCCTCGACGTTGGAGGTACACGGTGACGTGTTCGTGTGCGAATAGTACCATTTCTTTTAGGGATCGGCCGGAGTACATGTTTAAGAAATGTATTGTTGAGATAATGTCTCTGTTATTGTATACCAGTTACAGTGTTTTACAAATGGTACTATCCTGCTTTGTAGTTCTTTCTACATGTTTAACCAATGTATTGTTTAGATAATGTCTCTGTTAATATAAATCAGTTGCATTATTTTAGGAATGGTACTTTTCTGCTTTGTCGTTCTTTATACATGTTGAAACAAGGTATTGTTAAGATAATGTCTCAGTTAATATGAATGAATCACACTGTTTGAGAATTGCTACTCTCCTGCTTTGTTTCCCATTAAGATAAGGTAGATGTTTTTTCTTCTGGGAGTATAAGTCATCAACCATTATTTCTCAGTAATTGTTTCCTTTATACCTATTGTTGCATACAGGGATATCAAAACTTCTGCTCGGTTCTATTTCAACTTTGATTTTAGTTGAACTGCACAAAAGGAGCCAATGTGTTTAAGGCAAACTGTTACATTATTGGGCCCAGTTGGTCTTTCCACTTTGCAGAAAGAAGCATTCACTATTTGCGTTACATTACACAAGGAATGATCGAGAAGCTTTACAGAGTATTAGTAGACGCTGGTGACATGACTAGTCTGCAGAGAGCATGGGAAACTCAACAACACGTGGAGTGCAAAATTCACTCCACAAGGAAAGGTATGACCAAGTCAGTTGCCGACGCAGCTATAACAAACGAGGTCAGTATCGACCTTCATCCACATGATTGTGCTTTGTTATGTTGTGCTACTTATATTGCTGTATTGTTTTGAATAAATGTTTAATTGAAGCTATTGTATTGCTATCTTTTCTTGTTAAGATAATGAAGATGATTATAGTTGTAAGCGTATGTTTAATCAACTAGTGCCACTATTACATTCATCATGCTTTTTCTGTATTTATGCAGACAGGGATGCTCAGCTTGATTTCAGTGGAACTGCACAAAATGTTCAGATGGTTCGTGTCCTCCATAATACTTCATCATGCACAATACATCGAATGGTTCTCTAATCATTCGTCGTCACCTTGAGCCACCGGACTATCTACTTGAATGGAGCTGCCAATGTGTTCAACTCCTTGCAACATATAAATACGAAATCCACCATGCTACGCAAGACATTGTTTGATTTCAGTGGAACTACACAAAAAGATACGCTAGTTAATCCGGCTCCATGTGCCATTTCAATGTGCAAACTGATGACAAACCCTGCCCGTCTGAATGGAGCTACCAACATCTTCAAGGCAGAAGAATTCCCACAAGTTCCAGGGAAAGAACTCTGTCCAGCAAAATACTACCTTTAAGAAGAAGGGTAAGAAGAAAGACAAAGAGAGATGGCCGCTTTACTTGTGGTTCAGAGGAACACTGGGCAAACAAGTGCCCAAACAAGTACAAGAAGCCAGGACAGGACTCCAAGTCTGTCAATGTCACTCTAAGCAACAATGATGGGGCATCTGGGTATGGTAATCTGTTTACCGTACTTTCAGTTTGTCAGTCCACCGATTGGTGGGTTGACACTGGGGCCAATATTCATGTGTGTGCTGATGTATCTTTGTTTTCTTGTAGCATATAAATACGAAATCCACCGTGCTACACAAGACATTGTTTGATTTCAGTGGAACTGCACAAAAAGATACGCTGGTTAATCCGGCTCCACGTGCCATTTCAATGTGCAAACTGATGACAAACCCTACCCGTTCTACAATCATAGGCATTACATATTTTGAATGGGAAAAGCTTGTCAAAGTTTAATCATTGATGTTAGCAAGAAGACATTTGTTTAATATATTGGAATTGGAAAACCTTGTCAAATTTTGCTCATTGATGTTAGCCAGAAGACTTGCATTTGATATTTTGGAGTGGGACGCCCTTTGCTGTGAGCAGCGTCGATTGTTTTTTCCTATTCCCGTGTTCAGTTGAGAAGTAAATATTTACTCTGCTGAGATGCATAGTCACATGAATGTTGACTTATGTATGGTATTTTAAGAGTTTGTTCTGAATGTTGTCTATGTAATGCTAGGCCTTGTGAGTTTGATTGCAAAGAGTTTGGAATGCTGTGGCATGCGGCATCACGAGCTGTTCACCGTGCCTCATGCGAATAATGCTTCATGTTGTTTTGCTAATGCCAGTGATTTGCATGTGAAGAAGATCATCCTCTTCTGTTGTTTCTGTGCTTAAGAAGTTCATCGTCTTATGTTTCATTCATAGCCTATACGACAAATCAGGTAGGTTAGAGGTGAAACCATATGATCTTTCGACCAACTCATCATCTTAGGCCGTGATTGGATCATCGTTTTCCAACCAAAACCGCTTGTAAAACCGAAGCTTGTAAATAAAAGCAGATGGTCTTGGGCGAAGCGCTTGGTTGGTCGATTTTGACTGGTAAAATATACAATGGTCTCTCAAATTACACGCGTAACTCGCCGGTTTTCGTTACAGACCTCGGGCCGTTGGTTTCATTACGCCTGTATTTTATGTGTTGTTTCCGGTGACGAGTAAGTTACACTTGTATCTTAATATAGGTGTGAAACAATCCAGAGCTCCCAAGCGCGGCCTTACCGTTTCATGCCAGCTAAGTCTCTCGAAGGTGCTCATAGGTGTCTGATGATCCTGACTTCCTGAATGAGCAGCAGGTGCTGTATCAGACCGTCTGTAGGGCCTGTGAGACCCTCTTCGTTGTCCTTCTAGTTGTTGTGCTCGACGTGGCACCGAGCGTTGTCAACATGGTCAACGAACATGAGGAATCAGGAGATGACTTTACTTGGAGGGGATGACAGTAGGGACCCACCAGGGCCATAGCCGTACACGTACGCAAGTTCCTCCTTATTATATACAACTATATTTTTTTTTGCTTCCTCCTGGTTTCCTGAGATCATGGTCCCACACCATTGTCAACCTATATAGTCAATAAACGAGAGAATTGCCTAAGGAGCGACCGACAGCTGGGACCCAGCAGCTCGAGCAGTATTTGTTTTTTAGGTGTAAGCGGAGTTTTTCTTGAGCGATGTCTTTGTTGTTGTTCAGAGGAGCAGGGTATCAACTGGGCGAGCTGTGGCCCGTCTAGCCCAGGCTATTATTTTATGTCGACCAAATATCCAGCCCAGATATTAATTTTTCAAGGTGAAAATGGCTAGCCCAGCTATACTTTTTTGTGGAATACCCTACCTAGGTCAACTTGTTACTCTCTACCCCGCTGGGCTATAAATTTTTCCTAGGAGGGATGCATTAGGCCTAGCAAGAAAATGGGCTTTAAGAAATAATAAATGGGATGCAATTATAAAAACTGGGCTGTAAATATACAAAAACGCACCAAACAGGTAATTAGTTTCAAAAATATTATTTTTTGAATTTGAAATTTTTAATTTCATTACTTATTGCGTGTGCAATATTTCGTTAGATTTTTACCTAATACGAATTCATTTTGAAATTATATTTAATCTGACTCAAAATTTTGGGATAAAAATATTTCGGATCCCATGAATATGTGGGATTTTTGGTTGAATTCTGTTTTGAGCGGTTGGTTGAAATTATTAATCGTTGTCCTGGCTAGAAAATGGGCTGGAATTTTAACATACTGTAAATGGGTTGTAGTAAATTCCTTTAGAATTCAAAAATATGATGTACATTATTACAAATCGCAAATGGGCTATATGTTCTCTGCCATAGATGTGGTGCTCACTTGTGGGCCTACTATTTTTTTTAGAATTATAGTCAGTGACGCGTACGGAAGGCTTGTGGGCCTACTAAGGCGTACGGAAGGCTTTGTCAACTTATAGTCAAGACACGATTCTAGCAGCAGTGGTTGTTGGATGTCCATCCAACGACTCTAGTGCTTCTTCAATCTTGGATATTCTTGCTTCAGCCGCCCAAACCACCGCCGGTTGTACCGCCTGCTACCGCCTCCCGTGGCCGGCTGTGCTGCCGCGCAGGCTTCACCGGCCCACCCTACTCCCAAACGCCGTCCAGGCCATTCCTCTACTCATCAACACCTCCTGTTCTTCTCCGGCGATGACAGCCTCACACCGCAGCCGAACCAGTGAACCCTCGTACTCCCCTCCGCATGGGCATCCATTGCGGTGTCTTCGCCGGCTCCGGGTCGTTCCCTTCCTAGGACTCGCCATCGTTCATTGCGTTAGTTCTCTCGGCGCGGCGTGGTCAACTTTGTCAACAAATGACAGCCATCGGAAGAGGCATGTACGTGGAGTGGCTGACAGTAGGGACCCACATGGCCCATGGCCGCACGCAGCAAGTGCCCCCGTATTATGCGAAAACAAATAATTTATCGCCCTGACAGGTTTGAGCCACCAGCTACATCTTCACACGCAAGGAAGTGCTTCCTTTATTAAGCGGAAATAAAAAGTTTTCTCTCCCTGACAGCTGGGACCCACCAGCTTTATTATGATCCTTTTCGTGAAAATATAGATTGTACCGAAGATGCTAAATTGTTTTCTTTTTATTCTAACTCGAAAAAGAAGAAATTAAAAAAACCAGAAAACATCTTCGCATGCAAGGAAGTGCCACCTTATTACGCGAAAAAAAAATTGATTCCCGCTGCTAGCTGGGACCCACCAGATTTGGAGGCTGACTTGTGGGCCTACTAAGTTAACGCGTACGCAGGGCTTTGTCAACTTAGTCAATAAACGATTCTAGCTGCACTGACAGTTGGATGTTAATCCAATGGCCAAGCTGCGTCTTCAACCTCTGGTCTTCTTGTTCCAGCCGCCCAAACCTGCGCCCGCCGTACCGCCTGCTCCAGCCTCTCGTGGCCGGCTGTGCTGCCGCGCAGGCCTCACCGCCCGACCATACTACTACTGGCCAGGCCTTCCCTCTACTCACCCACACCCCCTGTTATTCTCCGGCGACGGCAGCCTTACACCGTAGCCGAACTAGTGAACCCTCGTACTCCCCTCCGTGTGGGCATCCACCTGCCTCGTCTTCCCTGGCTCAGCGTCGTTCCTTCCTAGGCCTCGCTGTCGTCCACCGCCTGGGTGCTGTCCGCACGGCATGGTCAACGTGGTCAACGAACGACAGCCATCGGAAGAGTAGTGTACGCGGTGAGGCTGATAGATGGACCCACCAGCTACATCTTCGCACGCAAGGAAGTGCCTCCATATTAGGCGCGAAAAAAATGAATCCTCCCCCTGACAGCTCGGACCCAACATCAATAGCTTCGCACACAAGGAAGTGCGTCGTTATCCTCCCTGACAGCTGGGACCCACCTGGTCGAAGCGTACGTAGCGTTGTCGCGAACGTGTACGTACATACTGGTCGATCGGTCTCTCTGCAACGATGAACCGTGGCCGAGCAAGCAGCGGCACGTGTAGTAGTAGAGCCCCCGACGTAGCAGTTCAGGCAGTCCCTTCTAAACCGTGTACACGTACGTACATCCACATGCCAAAAAATACGGCCACGTACGTACATATGGGCGGGGTCTCGAACGCCTACTCGCGCATACGTAAGGCCAGGGCTCGTGTACATGGAGAGGCAATGGCGTCCTGTTCATCGGGCAGCCAACCGGCTGGGTCGGAACGGAGAAACAATGTCCTGTTCATCGGGAGGCAACAGAGTGGGTCGGAATGCGTCCTGTTCAACGGGAGCCAACCGGCTTGGACGGAACAGCCAAAACGGGGTCTGGCATACCGCAGTACGGAGGAAACGGCCTTCTGTTCCACCGGCTAAGGTCGAATCGGGGGTCCTGTTCATCGAGAGGGGTGTGGCGTACCGCAAAATGGAGGAAACAGACTTGTGTTGGAGCGCTACGGTCGAAACGGCGGTGCTGTTCATCGGAGGGGGGTGTGGCGTACCGCAAAACGAAGGAAACCGACTTGTGTTGGAGCGCTACGGTCGAAACGGGGGTCCTGTTCATCGGAGGGGTGTGGCGTACCGCAAAACGGGACTCCACAGGCTATTGTTCATTCACCCTCGACTTCCTTTAGCCTCCACCTTCACTGTTCATCCACCGCATCTTCCTCCTGCCTCCACCAGCTACTGTTCATCCAGCCCTCCACCGGCTACTGTTCAACCAGCCCTCCACGGGGTCCTATTCATCCACCCCCAACCAGCTTGGCTGTGGCGGCCTCCTCTCAGGGTCCTGTTCATCCAGCGGCAATGGCCTACTACTACTACCATGGGGTACTGTTCATCCAACCCCCACCGGGAACTGTTCATCCAACCCCAACCATGTACGTCTCGACTCGTTCAACCAACCCCCACGTTCACTGTTCATCAAGAGGCAGCAGGTTCGATCGGCTTCAGTTAGCAGCAGTAGCGAAGGAACCCTCGATCGGGTTCAGTTAACAGCCAGGGATCGATCGATCGCTCAGGTTCAGTAACGTGTAGCCAGTGCAATCGCCCGGGTTCAGTAAGCGAACGCCTCGCTCGGATTCAGTTAGAGCCCAATGCCTCGCACACACGCGCATACGTATACGAGAGAAAACACGCAAACCTCCATGCATCGCTCGGCCCCGACCACCCACCGTAACCGGGAACTCCCCGAAATTTTCCTCGCCCTCGCTTCTACCACGATCTTTTCCGTCATGGACGGCCCAAAGAATGTCATGCAGGTGCGTGATACGTCTCCAACGTATCTATAATTTTTGATTGTTCCATGCTATTATATTATCTGTTTTGGATGTTTTATATGCATTAATATTTTATTTTATAGTATTTTTGGGACTAACCTATTAACCTAGAGCCCAGTGCCAGTTTCTGTTTTTCCTTGTTTTTGAGCCTCGCAGAAAAGGAATACCAAATGGAGTCCAAACGGAATAAAACTTCACGATGATTTTTCTTGGACTAGAAGACACCCAGGGGACTTGGATTTCAAGTCAGAAGAGCCACGAGGCGGCGACAAGGGTGGAGGGTGCGCCCCTACCTTGTGGGCCCCTCGGTGACCCCCTGACCTAGATCTTTCTCCTATAAATTCACATATATTCCAGAACCACCAGAGGCATCCACGAAAACACTTTTCCACCGCCGCAACCTTCTGTTCCCGTGAGATCCCATCTTGGGGCCTTTTCCTGCATCCTGCCGGAGGGGGAATCGATATCGGAGGACTTCTACATCAACTCTATTGCCCTTCCGATGAAGTGTGAGTAGTTTACCTCAGACCTACTGGTCCATAGCTAGTAGCTAGATGGCTTCTTCTCTCTCTCTCTTTGATTCTCAATACCACGTTCTCCTCGATGTTCTTGGAGATCTATCCGATGTAATCTTCTTTTGCGGTGTGTTTGTCGAGATCCGATGAATTGTGGATTTATGATCAGCTTATCTATGAATATTATCTGAATCTTCTCTGAATTCTTTTATGCGTGATTTAATATCTTTGTATTTCTCTTCTAATTATCGGTTTGGTTTGGCCAACTAGATTGGTTTTTCTTGCAATGGGAGAGGTGCTTAGCTTTGGGTTCAATCTTGCATGATTTCACCCAGTGACAAAGTAGGGGTAGCGAGACACGTATTGCATTGTTGCCATCGAGGATAAAAAGATGGGGTTTTCATCATATTGCTTGAGTTAATTCCTCTACATCATGTCATCTTACTTAAGGCATTACTCCATTCTTTATGAACTTAATACTCTAGATGCATGCTGGATAGCGGTCGATGTGTGGAGTAATAGTAGTAGATGCAGGTACGAGTCGGTCTACTTGACACAGACGTGATGCCTATATGCATAATCATTGCCTTAGATATCGTCATAACTTTGCACTTTTCTATCAATTGCTCGACAGTAATTTGTTCACCCACCGTATTATTTGCCTTCATGAGAGAAGCCTCTAGTGCAACGTATGGCCCCCGGGTCTATTTTCCTTCATATTACTTTCCGATCTACTATTTTGCAATCTTTTATTTTCAGATCTATATACAAAAAAACCCAAAAATATTTTATCTTTTATTTATCTATCTCTATCAGATCTCACCTTTGCAAGTGACCGTGAAGGGATTGACAACCCCTTTATCGCGTTGGGTGCAAGTGTTTGATTGTTTGTGCAGGTGTTGGTGATTTGTGCGTTCTTCTCCTACTGGATTGATACCTTGGTTCTTAATTGAGGGAAATACTTACCTCTACTGTGCTGCATCACCCTTTCCTCTTCAAGGGAAAAACCAACGCAAGCTCAAGAAGTAGCAGGAAGAATTTCTGGCGCCGTTGCCGGGGAGATCTACGCCAAGTCAAGACATACCAAGTACCCATAAAAAAACTCTCATCTCTTGCATTACATTATTCGCCATTTGCCTCTCGTATTCCCCTCCGCCACTTCTAAAATGATTTTTGAAAAGATTTGCCTTTTCGTTCGCCCTTTTTTTGTTTGATCTTATGTTTGCTTGTGTTTCCTTCTGCCTTCTATTTTGCTTGCATCTTTGCTTCCTAAAAATCTATTGATATGGATCCACTCAAAGTTTTCTACTTGGTTCATCTTTGATCCATATGTGCTCGTGCTGAAAACCCAACTAGTTTAGTTGAGGGAAAATCTTTAGATGAGCATGCTCATTTTGTGCGTCACCGTTTGTCTGAAAAAGGGAGACTCTTGTGGAATCAAATAAATTGTTTGCTATGTTATGCTTGGAATCTTTGTAAACTTTGTGAATTGACTTGTTGCTCTAAGAACCCTAAAAAACACCTTCCGTACCTATGTGAGTTTAATGATAATGAAATCTTATCTTCTTATGAAAAGGGTGTTTACAGTTACTATGATATCGAACAAATTGAAGAATTTGTTGCTTTTAAAGGGTGCTTATGAAGGTGTTTCTTTGATTGAAAAGTATGATATTACTCTCTACAAATCTGAAAATTTTGACATACTTAAATATTGCTATGAAAACTGTGCTCATAATGTCTATGTCAAAGAATTTATTGAGAGAATGACTGTTGCTTTGGAAGAAAATAATGATATGCATGAATCTATAGATAATTATGATTTCGATGATTTGATTGAAATATGCCTTGATGAACATGATGCTTGCTATTCTTATGGCCATGATGCCAATATTTATGGAGATGAATTTGCTATAGTTCCTTATGTTAAACATGAGATTGTTGCTATTGCACCCATACTTGATAGTTCCTTGAATCAAAAGCATGATTGCAATGATGTTGTTATAAATTCTATTTATGTCTATTGTGCTAATAATATGCAAAACCCTAAGCTTGGGGATGCTAGTTTTGCTATGTCCGCTACTTATTGCAATGATCATGATTGGGGTGATAATGCTTTTTATGATCTTGAAATTTTATTTAAGCCTCATGATGAATATGTTTGCTATAATATTGAAAGTGGGTTTGGAAGAGTGTGAACTCTAGGTAATAATGATCCCACTACTTTGGAGTATGATCAATCTTATGAATTTTTTGATAATAGGTCATGACTTTATTTGATGATAATCCCACTATTTTGGAAGAGTGTCAACTTTGCATGCATGTGGATCATGAAGAGAAAATTTTATGTGATAGCTATATTGTTGAATTTGATTATGATCCTACGTGTAATTATTATGAGAGAGGGAAATATGGTTGTAGAAATTTTCATGTTACTAAATTACCTCTCGTTATGTTGAGATTGCTATTGCTTCTTTCTTCTTCCTTGCATATGCTAGTTTTTGCTTTCCTTGATAATTTGTTTGCCTATAAAATGCCTATGCATAGGAAGTATGTTAGACTTAGATGTGTTTTTCACATAATTTATGATGCTCTCTTTGTGCTTCAATTCTTGTCTTTCATGTGAGCATCATTAAAATTATCAATGCCTAGCTAAAAGGCTTTAAAGAAAGAGCTTGTTGGGAGACAACCCAGTATTTTTCTTTTCTGTTTACCAATAATTTTTTCATCTAGCGTCTGGTTAGATGTGTTTTTATGTTTTAACTAGTAGAGTGCCCGTGCGTTGCCACGGGCTCTTGAAATAGTTTGCAAGAGTTACATGTTAAATTTCAAATGTACAAACAATATAACACAAACACAATTATTGAATAATTAAAGTCCATTTTTGCAATGTAAATTGATAACAAAAAGAAAGATTAACGACATGTCCATGTTACAAACTGAGCGATGTTCCAACTAAACATCTATTACAAAACTATCAATATCTAGATGATGTGCTTAAGAAATTCTTTCACAATATCAGGAAAGTTGTCTTTAGCTTCATTCCCACGATGTTTTAGCAAGTATAATAAAAACCGCTTCCTCAACTCATACCCATCCTGCACAAACAATATATGTAGTTGGTATGAAAATTTCACGCCGAAGGTCTTAAAACATGTAACGGACAGTACTCACCGCGCAAACCGGCTTGACCAATTCTTTACCGTTCCACCAGAGCATAAAATGAAAAACAAAATAGCCAGATAGATTCCTGCAATTTTTTACCCTTAAAGAGCTCTTGTTTTCTTTCTTTCTTGATTGTTCCAACTAAAAATTGTTTATCGGAATGATATGTGAATGGATAAATTTACAAACATACTAAAATATTAAGAGCTAAAAACATATTTATCGAAGAACATTTCTACAACACATTCAACATGAATGTTATCGTGTCTGACAGATTGGGAACAAACACAATGATGACTTACCACCAAATCCCATTTATATTAGAACATGGCTGAAATTATAGCTTTATAGAAGAAAAACTTATAAGAAATGTGCTACAAAAATAACATCTTGTGTTTAAAGCCATAGAAACGAAGATCTTTAATATGGTCATAAGAAGACATGTAGAAAGGAACATAGTACTTCCTCCGGTCATTTTTACTCGCATATAAGATTTGTCTAAAGTCAAACTTTGTAAAGTTTACGGACTTTATAGAAAATACAAACAATCACAATACATAATCAATATCATTAGATGCATCATGAGTTGAATTTTTATAATGTATAACTTTAGTATTGCATAAGTTGATATTTTTTTCATATAAATATGGTCAACCATATTCTAATGTCTCAGTATTAAGTGTGTCGCTATATGTCAGACTAAGAAATTTTGATGCAAGTTGGTTTTTTTGGGATGTTGGATCTTCATCGGATGGTTGTTGTTTATCCTCTACCTCCGGCCTCTTCCTCCTACTGAACCGCCAACTACCACTGGCCGATCCACCTGTCGCCGCCGCCCCCGACCGCCTTGCTTTCATGCCCTCCCCTTTTCACCACCCTCAACCATCCCTCTGGACCACCCTGGCGACCAAATTTTTTTGGCGAGTCCTCGCACCCCCGCCCACACCTGTCAACCCTCTCCGCGCCTTCGACTATGATGCCGCTGCTAGAGTAATGTTGGATCTTCATCGAATGGCTATTGTATGTCTTCTACCTCCGGCTTCTTCCTCCTCCTTAACAGCCAACCACCACCCGACGATCCGCTAGCCGCGGCCGCCACCCCGACCATCCCTCCGAAGTAGCCTAGCTACTAGATTTTTCCGGTGAACCACCGCACCCGTACGAACCCTCTTCCTTGCCTCCGACTACGATGCCACTCCTCACTACTGCTCGCAGTGTCGTCCTCGTCTCCGACGAGGTCCTGGCTCGGCCTCGCAGTGCCATCGACGACTTCGGCCTCACCGTTGCAGCTCGTAGTGCCATCAACGACTTCGGTGTCAGGTTGCACTTGTGTTCTCCCAAAAAACAACTTCACAGATTCGAAATTAAATCAACTTACGAATAGCTCATGCACAATATTAATCATGTCTAACTTGTTACCTATAAACACTCACATGGACATAACATTTCTCCCATTGCCCATGCGTTGCAACGGAAGCAGACTTATTTTGGTGATTTAACAATGATACTATCCTCATGCACATAAGATGCTACTTAAATATATCTTCCCCCAATACAATGTTGGCATCACCGTACCCGACTCGCAATCTCTTCTATCCACGCCCCCATTCAACCAGAATGGTAATAGTCAATTTCAAACATAAACATTAACTAAATTAACAAAATTGTACTTGATATTGACCTAAACTAAGAAGCTGAAAAATCAAACTTCCTTTTGAACAAGAGTTGTTGTACAAAAGGTTTACCTAGCTAACCATGAATTTATAAGACAGTATGAAACCAGTCAACAAAAATCCTCAAGAAGCGCCTCCACCCTATCCTTCTCCCTCTTTCCAGCCATATAATCTTTCACCCCTCTTCTCTCCTATCTCATCCATCCTCTTCCTTTTCACATCCATCCACGCTCTGCAACCTTCTTCCTTGCCTAAAGAAAAACAAATAATAAAATGTTAAGGTAAAAATGCATCAACATGGAATCCCAAAGCTGAAAAATGTTATGTAGTAAAAATAGATGCATGTAACATTAAAAAATGCAGTCACCAATAGAGCAAGCCTCTGAGTAACTAACAGGTTATTGTATTAACTACTTGATGTATACATGAATTCAACTTAAATTTCTAAGAAAGGACTGTAGGTTGTGGGGCTCACCGTTGTTGTCCTATCAGCAGAACCAGGACAAAACCATTTGTTCCCTGGATCAAATACTACAGATTGCACCCATCCCAAGTGACCACTAATGACCTGTATTACGGAAATAGAAAATGTATTTTATCGCTTAGTGAAAACTAAGATGCTCTCATAGACCAATATAATTCCAAGAAAATATGCAACGGGGCATAAATATTCCCGTGAACTAACATGATTGCATACCAAAAAGTACACTTAAGACATAAAACTAACATAAGAAATCATGTAGCAAAGAAGCAATCAAAACCTGGAGCCCGCAAGAAATGATCTTCCCGAATAAAAAAATGCAGAATGTAACTTTAATTATTTTTTAGAGCTGTGTTGCAATATGAATCCTAAGTAATATTATAAAAGTATCTACTTTGTCATATGAATTCTCATAACCAAAAGAAAGAAGTAATTGAAGTGCCCGACGTAGCACAGTGATTTTCAGAAATATTTATATATCGTGTGCGATTAAATAGTTGTGTTCTGCTTTAAAAGTGCCAGATTATAAGGAACCTTTATTCTAGCGAAGCACAAGATTTTCAAAGTTTTCACTCTTAAGTATTATAACCTTTGATCTTAAAAAAAAGGGATTATATAAGCAGTTTCTAACTGGAAGGAAATAAAATGTAGTACCTTTCAGAACGTCCAACAACCTTGCATTGTATTGCCTCGCCAATATGAGCTACATAGGATACGCAGAATGGATGGTCAAGAAGAGGTGTGTTTTTAGCATCAAAGACATGCATGTACAATGACTGGTAAAAGTACGGATAAGACACCGATGCATCATCGTTAATAATCAAATAAATTAAACGGGCAATGTGCAGCAAATCAAACAGCACTTGAAAGATCTCTGGATTACCGGTAGTGGAGGCTGGTAGGCCAAGAATGCCTGCATGACAAGAACGTGTCTACCAAACTTACAAAAACAAAGAAAAAATATAAATCCAACAAAAAGAGCTAGAGAAACTTGTTAATGGTGTGCTCACGAGTTTCATCGCTTTGGGTCTGGCGGCGCGCGCGGGCCGTGCTCGAAGGTACGATGGAGGCAATCGAATCCTGGCCTGATCCATAGGTGGCCGTAGCAGCGTACCAGTTTGGTTCGTGCGTGCGCGAGCAGGGAAGCGTCCAAGTTGTGGAGATGTCTTCCAGGCGCGACTCGTTTGGGGTCGTCGACACTGGCGGCCGTGTCCAGTCACGATCAGGCCGGTGTCCACAAGACGCGAAGGCCATGTCCAGATGTGAGCCAGCCGTCGACGTGCGGGCGCGACGACGCCACATGCGGTGGCGTCGACAGTTTGTCGGGTGGCGGCAGCGGGGCTGTGCGAGCTGGCGGCGGCGTTGGCGTTGTCGTGGGGGAGTCATGATGCCTTGGGGCGGCGACGTCCAGGAGATCCAACTCCCCCTTTGGAGGCGGCACGGTTAAGATCCTGCAAGAGGCGGCCCTGCTTCTTTCCTTTCTATCCAGAAGTACATTTGGATTGCATTCCGACTCAAAGGAGTAGACATTGATTGCATGATGCATTACCAAAGAAGAGCTTGATTACCGTAGGTGAATTAATTGTGTTGCCAAAGATTGAAAACCAGGAGGGGAGGAAAACCGGGGCAGGGGGAGGAAAATCGGAGAGGGGTCTGGAAGATACCGTAAGGGAGGGAAGAACGAAAGGTGGGACGAAAGTTTGACGTAAAATTCGTTATTTGTTTCCTAAAATAAATTGCATTAATTAGAGAGATCGGTTGATTTGGATACGTTAGGAAAGTTTAGTCTGTAAATTTTTGTTTTTAGGAAAGTGCTGCTTTGCTAATAAAAGAGTGAAGAGAAAAATAAACCGGTGTGGAGAGTGGTGATGGGAGGGGGGACAAAAAAAACCTGTCGAAATAAACCGGTTGAAGGGGCGGTACAATCCTACCAACTGAGACATTAGGAGTAGAGATATTCCATTACAAATTAAGTAGGTACATAAATGCTTTAATAATGTGATTTCTTTGTTATGATTTACACATTAATTTTCTTAAAATTGGTTATTTGTTTCCAAATTAATGTGATTGAGCGATTTAAGGTAAGGTTAATTAATTTAGATGTGATCTTTAGAGATTGACCGTGATTGATTCTTTCACATAAAGACATTACTAAATAACTTGCGCCAGCATGGAAAGTTTTGATCCGTTCAGATTTTTTTTTGTGTGAGAGGGTGACATAAAAATAAACCGGTGGGGTGGTGGGAGGAGGGGTGAAAAAAAAACAGACGAAGTGGGAGGTGGGACGAAAAAAAACCTGGAACAAAGACTACCAACTGCTCCATTAGGAGTAGAGATTAGTGTTTGTGCCAAGTAAGACCTTTGGGATGGCTTACGGTGATAGTTGATTTGATCTTGCTGAAAAACATAAACTTTTGCGTCCAGTCACAGAATTTTAATAATTCACTGGAGCGCGGATTTATACACAAATTGCCTCCGTTGCATTGTTGCCATCAAGGATAAAAAGATGGGGTTTTCATCATATTGCTTGAGTTAATTCCTCTACATCATGTCATCTTACTTAAGGCGTTACTCAGTTCTTTATGAACTTAATACTCTAGATGCATGCTGGATAGCGGTCGATGCTGGATACCTTGGGAAAATAACTTCTTTAAGCATTTTAATGGAAGTGTTGTGATCAGCACTACTAGTTGGAATAGCTTCTACCCACTTAGTAACATAATCAACAGCAACCAAAATATGAGTATACCCATTAGAGGAAGGAAAAGGTCCCATATAATCAAAACCCCAAACATCAAATGGTTCAACAGCAAGTGAATAATTCATAGGCATTTCCTGACGCTTACCGATATTACCAATTCTTTGACATTCATCACAAGATAAGACAAACTTAGGGGCATCCTTAAAGAGAGTAGGCCAATAAAAACCAGATTGCAATACCTTGTGAGCAGTTCTATCTCCCGCATGATGTCCTCGATAAGCTTCGGAATGACATTTCCGTAGGATTTGTTCCTGTTCATGCTCAGGTACACAACATCTAATAATAACATCTACTCCTTCTTTAAGAAGATGTGGGTCATCCCAAAAGTAATGTCTTAAATCATAAAAGAATTTTTTCTTTTGTTGGTATGTGAAACTAGGTGGTATATATTTAGCAACAATGTAATTAGCATAGTCAGCATACCAAGGTGTGTTGTGAGAAACATTTATTGCAGCTAGTTGTTCATCAGGAAAACTATCATCAATAGGTAGTGGGTCATCAAGAATATTTTCTAACCTAGACAAGTTATCTGCTACGGGGTTCTTAGCTCCTTTCCTATCAATGATATGTAAATCAAATTCTTGTACCAAGAGAACCCACCTAACGAGTCTAGGTTTAGCATCTTTCTTTTCCATAAGATATTTTATAGAAGCATGATTAGTGTTAACAATTACTTTGGAATCAACAATGTAAGATCTGAATTTATCACAAGCAAACACAACTGCTAAAAATTCTTTTTCAGTAGTAGCATAAATTCTTTGGGCACTGTCTAGAGTTTTACTAGCATAATGGATAACATTTAATTTTTTATCAACTCTTTGTCCTAGAATAGCACTGACAACATAATCACTAGCATCATACATAATTTCAAAAGGCAAGTTCCAATCAGGTGGTTGAACTATAGGTGCAGTAGTTAAGGCTTTCTTAAGTGTTTCAAAGGCTTCTACACAATCATCATAAAAACAAATGGAATATCCTTTTGTAAAAGATTAGTAAGAGGCCTAGATATTTTAGAGAAGTCTTTAATAAACCTCCTATAAAAACCAGCATGGACAAGGAAACTAGGAATACCTTTTACGTCCTTGGGACATGGCATTTTCTCAATTGCATCAACTTTAGCTTTATCCACCTCAATACCCTGTTCAGAAATTTTATTCCCCAAGACAATACCTTCATTAACCATAAAGTGGCACTTCTCCCAATTCAAGACAAGATTAGTTTGCTCACATCTCTGCAAAACTCGATCAAGGTTGCTTAAGCAATCATCAAAAGAAGTTCCATAAATGGAGAAATCATCCATGAAAACCTCAACAATCTTTTCACAAAAATCAGAGAATATAGCAGTCATGCATCTTTGAAAGGTAGCAAGTGCATTGCATAAACCAAAAGGCATACGCCTATAAGTGTAAGTTCCAAAAGGACAAGTAAAGGTGGGTTTCTCTTGATCAGGTTGTGAAACAAGTATTTGGGAAAAACTAGAATATCCATCAAGAAAACAAAAATGTGTATGCTTAGATAATATTTCTAGCATTTGATCAATAAAAGGCAGAGGGTAATGATCTTTTCTAGTAGCTTTATTTAATTTTCTAAAGTCAATTACCATTCTATAGCCAGTAACAATTCTTTGTGGAATAAGTTCAATTTTTATCATTAGGAACAACAGTAATACCCCCTTTCTTAGGGACACAATGAACAAGAATTACCCATCTACTGTCAGCTATGGGATAAATTATACCTGCTTCCAGAAGCTTTAGTATTTCAATTCTTACCACTTCTTTCATTTTAGGGTTCAAACATCATTGGTGATCAACAATGGGTTTAGCATCAGGATCCATATTAATCTTATGCTGACATAGAGTGGGACTAATGCCCTTAAGATCATCGAGAGTATATCCAATAGCAGCACGATGCTTCTTCAGAATTTTTAATAATCTTTCTTTGTCATGTTCTGAAAGGTTAGCACTAATAATAACAGGATATATCTTTTCCTCATCAAGATAAGCATATTTCAAAGTGTCAGGCAATTGTTTTAATTCAAACACAGGATCACCTTTAGGCGTAGGTGGACCTCCAAGAGTTTCAATAGGCAAATTGTGTTTAAGCAGCGGTTGTTGTTCAAAGAATATTTTATCTATTTCATTTCTTTCACTCAAGTGCTTATCATTTTCATGGTCTAGCAAATATTGTTCTAAAGGATCAGTAGGAGGCATAGCAATAGAAGCAAGATCAATTATTTCATCCTTACTAGGTAATTCTTTCTTATGAGGTTGTCTACTAAACTTGGAGAAATTAAACTCATGAGACTCATCACCAAAGCTAACACTGACAGATTGTTTATGACAATCTATAGTGGCATTAACAGTGTTCAAGGAAGGCCTACCAAAGATTATGGGACAAAAATCATCTTGTGGGGAACCAAGAACTAGAAAATCAGTAGTGTATTTTATTTTCCCACACAAGACTTCAACATCTCTAACAATCCCAAGTGGTGTGATGGTGTCTCTATTAGCAAGTTTAATAGTAACATCTATGTCTTCTATTTCAGCGGGTGCTATATCATTCATAATTTCTTGGTATAAGGTAAAAGGAATAGCACTCACGCTAGCACCTAAGTCACATAAACCATGATAACAGTGATCTCCTATTTTAACTGAGACAACAGGCATGCCAACAACATGTCTATGTTTATCTTTTTCATCGGGTTTAGCAATTCTAGCAGCTTCATCACAGAAATAAATAACATGCCCATCAATATTTTCTACCAGGAGATCTTTTACCATAGCAACACTAGGTTCTACTTTAATTTGCTCAGAGGGTTTAGGTGCTTTAATATTACTTTTGCGAACCACAGTTGAAACCTTAGCATGTTCCTTTATCCTAACAGTGAAAGGTGGTTTTTTCAATATAAGCAGTAGGCACAACTGGATCAACATTGTAAATAATAGTTTTATCTTTAGCCTTAACCGGTTCTTTAATTTCTTCTTTAATAGGGGGATGATATTTGAACCACTTCTCCTTAGGTAGATCAACATGAGTAGCAAAAGATTCACAAAAAGAGGCTACTATCTCAGAGTCAAGCCCATATTTAGTGCTAAACTTGTGAAAAGCATCGGCATTCATAAAAGATTTAACACAATCAAACTCAAGATTAATACCTGACTCTTTACCTTCGTCGAGTTCCCAATCTTCAAAGTTGCGTTTAATTCTTTCTAAAAGATCCCAGCTGAATTCAATAGGCTTCTTAATAAAAGAACCAGTACAAGAAGTATCAAGCATGGATTGATCATCACGGGAAAGCCGAGCATAAAAATTCCGAATGATAATTTCTCTCGAGAGCTCATGATTGGGGCATGAATACAACATTGACTTGAGCCTCCCCCAAGCTAGAGCGATACTTTTTCCTTCACGAGGCCAAAAATTATATATATAATTCCGATCACGATGAACTAGATGCATAGGATATATTTTTGGGTGAAATTCCAATTTTAATCGATTCCAGTTCCAAGATCCAATATCATTGCATAGCCTATACCATGTCAATGCTTTTCCCTTAAAAGATAAAGGGAAAACCTTCTTCTTAGCTTCATCTCCGGATAAACCTGCAAGCTTAAACAATCCACAAATTTCATCCACATATATCAAATGCATAAGGATTAGCTAGCAGTTGTTCTATCATACCCGAAGGAATTTCATAACCAATATTTTTAGTAGGTGCAATAGGTTGGGGGGCAACTAATTGTGCTTCCGGTTGAGGTGAAGATACCCCAAACAAACCCCTCAAAGGATGATTTTCCATAGTGACAAGTAACAATATATTTCAACACGTAGTAATAATTTTTCCTTACCAATTTCCACTTACCAAGGGCGCTTCACTCCCCAGCAACAACACCAGAAAAGAGTCTTGATGACCCACAAGTATAGGGGATCAATTGTAGTCCTTTCAATAAGTAAGAGTGTCGAACCCAATGAGGAGCAGAAGGAAATGACAAGTGGTTTCAGCAAGATATTTTCTGCAAGCACTGAAATAGTCAGTAACAGGTAGTTTGATAGCAAAAGAATTTGTGATGGACAAGTAACGGTAACGGTAAATAAAGTGCAGCAAGGTAGCCCAATCCTTTTGTGGCAAAGGACATGCCAAAACGATCTCTTATAATAAGCAAAGTGTTCTTGAGGGCACACGGGAATTTCATCTAGTCACTTTCATCATGTTGGTTTGGTTTGCGTTCGCTACTTTGATAATTTGATATGTGGGTGGACCGGTGCTTGGGTGTTGTTCTTACTTGAACAAGCCTCCCACTTATGATTAACCCCCTCGCAAGCATCCGCAACTACTAGAAAAGTATTAAGATAAAATCTAACCATAGCATTAAACATTTGGATCCAACTCGGTCTCTTACGAAGTAGCGCATAAACTAGGGTTTAAGCTTCTGTCACTCTAGCAACCCATCATCTAATAACTACTCCACAATGCATTCCCTTAGGCCCAAAGATGGTGAAGTGCCATGTAGTCGACGTTCACATGACACCACTAAGGGAATCACAACATACATATCATCAAAATATCAAACACATATCAAGTTCACATGATTACTTGCAACATGACTTCTCCCGTGACCTCAAGAACAAAAGTAACTACTCACAAATGATATTCATGCTCAAGATCAGAGGGGTATTAAATAGCATTATGGATCTGAACATATAATCTTCACCAAATAAACCATATAGTAATCAACTACAAGATGTAATAAACACTACTAGTCACCCACAGGTACCAATCTGAGGTTCCGGTACAAAGATTGAACACAAGATATGAACTAGGGTTTGAGAGGAGTTGGTGCTGTTGAAGATGTTGATGGAGATTTCCCTCCCAAAGATGAGAGGGTTGTTGGTGATGACGATGGCTTCGATTTCCCCATCCGGGAGGGAAGTTCCCCGGCGGAATCGCTCCGCCGGAGGGCAAAAGTGGTCCTGCCCAAGTTTCGCCTCAAGACAGCGGCGCTCCATCCCGAAAGTCCTCCCCTTATTTTTTTCTATGTCAAAATGACTTATATACCAGAAGATGGGCACCGGAGGTAGGCCGGGTTGGCCACAACCCACCAGGGCGTGCCCTGGTGTCTTGTGGTCACCAGGTGGCCCCCCTCCGGTAGTTATTTGCTCCAGTATTTTTCATATATTCCAAAATAATTCTCCGTAAATTTTCAGCTTATTTGGAGATGTGTAGAATAGGTATCTCTGACGTAGCTTTTTCAGGTCCAGAATTCAAGCTGCCGGTATTCTCCCTCTTTGTGTAAACCTTGCATATTATGAGAGAAAAGGCATTAGAATTACTCCATAAAGCATTATTATACCTAAACACATTATAAATAATAGTCGGAAAACATGATGCAAAATGGACGTATCAGTGCTTTGCGATGGGTTTGATCTTGCGGTGTCCTCACCCAGTGACAGAAGGGGTAGCGAGGCATGCATGTATCGTTGCTATTAAGCATAAAAAGATGGGGTCTATTCCTACATGAATAGATCTTGTATACATATGTCATCGTTCTTATTGCATTACTCCGTTTCTCCATGAACTTAATACACTAGATGCATGCTGGATAGCGGTTGATGTGTGGAGTAATAGTAGTAGATGCAGACAGGAGTCGGTCTACTAATCTTGGACGTGATGCCTATTTACATGATCATTGCCTTGGATATCGTCATAATTATTTGCTCTTCTATCAATTGCCCAACAGTAATTTGTTTACCCACCGTATGCTATTTTCTCGAGAGAAGCCACTAGTGAAATCTATGGCCCCCGGGTCTATCTTTTATCATATTGTTTTCAGAGCTATTATTCCAAAAACCCAAAAATACCTTGCTACACTTTTTCTTTACTTATTTTATTTTTGTGTTTTTGCCAGATCTATTTATCCAATCTCATACAATTTAATCTATCTTTTTACCGCGGAGGGATTGACAACCCCTCTTATGCGTTGGGTTGCAAGTATTTGTTCTTTGTGTGTAGGTACCATTTACATAGTGTTGCTTGGTTCTCCTACTGGATTGATAACCTTGGTTTCATAACTGAGGGAAATACTTGCCGTAACTGTGTTGCATCATCCCTTCCTCTTTGGGGAAATACCAACGCAGATTCAAGCCACGCCAAAGGAATTTCTGGCACCATTGTCGGGGAGAAATCGTCAACATCTGTCAGGTTCCTAATCACAAATCTCATCTCCTTGCAATTTACATTATTTGTCATTTGTCTCTCGTTTTCATCTCCCCCACTTCACAAAAAATTGCCTTTTTATTTGCCTTATTTTCTTTCGTTTACCTTTTGCTTGGGTCATCTCGTCAACATGACCACCCCTCCTTTGTCACCAGATTTTGAAGTTTTATACTTCAAACAAAAGCAAGGAGAAAATTTAAAAGATGCTTGGTATAGGTTGATGGAATCTTACCATATTTGCAACATAAAAGGAGACACCAAGATTGTGCTTCGTAGTTTTTATATAGGTTTAACCTTGCATCATAGGCAACTCTTGGATTTTGTCGCTAAAGGAAATGTTGTTGAAATTGATGCTAATGTTGCCTATGAAATAATAGAGGGATTGTTGGGAGTTCCACCACCAAAAAAGGGGTTTAATTTTACACAAGAAGGGATTCAAGTATTAGATACATTAGGTGACTTACAGAAAAATTTGAGTGAGTTGCAAAAATATAATGAACCCCTTAAACATATTAGTGAAATCTCAATCGCATGAATACTTTGAGTACTCTTTGTAATAAGCGGTTGGATATTTTAGATCTCAAGATTGTCTCCTTTCTCGAGAATATTGGAAAGCGTAAAGAACCTCCTGAGTTTTAGAAAGCCCTCACTAAGGTAGCAAAAACTAAGGATGACAATACTTGAATCTATACATTATGCCTAGCTAGGGGCATAAAACGATAGCGCTTGTTGGGAGGCAACCCAATGAATAAAATTTACTTTTGCCTTTTTCTTTCTGTTCTTGAGTGTTTACACTATTATGCTACTTTTATGATTGTGTTTTAATGTTTTAATTCGTGTTTGTGCCAAGTAAAGTCTTTGGGATCATGTTGGGTGATAGTTGATTTGATCTTGTTGAAAAACAGAAACTTTTGCGCCCAGTAGCAGAATTGTTAAAAATCACAGAAGTGTGATAAAATTCTTAATGTTTTACACAAGATTTATATACAAATTGCCTATGTTGTCCTAATTTTACAGAATTTTTGGAGTTACATAAGTATGGTCAAAGTCCAGATTACTACAGATTGTTCTATTTTTGACAGATTCTGTTTTCGTTGCATTGTGTGCTTATTTTGATGAATCTATGGATTGTATCGGGGGTATAAGCCATGGTAAAGTTAGAATACAGTAGGTATAATGCAATAATAAAATATGATTGGGTTTGCAATAGTACTTAAAGTGGTGATTTGCTTTATTATACTAACGGATCTCACGAAGGTTTTGTTAAGTTTTGTGTGATTGAAGTTTTCAAGTTTTGGGTGAAATCACGATGGATGAAGCAATAAGGAGTGAAAAGAGACTAAGCTTGGGGATGCCCATGGCACCCCAAGTTAATATTCAAGGAGAACCAAGCAACTATGCTTGGGGATGCCCCGGAAGGCATCCCCTCTTTCTTCTAACAACCATCGGTAATTTTACTTGGAGCTATATTTTTATTCGTCACATATCATGAGTTTTGCTTGGAGCGTCTTGTATTATACGAGTCTTTGCTTGTTTTGCTTTTTAGTTTGTCACAATCATCCTTGCTGGACACACCTATTTGAGAGAGCCATAATTATGCTATGATTTGTTAGAATTGCTCTATGTGCTTCACTTATTTTTTTTTGAGCTATGGAATTGCTCTAGTGCTTCACTTATATCTTTTTGGGCACGGTGGTGCTTTAATTTTTGAAGAAATACTCTCATGATTTACTTAGATTAATTTGAGAGTTAGTAAATTTTTGAAGAAATTCTCTCATGCTTCACTTATATTATTTTGAGAGATGAAAATTTTTATGCTCATGTTCTTCACTTAAATTTGTTTGAGCTTGTCAAAAGCAATTGCAATAGATGAAATTAGTCCCAAAGTGATGGATATGCAAGGGGGATATAATAAAAACTTTCAAGAAGATCATTGGACAAAATAAACTTGATTCTTTGTAATAGTTTTGAGATATGATGATAGTAATATGTGAGTCATGTTGGTGAGTAATTATGCTTTAGTAAGAATATTGGTGTTAAGGTTTGTGATTCTCTATGCAAGCATGAAAGTCAATAGTTAGGCAATGAAATTACATCCTACTTGTGGTGCATTATTCGGTGTTAGTTATGCTTAATGCTCATTTATGAGAATTTTCATTTCTTGGTTGGTTGATTCTCAATTTATTTGCTAGCCTCCATTTGTACTAAGTGGGAATACTACTTGTGCATCCAAAATCCTTAAACCCAGTTATGCCATATGAGTCCACCATACCTACCTAGATGCGGTATTTTCATGCCATTCTAAGTAAATTTGTATGTGCCAACTCTAATTTTCAAAATGAATTTCCTTTTTGTGTGCCCGTACCGCACATGAAGCGGCAGGGGGTGGCCAATATTTTTTCATGCTAGATGATTTATTCTCAAGATGAGTGTTTATTCACTTGTCATTGCACGACAGTGTGGCGGTAATAGGGATGCCCAGTCCCGAAATGAAAAATAAATTTATTTTATGTTTGAAAGGATTGATAGGGTTAACTAGAGGGGGGGTCGAATAGGCAACTACCAATTTTTAGCTTTTCTTAACAAATTTGGGTTAGCAACAAATAGGTTGTCTAGATGTACAACTAGGTGAGCAACCTATATGATGCAAACAACAACAACAACAACAAGTACACGCAAAGGATACAACACAACAATAGCTTGCACAAAGTAAAGGGAAGAGATAACCACAAGTGGAGCCGGTGGAGACGAGGATGTGTTACCGAAGTTCCTCCCTTTGGGGGAAGTACGTCTCCGTTGGAGCGGTGTGGAGGCACAATGCTCCCCAAGAAGCCACTAGGGCCACCGTATTCTCCTCACGCCCTCACACAATGCGAGATGCCGTGATTCCACTAGTGGTGCCCTTGAAGGCGGCGACCGAACCTTTACAAACAAGGTTGGGGCCATCTCCACAACTTGATTGGAGGCTCCCAACGATACCACAGAGCTTCACCACAATGGAATGTGGCTCTGAGGTGACCTCAACCGTCTAGGGTGCTCAAACACCCAAGAGTAACAAGATCCGCAAGGGATTAGTGGGGGGAATCAAATTTCTCTTGGTGGAAGTGTAGATCGGGGCCTTCTCAACCAATCCCTAGAAAATCAACAAGTTTGATTGGCTAGGGAGAGAGATCGGTCGAAAATGAGCTTTGGAGCAACAATGGAGCTTGGGGGGAAAGAGGTAGGTCTTCTTGGGGAAGAAGACCCCCTTTTATAGTGGGGGAAACAATCCAACCGTTATCCCTTCTTCAGCCCGCACTGAGCGGTACTACCGCTCAGGCGAGCGGTACTACCGCTGGCCGCAGCGGTACTACCGCTGTGACAGTGAGCAGAGGCCACAGAGGGAGAAGGGATACGGGAGCGAGAGCCCGGGCGACACTAGCAACGGTGGTAGTGCGGTACTACCGCTAGGGAGCGGTACTTCCGCTCCTACTGCCGCTACTACTGTCGCTGAACCCGACACAAGACTAGCATGTCTCGAGTCGAGGCGGTACCAGCGTGGAACCGGAGCCGTACTACCGCTTGTGGCCATGGGCGGTACTACCGCTGTGAAACTGCGGTACTACCGCTTGTGGCTATCAGCGGCACTGCCGCTCCGGCCCAGTGGTACTGCCGCTGGCATCTTCCTTATGCCACTTCCGCGATAACAAGTATACTCCAATGATGAGGGAAGGAGCTGGGGGTGCGAAAGAGATGTGTACGTGTTGATTCCACCCTAGCCTTTCCGACACGGACCCCCTCTTGATAGTACGGTGTCTCCTATGACTCAAGTCCACCAAAACCGAAACAAAAGAGAACTGCACTGTCTTCACTTTGAGCTCCGAGGGGAATAAATCATCTTGTGCCAATGAATGAATATCTAAAATGGTCAACGCACATGATTAGTCCACAAATGCATTGTCATCAAACACCAAAACCACTTAGAGAGAGACATGCCCTAACAATCTCCCTCTTTTTGGTGGATTGATGACAACACGGGATTTGCATAGAGATATAACAAGAGAATAAGTAAACCCCAGAGTCTACAAAAAATAGACGGGCTCCCCCTAGATGTGTGCACTTGATTAGGAGTGCCTTTGGAATGCAAAGTACACACATTAGGATCAACACTCCCCCTATGTTTTCTAGACTGATAGCACTAGCATCTACCATAAGGGAAATATAAGCTAGGATGCAAGGAGTAGTAAGTAAGCATAAAAGAATCATAAGTTAAGCATGCAACTCACATACTACCAAGATACTAGACATGCAATAGATAATAATAAGATAGGATAGCATATGTCTCACACCATATGATAGGGTAACCAAGTCTCACAAGCACAAACCAAACCAAAGTAAACAACCGATAGAAGAGTTTGCGAGAGAGAAAGACAAGGAAAACAGGACAAAGACACACTCGCAACTCAATAAATCCCTAAACTCTCTCCCCCTTTGGCATCGAGACACCAAAAGGGCAAAGAGTGCTACTATGGTCATAGGTGATAGCAAAGCCGAAGATCTCCATCATCACATCCCCGCGTGGTCGCCCGCGCCTTTGTCATCGGCAGTAGGCTGCTCAGTCTCTGAATCCATCCAGGGAGAGTGCCGAGAAATCCAATCCTCCTCATCTATGATCTTGTCCTCAGACCCACTGTTAACTTCAGCTCCAAGCTGACGCATAAGAGCCTTGTGACGGCTACGTGACTTCTTCTCAGACACATGTGCCATATACTGCCCGTGAGACTCCATGCGGAAAAGCTTCTTCATCTTGCGCTTGAGCTTCTTAGCCCACAAAGGCTCCACTCTAGAGGGCTCATAATCCTCATCATCATCAGCCTCAGCCTCACACTACAAAAAAAACACATTCGTGACATTTTGGGCCAAACGATTTTTTTTCTGCCATGCTTATGACACTTCTATGACGATAATTGTGACAAAACCCGGTATCATCATAGATGTGGTGGGCTCCTACTTCTATGACAAAAAATCATGATAGAAAATGGGCTTTTCGTCCTGGGCAGGCCGGAGATGCAGCTGCATGACATTCTTTCGGCCGTCCATGACGGAAAAAACCGTGGTAGAAGCGAGGGCGAGGAAAATATCGGGGAGTTCCCGATTACGATGGGTGGTCGGGGCCGAGCGATGCACGGAGGTTTGCGCGTTTCTCTCATACACGTACGCGCATGTGTGCAAGGCGTTGGGCTCTAACTGAACCTGAGCGAGGCGTTGGCTTACTGAACCCGAGCGATTGCACTGGCTACGCATTACTGAACCCGAGCGATTGATCGATCCCTGGCTCTTAACGGAACCTGATCGAGCGATTCCTTCACTACTGCTGCTAACTGAAGCCAATCGAACCTGCTGCCTCTTGATGAACAGTGAGCGTTGTTGGGGGTCGGATGAACAGTCTCGGTGGTGGTTGGATGAACAGGACCCCGTGGTAGTAGAGGCCGTTGCCACTGGATGAACAGGACCCGATCGAGCCGGTTGGGGGTGGATGAACAGGACCCCGTGGAGGGCTGGTTGAACAGTAGCCGGTGGAGGCAGGAGGGAGACGTCGTGGATGAACAGTCATAGGTGGAGGCTGGAGGAGGTCGGCGATGGATGAACAGTAGCCCGTGGAGGCTGGAGCAAGGCAGTAGACAATGGATGAACAGTAGCTCGTGGAGTCCTGTTTTGCGGTACGCCACACCCCTCCTGATGAACAGTACCCCATTTCGACCGTAGGAGGTCGAAGAGAAGTCCGTCTCCTCTGTTTTGTGGTACGCCACACCCCTCCTGATCAACAGGACCCCGTTTCGACCGTAGGAGGTCGAAGAGAAGTCCGTTTCATCTGTTTTGCGGTACGCCAGACCCCTCCCGATGAACATGATCCTGTTTCGACCATAGGCGGTTGAACAGAAGGCCGTTTCCTCCGTTCTATGGTACGCCAGGCCTCGTTTCGGCTGTTCCGTCCAAGTCGGTTGGCTCTCGATGAACAGGACGCATTCCGTTGCCTCCCGATGAACACGACGTAGTTTCTCCGTTCCGACCCAGCCGGTTGGCTGCCGATGAACAGGACGCCGTTGCTGCCCTCCGCTGCCTCTCCATGTACACGAGCCCTGGCCGTACGTATGCGCGAGTAGGCATTCGAGATCCTGCCCGTATGTACGTACATGGCCGTATTTACTTTCTTGCACCCTGGCTGTACGTACGTGTACACGATATAGATGGGACTGCGTGACATGCTACGTCCGCGCCTCTACTATGACACGTGCCCTTCCTTACTCGGCCAAGGTTCATCGCTGCAGCCTGCAGACAGACCGATCGACCAGTATGTACATACATGTTCGCGACTAGACAGACAACCCTACGTACGGTTCGATCGGGTGGGTCCCAGCTGTCAGGGAGGTAAGGAGGCACTTCCTTGCATGCGAAGATATAGCTGGTGGGTCCCAGATGTCAGGGGGAGAATCATATTTTTTGCCCGTAATATGGACGCACTGCCTTGCATGCGAAGATGTAGCTGGTGGGTCCCAGCAGTCAGGGGGGAGCATTTTTTTCACGAAATACGGTGGCCCGTCCGGTGGTCCCTGCTGTCAGGTGGAGAATCATTATTTTGCGCGTAATAAGGAGGCACTTCCTTGCTGCGGCCGTGGACCCAGCAGTCAGCCTCTCCACGTCCAGTCCTCTTCCGATGGAAGTCGTTCCTTGACCACATTGACCATGCCGCGCTGAGAGCACCAAGGCGGTGGACGATGGCGAGGCCTAGGAAGGGGACGATGCAGAGCCGGGGAAGACGCGGTAGTGGATGCCCACGCGGAGAGGAGTACGAGGGTTGACTGGTTCGGCTACGGTGTGAGGCTGCCGTCGCCGCAGAATAACAGCGGTTGTGGGTGAGTAGAGGGATGGCCTGGCCAGAGGTTGGAGTAGGGTGGGGCGGTGAGGCCTGCGCGGCAGCAGAGCCGGCGTCAGGAAGCAGGAGCAGGCGGCACGACCGGCGCTGGTTTGGGCGGCTGGAGTAAGAAGACCAGAGGTTGAAGAAGCACTACAGCCGTTGGATGGACATCGTATGGTCACTAGAGCTAGAATCGTTCATACTGACTAAGTTGACAAAGCCCTCCGTCCGCGTCAACTTAGTAGGCCCACAAGTCGGCCTCCCACTATGGTGGGTCCCAGCGGTCAGGGGGGAGAATAATTTTTTATGCCTATAATAAGGACGCACTTCCTTGCGTGCGAAGATGTAGCTGGTAGGTCCCAGCTGTCAAGGCGGAAACAATTTTTTGCAAAATACAGAGTCCCTTCCGGTGGGTCCCTGCTGTAAGGTGGAGGAATAATTATTTTACGCGTAATAAGGAGGCACTTCCTTGATGCGGCCGTGGACCCAGCTGTCAGCCTCTCCACGTACAGTCCTCTTCCGATGAAAGTCATTCCTTGACCACGTTGACCACGCTGCGCCGACAGCACCAAGGCGGTGGACGACGGCGAGGCCTGGAAGGGGACGACGCGGAGTCGAGGAAGACACGGCAGTGTATGCCCACGCAGAGAGGAGTACGAGGGTTGACTGGTTCGGCTGCGGTGTGAGGCTGCCGTTGCCGCGGAATAACATGGGTTGTGGGTGAGTAGAGGGATGGCCAGGCCAGCGGTGGGAGTAGGGTGGGGCGGTGAGGCCTGCGCGACAGCACAACCGGCCACTGGAGGCAGGAGCAGGCGGTCTCGCCGGCGCTGGTTTGGGCGGCTGGCGCAAGAAGAGCAGCGATTGAAGAAGCAACAGGACCGTTCGATTAAAATCCAATGATCACTGCTACTAGAATCGTTTGTTGACTAAGTTGACAAAGCCCTGCGTACACGTCAACTTAGTAGGCCCACAGGTCAGCCTCCGAACCGGTGCGCCCCAGATGTCAGTGGGAGGAATCATTTTTTTTCGCGTAATAAGGAGGCGGTTGCTTGCGTGCGGCCATGGACCATGGGGGTCCCTACTGTCAGCCTCTCCACGTACATCCTTTTTCCGATGGCTGTCGTTTGTTGAATGTTGAGCACGCCGCGCCTAGAGCACCAACGCGGTGGACGACGGTGAGGCCTAGGAATGGAACGACCCGGAGCCGGCGAAGACACAGCAGTGGATGCCCACGCTGAGGAGAGTATGACGGTTGACTGGTTCGGCTATGGCATGAGGCTGCCATCACCAGAGAATAATAGGAGGTGCGGGTGGGTAGAGGGATGGCCAGGCCAGCGGAGGGAGTAGGGTGGGCCGGTGAAGCCTACGCGACATCACAGCCGGCCACAAGAGGAGGGAGCAGGCTGTCCCGCCGGTGCTGGTTTAGGCGGCTGGAGCAGGAAGATCAGAGATTGAAGAAGCATGTCAGCCGTTGGATGGACATCCAATAGTCACTTCTGCTAGAATCGTGTGTTGACTGACAAAGCCTTGCGTAAACAAGTCAGCCTCGAAATCTGTGGTGTGTGCAGCCCATTTGCTATTATTTTTATAATTTACATCCCATTTGCTAATTCATATGGAATTTATTGCAGCCCATTTTCCAATTTTAGAATTGCTGCCCATTTTCTGGTCAGTGCCAGGGTTAAAAATTTGAACTAAAAAATATGCGAAATTTTAAAAATTTGCATATTTTTGCTGGGGAACAAAATATTCTTAATCCAAAAATTAGTAGCCATACTAAAACAAATTTAAAAATAAAGTAGTACTATGTCATGCTAAAATCCAATGAAATATAAAATATCAGTGAAGAACCCAAAAAAAACTAATTGCCCATTTGCTATATTTTTTTTTGGAATTTGCAACCCCTTTCATATTACTTTTAAGATATACTGCCCATACTCTTTGGCCAGGCCGGAATGCATCCCTCCTCGTCTTGAAAGATTTGCAGCCCAGTAAGTCGGAGAAAACAAATAGGCCTAACTTGGGTATTCTTCAAAAAGAAATAGTGGGCTACCTATTTTCCCAAAGAAAAAACTGCTAGGCTGGTCATGTTGTTAGACGGGCCACAGAGACCGCACAACCCAGTTTATAGCTTGCTCCTCTAAAGAAATCCTCAAGAAAAAAGTTATGCAATTCTATCGTTAATTAACTATACGTTGACAATGATGTGGGTCCCAGATATCAGTAGGGTGGATTAGAGTAAAAAAAAAGAGGGGTGCATCTGAGTAGTAAAAGAGGCGCTTGCTTTTGTTTGGGAGTGGACCTGGTGGGTCCGTGCTGTCATACTCACAACTACAGTCCTCTCCTGATTCACTATGTTGACAGGGACGGATGGCGGCACCGCGGCGAGCGCACCAAGGCGGAGGAGGACAGCGAGGCCTCGTACGGGAATGAACAGGAGCCAGGGAACATGCGGTAGTATGGCCGTAGGCGGAGGGGAGTACGAGGGTTCACTGGTTCTGGTGCGGGGTAGGCTGCCGTCGCCGGAGAAGAATAGGATGTCGGGGGGAGTAAAGGGATGGCCTGGCCAGCATTTCAGGGTACGACAGGACGGTGATGCGTGCACGACAGTGCAACCAGCTGTAGAAGGCGGAAATAGGCGCTACCGCCGGCGCAGGTTTGGTTTTGGTGGCTGGACCGGTCAGACCCAAAAACTCATTATGCTGGATTATAAGAATTAATTTTATATGGCTAAAACTTATTGTAAAATGCTGCGGAGCCCCTTTTTCTTCTTGAGTTTTTTTAGACAATTTTCTTCTTGAGGTGTGAAGCCGAGCACATTCAGAAGCCCTAGGATAAAGTGGTGTCGCCAATGTGTTGGGCTGGGTTGGGCATTCTTATCGAAAAATAATAATGGACCAAAACTATTTACGACGTTGACTATGATTTGCATGGGTCCACTGATTGCAGGAAGAAAATGGTGGGAGAAAAAAGACTGGTCGCTATCTTTGCCTAAGAATAATATCGACTGAATGTAACGACACTATCATAGGAAATAATATCCTTCTGTTAAAATTTGACTTTTCAAATCATAAATTTAAAGAACTGGTGCATGAGCATTTAACTTTATTTATTTACTTATTTATGTTTAGGGGACCATGAGCATGTACCTGGGCCGGATTCATGTGAGAGCCTCCTTTCCAGTTAATTATGGGCTCCTCTATTGGGCCTTCATTAGTGAACTGCATGTTATCGACAAGTGGAAAATGTGTTCTCTACCAAAAATAGTATGCGCTACGTACAGGGCACTAAAGGATCGGACCGTGCAACGACTTCCAGAACATTGTGTTTTTCGTTCTAACAACACATTTATTCAACCAACAGATGAAATATACTACTGATTGTACATTGAACACAGCAGCAGCAGCAACCAGGGCTGGGGGTGCAACAGAAGCAGTAAGCAGGCCAGAAGAGTAAAGACGCATTACAAAAGGGCTACCAAAAAAGAACAAGTGTATGCATCAAACTAAATAAAGATCCTACTACACCAAGTGTACACATCTAACTAACTGGCTCAGTTAGACGTTAGTATTTATTAAGCTGTGGAGATTGGCTGACGGCTTGAACCAGATGGGTGCCTGACAGGGGAAACTCTAGCCAGCAGGTCGAAGTCTGATACTTGCGACCCTCTCTCCTACTTTGGGCTGCAGAGCGTGGCGGCACATATCAGGGTATGGTGAATGGAGAGACGCATGGTACGCTGTGTACACATAGTTTTGCCTGATGAACGAAACCGCGCTGCCATCATGATCCTTGCCGTCGGTTATCTCCTGGTTAATTGGATAATTCAGTCCAAGAAACAGAGAGCGTGTACCAAGGCTACTTACCAGCCTCCAGTCAAAAATTCCTGAAGGCCCAGAGAAGCTGGGATCCTGCTCAAAGACCTTGCAGTGACTGTGATTGTATTCCGCGAAAAAACACATCCGGTACGTGCGAACGATCATCAATCGTTCACCGTCGTCTGATCGAGCCAGGAACCACCTACAACTACCCTGCCACTTTTCTTTGAAAGGTTCTGGGATTAGGAAGGGTAGGGACACCTGGCGGCCTACAACATCATATCAAGTTGGAGTCAAATAAAAAAGGGCTCGTACTGTAGTATATCTTAAGAATAGCATGTTATGAGCATGAATATTTTTTCAGTAAATGTTGACAGTAATATAAGCAAGCCATCATGATATCATAGGAAAGTAACATACTGCTGTAATAGCCGTTTGTAGCGATGACTGGAGTAGGCCAGCAATACGTCCAGCCATAGAAGGAGTCCACATCGTAAATGAAGCCCATGTGTTCAATGGCATCAGAGAACCATGGAGGATGTATGATCCTGCGATGGACGTGCAGATTTATCCACTTACCGCAGTGACCTGTCAGATAGGCGAGACCGCAGTTGAAGAACGCAATTAGTCTGAAGTCTTTATAATTCACAGATCTTTTGGGCACTTGCCAGATTACAACCTTGAGCAAATCAAACTTGGTATCATGTTGGCTACTGTAAGATTCCGAGTATTCTGGGCCGCGGCGCCAAAGCAGTGCAGTGTTAATCAAAGGAAGGGGGATCAATTGTCGGGTGTAGACCTCCACGAGCATCTAGCTGCCGCGACCATCGACGAGCACCATCCAAGACATGTTCATGCCGACCCAGTGCATACCGTTAATGTAGTTGAGGGTGACGGGGATTGGATCGCAGTCGAGGGGTTGATGCTCACCACCCTATGATCGTTATGCTGCGTGACACGCTGTTTTTGAAGATCAGGCGGCATCAGCAAGCAAGGAGCTAGCTTAAAAAGCTCCGGCCTGAGGGCTTTGAGTAAATGGTACAGCCCCGACGAGCACGCGGCGAGCGGCATGGTACTGATATTGTCCACACGCAAAACAATGAGCTTGATTACCTCTGTGGGGAGTGAATTCCAGCCACTCTTTCGGTGGACGCTGCTCAGTTCTGCCATTGTTAGTGCTTGGGTTCCGGAAGAGGGGGGAGGCGCCTTAGCGGGGATGGAAGATTGGACGATTATGTGCGGACGACGATGGAGAAGCGAATATGTGCTGCGGGAAGTGGACAGGTGATGATGACAACAGCACGCCGCTTGACTTTCGAGACACATCCTAGCAGCGTAGGGTCATATCGATGCCAGACAACTTGCTTGAGTGATCACAGTACTAGTACAATAAACTACAGTACCTACTACTATGCCCTAGTTTGCATATAGTGGAGTAGGACTCTGCTCTACTACTAGCACCGAAGGAGTAGTATATTCTAAAATAGTTACAAACTTCAATGCCCGAGTGTGGAACGACTACCAACCGCCATCGATGCTAACTCCAATCCCCAGCAAATGTTCGCTGGGAGACACGGCAGTTGCAAATGCCCGCGACGCAGTTACAGTATGTGTGTATGGGTGGCGGTTTTGTCAAATACTATTGCTTAAAAACAGGCCACCGTCGGATGGAAATCTGATGGTTATGTGGGATTTGCCAGGATTGGGCTCGTGGCGAACAATCGCCAGATATCATTACTAAAAAAAAGGTTAAAACACCCGGGGCTATAACTTGCACCGGCTGACCACTAACAATGATACTAACATAGTTGTAAAATGGTCAAAGAACATGTCTACGTGGTGTTTGGAGTTATATGCAAACTAGCAAGATGCCCGTGCATTGCACGGAACATCAAGATGCATTTTTTTACAAAACACCTGTTGTGATTGACCCATGCAGGAGTAATCCCATGTGTAAAAACTAATGATATCTCAAGAATTTCATCGAAAAAATGGTATCTCGAGAATTTCATCGAAAAAATGATATCTCGAGAAAGATGATAGATAAGGAGAGGAGGAGTGGGGCGTGATGGTGACTGGTGGTCGGACTGGGCGGAGGCATGGGGATGGACGGCGCCAGCAGCGGCCACCATGCTAGATTGTTCCAGAGACTTCCTTTTTAATTGCTCAGCAATGAGGTTGTGGGAGATAAGGATGAACGAGGCAAGGCCTTATTTGCAAATGTGGAGAGGGGTGTGGGTATCTTTTTGCAAAATTGCCATAGTTTCCTTCCTATCCGTCAGATATAGATCGGACGGCCTATATTGCAGGATGGCAGGCACACCACCATCACCAACTCTGTTTTTTATATAAGAGAGACTAGGGAGTACTAGTAAGGACACCATCTACTGCTTCGTGTGCTACTCCTGCGCTCCATTCGGCAGGCGCAACGTCCCCTACAACCACTCCCTCCTGCACTCCATTCGGCAGGCGCAACGTCCCCTACAGCCACTCCCGTTTCATGGACGGCCTGGTCGATGCCTGCAAGGTGCCCTGCATCTACAAGAGTTTCAGCTGCAAGAGGTACGTCGACCAGCACTTGCTGGCGGAGCATAGTTCCAGATGCGTGTACGCACCTTGCTACTGCTATGAGTGCACGCCGCCATTTGAGGGCTCGCCGGCGAGCCTCGTGCATCACCTCACGGCACCGTCCATCGATCACTACTGGCCCGCGGCGGTGAACATCAAGTACGAGACGTGCTACCCGTTCGCCGTGCTTGAGTCGCTGGAGGATCACCGCCGCCTGCTAGTCACGGAGGAGGATGGCAGCGTCTTCCTCTTGGCCGTGGGCACCGGCAAGGCCCGCGCAGGCCGCCGCCCCGTCTCTGTAGTGTGCGTCAGGGGCAACGCCGCTAACGCTGACATGAGGCCGGTGTACGGGTGGGTGTTCACTGTTACTGCCCCTCCGAAGTATGAGGGCGCCCACACCGCCTCCATCACACTGACCGGGACTGTGCCGAGCTGCTCCGTTCCCGGCAATGTGGACATGGAAGACGCCTGGTATGATTTTCACCCCAAGATGGTGCACGGGGACTCCAAGGAGGTTCACCTAGTCATATGCATTACCAAATCAAATGTTCATCATTAGTCTTCGCTCAATGTAATCCGCTGTCTAAGCATGTGGAGACTTCTTATTTATATAGTATAGAACATTCCATGCATGATCTTGCTCTATTAGAGTATCGCACTTGAATAAAAGTGTATCCATTTATGGTTTAGTCTAGAATCTTCCATGTTGTCGATGAGGGTGGGCTTTGCCATGTGTGTGTCAGTCTTTGGGAGTGGCTTTGGTCCTTGTTGTTCCGGTTTTTGCCCGGTTTTCCGTAACTAACTGGGCAATTCTCTTCTGTTTAATTAATAGATGAGGCAATCTTTGCCTCCGTTTCAAAAAAAAAAAGAATCTTCCATGTATGCTTTTGCTCCATTAGAGTTCTCGCTTGCCATTTATGAGATTAATTGAGAATTTTTACTACAGTAATGGTGAAAGACTTATGATGAACCATTTCTTACATCTCCTCTGCCCCTTCCAAGTCATCCTGATTTACTCCCTCCGTCTAGTTGTATAAGAGCATGGTTAATAGTATAGCCAACTGTTGACTATAAGAAAGTGCCATGTCATCTATAGCCAACTTATAGCCAACATGTATAACAATTAGCTATAAGTATGTGCTACTTTATTAATACATGGCCCACTTTCCACTCTCACATAGTGCTTAGGAGCACGTGCTGCAGCTGGCTCTTGCATGAGAGCCCGCTTACATTCTCTCCTATCCTCTCTCCTCCAACTAAGCATTAGAAATATTACTTTACTTCTTACAGCCTGCTGACTGTACCTTATTGTACTCGCTCTAAGTCACCTTATGAAAACCAAGTAATCCCAAAACACTTAGGTGCGGTGCATTAACTCCCACCTCATTTCTTATTTCTTGACATATCAACCAATAAGAGATGTGGGGCGTGCATGTTTTCAATGACTCAAGACTACCAAACATGACATGCAGTGGTTAGTTCATTGCATGCAGTGCTATTAATTAGCAAATAAACATTAAGTTCTCTCATTTTCCCCTCCTTGGTCACAGTGCACAAGATGACTTATTCACCTAGACGGAGGGAGTAGTCGGGAACTCGGGATTCACCAAGGAGCAAAACCAAGTGGTAGGCTGCTCCTGTCGTGTTGGCGTAGCAACTCAGCAGAGTCACGGTGCACTACCTAAGATGACTTATTCACCTAGACGGAGGGAGTACATTCATGGTGGTCTAGAAAAAATAAACAAAATCGATACTCAAAAACTAATTCTTAAAGATCATTTCTTGCAAAGCACAATAAGTGTTATTTCTTCACAAGTTTTGGATGCAGGTTGAACAGTTGAACGCTTTTGTTTGCAAAAGATACTTTTTTTTTATCTATTTAGCCTACATTTACTATTCACCCGGATGTTTGTGAGCTCTAGAGAAGAAATAATATCCGAAGAAACCTATCGATACTCGTTACGCATGAGATGACCCCCACATACTTTGTCAAAATAACCCCGATCAATGCATTTCACTGTTCCGTGCAACGCAAGGGCACCTTACTATATATAGTACGACCCTAAATTTAACTAACATTATATATAGTACGATAAATGCTCATGCATGTCACCAAAAATTATATCATTGAAAACTATGTTCAAATACGAATCCAACGATATAGTTTTTGTTGACATGCACTAACATTTTGTCAGTTAAATCTTCAATCAAATTACATGGGGGACTAATAAACTACGACGGAGGTAGTAGTACTAGTGAAGAGGGCGGTGCTGCACGGGAGTCTCACCCCGCTCGTGGCGTGGCAGTAAAGCTGTCATATCACAAAACCCCACCACTCCCAGTAATAAGTGGCCTGGTAAAATAAACGTACAAGCAACCATCACATCCCTCTGTCTTTTTTGCATTTCATCTCTCTGCATTTACTTTGTCCGGTTCATCTCGCACACTCGATCCCTAGCTACTACTCCTAGTATCCCTAGCTACTACTCCTAGGGCTAGTTCTTTTGGCGGCTTAAAAAATAAGCCATCTCTTCCCCAGCTTTTCCCATAAGACTACTCCCTCCGTCTTGGTTTATAGGGCATGCACGTAGTTCTAGGTCATCCATTTGACTAACTAAATATGAGTTATATGTCACAAAAAGTATATCATTGGATTCTTAAGCGGATGTAGTTTCTAAACATATATTTTTCGTCACATATAATACATATATAGCTAGTTAAATTCTCAACCTAGAACGACGTGCATGCCTTGTAAACCGAGACGGAGGAAGTAGTCACAGTGGAGAGTAACATAAGGCGCCTCACTCATTCATTTGGGCTTCTAAACTACTACCTCCGTTCTGGTTTATTAGTCACCATTGTAATTTGTGCTAAATTTTGACCAAAGATTTAACAGATAAATGGTTAGTGCATGTCAACAAAAGTTATATAATTTTTGGTGGCATGCATAAACATTTCATTAGTTAAATTTATGGTCAAAATTTGGCACAGATTACAATGGGGACCAATAAACCAGGACGGAGGTAGTAGTTATGGGATTACTAATCTAGAAGCCTAAAAGAACTGGCCCCTGGTACTCCTAGTAGTAGTACTCAAGTTGGAATTCTAATTGCACGGCACAACTTGTTAGGCAAAAAATTCGATACAGGGTGTACGAAGCGGTTTGGGAATTTGCATGCCTTCCCGACCAGTGAGATACTCTGTACAAAGTACGATAGAGAAATAACCACAGAGAAGGAAGCTAAAAGTAAACAATTAAACGAGCATTTTTGCATTTCTTTTGCATTGAATCATTTCACAAGCTTGACTAGTGCTGTTTTTCTACTTTTACAAAAACCGCATCGTAATGTTAAAATGTGCAATTGCACGTACATAAGTAATAGTAGTAGCACAGTCTGCAAGCATATATAGAGAGAGACATGTAGTGCGATATATAGTTAAGTTTGTGCTATATACATGTACTTACAAAATGCATACGGATACACAAGGTTTCCAAACTTTTCCTTTTACATACTTAATTAAGTACGCTAATAATTCCCGAATGTTCGGGATTTATCATTTGCGTCCCAAAACTAATGAGATCGCCTTATGAAACTAAATTATTCATTATAAAAGCCACGGCGCTCGCACGAGCACTTGCAGCGCGCCACGAGTGCCCTGGTGCGCAGCCGTTTCCCAGCGCGCCGACACAACGCCTCTTCCTCAGCCTCGCAACTCATGAGGTGCTGATTGGCGGCTTGCCGGCGGGCGAGCGCGATCTCACCGGTGTGGTGATCCGACGCCAACAGGTACTCCTCCTTGCTGGAAGCGTGCACCCGGTCCACGTACCGCCAAGCGTAGATGAGGCGCTTGGGCCCGACTACACTCAGGGCTTTGGCACGGGTGTCCTCCACCACCCGCACGGCCCTCGTACGAGCCTTCTGCCAAAGAGCCAATTGCCTGACTCTCTCAGATGGGACATAGGCCTGCCAGGCAGCATGCCTCATGGCACGCTTCTCTTCCTCAGCCTTCTTCTCCGCCTCTATTTTGGCGCGCTCTGCCGGAGGCAAAGCCTCCCACAAGGTGACCTCCATTTCTTTCCAAAGCTCCTCAAGGCTGGGGGGCTCGGCGGGCGGCGCGATGTTCTCCACGTAGCGGGAAGCCAACGCGTCCTCCGACGCGCATGCTAGCGAGACTGGGAACGCCAACACGTCAACCTTGACACGTCGCGGCGAGGAGCGGAACACCGACGCGTCCACCTCGACGCGTCGCGGCGAGGAGCAGAACGCCGATGCGTCCTCCTTGACTAATGGCGGCGAGGAACGGAACAGCGACGCGTGACCCTACGTGCGGTGCAGCGAGGGGCGCCTAGGGCTTGGGAGGGGCGATGCCATGGTGGTCGACGTGAGAGGGAGGGGGAGGAGATAGCGCTGAACATGAGCGTTCTTCCGAATGCCGTGGGAGGCGCAGTGTTTATAGCGAGCAATGGCACACCTACGTAAGATATGTTGCGTGATTAACGTAATAGCTACGTGGGCATATTTGTTGGAGTAAATTACGGGGGAGGGACGATAATGCTTCATCTACGGGTAGCTACGTAACAGTCTACGTAATCTGCCTAAAATAATTCTCTCCCCCCTGATTTTCAGATGGGTGGGGCCCCTTTCTCCCCCTTCTCTAATCAGTATTGTCCATGTGGCCTTTTACGTAAAACACGTAACTTCTGTTACGTAGATGTAGCATTACCGGGGGAGGGAAGGGGTGGAAAGATTGTTGGTCACAACGGATTGGACGAGCGCGGGGGGAGGAGAGTCATGCATGCAGATTTTTTTCCACACGGGGTGGAGTGGTGGGACTGCCGGAGGGAGAAGAAGAGTCAAGTAGGCAGATTGTTTTCACACATGGAGAGGAAAATATTTGGAGACGAACGGGCTTCCTGCAGGTATGAGGAACAGTGCATAATAAGTCATCTTACATGCAATGAACTAACCATTTCATGCCGGGCTAGGTGCAGTCTCAAGTCATTAAAAACATACACGCCCCACACATGTTCAGATTTCAAGGTGCACTAAATTATTGCATGCGATGATTAAGGCTGGCCGTAGTGGTGGTATCATAGCTGGTATCATGCACATGGGAATAGCAAACATGCTGATGTGGCAAAGAATTGAAGAAGAGAGGGGGTTAGAGTAACATAGGTAGGTACCGTATCATGTTAAATACTATGCTACTTTGTGTCATGCATGGCACTATAAAGGTAGTCCCGTATCATACACTAGTATCATGCACATTATACTAGTATATGATACTTTCCACTATGAGTAGCCTAAAGAGAATATTGACTAATGCATGTAAAAATCTTTGTCATTTACTAGTGTTCATGCATGCATGCAATGCGATAATGCATTGGTAAACACATTTTTTTGTGAAGAACAAGAGCATTAATTGAGTACTTTTGCAGACTACAAAAACTATTCCACCGCCTCTATCTTGGTAAGAGTAGGTGAAATTTTTTAATCGAGCCCTTTAAACTAGAAGGGAGGTAGTAGTACTCTAATAGCTAACCTTGTTGTGATGACTAGATAGGACATGGCACGCACCTGGACGGAGGAACTAGTCTGCATTGTGCATATAAGTTTTGTCTAAAGTCAATGTACCTCTACTCTGACCAAACTTATAGAAAATTGTATCAACATTCACAATGTCAAATCAATATTTTTATACTCATTATGAAATGTAGTTTCATAAAATATATATTTGGTATTGTAGATATTGATATTTTTAGTATAAATTTGGTCAAACTTTGACTTGACACAAATCTTACGCGGAGTAAAAATGACCAGAGGGAGTATCATGCATGCGGAGTAGGAAAAAAATTGCTCATTTATAGCCGTCCGAAGTCTTAAAGGGCGCGACCGCGCGAGGGAGGCGAAGGTCGTGGGAGGCGCGATGGTTGACGGAATTAACACTACTGCAGGATGCTGCTAAAGCGACACTACGATCAGAGACCCTTTGATGAAACTGTGTGCGATGCATTCATCGCAAACGGTGATGTAAAATAACCGTAAAAAAAGATGCAAAACGTTTGCGATGAAGGATACATCAAACACGGTTCAGATTTTAGTTGCGTGTGCGATGCGGGGCATACGGTTCAGTTCAATGAACTGTTTGCGATGAGGCAGAACAAAAGAAATGGGCAGGCAGATGAAGGTGTGTGCGATATACGACATACAGTTCACTCGGATAAACTATTTGTGATGAGGCGGAACAACAGAAACGGGCAGCCAGATGAAGGTGTGTGCGATATACGACATACAGTTCACTCGGATGAACTGTTTGCGTTGAGCCAAGAGAACAGAAACGGTTCAACTTAATTAACAAGATGTGTGTGATACGCGGCAAATAGATCTGTAATCAGAAACGAGTGGGAAGACCGATAACAACACAGATGATTCCTGTTAACAAGCCGTGTGTGTTGTGAGCAAACGATTGCTGATATACAACTGTGAGTGATTGATGAAAACATCACCGACGGGTTCCATTGTTTAGTCCGTGTGCGATGTGATTTGCTCTGTCCGCACAACATCTATGCTCTGTCTACAGAGCATCAACATATATACTTAAAAAGACAGCATTGCAAAACCAAATTAAGCATACAATTACACAAGTGACTACACACATAACATTTCCACACACCAAAGTAAGCAATTACATGCATACTAAACTAGGAGAAATGAGCATCTAATCATCTACTTCTTGTTGCGACGACGCTTGCCATTGCTCTGCTTCCGGCTGGATCCCTGGCCATTTTGGGGAAGGAGGCACTTCCTCATGTCAACGATCCGCCTGTACATCTCATAGCACATCTGGGCGACGGCGACCTTGGGACGAGACCCGGCACGAGCGCGGGTGTACTCGAGATCGAACCCGACCACCTTGTACTTCTCCTCAGCAAGCAACAACTCCATGATGAGGATGGAGTGCTCCACCCAGACCGGGTTGTTGGTGTACACCACCGAGAGGTTAATTTGACATACATGACTTATAAGTTGACAGAGGTCATATCACTTTTTTTGAAACATGTCGTAAAGTAACATGATAGACCTTAGATTAACATGTGTTAAAAAATGGCTCATCTTGCAATTGACGCTGACACATTGCAGCACTCCTGCAAGGCCCGGAGGTTAATTTGAGAACAAGTACATAGAGGTTAATTTGACATACATGACTTATAAGTTTCACAGAAACCATATCACTTTTTTGGAAAACATTTAATTGCGTTGAATGTATATAGTGTTCCGTCCTATTAGTTGAATTAACATCGAGGTCGATGTTTTGGAAACATGTCGTAAAGTAACGGGATAAATCTTCATTCAAGCCAATCAACATGTGTTCAAAAAACAAAAATTATCAAAAAGTAACAAGATAGACCTTCTTCAAGCCAATCAACATGTGTTCAAAAAACAAAAAATGTCAAAAATTACAAAACAAGGACCTCGAGGTTAATTCAACTAATATGATGGAGCACTATATACATTCAGCGCAATTAAATGTTTACAGTGATCCATCAAATAAGTTAATTTAACATCGAGCCCACTTCCCATCCGGTCACCCATCTGATGGCTACTCCAGTCTCAGCACAGTTAACTTGGGAGTTCTGTTAGATGAGCTATCGATAGGGAAGCGGGTCCTTGCTGCTGTAGGATCCCTCTTTGCATCCTTTATTGCACACCCGGATGACCGACTATTGCCGCCCAATGGTCAATGCCACGTCCCCCGCGAATGTAGAAGCTTCCCTCCCTTGGATGAGTGGCAAATGGTTAATCCAGAAGAACTGTTTGCGATGATGCAGAACAACAGAAAAGGGCAGCCAGATGAGGGTGTGTGCGATATACGGCATATAGTTCACTAGGATGAACTGCGTGTGATTAGGCAACACAATAAAAAACGGTTCAACTGAACAAGATGTGTGTGAGTGTGATTAGGCAACACAATAGAAACGGTTCAACCTTGAGTGCTTTTAGATCGTTGGTGGTGTCCACCGTAGCGAAACTGTAGTCGGAGTTGTTGATAAAACTAGAGAAATGCTCGCAAGGCCTTGTGGCCAGGTGGTAGTGGTAGATGAGGACGTCATGTCGCACGCACAAAATGGCCGACGGCAACCTTCAGATCATGCCCGGCGCAACCGCATGCACACGAACGTGCGTGATCATGCGCCGGCCCCAAGCACTGGCAGCGCGCATGGAGGGACGAGGGCAGAGCGCCAGGAGGGACGCGAGCAGAGCGCACTGCGGCCACCTCAACCACATGCATAGAGCAGTTGAACACGCATGAAATGGTCGCCTACAAGCCGGCCGACAGTTGCGTCGCTGCGTAGAGAGCGGCCGTGTGCTACTACCTCTGTCTTGGTCTATTAGTCCCCTTTATATTTTGTGCCATACTTTGCCCTTAAATTTAACCAACAAAATGTTAATGCATGTTATAAAAATTATATAATTGGAAACACTGTTCAAATACGAATCCAACGATATAATCTTTGGCGACATGCATTCGTATTTTATTAGTTAAATCCTACTTATAAACCAGGACGGGGGTATAGTAGGTAATTAAATCGCAAACATTTTTTTATTAACCGTATGTGTATGTGGCCTTTCGTCCTCCTCTCGCACGTCTTGTCACCCCGCTGCCGCAGACGGCTTACAGCGCAAGCTTGCGCAGCGCGCGGGGGCGTTCTTTTGGCCAAACGGTGGCTCGAAGTGGCGCCAATGGATCGTCGGTGAGCCCGTTCCCGCGCAAGCTTCCCACCCGACTCGGTGAAATCCCCCAAAATCCCAATGCTTACCGGCCTGCTATATAAACCCTCACAGCCGGCGAGTCCTGCGTCGCATTTTCCCCTCCCTCCTTGTAGCTTATCTCGTCTGCTTCTCCCACAATCGCCAATGGCACCGGTCCATCATCATCGTTCAACCACTCCGCCGTCATCAGAGGACAGCTCCAGCTGGAGGCTACACCGCGGCGGCGGTGCAGTCCCCGGCGTAGTGTAGTGCGCGTGGCGTCCCTGTTGGGTTTGCGCGGAACACCCACCACACGCTCTGCCGCCGCTGCCCGTCGGCAGCTGTTGCCGGCCGCCGTGGCCGCCACCTCACCGTCGAAAGACAGGGCCATCGCCCACTTTGCCGCCGCGGCCCGAAGGCGGGAGGTGGCCGTCGTGGCCGCCACCCCACTGCCGGCCACCGTGGCCATCACCCGCTCCGCCATCGCGGCCCAAAGGCGGGAGGTGGTGGTCGTGGCCGCCACCCCATCGTCGACCGCCGTGGCCGCCAGCCCACCGTCGACCGTCGGGATCATCACCCAATCCGCCACTGCCGCTCGAAGGTGGGAGGCGGAGGTGGAGGCCCGCACGTGTGTCAGCGACCATGCACGCTACATCGAGTTCCTGCGGGAGGAGGAGGAGCGCCTCGTCGAGCATGCAAAGATCCTTACCGCAGCCGTGGACGCAGCACACACCGACGCAGAGGCGAGCAATCAGGAGATCTACGAGCAGTCCCGCCGCTTCGAGAGGGGTCGTCTGGAGCGGCAGAGGGCGTTCGAGGTGAGCGTCGCTGAAGGCGCAGCAGCGGCAGGCACCGTATTGCAGTTGTCCAGCTCGTCGGTAGGCTCCTCCTCCTCTTCCTCTTACTGAGCGCGCTCGGCAGAGGAGAGGCTGCTGGAAGTAGTATAAAGCCCCTCCGTAGTAGTATTTAGGGGCTATTTTGTTCAGTTCATCTGACTATAGATGTGGTGGAACTGTACAACGTACTTAAAATTGGCTAGCATATATAGTTGAACTAGCTATTTCAGTACGTGGTTGGCAAAAATTGGGGAAAAGTTTGGTCGGTTCAGCTGTCGAGTTGAACTGTTTGTATAAAGAACGACTGCTTAATCTACGAATGAAATCTATGCTTAATTACTGAATTTTAGTTGCAAAAATTAGATAGTGCTAGTGATTTTTATCTGCATATTTTGACAAATCGCAGTGTTACAAGGTTGACAAATGGCAATGTTACTAGATCAACAAATGTCAATCTTTCCAGTTTGACAAATGGCAATATACCCAATATGACAGATGCAAATCTTACCAAATTGTCTGTATGTGGTTGCACACGGGTCATCCGAAAAAATTGTTTGCGTTGAAGGGAGGTACAAATCCTGCTTGCCAGATTTTCTCTTGGCTTAGCCCCGAAGTCTCGCTTTGCATACCTTATCCAATCTGAACCGTTTGCGTTGAAGAGATGCACAAATCCTGCGCGGTGAATTTTCCCTTGGCTTACTGCGGAAGACCATAGCTCTCACTTTGCATACAGGTGTTCTATCTAAAATGTTTGCGATGAAGAGCTGCACAAATCCTGCTCGGCACATTTTCCCTTGGCTTACTGGGGAAGCTGTCGGTTTACATACGAGTGTTCTATCTAAAACATTTGCGATCAAGAGCTGCATAAATCCTGCTCGGCACATTTTTGCTAGGCTTCCTGGGGAAGCTGTCGGTTTGCATACGGGTGTTCTAACTAAAACATTTGCGATGAGTGTTTTATATTTAAAAACCATATTAAAATGCGGCTTGGGCGCCATTAATGGAGAGGATGCGAGCAAGGTGGGCGGCCCTGGAAGTCAAAGGGCTCACTTCCCAGTGAGCCTGCGCGGCGTACAGCTCGCACGCTTCCCGGTGAGCCTGCGCATTGGAGTACAGCTCGCATGCCTCCCGTTTAGTCAAGCACCAATCTGCACGGCACCTCCTAGCCATTAAAAGAGCGAGGCGTCGCGTCACCTGAATGGTTAATAGAACGCACACGATTTAAATTATACAAAACATTTGAGATGTTACAGTGGCAGCTATTTGTTTCAAAATGCCTTTGTTGGCTATTATTCGAGTGCGCCTTCTCTCAAAATGTACACGAAAAATAGCACAGCTTGTTAGGTGCCATTCCATGATAGCATGCCAAGTTTCATGAATTTCAGATGAGTTTTGGATTTACTAGAATTCAAAAACAAAGTATCACAACATTTTTCCGGCAATCAACAGTGCCCTCGTGTTTGAAATTCATTGCCATTTCTTGCATGGGACCTAACCATGCACCCAAGGACACAGATTTGAGTTTTCAACCAATTTATATGCACTGGAGCATGTGCATGTAGTTCAAATTTGAATTATGCACATAAAATGCCTAGAAAACCAAGTTAATGTATAAAAATGTCCAAACGAACACCGAAAAATTCCAAAATTTAACACAACACTCCTGTTGTTCTATGTTGACACTAGAAATTTTTTGAAAGCAATAAGAGGCAACGGATATCATTTCGTCCCCAAAGGTGGCATGTTCCCTACCGAAACCATCAGGCTTGTTATGAGAAGCTCTGGTTTGTGAGAAGCTTATACCCAAATCTGCCCCAAATGGGACAAATTTTTTACCACGGCATGTTGATGCCGCTCCATGATAGCATGCCAAGTTTCATGAATTTTAGACAAGTTTTGGATTTATTAGAATTTAAAAACCATGTATCTCAATGTTTACGACCGAGTGACGGCGGCAGGGTGTTTGACATTCATTCCCATTTGTTGCATGGGACCTAAGCATGCAACCAAGGACATAGATTTGAATTTCAACCAATTTATATGCATTAGAGCATGTGCTTGTAGTTCAAATTTGAATTATGCACATAAATGCATTGAAAACTCAATTAATGTATAAAAATGTCCATCGAACCCCGAAAATCTCCAAAATTTAACACAACACTCCTGTTGTTCTATGTTGACACTAGAGAAAAAAATTGAAATCAAGAAGAGGCAATGGATATTGTTTCATCCTGAAAGGTGAAACATTCCCTACCGTAACCATGAGGCTTGTTGCGAGAAGCTCTGGTTTGTGAGAAGCTTATACCCCAAGCTGCCCCAAATTGGACAATTTTTTACCATTGCATGTTGATGCCGTTCCATGATAGCATGTCAAGTTTCATGAATTTCAGACGAGTTTTCAATTTACTAGAATTTTAAAACCATGTATCTCAATGTTAGCGGGCGAGCGACGGTGGCAAAGGTGTTTGACATTCATTCCCATTTCTTGCATGGGACCTAAGGTTGCAACCAAGGACACACATTTGATTTTTCAACCTGTTTATATGCACTGGAGCATGTGCCATGTAGTTCAAATTTGAATTATGCACATAAACACATAGAAAACTCAGTTAATGTATAAAAATGTCGAAGCAAACGACGAAAAATCCCAAAAAATGACACAACACTCCTGTTGTTCTATGTTGACACTAGAAATGTTTTGAAAGCAAGAAGAGGCAATGGATATCGTTTCGTCCACAAAGGTGACACCTTTCCCTACCGGAACCATGAGGCTTCTTGTGAGAAGCTCTAGTTTGTGAGAAGCTTATACCATAACCTACCCCAAATGGGACAATATTTTTTTACCCCAGCATGTTGATGCCATTCCATGATAGCATGCCAAGGTTCATGAATTTCAGACGAGTTTTGGATTTACTAGAATTACAAAAGCAAGCACCTCAACGTATGCCGGAGAGCCACGGTGCCGTGGTGTTTGAAATTCATCCCCATTTCTTGCATGGGACATAAGCATCAACCCATGGACACATATATCATTTTACAAACCATTTTGGTGCACCGGAGCATGTGCATGTAGTTTAATTTTGAATTGTGCACCTGAAATGCCTAGAAAACCAAGTTAATGTATAAAAATGTCCAAACGAACCCTGAATAATTCCAATTTTTTGATGACAGACCTATAGTTGCATGTTCACTGCAGATAAAAGTTCTAGCAATTCAAACACCATCCTTTGGAGCTGTGACCCCATTATGTAATTCAAATCAAGACGAAAAATCAAGTAGATCGCACACAGTTTATTATCACCAACCGTGTGAGATGCAGCACAAAATATCTTGAAGCACCATTGGAGAATAGTACGCATACAGCTTACGCGAGAAGGTGCATCGGCTACAGTACACAACCGGCGTGTCAAGCACACTAGCTCGCTCCCCAAATATCATTTCACTATTCAGTCGTCGTCGGTGAAAGATGGAGATGTGGACCCGATTCGTGAGGGCAACTTCGGCGGCCCACTCCGTCGAGAGCACGGCCATAGCCGCCAGGCGCGTGCTAAGAAGCTTCGTGAGCGCGGTCGCAATCTGTGACCGGATGGCCAAGGCAGCACAAACGGCCGCTGTTGCTTCTTAGGTGGCGGCAGCAACATCTGCCTCGGGGATAGCAACTGGCGAGAGCAGCACAACAGCTGTCCGTTCCGCAGCGGCGGCCTTAGCCCTCATGGAGGCCGCCCACGACCATGTCGAGGCCACCCATGCCCAGCTCATGGCGGTCACCGCACAAATCAAACGAAGCTTCTCCGATAATGGTAGGCAACCCACGACCAAAGAGTTGGCAATCGCCGAGAGCGTTCGAGCAGCCGTCCGTTCCTGCACGGCATACCTTGCCATGATGGAGCCCGCCCAAGCCTAGATCGCGGCTGCCCACGCCCAGCTCATGGTGGCCTATTCCAAAGATATGGCGGATGCGGATGGCGAGATGCTTGCCGAGTATGGTGTGATGGATGCCATGGAGCCCCTTCCCCAGGAGATCGTCAAGCACGAGCTGGACATGGAGGAGGCAGCGGAGATCGATGAGCACTAGCCATAGTAGTACTCTTTGTTTTGTTTAATTAAGAGCGCCGGTCTTTAATTTGTTAGAGTAATGTTTAGGTCAGCTAGCTCTGTTTAATTGCTGAAATTGCTCGATTAAGAAGTGTGGGTGTGCTGTAGGTTCCTTTGTGTACCCAAATTATGCAATGACGTGGATGACCACTATAACCAGGGAAATTCGAACAAAAATTTTTCACGTTCAAACTCATCACACACGGGTTAAGCAATATGAATCGTTTGTGATGTTCACATATCGTACACAGTGCTGAATAAGGGACCGTGTCTGATGACACTTTGCGCGCCAATTTTTTCGCTGAACCGATTCAAAATTTTTGGCTTTCGCGAAAATATCTACCTCCCCGCCCCCTCCCCCTTACCAAAAGCAACATTTCCCCTATTTTCGCCTTCCTTTCCAAGTTGAAACCTTCACTCCTTGCTTGCAGCGTCGCCGGCGAGCGGCGACCCTCCTTCACGCTGCTCGGCCTCATCTATCCAGGCAGGTAACCCACACCCGACCCCCATCCTCCTCCTCCTTCCACATCCGACATGCCCGGACCGCCGGCGCGATACCTTCCACCCAAATCACCGACCCCTCCACCAAATATGTGCCGCCCTAAGCCATGGTGCACGCAATATAGCCAGGAGCTCAAGGAGCATTTGGCAGCGGAGAAGCAAATCACGGCCGCACGCACGGATGAGGTCGCGATGGCTGCCATTCATGCCGACCCCCAGATCTTGGAGGAGCACCTCACCGTCGAGGCCACCGTCGACGCCTTGCGCACCGACGCCGCGACGCGGTTGGCTGCTTTAAACGACAGTTCGTGGCATTTTCTCGAGGCCACCCTCGGTGCCTTCGACGAAGACTACGAGGTGTTTTCTCAGCGTGCACGTGCTTACCTCAACTCAAGAGCCAGCAGGTTGGTGCCCGGAGCGGCTCAGGCAGCTCACCACTATGACAAGGGCACCCACGATGTAGAGGCCTCGCCTTCTTCCATGTCCAAGGAGCCAATCATCATCGATATCTCCGACGATGAGGAGTAGCTTGTCTTATTAGCTCACTATAAGGACCCATGTTCAGTTTGCTAGCTACGCCGGTTAAGCATGCTCGGTTTACCCGTTGCATGTGCTGCTCCTGCCTTTCCTTAACAAATTCTAGTGAATTGTGCAATCTACTTTTACCATGCAATCTGTTGCTCTAGTGTATATGTTTTATATGTCATGCAATGTGGTGCTCACTTATTAACAGTTTGGTTAATTAGTTGTCGTGTTCAGTTAACTGTTTGGTTCAATTCTGCAAATGTGATGTTCAATTCTTCAGGGTGCAATTCTGCAAATGTGATGTTCAATGTATGTCTTCCATGTGAGAAATAAATCAAATTTATCTTTACAAAATACATGAGAAACAAATACAATTGCTATATTTTGAAGTTGTCAAGCATGCTTGGTTTGGTTAACTGTGTGATCTTCTAGTATGTTATACATTGTGCAATGTGGTGCTCAGTTAATATTTGGTTCATTTGTTGTGGTGTTTAGTTAACTGTTTGGTTCAATTCTGCAATGCAATGTTCAATTGTTGTGGGTGCATTCTGTTATTGTATACCATGTGAGAAATAAATCGAATTTGGCTGTACTAAATACATGAGAAACAAATACAATTGCTATATTTCCAAGTTGTTAAGCATGCTTGGTTTGGTTAACTATCTGATCTTCTATTAGGAGTATGTTATATTATGCAATGTGGTGCTCAGTTAATGTTTGGTTCATTTGTTGTGGTGTTTAGTTAACTGCTTGGTTCAATTCTGCAATGCGATGTCCAATTGTCGTGGGTAGAATTTTGTATTGTTGTGCATGTGAGGATTAAATCAAATTTGGCTGCACTTAATACATGAGAAACATATACAATTGCTATATTTCCTAGTTCTTAATCATGCTTGGTTTGGATAAATGGGTTTTCCGTGGCTTGAATTAATCTGATGAATCTGCAATGTGCTTATTTTTCATCAACATATTTTACTAATAGCATGCGAACCCTCACTTAACCTGATCACTAACTACCTTATATGTGTTGCAGGGAAACAATGGGAAGCACTGAGGTTTACAATCGAGGTTTGCACATGCATGGTCCTTTGTCTAATAGCACATTATTGTGCAATTGCAGGAACCATTCTAATATTTAGGTTTTTTAATAATTTGGTCTTGCACATGTAGGTCCTGCTGTCAGAGGTTTTGACCCACTATTCGACCCTTTTTGCATATGGGGAAATGAGTTGTCCATGAATATCAGTCAAGTCAAGAAACTCAGAAAGATTGTTAGGATAAAGAAATTAGCGACAGAAAACAACAAGATCTTTGTCTGCACAATGAAGAAGACATCAGTTCACTACAGGATGGTACTAACTATTATACCTTCCTTTTTTATTCCTTTGCCCCATTTCCAATATAGAGAAGATATTTATGCACATCCTTGTTTTTAGGCCTTTCCAAAGCAGTTCACTGATGATTACCTCTCAAACCACCTGTATGGTCAGGAGGCGAGGAAGGTATTCATACAACACCCACAGTTCAATATTGAAGTGTTCTTGAAGAGGACGAAGGATGGACGGTCAATCATCCACAGGCACTGGCCTAAAGTTGCAAAGACCTTCAACATCAATGAAGGCTCAATATTCGCCTTCGGCTTCAGCAGTTTACCAGATGAGATTCATCTTTCTATGTACCGTCTATGATGCTAATTTTGAAAGGTTATAGATGTTGCATGTGAAACTTGGTGCTGGTGCAGTTGTGTAATGGGGCATCTGAGTGCTGAAGCTATATGATGTTGTACTCTGATGTATTTCAATTATGAAATCCTGCTTCCTTAATATGAAAATGAAATATATTGTGTGCTTAATATGAAATGTCAATTAGATTAATAAATGGATTATTAATAATAGGATAATTAGCCTGCTAATTGGGTTTTTCTATTGCAAATGGTTATTGAGAAAACACCGTGGGCGATGACCTCAGGCAACGCACACAGTTTCTAAGAATAAACCGTGTTGGATCAATGAACAATCACACACGACATCCTCTTGAAAACTGTTTGCATTAGGCCACCTTGCGCAAACGTTTACCACATAAAAAGTGTGTGTGATGGACAGCCTTTGCCACACAGTTTCTTCTACGCACCGTGTGTGATGCATTCAATAACGCAAACGATAAAATTGTTAATATCATGTGCAATGGCAACGCTATCACAAACGATTTAATGGGGAAAATTGTGTGCGATGTACCTGCGAACGGAAACATTTTCCTTGGAGCGACTGTGTGGGATGTATATAGGAACGGAAACATTTAGTGGGGACTGATTGTGTGGGATGTACTTACGACCGAAAACGATTTTGCCTGTATAATTGTATTTTTTAGCACTACTGTACGTATAACCATATTTGATCGCTCACCGGTCGCACACGACCTCATTTTGCCGAGCGTGTGTGCCAGGAGGGCATATCCCCGATGGTTTCTAGGTCATGTGGGAAGGACCCCCCTATCGCAGTCACTCACTTGGCGACGGTTCAGAACACCGTCGCGGAAAGGGGTTAAAAACCGTTTGTATAGCACCTCCCCCTACCAGTGTAAGTGAAGTTACATGCACGCGTCGGCATGGCGTGCGAACACGCAGAAGCTATACCGTCAGGCCTACGATATGGGTCTAGTAGACATGACATCTAGTGGGTCCCGCATAGTACTCAAGAACTCTTTGGGGGCATCCACCGGGCAAGCCACCACCCCACGCTGTTCGCACGCCCTACTCGTCCCCGTCTTCTACCTTACAACAGTTTGCTCCCAGTCTTCCCGTCCTTTCACATTACACCAGTTCCACTTCTCCTAAGTCCAAGGCCTCCCAAATCTCCTTGATCGGCGGTGAGTACAAGGTTAGAACCATCATCAGCGATGAGTTAATCATCATCTACACCCGTAGATCCGCGATGGTGGAAGCATGCCTTGGTCGCTTCCTGCACATGTTCAAAAGTTCAAAGGATGAGTGGATCGCTAGGCTAGATGTTGAGTACACCATAGTCCTGGAAAGGGAGAAGCTTCTAAAGGAGGCAGAGATGAAGAAGCCCGCCGTGATCCAGGTTTGCGTACATAATGTGTGCTTGGTCTACCACATATGCCATGCCGACGTTAGGTGCCAGGATTTTGAGTTCTTCCTCAAGGACAAAAGAGTGAAATTCATTACTGTAGACTTTAGGAACGATAGGAGAGTCCTGGGTTGGATAGGCATCATTGTAGGCCAGCCCTTCGATCTCCAGAAGGAAAGCCTGGTGTCCTCCTCTCAGCCTTCAATGCTGACCCTGGCAGCAGCCATGATTGATCCTTTGTACGCTCAACTCAAGAAACCTCACCCAAAGTTTCATCATGCATGGGAGTCGAAGATAATAGATGAAGATCACATCATGTACGCAGCAATGGATGCCTACCTTTGTTTAAATATCTACAAGGGTTGAATGAAGAAGCAGAGCCCAGTGTCCGGTTCAAGCAAAGAAGTGTCGACGAAGAGGAAGAGGAAGAGGGACGAGGACGAACTCGAGGACGTGGACTCGGACTCCGAGTAAGGTGGCAGTGCCGTTGCTCATGCTGGTTCTACTGCAGTGTCAAGCAGACTATTTGCTTAGTTTTATTTCAGGGGTGTGTTGTGCTGAGCCCCCAACAGAACTATGTTTATGTTCTTTCTTGTTATTTGAACTCTTTAGTATGTATAGTACTAGTATGTCTTACTACTGTTCTTCTTGTAGTTGGTACTACTACTCGTATCTTCGCGTTCCTACTGTACTTAATATGTACTAGTAGTATAATTTGGGTCAGTCGATTTGTGAAAGAAGTTCGATGGAGCGAAGGAAGAAGACGGCAGAGAAGCTACCCCAGTATCTATATTAGGGTGGCAGGGTGCCCATGATCTATCTTATGAGTGTTGGGTGTGGAATGCAGATCGCCGGAAAAAATGGATCGTGCCCGGGGTTAAACGGATGGCGGGGGTGGGGGGAGCATGGCGGTGGCAGGCGGTTCAGGGGAGGGCGGGGCGGCGGCGGCAGGCGGTTAGGCCTACGGCAGCCTGGCGGCTCGATGCCTAAGAGAGAAGATGAACAGTGCATTAATTTCAGAGGTTGAAGAAGCCCTTCTGGCCGTCCATGTTGCATCCAACAGCTCACAAGAGTCGACTGACCCAAATTGTTCCTTCAGATTGCAGGATCCACGTGGCATTCAAGGTCTCAAAGGTAGATTCAACGCCCGCACCCGGTTTTGCGGGCTCGGCGCGGGCGCGACCGGCTTCCGCCGCGACAGCCACCATGCGTGCATCCTCCGCGTGGGCGGAGACGACAATGACACACTAGCTCCTTCTCACCGGCGTGCTGGAGCACGCGCTCGTCCTCCTCTTTGTATGCTGCGGGCATAGACGCGGCTCCACCTGCTTACGTGCTTGGCAGCGCGGCGGCATCGCGAGGAGGGACTGCAGACGACATGAGCGGGCGAGCCTTCGGTTTCATGGCACAGGGATGGCGGGGACACGGTGGTGATGGGCGAGAAATGGTCGGCCAGAGCAGGCGGCCGCCGACATGCTCAACGGCGGCGTCATATTGATGAGTGCGTGTATGGGAGCTTAGTTTAGTTTTATATAGGGTTGGTCAAACTTAAAAGAACAGCGTACTAGTACACGTAAACATTCAACTGAGGCAGCACTTATACTACACATTAGTTAGCACAGCATCGATACGGAATCCTGTGCAAGCGCGTGCACCGCGGCCGCGTGGTCGATCGAACAGTGCGTCACCGTGTCACGCTCGAAGGACATCCACTGAACCTTTTTGTGTGTGTGAAAACAACCCCCGAATATTACTCTACTTTTTTTCCCTGGAAAAGTTCTTCACGCTACAATATTTCCATATATTTGAATTTAGCTTCAGTTCGTGCTTATTTGGATTTGGACGTTTTAGGTGCGCCCTAGACATTTTTTTAATACTGATTCTGTGTGTGTGACTGAGAGAGAACGCGTGTATGTGTCCATATGTGTGTTGTGGCGGAAGGGCAATGTGGAGACGGTGTGCGTGTGATAGAGACATAGAGAGGTGTGAATGTGCAAATGATCATGCATGAGTGAGATATAGAGAGATGCCGATATGTTGTGTATACATGAGAGAGCGGTCTTCTATTTGTACTTGTGTGTGTGCGAGAGAGAGAGAGAGAGAGGAGCATCCGTAACACAACAACCATCTCTCTCGATTCGTCCGTCCCTCGCACGATCGCATGTAACACATGCATCAACGCACACATTTTGACACCCTCACCCAGCCCGTGCCCACCTCAAGGCCCGCACATTGCTCTCTATCTCGCACGCACAATCTCTTCGTGAAAACCCTTTTTAGCATGTAGCTTTCCATCACATACACACACATTCTCTCCATAGGTTTGATTTCTCTCAATATCTGACACAAACACACACACACTCCCCCCTCCCCGAGCACACAATTCATCCCCATCCAAGGTTATATGGCGACCACTCTTGCTTGTGCTTCTCTGCACCCTAGCATGCACAACACCTCAATCTTCAAAGAGGACTTTGAGGAGATTGAAGACGGCGACCACACATCACTAGAGAATGCGGGGCCATTTGGAAGCAGGATGATGTGACGATGGCTGACTGACTCCTCCCCCCCTCTCTCCCCCACACAAAATAATGAATCCCTCAACCCACAAGATCCTTCCCCTCTCGTCCACACTTTTCCAGCTCTCTCATCAAACCCGTTGTCTCTTCTCCTTCCACATGTACAAAATCCGGATGCACACGCATCTCACGTATATTACATGTCTCCATCTTTCTCACAGACCTAACTTCTTCCTCTCTCTCTCTCTCTCGTTAGGTTTGTCTCCTACTCTCTCGCCCACATACATACAATCTTTCCCGCCCTATTTGCTCCATCTTCTCAAACTCTCTCTACATGTTTCATTCACACATTGGGATGTGTTCAAAATGTTGCTTTATAATGGATCATGTAGAGTTATGCTTGGTTTTGTTGCATCCTACAAAGTAATAACTATGAAATGCATTTAGATTTTCATTTGACTGGGATTATGTGAGTTTGAGCATATTGTGAAGTACTATAGACCTCGTATACATCTTGGAATTCAACAATGGTTCTAACTATTGAATTGTATAAACCATTACATTCGTAGTCAGCAGCCTAATATATTTATTTCATGATTACAACAAATGATTAATTCCACTACAAACTAAGAAAACAAATGTGTACTCCCTCTGTTTTTATTTAAGTCCGCGTATTAGCATTGGTCAAAGTCAAGTTTTGTAAACTCTCACAAAGTTTATAACAAAAAATATTAACATATACAATAACAAATAAATACCATTAGATTCATTATTGAATGTACTTATACATATTTGCTATGGTAAATTTTTATATTTTTCTATAAACTTGGTCAAACTTTAGGAAGTTTGACTTCGGTCAAACCTAATATGCAGAGTTAATAAAAACAGAGAGAGTACTAGTAGTTACTAGTACTACTCGCTAGTTGCTTAGCCCAATCACCCAACACGCCAAACGGGGAGTTCAGTATTACAAAATTTTGAGGTCGGCGGGAAAATCTCCCGCGACCCTGATTCGAGCAGTGCAAAGTTACCATCATACCCTTTGGAACAGGCCTACGGATGCTGGTGGGTAGGGAGCTGTTTTGGTAACTTCAGGTTCACCCTACCCAGCCAACCCCACCCTGGCACCCAGCGTAGTACACCTGAATACTCCCCACTTTCTATCCCCACTGCAAAATAGACTTCTCCACGGCACCGCAGCCTTCATGCTCCTCCCCTTCTACATTGGCACACTCGTCCACCACAGCGCATCTGCCTCATCGACGATGTCGTACGCCGCACTGGAGCCGGTCCACCGTCGTCGTCGTACACGGAGCCTCTTCCCCGACACCGTCTTCCACGGTCTTGGATCTGCTTCCCGGAAGCCGACGCCAAGCGCAGAAGCACCACCGTCGTGGACAATGAACTGACTCCCGTTGCCGACCATGATGCACAGAGGCCACCGCGACCATCATACTCGTCCTCGATTGGTAATGAGTATATTGAATCTCTTAGCAGTACATGTGCAGTTCCAATTTTGTTCATACCTACCCTTCAAATTTTCTGGTTGCTATTGTTCTTGTAAAAGTAATTGGTTATAGCTTGCATTGTCCAACATAATATCACCTTGTAATTGTGCGTTGCTCCTGTATTGCGCTGTGCTTGGGTAGGTTCTTCATCTGCAACCAGTAGTGTGGCAAATGATGGAAAGTTTTTTAGAACTAGCAAGATGCCCATGCATTGCACGGAACATCAAGATGCATTTGTATGAGTAGTTTATCTTGTGGGAGAAAAGGATGAATGAGGGAAGGCCATATCTGCAAACGTGGAGAGAGGTGCGGGTATCTTTTTGCAAAATTGCCATAGTTTCCTTCCTATCCGTCAGATATAAATCGGACGGCCTATATTGCAGGATGGCAGGCACACCATCATCACCAACTCTGTTTTTTATAAGAGTGGTGATAAATATAAATATAAAATAAATATATAATATAATATATATAAAATATATATACAAGAGTAGATAAGAGAGTAGAGAGAGCAGGGACGTCAGGAAAGGATCGCGCGCGCGCGGGAAAAAGCGGCCGGGCGCGCGCTAGTTTTGGCGCGCGGCGTCCGGTGCGCTTTATAAAATCCAATGCTCTCCCAGCGCTCTGTGCCTTGTCATTGCTCTCTCCCCGCTCTTTCTCGCCTCGCCGCCACCGTGCCACCATGCCGCCGCGCCGCCGGGAAACTTGGGGCTACCGCGGCGTCCGCGCGCGCCCCTCCAGCGGCTTCTCCGCCTAGATCCGGTTCCACGAGATGCGCCTCGGCCTCGACACTTTTGACACCGCCCACGAGGCCGCCCATGCGTACGACGCGGCGGCGTGGCGCCTCCTGCGGCCTCGTAGGGACATGAACTTCCCCAACGTGCCGACGCGGGAGCAGGCGCAGGAGCTGGCGCCTTCGCCGTAGCTTATTACCGACGATGATCATCGCGACAACCGAAGGCAGGAGCACCGTCTCGGCATCGCCGAGATGGATGAGGAAGCCATGGTGCTGTGGTTCCAACGCTTCCCGCAGGACATCATCAATGAGCGCGAGTTCTACGCGCAAAGGAGGGCGGAGAGGGAGAAGAGGAGGGCGGAGCGAACCGCCGATCGCGAGGACAGGTGTACGCTAGGAGCAGCGTTGCCCTGGGACTCCGACGATGATCGGTATCTTGACGCCTACATTGAGATGTCGGAGGAGGACATCACCGAGGCGGAGTCGGACGACGAGGAGTAGTTGAACTATCTATTTTTTATCTATCTATGCTATATCTATGCTGAGAACTATCTATGTATCTATCTGTCCGTTTGAATGCTATGGTTTTCATTAATGAAAATCGGAGGGGGAGAGCCCTACTTTAATAAAAAAAATCTATGTATCTATCTATGCCAGTATCGACTCGGAGTCGAATGTGTATCAAGTCAGAGTATTACTATATTTTTCTTGCCATGTTGAGATTTTAAAACTATGAGTGCGAACATGCGGAGGAGCAATGAAGACCAAACACGGGATATTGGGGACATCTTCAAGGAACGTGGCAAGTTAAAGAGGAGCTACACCGAACCTATAAAATGAGCTTTGGTAAGTAACACCCTTTCAATTACTTTTGTTTAGCCTCGTGTTCTTCGATGTGTATATGTTGTAGTTTCTATTTCTATTAGCCTCGTGTTCTTCGATGTGTAATAAGAAGAGTCTTAATCGTCCTAATGCTTTCATTTTTAGCTTGATGTAGGAAGTGGGTGTTCTCATCTTGGAGTCTGTTTTTATATTTCTCCTTTTGAATTCACTTCTCCGAGTCCTATTTATCTGGCTTCTACTAAATGGATCTGGGTTGCTCTGACTATTGATCTAAAAAAGAAGTAACTTCATGTCAGGATGCAGTTCCTGCGAGGAGGGAAGTATGGTCAACCTCGCGATCATGTTTCCAAAATGAGGCTGGATTACACACAAGGTGCCCGTTCCCTAATGATGCTGGATTAGACACAAGGTGCAAATTCCCAGATGATGCTGGATTACACACAAGCCAGGTGGAGTCGTCAACTGTTTGTGTCCTTATGGCTCTAGTAAAGGCTGAAAGAAAGCGTGCAGCAGCCCTTGAGAATGTATTTGAGTTCCCGAAGAAGCGAAAAGAGCAATCAGATGCTCTCTTCATCCAAGCCAAAGAAGAGATGGAAGAAGCCAGAAAGAAGCTAGCAGAGGCAGAGCAGGCTAGGCGTCTCCTGCTATCTAAAACTGTTGTCAATACAAATTTTCCTTCATAATAGCTAGGTTCAAATGTTTGTCCAGTTAGGATGCCTGTTGTGATGTCCGTGCATCCACTGATGTGGCACAAAATAAATTTTTTTCGGGTCATGTAATAACAACAGTTACTTTCCAAACAATAACAGACGAAGCATTGGACATGGTATAGTTCACACGCAAGCCCAACATTCCAAGTTCAACTTCCACATCAAACTCATGTTCACAGATATCTGCACATTCATAGACAATGTCCACAACCATGATTCACTTCAAAGCCAAAAAAATGTGAGGAGAGTTTAAATAGCGGGCGGACGAGAGGAGCCAACCGGTGTTGTGTTCTAAAATGCCGGCCGGCTCGCGGGAGGACGTGTTGCCGGCACACGCGCGGATTCAATGAAGGCGGGCAGGGTAGTCTGAAGCCGGTTGCATGCGGCGAGGAGGCGTGTTCAGCCTGGCCTGCAGCGAGTGGGGCCCTCTTGGCCGGCGCGCCGGTTCAATGCCTGCGCTATGAGAGGTCGCGTCCGTGTCAGAGCAATCACTCCCTCCAGTCCTTTTTTGTTTGGGTATAACAAAATCTCATTTTCCATTCACATTTTACAAGTAAAATTCGTGGAGAAACTTTGACCCAAAATACGATGGGGACTAGTAAACCAGGACGGAGGTAGTAGTTCTGAATTCCATTTTCGCTCCATACCAATCGTTCTAAAAACTAGTATAACGCGCCATAGACAATCGAAATTCTTACCCCGCTAAAAAAATGATATTTTAAACATGGCTACTCGATCAATGGCGACTGGCGAGCCACCGCCTCCAGGTCATTCACCTGTGGTCCCGACCATCAACTCCTACGGATCAAATTATCACGCGAGCTGACTATTCCTACAAAGGTGCGCTCCACCACGTACCCGGTACTCGCGCATGCATCAATCATGCACCTAGGGTTTATTTGTTTACGGTGCCTTTATGTAACTCTCATGTGTGCGAGACAGCGAGAGACCGACTGCGTACGTGCGCCTCTTCTCTTCGTATATGTACTCCACAGTTTGTCTGGTGTCCAAAAAATTATACATTAATAACTAGCAATGTGCCAATGCGTTGCCACATGTTCAAAGTAGATTAATACATATTCACCGATTTGATAGAAAAGAGTCTAGTTTTGAAATATGTATATCACTAAAAATATGTTATGTTTCACTCAAAATATATTCCTTTGGTGGTTTTGATGAGATAAGGGAGGAATGTGGTTGGTTTCAAGATTCGAGAAGTGGTATATTGTTGCAAAAAGCCCATGTGTGTGTGTGTGGTGTGTGTGTGAGAGAGAGGGAGAGAGGAGGAGGACGGAGTGCGTGTGTGACAAAGACATAAAGAGTGTGTGTGAGAGAGGTATCACCACAAAATGAGGCGATAGTGTGTGTGTGCATGATTGAGAGGGCGTGTCTCAAGAAGGGATGAAAAATCTACATAGATACAAGAAACGCGAGAGAGACATGTATGAGATAGTGGAAGCAAGAGTGTGCGGATGTATAAACCTATCTGGAGGCTGGTCGATCAATGTTTGTGAGAGAAATACGACTCGGGGGTGCGAAAGCGAGAGTTTTGTGTGTGTGTGTGTACGTGAGACGGTAGTCGGGAGGGGGAGTGGAAGCAGGAGTTGTGTGTGTGAGAGAGAGAGAGAAAGGGGGGGGGGGAGTTTGTTTGATCGGTAAACAAATGAATAATGTCAGTTTTATAACTGAGATGAAGACGGAAAGGAGACCCCAACAAACGTTGTGTGTGCGAGAGAGAGAGTAATTCTAGTGGTAGGAGTCATATCTAGAAAGATATAGGGTGCGTGAGAGAATCCTAGAGAGAAAGACAAAGTGAAAGACGAGTGAGAGTGTGTGTGGCGGTGAAAAAGAAAGCTTAGGTACCTAGTGATACCAGAGAACGATAGAGACGTGAGAGATAATGAAAACTGTGTAATGTATACTGATAGGGAGAGTGCGACACTTCTCAAGGGAGACGACGAGAGACCATGTTTGCGAAAATAGGAGAAACATGAAGTGAGCGCGCGGGTGAGCTGGAGAAAAGAGAGTGATAGCTACATGAAGGAGCACGCGAGAGAGATGGGCGTGAAAGGAGATTCAAATATTTAGTTGCGTGTATAGAAAATGTCAACATAAAAGGGATTCAAATATTTGAATTCGAGATGATGATACATGTAATTCATACTAGAACCAAAATTGATCTATCAAACATGCATACTCATATGAATTCGCACGCATCTATGTTATTTAATATCTAGATATTACTGATCCATACATTTGAGTAGAACATAATTTGGTTTAAATTTTTTGAATTCAACCTTATGATTCTGAGATCATTGTATTTGTAAATCATATTATATATATAAAGGAGCAGAATTCTTTATTGTGCTTTTGAAAGTATATATAAAAAAATGATGTATATAGAATTTTGTTCGAATCGAAAATAGATCCTGCCCGAAAAAAAAGAATACAAAATGGATTGAAATTGAGTTGCCATGGTAAACGTGCAAGCTTTTTCTCAAAAATTTGAACGAAGCGGCCAAACTCGTAGTAACTGCCCGAAACCAATATATGGGAGATGGAAATTACTGCCTGTCCCTGACATGCAACACAAGTCAGCTCGATTTCAATAGGTCTTGATAGGGCAGGTTTGTAATTTCACTCAAACGTGACATGACCACCTCTCACCCGGATTCATACACAGTGGGCGCCAAAACACAGTGTCTCCTCAGCCGAAATCACCTCTCACCGGGATTCATACACGGTGGGCGCCAAAACAAACTCTCCTTGGCCGAAATCTCCGTCGGCAAATATTCGGTGTATGTGAGATTACCGTCCTATCCCCAGCAGCCCAATATTCATGTGATGTCAGAAATTTTAAACAGGGGCTAAGTTTGTAAATTTCCTCACATTTGAGACAAGCGCGCCCTAAAGACATGGTTCCCCCCTTCCTCTCTCCCTCCATTTCCCCATTCGTACTCCGTGGGCGCCAAAACACCCTCTCCACCCCAGCCTCCTCCGTCCGCCACCCCATCCACCGCCATCCTCCTCCACCAAGCCAGAGCTGATACCCCGATGCCGTCGTCCATTACAAGAGATCGACCTCTCTCATCCATGGCTTTGAACCAGGATCCTTGCATCCCGTCCTCTCGCTTCATCCCCGCCATCGTCCACCTTGCCGGCGCCGCTCCAACGACTGTCTCATCCACCGTGCCGGGATATTTCCCCCGCCACCATCGTCTACCCTCCTAGATCTGCTTCCACGCTGCCGGCAGCCATCAGTACCACAACACCATCAAATTCTCAGCAGATGCATACACGGCGCCGCACCAGAGGCGGTACACTTTCATATCTGCTCAACTTATTTATCGCCGCAAGAAATTAGATCGCCACTGCTTTACTGTGATTTCTTGTCCATCACGTAGGATCTTACTTGTTAGTTGAAACCAAATATTGGTTGCGAAGTTGCCTTTGTCCGGTTTGCACCTTCAGATCCGCCATGCCACGCTCAACACTATACTCGCAATGCTTATGGTTTTCCCCTTTTATATTCCACACTAGTTAAATGATAGTAGACTAAATTTCAAAATTGGGTCAGTCGATTTTTGAGAGCTTGCCGGAGTTCGCCGGAGGGAAGGAAGGGGCTCGGGTGGGGACGGTGGTTGTGGGGGCGGTGGCCTGGTGGTGGTGGGGCCTCGCCGAATGAAAAAAACTCGACGCGGGTGGGGGAGGGGGGTGGGGGTTGGGGGTGGAGGAAGGAACACAGGCGTGGGGAGGTTCAGGGGAGGGCGGGGGGGGGGGGGGGGGCGGGGCCGGTGGTTCGGCTGGCGGCCCGTGCGGTGTTCTATAGGGGAAGAATCAGAGACGAGGAAGAAGAAGGGTCAGAAGACGTAGGGTCTTCATCCAACCACCTGAAATGGTCGACTGAACCAAATGACGAAAGTCACGCGACTTGCATGCAGACATTCCTTTATATTCAGTACCATCATCATAGCTGCTTAGCACTGCTCCTCAATCCATCAAGCTAAACAATGTGCCACTCATAATTCCAAACTTGCTGCTCAAATACGAATCTGATATGATGCTGATATTACTAAAACAGATAATGTTTAATTGGTCAGCTAATGTTCCTACTTTACTTTCGAAAAGCACGTGCACCACATATAGAGAGACAGCAGGGAGTTGCATTCTTAATGCGCTCTGGTTCATCATGTGTGGGCACTGCGCAATGAACATTTTATTATCCAAAATCTGCTTGCTCTTCTTTAGCATATTCCTCTTCTGTTCTTCTTTAATAACTACTCTCTCCGTTCCTAAATACAAGTCTTTGTATAGATTCCACCATGGACTACATATGGAGCAAAATGAGTGAATCTACACTCTAAAATGTATCTGTATACATCTGTATGTGATCCATAGTGGAAATCTCTATAAAGACTTATATTTTGGAACGGAGGGAGTATAATAGTAGTACAGTAGGTTCCTTGTAGTGAAGAGGAGCAGGGACATTTGCAGTGTAGAGGTCTATTCGGTCAGTTGTGATGGACACTTTCAACTCTTCGGGCCTCTTTGATTAGTAGGATTTTGTAAACATAGGAATAGGAATTGTAGTGGCCTGCCCACTTGAATCCTATAAGATTAGCAAGGAAATGCGGGGAGCTGTGTCACCTTTGGGAGTTACACTGATATTAACAGTACCGCACCTTCAGTTGAAGAGAGCTGGTATCCGAAGCCTTTCTAGCCGTACCGGCAATAGTAGCCCATATTTTCCAGCAAGTTCCACTTTCCTGATTTTACTTGTGATGCTTACGGTTTTCCCGTTATATCTACATTATGATCTATGTAGCTTCTTTGTGTCGCACTAGCAGCAGTCCACTCTTGAAGCTAAACAACACACCAATCATAAGTCCAAAGCTTACTTCTTCAAATACGAATTGTGATGCGATAATGATATTAGTTAATAGACACACATTTAATTGGTCAGCTAATGCTCCCACTTGATTTTCCAAATGCATGTGGCCACATATAGAGAGACAGCATGGAAGTGCATTTCTTTGGGCGCTGTGATTCATCATGAGTGGGCAACCAACATTGTATGGAAAGAAGCGGAATCTCAATAATATGCTTCCTCTTCTGTTCTTTAACATGTTCCTCTTTTGTTATTCTGTATTTAGTACGTACAGTATGTTCCTTGTCAGGAAGGGGAGCATGGACATCTGCAGTCAACAACTGATAGAGCTGGCCTGCACATGATCGATAGGCTTTCAATTAGTAGCGGCAATACAAGGCCATATTTTCCAGCCAGTTCCACTTTCCCGATTTATATATGCTGGTTATGGTGTAGCCCTTTTATGTACACTACGATCTCCTAGTTGTTGTGTGCTCTTGTTATCATGGTTTGGCAATAAACTCTCTATACAGTATATTATGAACCTATCATCTGCCAACTATCCTTACTTCTGGAGCCTATTTTTTGTGTACTTGTGCCAGATTATATTAATGCACACACCATATTATAGCACACATGGGCTCTCTCATCAGAATCCAGTGATAGCACATAAGGGTTTACAGGGAGCCCCTATATTAGAATATCCTTTGCATTACAAAGATAATCTCACTATTTATGTTTTCATGCTTCTCAGATATTATACGTAATCACAATGAATATGAGAATACGCGCATCAGAAGAATATTGTGGAACACTGCAATCACTAACAAAATTGGCACCAAGGCATTGAGTTCCATTCTGGATGCAATGAAACTCATACGCTCCCCACCTGCAGATTCTTGTTCAGAATATGATCCTAATGACTATTCTGACCTCGAGGAGTCGAAGGCAGATGGCTTGTCATGTTCACCCATCAAGGTGCCTGTTCTAATTTGGAAAGGTTTTATTGATTGCGCGTATCTTGCATAAGGTGTCTTGCATTCCTTCTACTTTGTTGCACCGCCATCTGCTTAGTTTACTCATCATATATGTCAAGATGCCATGCCCATCCATTATCAATACATATTCCATCTGTCATCATACCATGTTTTTCTACTCAAATGTTGTTCTTGTGCATCAGATATCAAAAAGGAAGAGGGTGATTGCTGAACCTGAAGGAGCACCAGCAAAGTCCTTGAAAAACGTGGTGGTGCCGGAGAAATCAGATAGCACCCCACTTACATTGGCTCTACAACCAGTGACAGAAAATGTAGGACCGACTCCAGCAGACTGTACCCATACTTCACTGGCCACACCACTAGCCCCACCACACAGGACCTGCGCTCCAGCAAAAGGTATGTCGATTTCAGTTGCCATAGCAGCAGCTATACCACAGAAAAATCCCACTCCAGCAAAAAGTACAGCAAGTCCACCGGCCGAAGACCTATCCCAACTGCAGAGATGGCCAATTCCTACAGATTGGAACCCCGTTCCAGTTATTCCTAGTTTAAAAGACAATGCTTTCAATGTTGTTAGGGACTACGTGCATATATTCCCATCATGGGAAGATTATAGTGAAGACAAACACCATTTTCACATCTTCCTGTCCCACTTATGTGTAAGTGCTATTATTCATGGTGATTATTTTCCTGTTTTCTGCTGATTGAACACATCAATGATTTACATTACATTGTTGTAAGTAGGCGAGGGTCAATCTGGATAGTCATGACAAGCAAAGCTTGCTTGAGCTTTTCAAGGAAGCATTGCAGCAGTATCGGTGTTACCTGAGGAAATCACACTTTGATGGCAAGTCTATAAACGAACTTCTAGTGAAGTCTCCTATGCTAAATTTAGAAGACATTGAATGGAAAAACCTTGTTATGCACTGGTCTCATTCCCAGGATGAGGTACTGTCTCTAATATCACATGACAATTTGAACTTCTACTTTTCCGCATGTGCCTTACGGATCTCTTTTGCAGGAAATTTGCTCGAAGAAGAATTCCGGTTTGAAAAGGATGATAGGATATCGCAAATATGCTGCCCGCTGCTTTGCTCTTGTTAGTACCTATTATCCTGTATCACTGTACTTCATTCATACCTGGTTCATTATGTGACAGCAATATGCATGATAGCTTGCTTATCAATTGTTCGCTCCAAATTATCAGATCTGTATTAATGGTTACATTAATGTAGAATATACGCAATGCCAATGAAAAAATTTAGCTCAGCTTTGTTCTTGTAAGTACCTGCTGTCCTTTATCAGTGTGCTTATATTGACAGCTAGTTGTTCATGTACCATCACTCTGCAGCTTATTTTCCTTTGCCCTCCATTTTCTACACATCAGATCTAATTTACTCTTACCATAAGGTTGGATAACACCAATGGTACTGAAGAAGTTTAGCTCTGCTTTGCTCTTGGCTGTACCTTTTTCCTGTATCGCTGTACTTACATTTATAGCTACTTGGTTATGTAGCATCACTCTTCATCTTATCTTAAATATTCTCCTTTTTTGCTTATATTATCACATCTATATTTACTCTTAACAAAATGTAGAATAAAGGCAAAGCTTATGAAGAAGATTCTATGGTAAACTTCTTGAATTGCCACCCCCCCATCAGCATGGACAAGGGCTTTATAGAGCCGGTCTTCACCACTAATGTAAGTTTGTCCTTCTCAAGCCTTCAATCTTTGTTGTGTATATTTGGTTAGGCATGACTGCAACAGCTGTTTATTTTTGGTGTTTGCATCAAATTGCATGTTTAAAGTTTATTATGAAGTTCATAAACAAAAGTTTGTCCTTCTCAATTTAAGTTTTCAGTTGTACAACCAAGTTCCTTCTTCATACCATGTAAATTAAACTATACAGAGCAAGTGATCTTCTTTTGCACTGCATGTATGCTTCTGTTCTTGATCCGTAATCCAGTGGTGTGGTGAAACTACCCACTACAGCACAATGTCATATTCTGCAATGTCTTAACTATGAACAATGTCATATCATTCCCCGTGCATTGCACGTAACATCAAGATGCATTTGTATAAGTAGTTTATCTTGTGAGAGAAAAGGATGAACGAGGGAAGGCCTTATTTGCAAATGTGTGGAGAGGGGTGTGAGTATCTTTTTGCAAAATTGCCATAGTTTCCTTCCTATTCGTCAGATATAAATAGGACGACCTATATTGCAGGATGGCAGGCACACCATCATCACCAACTCTGTTTTTCATAAGAGTAGAGATTATTTAAACCGTCTCTTTATTTGCCAATCTGAAATGGGATAAATTGATAGCATACTAACCATTGATACTTATGAGTTCTTGATCTGTAATCCAGTGGTGTCGTGAAGCTGCCAACTCCTTCACAATATCATTTCCTGCCATGTCTTAACTTGAACAATACCATACTGTGTTAATGCTATTTTAAACTGTGTCTCTTTATTCGCCAATAAGAAATGTGATGAATTGTCAGCACTGATACTTATATGTGCAAAACATGTCATCTGTCTGCTTGTTTCTCTTTCAGAGTGAGGAGGATATAAGCGTCAAACAAGCGCAGTCTCATCAGCTTGCTCAGCTGCTTGCGCTGCAGCTCCCGAGCAGGGCTAACCTTTCTTGAACTCTATTGAAGTGCTGTCAGTTCTGTATATTATTTTGTCGGCGTGTTTATTTGCACTGGTGGCGATCTTTGATGCCCAGTGTATGTAATCTGCTGTCTGCTTGTGCTTTATTATCATAGTGGCGAACTTTGATGCCTAGTGGATGTAATATGCCGTAATTTCTTTATTGTATAGTCTAGTTTTTTTTTCTTATTCACGATGCTGCAGTTATTTTATTGTATATATATCCTGTCTTCGCTCCATGAAAAGTAAACCGGCCAAACCGTAAATTTACGGTACATAATCGGGCCGTCATGCAAATCATCGTATATGGGCCGCATCATGGGCCCAGTCATCTTGGTCCGTTAATAGGCCTAAATGTAAAATGGCCCACTAGTAGTTTTGGGCTTATAATAGGCTGAGTAAACCACCGGCCCTATTTTGGCAAGAAAATTCAATGGGCTTTTAGTAGGCTGAAAAGTAGGTTGGGCCTGAAACGTGCCGAACAGCTCACGGGCCGACAGCAGGCCGAAATAGACCCCGGCCCATGATTGTGCCAATCACATCATGGGCCGTTAACAGGCCAAAATTGTCTCGGTCCTTGTTTGGACCAATCAGATTATCGGCTATGAGCAGGCCGGATGCAAAGCGGGCCATAATTAGGCCCAACTATATGACGGGCTTTTAACAGGCTGAAATAAATATATGGCCGAAATGTTAAACGGGCCTTTAATATGCCGAAACTAATATCAGGCCGTACTATTAAATGGGCCTTTAGAAAACAGAAATCCTAACCGGGCCTCAAGTGGGCCCAAAAGCACAGTGTCCAGTTGACAGGCTGAATCTGATATGGGCCATAATTTAGCCCAAAAAATGAAAGGCTCTTAAAGGGCCGAATCTGATATGGGCCGTAATATGGCCCAGAACGTGGTAGGCTATTAACGGGTCGGATCTCATATGGGCCCTTATTAGGCCCAGAACGTGGCAGGCTGTTAATGGACCGGATCAAATATGGGCCGGCATTTGGTCCAAAACATGGCAGCCTGTTAATGGGCCGGCCCACTAGTGCCTTCAAAATCTTGTGGGCCTTTAGCTGGGCCGACCCATTATGGTCTGCAAAATCTTGTGGGCCTTTAGCTGGGCCGGCCTGCAAAATCTTTTGGGCCTTTAGCTGGGCCGACCCATTTAATCTTCATGGGCCACTTCTGGGCTGGTCCACGTGTCAACATATCATTGGCGCATCTCGCCCATTGGATGAGTGACATCTGTGCCAACGCGGAGCTGAAACATGGTTCCGTCGGCCAATGAGAATTTTACACATGGAAAATCGCCATTGGTCGTGGCTGTTAGCGGGTTATCGGATCCAAAACCGAACCCGATAGCTTAACGGTGACCCGTTACGGTGGATGCCACGTGTCGGTTACCCTTGATGAAAGCACTTCTATGACGCATGATTTATCGTCATGGAAGTGGACACTTCCGTGATGATAATTTTGGTAATTTCATGGAACACTTCTACGACAGCACAAGTATGACTATCTTGATTCTGTCATAAAATCGTCATGGATGTACATGCATGATAGAAAACATGACCTACTGTGACAAACACGTATCATCACGGAACTGTATTTTTTTGTAGTGTCATCAGCTCCAGAAGGAATCTCAGACTCTGGAATAGGAGCGCCCCAGTGCTCCTTCTGTCTCAGACGCTTAATCTCGTGAGAGACCAAGTCACCGGTCTCCATCATGACACCAGGATAAGTGTGCGCCCATGCCTTCTCAATGAGCAACATCAGGTAGGGGGCATAGATGGGGCACTTGCGCTCAGTGATGGCAGAGAGGAGCTCTGACCACATGACATGAGAAATATCCAAGGAATCTCCTGTGTTGTTCTCCTTCTCATGCTGGCAAAATAGTAACATATCCATGAGGAACGAATGAACCATATCCAAGTTCCCAATGTGAGGGAAAAGAGTGTTCCTGAAGATGCGATGAAGGATGTCCAAAAAAGGAAATAGCTCATAAGTCTTCTTCTGCGTCTCGGGTTGAACCTTCACTATGTTGTACGGCTAGAGAGCCGACTTGTGAGTAGAAGTAACATTCTTGTGAGGACGAAAGCCAACCGGGTTTTCAAGCCCCTAATCTTCAACACCCAATAGCTCCATGAACGCCTTCCATTTGACTGAGAGAAGTCTGCCATTGGTCATCCAAGTCAAAGTCCTTTCCTCATCAGTGCCAAGGTGAACCGTGGCATAAAACTGAGCCACCATATCCGCATCAAAGTCCTTGTTGAACTCCATGAGCTTGAGGATGTTTAACTGAGCACACATCTCCAGTGCCTCGCCAAAATAGGCATGATCCTTCTCCAAATAAGCAATGTCGATGGAGCGGACATCTACAAAGAGATTCTTCTTTGCTTTGAGCACATCAAAGTAGACAAACCACTGAAAGCAGTTCCAGAAGGGGCGGTTGACAAGAGCTGGATCTTGATCTTGAGCATACGGGTTGCGGCGACGAGCCACACAGAACTCCTTAGAAGTCATCTCTGTCACAGACTTGGCCTTCGGCTTGGGCTTGTTCGCAACTTGCTTGGAAGGAAGCTTGGGCTGAGATGGAGGAACACTTGAAGAGGCAACAGCTGCCTCAGAAGTGCGATGGCGCTTTTACCCTCCAGGACGCCTGGGGTTGATACAACGGATAGGGTGCTCCGAAGTGCCATCACCTGGAACCACACACACCGGCAAAGAAAGCAAATAGACAAACGAGCATAAGCCAGCAGAAAAAGCAACAAGAATCAATGATTGGTATGAGAAAAGAGGAGGCCAGCATCCCGAGCTGTAGTACCACTCCTAGGCAGTGGTAGTACCGCCTACAAGTGGTAGTATTGCTCCAGGGGAGCGGTAGTACCGCCCGAGGCGGAGGTTGGCGGTCTGAGCACTGCCGCTGCTAGATCCGGTACTACCGGGGGTGCCAAATTCAAAAATACTCCTACCAATCATCAATCCAACTAGTCTAGCGGCCTTGAACGTCCTACTCAAGCCTTGATTTGGCCAAAAATCGATAAATGCTAATACTATTGCCCCAAAAGCCTAGATTCAAAAACTAGAAGCAACGAGCAGAAGAACGGGGGCAATACCAGCATCCATGGCAAAAGGTGTGGGGATCGATTCCACCGGTTGGAAATGCGAGGGACGGCCCGGAGAAGGCGGCCCGGTGGCGGCCTCCCGTGGCGAGTTCGTCGCTGGAGAGAGGAACGGACAAGGGGGAGAATCTCGAATGGGTATGGGGGAGTAAAAACTCCCCCTGCCCGATTCATAACCCCCAGTCCCGCCCTACAGCGGTAGTACCTCTCGGACGGGCGGTAGTACCGCTTGATACCACTCAGCGGTAGTACCTCCCTTCCACAATGGTAGTGCCGCCCAGCGACAACTCGACGAGACAAGGAAAAACAAAGGCTTAGCAATGAGGGAAAAAGAACACCGACGAACCGAGGGGGCAACTCCAAGAGCAAAAGACGACCAAAAACAAGAGAAACACCCTTGGAGAGACTTAAAGCAAAAGCCCAACAAACACACAAACCAACCCGACTCAAAAAAAGAAAACACAACACCTCTCAAAGAGAGGGCGGTGGCCGAGGCCACCTATGTTTGAGTCAATTGGTATGGCACCGCGAAGATTTTAACCTTGGGCCCATGACCAAAACTCATCTTTGAAGCACAAGTACCATAAAAAATGGCTAATGTGAAAGACGTGATCGATTTATGCATAATGGCGGGAGGGAGAGTTCATTGAGAGAACAACACCCCCCTATGTCCATGCCTACATCTAGAATAAGATATAATGATGAGTGTGGTGAGGTGTGCCTAGATTCAAGCCACATTGCTCAAATCAATGATATTTAGCCCATGCCTTAACTCGCGAAATCTTGCTTCATCTAGAGGCTTGGTGAAAATATCCGCTAGTTGCTCTTGAGAGTTGATGTAGATGATCTCAATATCTCCACTCTTGATGTGTTCCCTAATGAAATGATGACGAATCTCAATATGCTTCATCTTGCTATGTTGCACCGGATTGTGAGAGATCTTGATAGCACTTTCATTGTCACATAGAAGAGGCACTTTGTCACATGTGACACCATAATCCTTTAAAGTTTGCCTCATCCATAGCAATTGTGCACAACAACTTGCGGCGGCTACATACTCGGCCTCGGTGGATGAGAGACAAACGCAATTTTGCTTCTTCGAAGACCAACTCACCAAAGAGCGACCAAGGAATTGGCACCCTCCGGAAATTGACTTCCTCTCCACACAATCTCCCGCCCAATCCAAGTTCGAGTAACCCATGAGATCAAAGCTTGCTCCTTTGGGGTACCATAAGCCAAAGTTTGGGGTATGAGATAAATATCGAAAGATTCGCTTGACCGCCACAAAGTGGCTTTCCTTAGGTGCGGCTTGAAACCGTGGACAAATACCCACACTCAACATGATATCCGGTCTAGATGCACAAAGGTAAAGCAAGGATCCAATCATTGAGCGATATACCTTTTGATCCACCGCTTTACCATTGGGATCATTGTTAAGCTTGCATTTGGTAGGCATGGGAAACTTGACCGGCTTGACATCATCTAGCTTGAATCTCTTGAGCATGTCTTGGGTATATTTGGCTTGGTTGATGAAAGTTCCTTCTCTTCTTTGCTTGACTTTGAACCCAAGAAAGAACTTCAACTCTCCCATCATAGACATCTCAAACTTCCCGGTCATTAGTGCGGCAAACTCATCATTGAAAGATATATTAGGAGAACCAAAAATAATATCATCAACATATAGTTGGCATATGAACAAATCCCCTTTGACCCTCTTAGTAAAAAGAGTGGGATCAATTTTCCCAATTTCAAACCCACGATCTTGCAACAACTCGGTAAGGTGCTCATACCTCACACGTGGGGCTTGTTTAAGGCCATAGAGCACCTTTGCGAGTTTGTATACATGAGTGGGGAGCTTGGGATCCTCGAATCCCGGAGGTTGTTTGACATACACCAACTCATTCAAAGGATCATTAAGAATGCACTTTTCACATCCATTTGTTGCAATTTAAAATCATGATGAGATGCATATGCAAGCAACACGCGAATAGATTCAAGGCGAGCAACGGGGGCAAAGGTTTCACCATAGTCGATACCCTCGACTTGGGAGTAGCCTTGTGCCACCAATCTTGCCTTGTTTTGAACAACCACACCGTTCGCATCTTGCTTGTTCTTGAAGATCCATTTGGTCCCGATGACATTATGTTCCTCCGTTGGCCTTGGCACTAATTCCCAAACTTGATTACACTCGAAGTTGTTGAGTTCATCATGCATGGCTTTAAGCCAATCCTCATCATCGAGCGCCTCATGTACCTTTTGGGGTTCAACACACGAAACAAACACGTGATGCTCACAAAAGTTTGACAATTGTTTACGAGTAGTTACCCCTTTTCTCAAGCTTCCAAGCACATTCTCCATGACATGTTGTTGACTCTCGAGCTTGGAAGCCACCTTGGCGGCACGACGCTCCAAAAGTTCCTCGATGGGCATTTGAGGATCATCTTGCTCATCTTGAGCACCGTCTTGAGTTTGCCCTTGATCTTGAGCTTGCTCTTGATCTTGGGCACCATCTTGAGCTTGCTCTTAACCTTGAGCGAGCTCGGTGGCATGAACTTGATCTTGGGCATCATTTGGTGCATCACCATCTCCATGGGGTTGATCTTGCCCTTGATCTTGCTCATTGGGTTGAGGGCCTTCATTTTGTTCTTAGGAAGCATGTGGGTCTAGCGTAGGTGATGGCTCCACTTGAGTAGAGCATTGTCCTTCTCCTTCGGCCACAAGGGGTCCCTCAATGGGGAGTATTTGACCAATCCCCATTCTTCTTATGGCTTGGGGAGGAATTTCATCACCTACATCACAAATACCACTTGGCTCCACTTGGGAGACGTTATTTTCATCAAACTCCACGTTACACATCTCCTCAATGAGTCCGGTGGACTTGTTGAGGACACGGTAAGCATGAGAGTTTGTAGCATAACCGACAAATATGCCCTCTTGAGCTCTAGGTTCGAATTTAGACAAACGAACACCTTTATTGAGAATGAAACACTTACAACTGAACACCCGGAAGTACTTGAGGTTGGGCTTGTTGCCGGTAAGTATCTCATATGGAGTCTTGTTCAAGCCTTTGCGGGGGTACAGCCTATTGGATGCATGACATGCGGTGTTGATGGCTTCGGCCAAAAAGTTGTACGGAGATTTGAATTCCGCCATCATGGTCCTTGCCGCGTCCATCAACGTCCGGTTCTTCCTCTCCGCCACACCATTTTGTTGAGGGGTATAGGGTGCGGCATATTGGTGCTTGATCCCCTCATCACTAAGAAACTCATCCAAGGTGTAGTTCTTGAACTCGGTGCCATTGTCACTTCTAATCATCAAAATCTTTGCTTCATGTTGATGTTGAGCTTCATTTGCAAAGTTGATGACGGTTTGTTGAGTCTCACTCTTCCTCTTGAAGAAGTACACCCATGTATATCTTGAGTAGTCATTCACAATTACCAAGCAATACTTTCTTCCACCAAGACTATCAAAGGATGGAGGACAAAAGAGATCCATGTGAAGGAGCTCCAAGGGCCTCTTCGATTAGATGATAGTCGAGGGTCGGTGAGCCGTTTCATGAAGCTTTCCTTCGATACAAGCACGATCTTTGGCAAAACTCACATTTGTTAGTCCACGGATGTGATCCCCTTTGAGGAGACTTTGCAAAGATCTCATATTGACATGGGCTAGTTGACCATGCCAAAGCCAACCCACATCAACTTTAGCCATTAGGCAAGTCGCGGTCTTAGTGGATCGCTCCGAAAAGTTCACCACATAAAGACCGTTCTCGACATGCCCAACAAAGGCTACTTTAAGAGTCTTGCTCCACAAAAGGGCCACGGTATCAAGATCAAAGAATGTTGCAAAGCCCACAAGTGCAAGTTGACGAACAGAAAGTAAATTTTATGCAAGGGACTCAACAAGCATGACCTTCTCAATAGATAAATCTTGAGAGATGACCACCTTGCCAAGTCCCAATACCTTAGAAGTTGAAGCATCACTGAATTGGACATGGGTGGGCATAGATGGAATTGGATGCACATCCACCACCAAGTCCTTGCTCCCGGTCATATGATTTGTTGCTCCACTATCGAGCAACCATGACACCCCACCGGAAGCAAACTCCTACATGAGATCAATGCTTGGATTTTGGTACCCTTTTTTGAATGGGTCCTTTGATGTTAGTAACAAGGGTCTTGGGGACCCAAATAGACCATTCAATGTACTCATAAGAAGAACCGACAAATTTGGCATAAACATGTCCATCACTAGCATGGCACAAAATATAAGAGGGGTTAAAGTCGCCGACTTTGTTGGTAGGGGTGGTTTTCCCTTTCTTGGCATTACCACCCACTTCCTTGTTCTTCTTCTTCTCATGAGCACCCTCACCCGCCTTGACAAAGGTGTCCTTGAGTGGGAGAGGTTGCTTGGTCTTGTTCTTCTTCTTAGACTTGGGTACAAACCCAAGTCCTTCCTTTCCTACAACTTCCTTTTGATTGCTCAAAAGGTCATTGAGGTTCTTCTTGCCTTATATGCAAGTCACAAGGCCCTTCTCAAGTTGCTCTTTCAACTTAGCATTTTCCTCCACAAGATGCACATGCTCGCAACAAGGGTTAGTAGCATGGGCATTATCAATTAGAACGAAAGGAGGACACGTGGAAATCTCCTTGGTTAGCTTCACTTGGAGTTGATCACGGGCCTCTTTGAGAGAAGCATGAACACCCTTTAAGACCTTGTGAGCCTTATCAAGTGTATCAAACTCATCCTTGAGTCTATCATGGCCAACCCCAAGTGCAACTTTCTCGGATTTAAGCACACGAGCAAGAACAATAGCATGATCAAGATCTTTTTGCAATTTAGCATGATCAATGTTGTATGACTCCTCAAGAGTCAAACGATGACCTCGTTCTTCCTCTAGAGCAATGAAAAGATCCGCAATCTCATCGGCATAGTCACGACTATGCCTCTCCAACTTGGAGATATTATCCTCATGCGACTCAATGATATCATTGGCCTCACCAATTTGTTCCAAGAGAGCAACAAAGTGCTTCTTAGACTCACCCTTGAGCTTGCTCACAAACTTGGTGAACTCATTCTCACCAACTTTCTCCACCTCACTATCATCAACACAATCTAATAATGAAGGAGTAGTAATGATGGTGGTTTTGATATTAGGAGCTACCTTGTTGATACATTTGGCCATGAGACACTTGGCAATGGTGTTTTCGTTGGGGGCGCCGAAGAGAGACACCTTGGAGGGGGAAGATGTAGAAATGGCAATGGTTGCCGTTGCCATTCCTTCTCCACTTGTATCTTCCTCATCATCATCGGAGGGGTACACTTCATGTGCCACCAAGCCCTTTGGAGGAGACTTCTTGGTGAAGTTGTTCTTGCTAGGGAAAGACTTGGCTTTGTCTTTGCGAATGAGTTTGCCACCATTGTCTTCCCTCTTCTCGTAAGGGCAATCCACCATAAAGTGACTCACATTGCCGCAATTGTAGCAAGTCCTTACTCGTTGCTTGTTCTTTGACCCACTTGAGTTGTTCTTGGTGAAGTTGGGCCTTGAGTTCCTCTTGTTGCTCCAAAATTGCCTTGATGCAAGAGCCATGTGCTCATGGTAAGCATATTTGGTGTCCTCGGGGCCACACTCCTCTTCTTCTTCCGGAATGGCCTTGGCCTTCAAAGCAAGGGTGGGAGTGCTTTTCTTTGACCGGACACAAGCAAGAGCATTGTCGGCGGCCTTGTTCATGATGTTCATGGCAATAAACTCATCCAACACTTCACTTGAGGTTAAGGTATGAAAGTCCAGCCTTTGACGAATCACGGAGGACTTGGCCTTGTTGAATGGCATGATGGCCTTGAGAAACTTGCGCTTGATCCAAGTGTCATCCGTATCCTTGCTCCCATGGTCTTGGAGAGCAAACCGCAAGAGTAGTCACCCTCCGGTAGAGATCATGCGGATCCTCATCTTCTAGCATCACGAACTCATCGGCCTCATCAAGGACCACTTCAAAGTTGGACCATTGGATGCTTGAGCTCCCCTTGTACATAGAAACAATGTGCTCCCAACAATCCTTTGCACGAGTGAAAGGACGTAAGTGAGATAGATCTTCGGGTGGGACCGCATCTTGAAGGATGAACAAAGCGGAGTGATTGTATTGATTGTCCACTTCTTCTCTTGGGGTGAAGTTGTTTGGATCATGCGGGTAGAAGCCTTGATCAATGATTCTCCAAAGGTTAGTTGAGCAGTGATTCAAATGAGACTTAATGCGAAAGACCCAATTAGAAAAATCACCCTTAACAAGCTTGGGAGGAGGACCATAATTATTAATGCGAGGTGTAGGGACCGGTCCTCCATAGACCGGGGGAGGGGGAACCGAGGCAAAGGTTCCCATCCCATTCTTGTCATGAGGGGAAGGAACATGAGTACCTTTAGCCGCTTCCTTGGCGGAATTGGCCTCCGACTCCGATGCCGTGGGATTAACCACAAGCAAGGGATCGGGAGTGGATTTCATCCCCTCAAGGAATTCTTTAAGCATAGACTTGACTTCGGTCGTCATGGATGTCTTAAGTGAAGCCATAGCTTCATTTAAGTCATCACGTGTGATTGAAGTCAACTCCACGGCCTCGGGCACTTCCTTCTCTATGTCACCCATACTCTTCGGGTGGTGAAACCCTTAATAAAGAGATGAGGCTCTGATACCAATTGAAAGGATTGATATGGCTGACTAGAGGGGGGGTGAATAGGCAACTACCAATTTTTAGCTTTTCTTAACAATTTAGGGTTAGCAACAAATAGGTTGTCTAGATGTGCAACTAGGTGAGCAACCTATATGATGCAAACAACAACAACAACAACAACAACAACAATAACAACAAGTAGACGCAAAGGATACAACACAACAATAGCTTGCACAAAGTAAAGGGAAGAGATAACCACAAGTGGAGCCGGTGGAGACGAGGATGTGTTACCGAAGTTCCTTCCCTTTGGGGGAAGTACGTCTCTGTTGGAGTGGTGTGGAGGCACAATGCTCCCCAAGAAGCCACTAGGGCCATCGTATTCTCCTCACGCCCTCACACAATGCGAGATGCCATGATTCCACTAGTGTTGCCCTTGAAGGCGGTGACCGAACCTTTACAAACAACATTGGGGCAATCTCCACAACTTGATTGGAGGCTCCCAACGATACCACGGAGCTTCACCACAATGGAATGTGGCTTCGAGGTGACCTCAACCGTCTAGGGTGCTCAAACACCCAAGAGTAACAAGATCCGCAAGGGATTAGTGGGGGGAATCAAATTTCTCTTGGTGGAAGTGTAGATCGGGGCCTTCTCAATCAATACCTAGAAAATCAACAAGTTTGATTGGCTAGGGAGAGAGATCGGGAAAAAATGAGCTTTGGAGCAACAATGGAGCTTGGGGGGAAAGAGGTAGGTCTTCTTGGGGAAGAAGACCCCCTTTTATAGTGGGGGAAACAATCCAACCGTAATCCCCTCTTCAGCCCGCACTAAGCGGTACTACCGCTCAAGGGAGCGATACTACCGCTGGCCGCAGTGGTACTACCATGAGCCCCAGCGGTACTACCGCGAGCCCCAGCGGTACTACCGCATTGACAGTGAGCAGAGGCCACAGAGGGAGAAGGGACACGGGAGCGAGAGCCCGGGCGGCACTAGCAACTGTGGTAGGTGCGGTACTATCGCTAGCAAGCGGTACTACCGCTGAACCCGACACGAGACTAGCATGTCTCGTGTCGAGGCGGTACCAGCGTGGAACTGGAGCCGTACTACCGCTTGTGGCCATGGGCGGTACTACCGCTGTAAAACAACGGTACTACCACTTGTGGCTATCAGCGGTACTGCCACTCCGGCCCAACGGTACTACCACTGGCACCTTCCTTATGCCACTTCCGCGATAACAAGTATACTCCAAGGATGAGGGAAGGAGCCGGGGGTGCGAAAGAGATGTGTATGTGTTGATTCCACCCTAGCCTTTCCGATACGGACCCCCTCTTGATAGTACGGTGTCTCCTACGACTCAAGTCCACCAAAACCAAAACGAAAGAGAACTACACCGTCTTCACTTTGAGCTCTGAGGGGAATAAATCGTCTTGTGCCAATGAATGAATATCTGAAATGCTCAACGCACACGATTAGTCCGCAAATGCATTGTCATCAAACACCAAAACCACTTAGAGAGAGACCTGCCCTAACAATGTTGTTAAATAATAAATTCCTTGGAATGTGTTGGTATGGAAGGCACCCGTGGATACGACTAGCCTTGGATTGTGAAAGAATGGTGGAAAAAGGAATAAACTTTATTTTATGTTTGGGAACCGCCTATGATGTATCTAGCATGGAAAGTATTGGGAACTACTCGATCATTTTCGTTGACGGGAAGCATGCCTCCCAAAATATTGTATCTCTCAATTTAAGCTTTAAGCTCTGGCACCTCTACAAATCTCTGCTTCCCTCTTCGAAGGGCCTATTTATTTACTTTTATGCAATTTTTATTTTTATTCGAGTCTCCATATTCTCTTATAAAGCATCAACTAGGGAGCACTATGATCATACTTGTGCATTGGATGTAGCTAATATTCGAGTGTGTTTCATGAATGGATCAATGATTGAGCATGATGGGCTAGGGATAGCTTTCTTTAGTGTTGATATTTTGAAAGACATGGTTGCTTGTTGATATGCTTGAGTATTGAAGTCTTCATGTCCATTATAGACTATTGCTTTGAACCATCTAAAAGTCCAAATGTCCATGCTACAAAAGAAAAGAATATGTGATGAACATGTTAGCCAGCATTCCACATCAATTTTTTTTTATCATTTACCTACTCGAGGACGAGCAGGAATTAAGATTGGGGATGCTGATACGTCTACAACGTATCTATAAATTTTTTATTGTTCCATGATGTTATATTATCATTCTTGGATGTTTTACATTCATTTTATAGCAACTTTATATTATTTTTTGGGACTAACCTATTGACATAGTGCCCAGTGCCAGTTGCTGTTTTTTGCTTGTTTTTTTACTTCGCAGAATATCAGTACCAAACGAAGTCCAAATGCCACGAAACTTTTTGGAGATTTTTTTGGGACCAAAAGACAACTTGGGAGCCAAGAAAGCACCAGAGGAGAGGCCCATGAGGCCCACCACCCACCTGGGCGCGCCAGAGGCCCTTAGCGCGCCCTGATGTGTGGTGGGGCCCATGGAGGTTTCCTCCACCGCCTCTCAGCTCTATAAATACCCAGATATTCCAGAAACCCTAGGTGAGCGATCGAAACAAAATTCCAGCCCCCGCAAGTTCCAGAACCACGAGATCCAATCTAGAGCCCTATTCCGGCACTCTGTCGGAGGGGAACACGATAACAGAGGGGTTCATCATCCTCATTGGTGCTCCTCCGAAGATGCGTGAGTAGTTCACCATAAACCTACGGGTCTGTAGGCAGTAGCTAGATGGCTTCTTCTTTCTTTTTGATTCTCAATACAATGTTCTCATCGATGTTCTTGGAGATCTATTTGATGTAATGACTTTTTGCAGTAGCTAGATGGCTTCTTCTTTCTTTTTGGTTCTCAATACAATGTTCTCCTCGATGTTCTTGGAGATATATTTGATGTAATGACTTTTTGCGGTGTGTTTGTTGGGATCCGATGAAGTGTGAGTTTATGATCAGATCTATCTATGAGTATTATTTGAGTTTCCTTTGATCTCTTATATGCATGATTGTTATAGCCTCGTATTTCTTCTCTGAAACTTTGGTTTGGTTTGGCCCACTAGATTGATTTTTCTTGCAATGGGAAGAGGAGCTTTGTGATGGTTCGATCTTGCGGTGTCCTCACCCAGTGACAGAAGGGATAGCGAGGCACGCATGTATCGTTGCTATTAAGGATAAAAAGATGGGGTCTATTCCTATAAGAATAGATCTTGTCTACATCATGTCATCGTTCTTATTGCATTACCCCATTTCTCCATGAACTTAATACACTAGATGCATGCTGGATAGCGGTCGATGTGTGGAGTAATAGTAGTAGATGCAGGCAGGAGTCGGTCTACTAATCTTTGACGTGATGCCTATATACATGATAATTGCCTTGGATATCATCATAATTATTTGCTCTTCTATCAATTGCCCAATAGTAATTTGTTTACCCACCGTATGCTATTTTCTCGAGAGAGGCCACTAGTGAAATCTACGTCCCCCGGATCTATCTTTTATCATATTGTTTTCAGATCTATTATTCCAAAAACCCAAAAATACCTTGCGGCACTTTTTCTTTACTTATTTTATTTTGTGTTTTTGCTAGATCTACTTATCCAATCTCATACAATTTAATCTATCTTTTTACCATAGAGGGATTGACAACCCCTCTTACGCGTTGGGTTGCAAGTATTTGCTCTTTGTGTGCAGGTATCGTTTAAATAGTGTTGCTTGGTTCTCCTACTGGATTGATAACATTGGTTTCATAACTGAGGGAAATACTTGTCGTAGCTGTGCTGCACCATCCCTTCCTCTTTGGGGAAATACCAAGCAGATTCAAGCCACGTCAAGGTTTTGATACAAAGATTGAATACAAGAGATGAACTAGGCTTTGAGAGGAGATCGTGCTGGTGAAGATGTTGATGAAGATTAGTCCTCCCATGATGAGAGGGTTGTTGGTGATGACGATGGCTTCGATTTCCCCCTCTCGGAAGGAAGTATCCCTGGCGGAATCGCTCCGCCAAAGAGCAAAAGTGCTCCTACCCAAGTTCCGCCTCGAGACGGCAGCGCTCCATCCCGAAAGTCTTCCCTTTATTTTTTTTCTAGGGAAAATGGGCTTATATACCCGAAGATGGGCACCGGAGGCTGGCCAGGGGCCACACAAGCCACCAGGGCGCGCCCTGGTGCCTCGTGGGCACTTGGGTGCCCTCCTCTGTTACTTCTTTGCTCCAATATTTTTTATTTATTTCAAAATAAATCTCTGTGAAATTTCAGCTCATTCGGAGATGTGCATAATAGGTATCTCTGACATAGCTTTTTCAGGTCCAGAATTCTAGCTGCCGGCAATCTCCCTCTTCATGTAAATCTTGCATATTAAGAGAGAAAAGGCATTAGAATTGCTCCATAAGGTGTTATATTGATTAAAAACACTATAAATAACAGTAAGAAATCATGATGCAAAATGGACGTATCAGAGGCAGTCTTGATCACGCCTCCTGCGTACGGCCTCCGGAGTCCACCTTGATCACGACTGAAAACTCGTCGGCCCAACCTGAGGAGAATGGGCCGACTGGGTTAGTACCCCCTTATCCAGGACACCGTCAGTATGTAAACAGGAAAGGGCACTGCGGCCACCGTTGCACATCCCTCACAGGCAACATCTGTCATGCTACAATCGCCGGTACTACAGGGAACGACGGCGTTGTTGCAAAGCAACATCCATGGGTGCAAGATGCTACAATGATGCATAAATGATGGGAGCAAAAGCTCGCTAGTGCTGCTACTACGAAAGGGGGAGTGCCGGGAAAGGATCATTTGCTGGGTTGACTGCAGTGCGCTTGCTGGGGTGGGGGAGGGGAGGCAAGAGCAGGGAACGGAATGATCACACTTGAGCACCCTAGGATCCAATGACAAAGGATGCTTGATCCAACGGTTGCCGACCTGACTAATTTCCTACGAAAATCAGTCGGATGATGCCTAGCAGTGGCCAGGGGGTCTCCTTAATCTCAGGTATCGATGAGTACAACGTTGACAATCGGGCACACAATTTTCCTACCATGTCATCATATGTACCAATATACATATGGCTAGAGGGTTGTGTATGCGTGTTTAGAGATTGAGAAATGTTCAAAATAAACCCTAAATTTGTATTCTTAGTCTGAGTCAAACCCTGACCTCAAAATCCTTGAAAAAATTGGCACCCTGTCCTTTTTGATCCTTCGCACATACCTTGTTCGGCACCCGGGTTGCTTATGTGGCCAGGGACGAATTCAGGGGGGGACGAGGGGGGGCGAGACCCCCCCCCCCCCCCCAACGATCGTGTCGTTCCTCGATGGCCTTCAGTTAATCCCTAATTTTTTTGATTCGGTGGGTGTACGTAACGTGTTTTGCCCCCCCCCCCCCCTATCGCTTCAGGCTTCGCAATTAACGTGAACCATCAGTGTCTCCAGCCCATATGTACAGCCCCCATCTCTTTGCTAGAAGCACAAAATGAGGTAAAGGATAAAGGGAAAATGACAGCCCATCGTGGAGGACAACTGGACAAGAGAGGCTTTTAGTTGCACGCTTGGCGGACGCACCCACGACCTGGAGTCCACGCACGCACGCTAACCTCTTCGTTTCCAAGCCCGCTTCTGTAATCGTAACCGAAGCCTGCAAGTGATGGCTGCTGATCGGATCTCTCCATCGCGCCTCCATCGAGAAGGGTCGAAGGGAAGGGGATGCCGGACAGGCAGGCGCTGATTGATCCACGGAGACGGTGCCGCCTTGCCGGCAGACCGGACGCAGTGATGACCTGCAAGCCTAGGGCAGTTTCGAGAGGAGAAAACTGGCACTGAATCGGCATGGTTGCAACCAAAATCGATCGCCCCCGGCGATGTGACGCTGTGCTCCGCGACGATGGAACGACGCCAGGATATTGTGTTGTTAGTCTACTTCGCTGATATATATTATTTAATTTTTATTTGATACTGTTAATATTTTCTAGAATACATATTACAAAGTTTCTACGCTTAGATGGAATTAGCTTACCTGCGTAGATTTGTTTTATCATCATTAGACCTGATGCCCTGATTATATACTTTTAACAGAATGAATTGTAAATTATGTATGTATAGTCGTGAATAGGAAAATAATTTATCGATTCTACCGCGGAACTGGTTTTACAACCTTAATTTGGCTGTATGATTGAAAGTTTCTATCGCAATCGAGAAGCTAGTGAAAAAACAGCACCGATTCTAGTCCAACAAATGACCACACGTGATCTAGGTGACAGTAAAGCAAATGAGTAAACAGTTGGAGATGCAAAGCTAACGCTTAGGATGACCATATGGATGTCTATTTTTCTGCTTGTGTGTTTTGGCGCCCCCCCCCCCCCCCCCCCTTATGTGGCACGGGATAGAGGAGAAAGTGCCCGCCAACTAGAAAGATTGTTGGTCCGCCATACCCGAGGAGTACCTCCTTTCTGATCCTCTTTGTATTTTGGGTCATATTTTTATCATTATTTTAACTAATAAAATATAAGTTATACGTAGTAAAAATAATATCATTAAAAACTATATTTAAGTATGAATTCGGCAATATAATTTTTGTTAACATGCACTAATATTTTGTTAGGCAAAATATGTGGTCAAACTTTGACCCAATCTACAATGGGGCTAATAAACTAGGACCGATGTAGTACTGCTGAACGCCACGAAGATCCGGTGAATTCATGTCAGGGCCTGAATACAGTGCAGCACACTGCCGCCCCCTTATTTTATTTTATTTTATTTTGTTAAAAGTAGGATCAACCCTCGGCCTTTGCATCGGTTCATGCATGCAATCAATGCCGCACCCTACATCACATTCGTCACAGATAGATGTTTGTGCCACGAGAAAGAAAAATGCGAGAACACAATAGCTCAATGTCAGTCGACTGATTTTTGGATCTGGGTCAGTCGATTTTGAGAAGGAAGAAGGAAGCGCCGATGGAAATGAAGAAGGAGACAGCGAAACCGCCGGCGCCAGGGAAGAACAACCCCACTATCTATCTTAGGATGGCGTGTGCCGGTTCTCCAAAGAAGCAACCCCACTGTCTCTCTTAGGGTGGCGGGTGGGGTGCTACTTTGCCGGAGATTTTTTGGGTGGTCGTCGGGCTTAGAGGAATGGCCGGAGGCGGCGGCAAGACCGACGGTGGGAGGAGGTTCAGGGGAGGACGATGTGGCGAGGCGGTCGCGGGAGTGCTGCCGGCCACAGGTGGCAGAAGCAGGCGGGTAGGCCTGGGTTGGATCGGGCCGGGGTGAGAGAGGAAGAAGAGAAACAACGGTTGTGAAAGGAGGAGGGGGACAACTTTTAACCAGAATATGCATACCAAATGTAGATCGACCCATCTAGTAGATAAATTATTCCAACATGGCATGCCTCTCATCAACAATCGTAGGTACCTTCATCTTATGAGTTCCACTTTATTGACCAACAGAGAGTCACCTGAAGACGCGCTTGGGCTTAATCCAAGCCTTCAATGGTCTGAAACAGCCTGTTGTGATCTAGCATGAGGCGGATAACAGTGAGCAAGTCGCCGCCGCTGCCGAGCTGCCTGCAGTGCGAGATTTCGGTGCTGTGGTGTGCCGCGTAGCACAGGAACTCCACCCACACCCCGAAGATGACTTCCGGCATGTTGGGCAAGCCCCACTCATTGCGGAGCAGCTTAGCAGCAAGATGCACACCGCTGAGCGGAGTCCTTCGGCGAGCTGTGTCGCCCTTGTCGCTGCTGTCGCCGTACTTGTCAAGCAGAAAACGACCGAAATCCTGGCTAGTGAGGTTTTGGTCCCGATTTTCCTCCTCTCCAAGAAAAGCAGCACTCTTTGTGGACCTCCACTTGCGCTCCAAAACGGTGCTGCTGTCGGAGAGAAAGTTGCGTCGAACCCCACCGGGGAGCAAGCTGGGGCGCACCAGGAGGAGGAACCCCATGTAGTTGGACAGTATCTTGATTGCCTTTTCTAGCTCTCGGTATCGGTGGCCGTTGTTGCGGTTGCAGCGAAGGAATATGTGGCTCGCAATGTGCCAGAAATGGATGCACTCGGCAAAATCCCTACCTCCAACACTCCACCCGATTTCTTCCAACATCTTGGACTCGGCGAGCACGGCGCTGCCACGGGCATTCATCATGTCAAATTCCTTGGGGAAGCGCATTTTGAGCACTATATGCACCATCAGCAACTCCTTCAGCTCGGTTGAGATCGGAATGGTTCTTGAGAAATGCAGCTTCTTCCACCACTCCCCGAGGCCTATCGCCTCCATGACCCTTCCTCTGAGCTCGGTGTGGTCACGGCTGCAGTAATCCAACACATCATGCTGCCCGATAGAGTGCAGCCACCTTCGTCTTTTGCTTCCGGCGTTGACAAGCCGGCGAAGGCGCATGACCCTGGCATTGGCCCCATCAAACTCCCAGGAATCCAAGTAGGCGCAGGTCCATGTGGATCCCAGCGCTCTCAGCGCCGAAGTGATCTCCAGGGCGATGGCGCCAACCAACAGGAGGTAAGTGATGGCGACATCGACTCTGCTGTAGGAAGCTTTAATGTCGAGATGGAACAGGAAGAAGGCGACCACCGTGGCGAGCGGCGCCACGACTCGGATGGAGCAGCCCTGCCAGGTGTGGATCACCGGCGCCTTGGTGTAGAGCAGGTCGTACAGGATGGAGAGCTCTGCCTCAACCAGGTCATACATGTACATGCCGCGATTGAACAGCCTGCTGCGCATGAGACTGCCCACAGCGAAATTTGCATTCCTGAAACGAAACCCCTGGTCAATGTTGAGAAACGCACTCTTGCAGAACCCGAACATGTAATGAGCATCCAGCAGGAGCTCTTCCTCTGCACCCACCGAAACTCTGTTGTACAACCTGGCGTCAGTTCCTTGCAGAACGTGGTGAAGGGGGTCAAGGGTCTCAATGTTGGCGCTCTCGAGCGCCCACACCCTCTCCCCGTACTTGAGGAACCCGACGATGAAGATGAGTACGGTGGCCGAGACCAGCGTGGGGGTGCTGGGGATGTAACGATAGAGGGCGTAGCTGGTTCCTGACGCCTGCACAAGCAAAGTCAGCAGGTGGCGCCGCCAGAGCTGGTTGTCCTCGAGGGAGTAGGCGGTGATGGTGTCCTGGCCACCCAGGTGCAGCAGGAAGAAGGGCGCCCAGAACGCCACCAGCCCGTCTTCGTGCGGCCGGTTGTCCAGGGACATGTGGCCAAGCGCGTACACTGCGACGTTGTCCGCCAGCAGGTATGCCAGCCACAGGAGGATCATGAGCGCAGCAGAGGATTTGCGCCGACGGATGCCGGCGAACAAGAGGAGCACCAGTTGGAGCACGAAGCTGACGACGACCAAGATCTGGAGACCCCATTCTTTCCACACCCGCACCACCAGTCCCCCGGCGGTCATTGCGCCTCACTGAAATGAAACGCGCACATCACAAGCGTGTCAGGTAATAATGTATAGCTAGCTTGCTAGCTCACAACCAAGCAAAATCTTGTCTTGGGTTTGAATCCAGAGCTTGCAAAAGCTTCATGGAACTCCTTGGCCTTATATCAAAAGAAACATGTATGGATAGAATAGCTTTTCTTTTAGGGAAAAACATAGATACTTTTGATTACAAGCAGACCTAGTCAGTCCCCTACCATTCAATCTGTTAAAGCTACACACGAGATATCTATCTTGGTTGCTAAACCAATTTTACCATTTCTCTACCGAGCATTCCATCCAGGTCCGAAAGTCAAAGAGATGCTAAAACACCGCCCCCCCCCCCCACGCCCCCCCCCCCCCCCCACAAAAAAAAAGAAAGGATAAACATCCTGCCCGTGTATCCTCAGATGCACACACCGTAGATGGTAAAAACAAGCTGAATCAGCAGTGGCGGAGCTAGACAGGGATTACTGGGAAGGCAAAGGACAAAAGATGAACTTTTTTTTGGGGGGGGGGGGGGGGGGGGGGGGAGTGTCAATTTTTTTTTTCCCCAATTCAATCTCTCCCAGAGAAAATTTCTTCACAAATGCTGTCAAGCTTGGCGGGGAAATAACAATGATGGCAACAATTGAGCTACTACAAAAATAACAAGTACAAACCAATGCTTTACATCATCCAGATCCGAGAAAGAAACAGAAATAGACCAAGTAAGTCCAAATAAGTTGACTAATTGTGACTTACATGTGAAGCAGCCGGTGTGCAGCTAGCACAGGCCCCAGATCCGTCCGACCAAGAATTAGATCAGAAAGATAAAAAGAGCGGAAGATGAACTAGCAATGGCGATCGAGCAACGGATCAAGCTTATCCGCTGTAACAAATAGGCTAGCCACAGCTTGAGAGCATTGACTAACTCCCGCACTAGCCTCGGTCGGAGTGCAAGTAGGATTTTTTTATTTATTTGAAGAAACGAGTGCAAGTAGGTGGGGACAACGGTCGGGAATCTTTTCTTTGAGTGGACCCGGGCTCTTTCACCCGAAGCTGCACAAGAGAGCTCACATGGAGAACTTGTGGGCCGGCGGGCCAGTTCGAGCCCCTTAGCTTTTCCTTCCGGGTTTTCATCTGGTTCACCTTACAAAAACTGGCTGCTGGATTTTTTTTGATAGAGTCAAAGAATTAAATAGTAAAAAAATTCTAGAAATATTTAAAAAAATTAAACACTGTTTCTGAGTTTTTGAAAATGTTTATGAACTTCAAGAAATATACCCGCATCCTAGAAAAATGATCTTATTTTTTTAAATGTTCTCAAATGTTACCATAATCTTGGATCTATAATTCTTTGTGTATTTGAAAAATGTTTTTTTAAACATGAATATTAGAATATTCATAGATCTTAAAAAAATCATGATTTAAAAATATATTTATGAAGTTTAAGATAGTTCAAAAAATTTAGAATGTTATCAGATTTTAAAAAATATTCATGAATTTTAAACATATATACTAAATTTAAAATATGTTCAGAAATTCAGAAAACAGTTTTGTATTTTAGAATATGTTCATCGGAGTTGTTAGACATCAAGAAAGAGCAGGAGGACATGCGGCTATGTAAGGACCAACAGGTCATCCCAGCCTCAAAGAACCACCAATAAACGAAAGGACGATGTCCAAAACAGAGGCAAAATAAACAGACCATGTAATGTGCATCTTACATTATCTGAAATCCATGGTATCTGCAATAGAAGGCATATCAAGTTGATCTAGTGGGTATTTTGTTTAGTGACAACAAGGACACCTTGTATTCAGATACGATATCCATAGACCTACCTGTTGTGATGTAATATAACACCGCAATTGAGGTCTCAAGAAAATGGTGTCTGAATTCTGAATAACCCATTAGCTGTGAAATGCGAAGCATTGGGTGATCAATGTTTTCAGGCACAATTTCCATTTCTTGTTGGGGTTGCACTGAAATTGGGATGTCTGTTGTTTACTCGATGAGGATATTATGTAAATTTGTGGGATGCAGATATTACTGGAATCCACATAACCCCCCTCGGCCTCTGCATGCCAGGCAGTTGCTCTCGCCGCCGAGGCCACAAGTGCTATTCATCTAGTCTAGAAACTCCTGAAGGATATAACTCTGAGGTACTATGCCAACATTGGCGACATTTGTTTTTGGCAACCATCTTCATCTTTTTAATTAGAGCAAGAACTGAGGAATAATTAGAGCAAGAGTTGAGTACTAAGCATTAGCACATTACCCATGTAAGTGCCGTACTGCTAGTTCCAAGTTTACACATGAACTGGTATAGTTGTGTAACTTAGCCAGTCCACAGTTCCAAATTTGGGCTAGTTATGATAGTCGCCCCTGCATTAATCATTATGTGCTTGGACTCGCTTGGCAGAGAACAAGGTCACGCTAGTACTTCAATGCTGAGCATAGCATGGCACACGTTGGTGTAGTCCATGTGAGATGGGTTCTCGCTCTGAGCACTACATGACTCAAGTGGCATCCCAATCTTAGGGCATGTTTATGATAAATTTGCTCCTGATTCATGTTTCAAGGATCTATAAACAAACGCAACTAAAATCCTTTACATCCATTAAAGCTTGACTTATTGCAAACTATTTTCGATAAGTTCAAGGAGTTGATTACGACAAGATCATCTCGACATAGCGATGCTTAAGTTAGTTCCGGTTATTCTAACAATTGCAGCACATTCTGATTACGAGACGTGGCAGATGGATGTCAAAATGGATTTCCTCAACGAAAATTTAACCGAGGACGCTTATATTATACAACCCGAGGGTTTTGACGATCATAAGGTTGCTAAATGATATGCAAACTTCAGAGAGTCTGAAACAAGCATGAAGGAGCTGGAATCTTCGTAATGATAAAATGGTCAAAAGAGTTTGGTTTCATCAACAAGGACAGAGATGTTTGAAGAGTTGAAGTTAGAATAAAGTAAGTGGGAGTTGAATAAAATTTCTAATACTTTATGTGGATGGCATATTGTTGATTGAAAATAAAATAATTTTCTCAACAAGAAATAAGACTTCATTGAAAAATAGATTTTTATGAAAGGCTTGGGCAAAGTAGCTTATATATTGGGCATTAAGGCCTATAGAGTAGATCCAGGCGCCTGATAGGGCTTAACCAAAGCATGTACATATTGATAGAATACTAAAAGGTTTAGTATGAAAACGATAAGAAGAGTTCTTGCCGAGGCCACATGGAAATATTGACAAGATACTAAATGGTTTAGCATACGCTAAGAAGTGTTCTTGCCGAGGTCACATGAAAAGTTTTGAGCAAGACTCAGTATCCTAAGAGGACTGATGAGCAATAACACATGAGTGAGATTCTATATACATTTATGTATGAATTTATCATATAATCCATGGTATGTACACAACCAACTTTGTCATGTGATCTAAGTGTTATGAGCAAGATACCAAAATTATCATGGTGTTGATCAAGTGGACTACATCGGAAAATATCCTTAAGTACTTGAGAAGTTCTAAGGACATATTTCTCATAAATGGACATTATGAAGAGTTTCATTGTAAAGTGTTACGCTGATTCATGATCATTGTAAGGAGTTACACTGATGCAATCTTCATCAAGACGATCTTTGATTTCAACCATGGTTTTGTGAACACACATAACAGTGGCACAGTAAGTTGGAATTGTTCCAATAGGAAAGTATGGTGGTTTCTACAATAGAGGCTAAAGTATATTGCCACTTTAGAAGTGGCAATGGAGGGTGTTTGGACCAATAAGTTCATCGCCAAGCTTGGTATGATTTCTAGTGCGCTTGAGCCAATGGAGCACTATTGGGAATAGTGACACCATATCCTAGGCCAAGAAGCCAAGGTTCTACTAGGAGTTCAAACAAATACAACGCCAATTCCACAAAAATTATGAATTTTCTGGAGCGTGGAGACACAAAACTATGCAAGATACACATGGGCCTGAAGATGTCAGATCCATTGACGAAGTCTATACCACTAGCAAAGCATAAGCAACACTGGAATGCCATTGATGTTACAAAACTTATGCAATTAGATTATTGACTCCAGTGCAAGTGGGAGAATATTGGAAATATGCCCTAGAGGCAATATAAAATGCTATTATACTATTTCTATGTTCATAATTAAGTTCATATTTCTATGTTATAATTGCATTGGTTCTTGATTATGAGATTCAGAGGAAAATCCAATTGCATTTGTGAAAACATAAACACCAAGATGATCCAAGTCATGCCTGTAGGATTGGCTCATGTATTAACGATGATGCTGATTTCCTGATCAATAATGAGAACACATTGCTACCAGAACAATGGTGTTGGATATATATACACCCAACTTATGAATTACTGGGAGATGTTATCATTGTTATGTTGTTAGTATTTTCATATGACTTGTTCATGATTACAAAGTTCCTTACACCATGAGAATATGGTATGCCAACATGATGGATGGTTACTTTGGGGTTACCGAACGTCACTCCATAACTAGATGTAAATAAATGTGACTTACGGGTATACCAGAAACGTATGTCTCGGTATCGATAGTTCAAGACCGGGATTTTCTCCTCTCATGATAGAGAGATACTCTCTGGGCCCACTCAGTGTTAAGTGTCATTATCGTTTGGCCAGACACTTGTGATTATGAACATGGGATACGGGAACATGGACACGAGTAAAGAGAACAAAACAGGTAATGAGGATAACCGGTATAGCGATCAAAAGGAGTTGATCATGAGGATACCAATTATCTCACCTCAGGTTTTGTAAACGTATCGCAAACAAAGGGAATGGTATCCGGAACAAAGGTTCGCTCGAGTACTTCATGAATATGCAGGAGTTAATAAGGGTGTCCAGATCCCGCTGTTAACTATTGACCGAAAAGGGTTCTGGGTCATGTCCACTGATTTCAGAACCTGCAGGGTCACTGATGGAAATATGCCCTAGAGGCAATAATAAAGTTGTTATTATTATATTTCCTTATTCATGATAAAGGTTTATTATTCATGCTAGAATTGTATTGACTGGAAACTTAAATACATGTGTGGATACATAAACAAATACCGTGTCCCTAGTGAGCCTCTACTAGACTAGCTCGTTGATCAAAAGATGGTTAAGGTTTCCTAACCATAGACATGAGTTGTCGTTTGATAATGGGATCACATCATTAGGAGAATGATGTGATGGACAAGACCCATCCGTTAGCTTAGCATATGATCGTTCAGTTTATTGCTACTGTTTTCTTAAATGTCAAATACATGTTCCTTCGACCATGAAATCATGCAACTCCCGGATACCGGAGGAATGCCTTGTGTGCTATCAAACGTCACAACGTAACTGAGTGATCATAAAGATGCTCTACAGGTATCTCCGAAGGTATCTGTTGAGTTGGCATGGATCGAGATTGGGATTTGTCACTCCAAGTATCGGAGAGGTATCTGTGGGCCCTCTCGATAATACACATCATAAGAAGCTTGCTAGCAAAATGAGTAAGGAGTTAGTTACGAGATGATGTATTATGGAACGAGTAAATAGACTTGCCGGTAATGAGATTGAACTAGGTATGGATATACGGACGATCGAATCTCGGGCAAGTAACATACCGACAGACAAAGGGAATTACGTATGTTGTCATAAAGGTTCGACCGATAAAGATCTTCGTAGAATATGTAGGAACCAATATGGGCATAGGTCCCGCTATTGGTTATTGACCGGAGAGGTGTCTCACTCATGTCTACATCATTCTCGAACCCGTAGGGTCCGCATGCTTAACGTTCGTTGACAATATAGTATTATATGAGTTATATGAATTGGTGACCAAATGTTGCTCGGAGTCTCGGATGAGATCACGAACATGACGAGGAGCTCCGTAATGGTCTGGAGGTAAAGATTGATATATAGGACGATACTATTTGGTCACCGGAAAGGTTTCGGAGTGTACCGGTAATCACCGGAAGGGGTTCTGGGAAGCCCCGGGAGGTTAATGGGCCATATGGGCCAAAAGAGGGGAGCACACCAGCCCACAAGGGGCTAGCGTGCCCCTCCTATGGCCGCGGGCCTTCGGGAGAAAAGGAAGGGGGAGTCGGCCTCCCCCTGCCTTCCCTCTCCTTCCCTTTCCTTCCCCCCTTGTGCAAACATGGAAAGAGGGGGCATAGGGCAGGAGCCCAAGGGGGCCGGCCGGCCACCTTGGGGCGCCCCTTGGCTGCCTTCCCTCCCCCACCTATATATATATATATATGAGAGGGAGGGGGCGCCACACTACCCACGACAATCTCTTAGCCGTGTGCGGTGCCCCTCTCCACAGTTTCATCCTCCGTCCAGTTTTCTGCAGTGCACAGTGAAGCCCTGCAGGAACAAGTTCACCACCACCGTCACCACGCCGTCGTGCTGCCGGAACTCATCTATTACTTCACCCATCTTGCTGGATCAAGAAGGCGAGGACATCATCGAGCTGAACATGTGCTGAACGCGGAGGTGCCGTACATTCATACTTGATCAGTTGGATCACGAAGGTGTTCGACTACATCAACCGCATTGATAAACGCTTCCGCTTAACGGTTTACGATGGTACGTAGACACACTCTCCCCTCTTGTAGCTATGCATCTCCATGGATAGATCTTGCATGTGCGTAGATTTTTTTTTTGTTTTCCATGCAACATTCCCCAACAGTGGCATCAGAGCCAGGTCTATGCGTAGATGATATGCACGAGTAGAACACAAAGGAGTTGTGGGTGGTGATGTTCATACTGCTTACCACCAACGTCTTATTTTTATTCGGCGGCATTGTGGGACGAAGCGGCCCGGACCAACCTTACATGTCCACGTACATGAGACTGGTTCCACCGACTGACATGCAACTTGTTTTGCATAAATGTGGCCGGCGGGTGTCTATTTCTCCTACTTTAGTTGAATCAAATTTGACTACGGCCGGTCCTTGAAGAAGGTTAAAACAACAAACTTGATAATCACCGTTGTGGTTTTTGCGTAGGTAAGAACGGTTCTTACTAGAAGCCCATAGCAGCCATGTAAAACTTGCAACAACAAAGTAGAGGACGTCTAACTTGTTTTTGCAGGGCATGTTGTGATGTGATATGGTCAAGACGTGATGTGATATACGTTGTTGTATGAGATGATCATGTTTTATAAATATCAACAACCGGCAGGAGTCTTAGGGTTGTCTCTTAATTATTGTATGAAATGCAAGCGTCATGTAATTGCTTTACTTTATTGCTATGCGTTAGCAATAGTTGTAGAAGCAATAGTTGGCGAGATGACCCCGACGCAACGATGGAGATCAAGGTGTCAAGACGGTGACGATGGAGATCATGACGGTGCTTTGGAGATGGAGATCAAAAGCACAAGATGATGATGGCCATATCATGTCACATATTTTGATTGCTTGTGATGTTTATCCTTTATGCATGTTATTTTGCTTAGAACGACGGTAGCATTATAAGATGATCCCTTCACTAACTTTCAAGATAAAAGTGTTCTCCCCGACTATGCATCGTTGCTAAAGTTCGTCGTTTCGAAGCACCTCGTGATGATCGGGTGTGATAGACTCTACGTTCACATACAATGAGTGTAAGCCAGTTTTACACAAGAAGAATACTTGGGTTAAACTTGACGAGCCTAGCATGTACAGACATGGTCTCGGAACACTAGAGACCGAAAGGTTGAACATGAGTCATATAGTAGATATGATCAACATAGAGATAGTCACCATTGATGACTACCCCATCTCACGTGATGATCGGACATGGTTAGTTGATTTGGATCATGTATCACTTAGATAACTTGAGGGATGTTAATTTAAGTGGAAGTTCATTAGTAATTTGATTAATTGAACTTAATTTATACTGAACTTAGTCTTAATAGTTTTTGCATATCTATGTTGTAGATCAATGGCCTGTGCTACCATTCCCTTGAATTTTAATGCGTTCCTAGAGAAAGCTAAGTTGAAAGAAGATGGAAGCAACAACACGGACTGGGTCCGTAACTTGAGGATTATCATCATTGCTACACAGAAGGATTATGTCCTTGATGCACCGCTAGGTGACAGACTTTCTGTAGGAGCTACTGCAGATGTTTTGAACGTCTGGCAGACTCGATCTGATGACTACTCAATAGTTCAGTGTGCCATGCTTTATGGCTTGGAACCGGGACTTCAAAAACATTTTGAACGTCACAGAGCATATGAGATGTTCCAAGAGCTGAAGTTAATATTTCAAGCTAATGCCCGGGTTGAGAGATATGAAGTCTCTAACAAGTTCTATAGCTACAAGATGGAGGAGAACAATTCTGTCAAAGAACACATACTTAAAATGTCTGAGTATCATAACCACTTGACTCAGCTGGGAATTGAGCTCCCAGATGAGTGTGTTATTGACATAGTTCTTCAATCACTGCCACCAAGCTATAAAGACTTCGTGATGAACTATAATATGCAAGGGATGAAGAAAACGATTCCCGAGCTCTTCGCGATGCTGAAATCAGTGGAGGTAGAAATCAAGAAGGAGCATCAAGTGTTGATGGTGAACAAGACCACTAGTTTCAATAAAAAGGGCAAGGGAAAGAAAGGGAACTTCAAGAAGAATGGCAAGCAAGTTGCTACTCCCGCGATGAAGCCCAAAGCTGGACCCAAGCCTGGAACTGAGTGCTTCTACTGCAAGGGAAATGGTCACTAGAAGCGGAACTGCCCCAAATACTTGGCGGATAAGAAGGATGGCAAAGTGAACAAAGGTATATTTGATATACATGTTATTGATGTGTTCCTTACTAATGCTCGTTGTAGCGCCAGGGTATTTGATACTGATTCGGTTGCTCATATTTGTAACTCAAAATAGGAGCTGCGGAATAAACGAAGATTGGCTAAGGACGAGGTGACGATGCGTGTCGGGAATGGTTCGAAGGTCGATGTGATCGCCGTCGGCACGCTACCTCTACATCTACCTTCGGGATTAGTTTTAGACCTCAATAATTGTTATTTGGTGCCAGCGTTGAGCATGAACATTATATCTGGATCTTGTTTATTGCGAGACGGTTATTCATTTAAGTCAGAGAATAATGGTTGTTCTATTTATATGAATAATATCTTTTATGGTCATGCACCTTTGATGAATGGTCTGTTGTTGTTGAATCTCGATCGTAGTGATACACATATTCATAATATTGATGCCAAAAGATGCAAAGTTGATAATGATAGTGCAACATACTTGTGGCATTGCCGTTTAGGTCATATTGGTATAAAGCGCATGAAGAAACTCCTTACAGATGGACTTTTGGAATCACTTGATTATGAATCATTTGATACTTGCGAACCATGCCTCATGGGCAAGATGACTAAAACTCTGTTCTCCGGAACAATGGAGTGAGCTAATTACTTATTGGAAATAATACATACCGATGTATGCGGTCCAATGAGTGTTGAGGCATGTGGCGGGTATCGTTATTTTCTGACCTTCATAGATGATTTAAGTATGTATGGGTATATCTATTTGATGAAACACAAGTCTGAAACATTTGAAAAGTTCAAAGAATTTCAGAGTAAAGTGGAGAATCATCATAACAAGAAAATAAAGTTTCTACGATCTGATCACGGAGGCGAATATTTGAGTTATGAGTTTGGCCTTCATTTAAAACAATGTGGAATTGTTTCACAACTCATGCCACCTGGAACACTACAGCATAATGGTGTGTCCGAACGTCGTAACCGTACTTTATTTGATATGGTGCGTTCTATGATTTCTCTTACTGATTTGCCTTTATCATTTTGGAGTTATGCATTAGAGACAGCCGCATTCACATTAAATAGCGCACCGTCTAAATCCGTTGAGACGACACCGTATGAACTATGGTTTGGCAAGAAACCTAAGCTGTCATTTCTTAAAGTTTGGGGATGACACACTTATGCCAAAAGGCTTCAGCCTGATAAGCTCGAACCCAAATCGGAGAAGTGCGTCTTCATAGGATACCCTAAGGAAACTATTGGGTACACCTTCTACCACAGATCCGAAGGCAAGATCTTTGTTGCCAAGAATGGTCCTTTCTAGAGAAGGAGTTTCTCTCAAAAGAAGTGAGTGGGAGGAAAGTAGAACTTGATGAGGTAGTTGTACCTTCTCTCGAATTGGAAAGTAGCACACCAGGGAAAAATGTTTTCGTGATGTCTACACCAAATAGAGAGGAAGCTAATGATGATGATCATGAACCTTCGGATCAAGTTACTACTGAACTTCGTAGGTTGACCAGAGCACGTTCCGCACCAGAGTGGTACGGTAATCCTGTCCTGGAAGTCATGTTATTAGACCACGACAAACCTACGAACTATGATGAGCCCAGATTCCGATAAATGGCTTGAGGCCATGAAATCTGAGATAGGATCCATGTATGAGAACAAAGTGTGGACTTTGGTCGACTCACCCGATGATCGGCAAGCCATTGAGAATAAATGGATCTTCAAGAAGAAGACGGACGCTAATGGTAATGTCACAGTCTACAAAGCTCGACTTGTCGCAAAAGGTTTTCGACAAGTTCAAGGGGTTGACTACGATGAGACTTTCTCATCCGTAGCGATGCTTAAGTCTGTTCGAATCATGTTAGCAATTGCCGCATTTTATGATTATGAAATCTAGCAAATGGATGTCAAAACTGCATTCCTTAATGGATTTCTTAAAGAAGAGCTGTATATGATGTAACCAGAAGGTTTTGTCGATCCTAAAGGTGCTAACAAAGTGTACAAGCTCCAGCGATCCATCTATGGACTGGTGCAAGCATCTCAGAGTTGGAATATACGCTTTGATGAGGTGATCAAAGCATATGGTTTTATACAGACTTACAGTGAAGCCTGTATTTACAAGAAAGTGAGTGGGAGCTCTGTAGCATTTCTGATATTATATGTCGATGACATATTGATGATTGGAAATGACATAGAATTTCTGGATAGCATAAAAGGATACTTGAATAAGAATTTCGCAATGAAAGACCACGGTGAAGCTTCTTATATATTGGGCATCAAGATCTATAGGGATAGATCAAGACGCTTAATAGGACTTTCACAAAGCACATACCTTGACAAAGTTCTGAAGAAGTTCAAAATGGTCCAGTCAAAGAAAGGGTTCTTGCCTGTGTTGCAAGGTGTGAAGTTGAGTCAGACTCAAAGGCCGACCACAACAGAAGATAAAGAGAAAATGAAAGTGATGGCTCATGTCCGCGTCAGTTTTTCCCCGAAGAGGAAGGGATGATGCAGCACAGCTACGGTAGGTATTTTCCTCAGTTATGAAACCAATGTTATCGAACCAATAGGATAACCAAGCAACACTATGTAAACGGTACCTGCACACAAAGAACAAATACTTGCAACCCGACGCGTAAGAGGGGTTGTCAATCCCTCTCGGGTAAAAGATAGATTATTTTGTTTGATTTTGGATAAATAGATCTTGCGATAAAACAAAATTAAATAAATAAAGAAAAAGTGCAGCAAGTTATTTTTGGGTTTTTAGAATAATAGATCTAAAAACAAAAGCAAATAAAAATATATCTCACAGCAAATATGATAAAGAATAGACCCGGGGGCCGTAGATTTCACTAGTGGCTTCTCTCGGGAAAGATAGCATACGGCGGGTAAACAAATTACTATTGGGCAATTGATAGAACTTCAAATAATTATAACGATATCCAGGCAATGATTATTATATAGGCATCACGTCCAAGATTAGTAGACCGACTCCTGCCTGCATCTACTACTATTACTCCACACATCAACCGCTATCCAGCATGCATCTAGTGTATTAAGGTCATGGAGAAACGGAGTAATGCAATAAGAACGATGACATGATGTAGACAATATCTATTCATGTAGGAATAGACCCCATCTTGTTATCCTTAATAGCAACGATCAATACGTGTCTTGCTGCCCCTTCTGTCACTGGGAAAGAACACCGCACGACCGAACCCATCACAAAGCACCTCTTCCCATGGCAAGAAAAATCGATCTAGTCAACCTAACTAAACGAAAGATTCGAAGAAGAAATACGAGGCTATAAGTAATCATGCATATAAGAGATCAAATAAACTCAAATAACTTTCATGGATAAATAGATCAGATCATAAACTCAAAGTTCATCGGATCCCAACAAACACACCGCAAAAAGAGTTACATCAAATAGATCTCCAAGAGACCATTGTATTGAGAATCAAGAGAGAGAGAGGAAGCCATCTAGCTACTAACTACGGACCCGTAGGTCTACAATGAACTACTCACGCATCATCGGAGAGGCACCAATGAGGATGATGAACCCCTCCGTGATGGTGTCTAGATTGGATCTGGTGGTTCTGGAACTTGCGGCGGCTGGAATTGTGTTTCGTCGACTCCCCTAGGGTTTTTAGATTTTCAGGGTATTTATAGAGCAAAGAGGCAGTGCGAGAGGCGGCCGAGGTGGGCACAACCCACCAGGGCGTGCCTGGGCCCCCAGGCGCACCCAGGTGGGTTGTGCTCCCCTCGGAGCCCCCCTCTGGTACTTCTTTGGCCCAACAGGTGTCTTCTAGTCCAGAAAAATTCTCCAAAAATTTTCGCTGCGTTTGGACTCTGTTTGGTACTGATATTCTGCGAAGTAAAAAAATAAGCAAAAAACAGCAACTGGCACTGGGCACTATGTCAATAGGTCAGTCCCAAAAAATGATATAAAGTTGCTATAAAATGATTGTAAAACATCCAAGAATGATAATATAATAGCATGGAACAAGCAAAAATTATAGATACATTGGAGACGTATAACATCCCTAAGCTTAATTCCTACTCGTCCTCGAGTAGGTAAATGATAAAAACAGAATTTTTGATGTGGAATGCTACCTAACATGTTCATCACATATTCTTTTCTTTTGTAGCATGGACATTTGGACTTTCATATGGTTCAAAGCAATAGTCTAGTTTTGACATGAAGATTTCAATACTCAAGCATATCAACAAGCAACCATGTCTTTCAAAATATCAACACTAAAGCAAGTTATCCCTAGCCCATTATGCTCAATCATTGATCCATTCATGAAACACAATCGCATATTAGCTACACTCAATGCTCAAGTATGATCATAGTGCCCCTTAGTTGGTGCTTTATAAGAGAAGATGGAGACTCAAATAAAAATAAAAATTGCATAAAGTAAATAGAAAGGCCATTCACAGAGGGAAATAGGGATTTGTAGAGGTGCCAGAGCTCAAAGCAAAAAATAGAGATAAAACATTTTGGGTGGCATGCTCTTTCTTATCAACGAAAACAATCGAGTAGTTCCCAATACTTTCTATGCTAGATATATCATAGGCGGTTCCCAAATAGAAAATAAAGTTTATTCCTTTTTCCACCATACTTTCACATTCCACGGCTAGCCATATCCACGGGTGCCGTCCATACCAACATTTCCAAGGAATTTATTATTTGACAACATAAAGTAAATTATTTTTCATTTCGGGACTAGGCATCCCTAATACCTTTGCCATACTCTCGTGCAATGATAAGTGAATAAACACTCATCTTGAGAATAACACATCTAGCATGGAAAAATATCAGCCACCCCCTACCGTTTCATGAGCCGTACGAGCACACAAAAAGGAAATTTATTTTGAAAATTAGAGATGGCACATACAAATTTGCTTAGAACGGCACGGAAATACCGCATATAGGTAGGTATGGTGGACTCATATGGCAAAACTGGGTTTAAGGATTTTGGATGCACAAGTAGTATTCCTACTTAGTACAAGTGCAGGCTAGCAAAAAGATTGAGAAGCATCCAACCGAGAAATGAAAAATCACATAAGCGAGCATTAAGCATAACTAACACCGAATAATGCACCACAAGTAGGATGTAATTTCATTGCATAACTATTGACTTTCGTGCTTGCATAGGGAATCACAAACCTTAACACCAACATTCTTACTAAAGCACAATTACTCATCAACATGACTCACATATCACTATCATCATATCTCAAAACTATTACAAAGAATCAAGTGTATTTTGTCCAATGATCTTCATGAAAGTTTTTATTATATCCCTCTTGAATATCTATCACTTTGGGACTAGTTTCATATGTTGCTTTTGATAGCTCAAACAAATCTAAGTGATGAACATGAGCATAATTTTTTTCGTCTCTCAAAATAGTATAAGTGAAGCATGAGAGAATTTCTTCAAAAATTTACTAACCCTCAAACAAATCTAAGTGAAGCATGAGATAATTTCTTCAAAAATATTAAAGCACACCATGCTCAAAAAGATATAAGTGAAGCACTAAAGCAATTCCATAGCTCAAAAAATTTAAGTGAAGCACATAGAGCAACAAATCATAGTATAATTTTGGCTCTCTCAAATAGGTGTGTTCAGCAAGGATACTTGACACAAAACAAAAATCAAAACAAGCAAAGACTCATATAATACAAGACGCTCCAAGCAAAACTCATGATATGTGACGAATAAAAATATAGCTCCAAGTAAAATACCGATGGTCGCTAGAAGAAACAGGGGATGCCACTCGGGGCATCCCCAAGCTTAGTTGCTTATTTATCCTTGAATATTATCTTGGGGTGCCATGGGGCATCCCCAAGCTTAGTCTCTTCTTACTCCTTATTCCTTCATCCATCGTGATCTCACCCAAAACTTGAAAACTTCAATCACACAAAACTTAACAAAACCTTCGTGAGATCCATTAGTATAACAAAGCAAATCACCACTCTCAGTACTGTTGCAAACCCATTCATATTTGTTATTGCATTATATCTACTGTATTCCAACTTTGCTATGGCTCATACCCCCCGATACAACCCATAGATTCATCAAAATAAGCACACAACACAAATGAAACAGAATCTGTCAAAAAACAGAATAGTCTGTAGCAATCTGAAAACTTCGTATACTTCTGTAACTCCAAAAATTCTGAAAACTTAGGAAAACGTAGGAAATTTGTATATCAATCTTGTGTAAAAAATTCACAATTTTTCGTCGCTTCTGTGATTTTCCAAAATTATTTTACTGGACTCAAAAGTTTCTATTTTTCAACAAGATCAAATCAACTATCACCCAACATGATCCCAAAGGCTTTGCTTGGCCCAAACACTAATTAAAACATAAAAAACACAATCATAACAGAGGCATAATTGTACAAACACTCAAGAACAGAAAGAGAAAGACAAAAATAAATTTTATTCATTGGGTTGCCTCCCAATAAGCGCTATCGTTTTATGCCCCTAGCTAGGCATAATTTTTATTGATGCTCACAAGAAAGATAATAATTGAAACACAGAGAGAGCATCATAAAACATGTGACAAACACATTTAAGTATAACATACTTCCTATGCATAGGAATTTTATAGGAAAACAAATTAGCAAGACAAGTAAGACCTGGCATATGCAAGGAAGAAGAAAGAAACAATAGCAATCTCAACATGAAGAGGGGTACTTTAGTGACATGAAGATTTCCACAACCATGTTTTCCTCTCTCATAATAATTACATGTAGGATCATAATCGAATTTAACAATATAGCTATCATATAAAATTTTCTCTCCATGATCCACATGCATAAAATTCTTATAGTCTTCCAAAATAGTGGGATTAACATCAACTAAAGTCATGACCTCTCCAAACCCACTTTTATCAAAAATTTCACAAGATTGATAATTCTCCAAATATGTGGGATTATTTTTACCTAGAGTTGACACTCTTCCAAACCCACTCTCAATACTATTGCAAACATTATTATCAATATCATATTCATTACGAGGAATAAATAAATTTTCAAGATCATAAGAAGAATCACCCCAATCATGATCCTTACAATAAGTAGTGGACATAGAAAAATTAGCATCCCCAAGCTTGGGGTTTTGCATATTATTAGCACAATTGACATTAATAGAATTAATAATAACATCATTGCAATCATGCTTTTCATTCAAGGAGATATCATGAATCACCTCATCAATTTCTTCTTTCAACACTTCATCACAATTTTTAGATTCACGAATTTCAAGCAAAACTTCATAGAGATAATCAAGTGCACTCAACTCACTAGCAATTGGTTCATCATAATTAGATCTTTTGAAAAGATAAGCAAGTGGATGAGGATCCATGTCAATAGATTTTTAGCAAGCGAAGATGCAAGCAAATAGAAGACACATGGCACACAAGCAAAGATAGCAAACGAACAAAAAGGCAAACGGAAAAGAAGGCGAATAAAAAGGCAAATTTTTGTGAAGTGGGGGAGATGAAAACGAGGGGCAAATGACAAATAATGTAAATTTTAAGGAGATGAGATTTGTGATTAGGAACCTGATAGATGTTGATGATGTCTCCCTGTCAACGGCGCCAGAAATCCTTTCTTGATGGCTCGTGTCCGCGTCAGTTTTTCCCCGAAGAGGAAGGGATGATGCAACACAGCTACGGTAGGTATTTCCCTCAGTTATGAAACCAAGGTTATCGAACTAGTAGGAGAACCAAGCAACACTATGTAAACGATACCTGCACACAAAGAACAAATACTTGCAACACGACGCGTAAGAGGGGTTGTCAATCCCTCTCGGGTAAAAGATAGATTGGTTTGTTTGATTTTGCATAAATAGATCTTGCGATAAAACAAAATAAAATAAATAAAGAAAAAGTGCAGCAAGGTATTTTTGGGTTTTTAGAATAATAGATCTGAAAACAAAAGCAAATAAAAATAGATCTCAAAGCAAATATGATAAATTATAGACCCGATGGCCGTAGATTTCACTACTTGCTTCTCTCGAGAAAAATAGCATACGACGGGTAAACAAATTACTGTTGGGCAATTGATAGAACTTCAAATAATTATGACAATATCCAGGCAATGATCATTATATAGGCATCATGTCCAAGATTAGTAGACTGACTCCTGCCTGCATCTACTACTATTACTCCACACATCGACCGCTATCCAGCATGCATCTAGTGTATTAAGTTCATGAAGAAATGGAGTAATGCAATAAGAATGATGACATGATGTAGACAAGATCTATTCATGTAGGAATAGACCCCATCTTGTTATCCTTAATAGCAACGATCAATACGTGTCTTGCTGCCCCTTCTGTCACTGGGAAAGAATACCGCACGACCGAACCCATCACAAAGCACCTCTTCCCATGGCAAGAAAAATCGATCTATTCGGCCTAACTAAACCAAAGATTCGAAGAAGAAGTACGAGGCTATAAGTAATCATGCATATAAGAGATCAAAGAAACTCAAATAACTTTCATGGATAAATAGATCTGATCATAAACTCAAAGTTCATCGGATCCCAACAAACACACCGCAAAAAGAGTTACATCAAATAGATCTCGAAGAGACCATTGTATTGAGAATCAAAAGAGAGAGAGGAAGCCATCTAGCTACTAACTACGGACCCGTAGGTCTACAATGAACTACTCACACATCATCGAAGAGGTAGCAATGAGGATGATGAACCCCTCCGTGATGGTGTCTAGATTGGATCTGGTGGTTCTGGAACTTGCGGCGGCTGGAATTGTGTTTCGTCAACTCCCCTAGCGTTTTTGGATTTTCGGGGTATTTATAGAGCAAAGAGGCAGTGCGGGAGGCGACCGAGGTGGGCACAACCCACCAGGGCATGCCTGGGCCCTCAGGCGCGCCCAGGTGGGTTGTGCTCCCCTCGGAGCCCCCCTCTGGTACTCCTTTGGCCCAACAGGTGTCTTTTGGTCCATAAAAATTCTCCAAAAAGTTTTGCTGCATTTGGACTCCGTTTGGTACTGATATTCTGCAAAGTAAAAACACAAGCAAAAAATAGCAACTGGCACTGGGCACTATGTCAATAGGTTAGTCCCAAAAAATGATATAAAGTTGCTATAAAATGATTGTAAAACATCCAAGAATGATAATATAGCAGCATGGAACAAGCAAAAATTATAGATACGTTGGAGACGTATCAGAAAGTCATTCCCTATGCCTCAGCCATTGGTTCTATCATGTATGCTATGCTGTGTATCGGACCTGATGTGTGCCTTGCCATAAGTTTGGCAGGGAGGTACCAAAGTAATCCAGGAGTGGATCACTGGACATCGGTCAAGAATATCCTGAAGTACCTGAAAAGGACCAAGGATATGTTTCTCATTTTTGGAGGTGACGAAGAGCTCATCGTAAAGGGTTACGTCGATGCTAGCTTCGACACTGATCCGGATGACTTTAAGTCACAAATCGGATACATATTTATATTGAATGGTGGAGCTGTCAGTTGGTGCAGTTCCAAGCAGAGCATCGTGGCGGGATCTACATGTGAAGCGGAATACATAGCTGCTTCGGAAGCAATGCATGAAGGAGTCTAGATGAAGGAGTTCATATCCAATCTGGGTGTAATACCCAGTGCATCGGGTCCAATGAAAATCTTTTGTGACAACACTGGAGCAATTGCCTTGGCGAAGGAATCCAGGTTTCACAAGAGAACCAAACACATCAAGAGATGCTTCAACTCCATTCGTGAAAAGGTCAAGGATGGCGACATAGAAATTTGCAAAATACATACGGATCTAAATGTAGCAGATCCATTGACTAAACCTCTTCCACGGGTAAAACATGATCGGCACCAAGACTCCATGGGTGTTAGATTCATTACTATGTAATCTAGATTATTGACTCTAGTGCAAGTGGGGGACTGATGGAACTATGCCCTAGAGGCAATAATAAAGTTGTTATTGTTATATTTCCTTATTCATGATAAAGGTTTATTATTCATGCTAGAATTGTATTGACCGGAAACTTAAATACATGTGTGGATACATAAACAAATACCATGTCCCTAGTGAGCCTCTACTAGACTAGCTCGTTGATCAAAAGATGGTTAAGGTTTCCTAACCATAGACATGAGTTGTCATTTGATAATGGGATCACATCATTAGGAGAAGGATGTGATGGACAAGACCCATCCGTTAGCTTAGCATATGATCGTTCAGTTTATTGCTACTGGTTTCTTAAATGTCAAATACATGTTCCTTCGACCATGAAATCATGCAACTCCCGGATACTGGAGGAATGCCTTGTGTGCTATCAAATGTCACAACGTAACTGGGTGATCATAAAGATGCTCTACTGGTATCTCCGAAGGTATCTATTGAGTTGGCATGGATCGAGATTGGGATTTGTCACTCCGAGTATCAGAGAGGTATCTCTAGGCCCTCTCGGTAATACACATCATAAGAAGCTGGCAAGCAAAATGACTAAGGAGTTAGTTACGAGATGATCTATTACGGAACGAGTAAAGAGACTTGCCGGTAATGAGATTGAACTAGGTATGGAGATATCGATGATCAAATCTCGGGCAAGTAACATACTGACAAACAAAGGGAATTACGTATCTTGTAATAAAGGTTCGACGGATAAAGATCTTCGTAGAATATGTAGGAACCAATATGGGCATCTAGGTCCCACTATTGGTTATTGACCGGAGAGGTGTCTCGGTCATGTCTACATCATTCTCGAACCCGTAGGGTCCGCATGCTTAACGTTCATTGACGATATAGTATTATGTGAGTTATATGAATTGGTGACCGGATGTTGTTCGGAGTCCCGGATGAGATCACAGACATGATGAGGAGCTCTGAAATGGTTTGTAGGTAAAGATTGACATACAGGACGATACAATTTGGTCACCGGAATGGTTTCGGAGTGTACCGGGTAATCATCGGATCACCGGAAGGGGTTCCGGGAAGCCCTGGGAGGTTAATGGGCCATATGGGCCAAAAGAGGAGAGCACACCAGCCCACAAGGGGCTGGCACGCCCCTCCTATGGCCGCGGGCCTTGGGGAGAAAAGGAAGGGGGGAGTCGGCCTCCCGCTGCCTTCCCTCTCCTCCCCTTTCCTTCCCCCCTTGTGCAAACAACAAAAGGGGGGCGCCATAGGGCAGGAGCCCAAGGGGGCCGGCCGGCCACCTTGGGGCGCCCCTTGGCTGCCTCCCCTCCCCCCACCTATATATATATATATATATATGAGAGGGAGGGGGCGCCACACGTCCCACGACAATCTCTTAGCCGTGTGCGGCGCCCCTCTCCACAGTTTCATCCTCCGTCCAGTTTTCTGCAGTTCACGGGGAAGCCCTGCAGGAACAAGTTCACCACCACCGTCACCACACCGTCGTGCTGCCGGAACTCATCAACTACTTTGCCCGTCTTGCTCGATCAAGAAGGCGAGGACGTCATCGAGCTGAACATGTGCTGAACACGGAGGTGCCATACGTTCGGTACTTGATCGGTTGGACCGCGAAGGTGTTTGACTACATCAACTGCGTTGATAAACGCTTCCTCTTAACGGTCTATGAGGGTACGTAGACACACTCTCCCCTCTCATAGCTATGCATCTCCATGGATAGATCTTGCGTGTGCGTAGAATTTTTTGTTTGTTTTCCATGCAACGTTCCCCAACTGTCACATGCTCAACCGGTAATAGTCATGATTACTAGAGAAATGAGCACCGAAAGAGTTTTGGAGAGTTCCGAAAGTGCTAGGGTGGTCCCGGAAGGGTTCGGAGAATTCCGGAAAGGTATAACATGATTTCGGAAAGTCCGGATCTATATACGGAAAGTTTTTAGTGGTCTTAGTATGGGTTCAAGAGACATATGCACTACAAAAAAAAGACACTTCCGTGATGATACGTGTTTGTCATAGTAGGTCACGTTTTCTGTCATGCATGTAGATACATGATGATTTTATGACAGAATCAAGATAGTCATACCTGTGCTGTCGTAGAAATGTTCCATGATAATACCAAAATTATCATCATGGAAGTGTCCACTTCCATGACGATAAATGGCGCGTCATGGAAGTGCTTTCGTCAAGGGTAACCGACACGTGGCATCCACCGTAACGGATCGTCGTTAAGCTATCAGGTTCCGGTTTGAATCCGATAACCCGTTAACAGCCCGGACCAATGGGGATTTACCACGTGTAAAATTCTCATTCACCGGCGGATCCACATGTCGGCCTAGCGTTGGGACAGTTGTCATCCAGCGAATGGACGGGACGCGCCTATGATACGTCGACATGTGGCTCGGCCCAACAGTGGCCCATTCAGGTCAAAAGGCCGGCCCGTTTGACCTTGTCAAAAGGTAACGGCCGGCCCACTTAAAGCCTGCTAGCGGCCTGTTCGCATATAACCCATTTACAACCCGCTAACTCACGACCTATTATGGCCTATCCGAATTAGGCCCGGTAGCGTCATTTGGGCCGTCCAATATGATTCCAGCCCATTGTAACTTCCAGCCCATGTATGGCCCATGACGTCTTTCGGCCCATATGAGGCCCTTTGTAACTCTTGGCTCATTAACGGCCGGTGGTGAAACTGGCCCGTAATGAATAGTGTATTGCTTTATACCCATTAACGGCCCATTATTCCACTGGGCCATTTCCAGCCCGTGTTATCTTTCGGCCTTCTCGGGGCCCATTTATTCTTGGGCTGATTTGCAGCATTCGATTACTGACGGTCCGTTACTGGCATGTTCCGGTTGTGGGCCAAATTCAGCCTGTGGTTAAAGTTGGCCCGTTTGTGGCCCGTTAATCCGTTGGGCCGTTTTCATAGCGTCATCAAATACGGCCGATTAATGATAGCCCGTTATGGTCGGCCCATGAACGGACGATTCCAACTCTAGCCCATTTACGGCCCATAATGCGGTCCGTTATTGGCCCATGTTTGGCCAATCGATCATATGGCCCGTAGAAGGCCCATTGATTCTACGGCCCGTAGAAGGCCCATTGATTCTACGGCCCGTAGAAGGCCCATTGTTTCTATGGCCTGTATAAGGCCCATTGTTTCTATGGCCCGTAGGAGGCCCATGGTCACTACAGTAAATATGTAGCCCATGGTTATTGTGTCCTAGTTTTAAAAAATAGGTTATTGCGGCCACTAGCAAACCGCGGAAAAAGAACTGCACTGACTACAAGCAAACTAATAAACAAGACAACAAGGAAATAAATAAGCAAGCAACTTACGCTAGGCTATCACAGCTATTACACATATTACATCCACTGGGCATCAAAGTTCGCCACCAGTGCAAATATGGGGAACAAAGCAGCATATTACATACACTGGTTGTCAAAGTTGGCGACCAGTGCAAATAAACGCCGCAGCAAAACAAGTCCAGCACTGAAACCACTTCACAAGAGCTTAAGAAACAATATCCTGGGTATCCACCATGCTGGCAAGACGCTTAGCAAGCTTATTAGCTTTCTCTTGTTTGGCGCTTAAATCCTCCAGCACTTGCTGTTGCACCAGAAAGTATGCATCTCAATTCTGCAGGGACTTCCTCAGTCCTTCAGCTTCCTGTCGTAGCACATCTGATCGATGTCTTTCAACTTGAAGTTGAGACTCAAGAAGCCGATCTGATTCAGGCAGCGAGTTCGAAGAGCTGGTGCGAGCAGTAGTGGCCAGTATCTCGAACACTACATCAAGACAGGACTTTGGGGTTGTCTCAGTGTCTTCAATATAGTTTTTATCAGCTTTCTTGGAGACCAACAGGAATGTCTCACTATCTTGAACCTTATCTGCATTACTTCCTTTACCATTGCATAACGGGGTACTCTTCTCCAATATTTTGTCCGCATTCTAAAAGAGAAACAAGCAGACAGATCACAGGTTTACCATGTTGTATATGAAACTCATTTTGGTAAACCAGTTCAGTAGTAAGGTGGAGAGGATAACAGCATGAAACAAATATATATCTATGTAGTATGGTCACTGTATGGTCTATATCGTTCTAGTTTATGTTGCCAAATCAAGATAGAGACAGTTCAAATCATATCTGTTCAAGACAAAGCAGCATAGATAGAATATAAGTGTGGGAAACTACACAGCAATAACAACACTTGTAATGTGCATGTCATGAGAACATAACTGTTTATTCAATTGAAACTGAAATCAACATAAAGCAAGTTACAACAGCAAACACATTAAAGAAACATGTTTAAAACATACCTGTTGCTCCATTGGAGTTTCAATTGCATCCTTCAAATTTGAAATTAGTTGGTATGAGTAAATACAGTGATGCAAGAGCAAAGGAGTATGAACCATAGCTATGGAACCTGACCTGAGAACAATTCTTCTTCTTCTTTAAGCATTGACTTGGGGTTCGGAGTGGTGGTCCTCATGCTTTGGGCACTGCAGTTGCCTTACTAACTGCTCGTGTTTGGGTGCTCTGTGGTGGAGATGGTGCTGTGTCAACTGGAACTAGGTTACTATCTGCTGGGGTTGGGGTTAGAAGGGGTGTAGCTAGTTCTCTGTCCAACTGGGTAGGGGTACAATCTGCATGAGTCTGGGTTATGTGTGGTGGGGCTGGTTCTTGGGCAAGTACAACCATGGTTCTATCTGCATCGACGGGTAGCACGATATTTTCTGAAGACCGTGTTTTTACTCCCATAGATACTGCCATCACCCCCTCCAATTCAAATGGCTGATAAACAAGAAAAGTAATTGAATGTACAGACATTGTAAGATAGATAGGTGCAATGGATAGTAGGGAAGAAAACAGGGCATGAAATAATTCACATTTATGTTGTCTAACCAAACAGGATATCATGACATAATTTCACATATATGATGGCTAATTAAACAGGATATCACGACACAATTTCATATATATGATGGCTAACTAAACAGGATAGAATGACACACTTCAAAATATGATGGCTATGTAAACAGGATGACATGATATAACTATACGATGTGTCTATTAAAGTGGTTGGCATGCCATAATTCACAAACATGCCGTCGATGGAAACATGATGGCATGATATAATTCACGGATAGAATGAGATAATTCAAAATATGATGACTATGTAAACAGGATGTGATGATATAACTATATTATGTCTTTAGAAAATGGGTTGGCATGCCATATTTCAGATACATGCTGTCTATGTAAACATCATGGCATGATATAATTCAAATATATGATTTATATACTAAGAAAGTGAGCAGAGGGCAATCGCATATATGATGTGTCAACTAAGGAGATGGCATTCAATATTGTGTATATGATGTAAAAACTAAGCATAGTAAGACAACATATGCATGATATGAGTAATATAACCCTGCCAAGTTTGAGCATACACCTCAGGGGGAAGATAGGACTGGTCATCTACCTCTGAATCCTCCTCTGAGGAGCTATCTATAACCAGCAAGATATCTGCTTCAGCAGGTAGCATTGTCTACTCGAAAGACCTTGTTTTCACTCCAGATTTCTCCATCACCAATTAAAATGGCTGATGCACAGGAAGAGCAGCTGAATATACAAACATTGTCGACAAATGGAATGAGTAATACAAAAAAAGGATGGCATGATATAATTCACATATATGATGCTTGGCTAAACAGCATGGCATTGCATAATTCACATACATAATGCCTTGCAACAAGATAGCATTGCATAATTCACATATATAATGTCTTGCAACAAGATGGCATTGCAAAATTCACATATATGGTAATTAGACACTAAACATGTGGCATTCACACAAAGCATGTCTAAACTAAGCAAATGACATGCCAATGCAAGATACCATATGCATGATATGAGCAATATAACCCTGCCAAGTTAGAGCATGCACCTCGGGGAGGGAATACTACTGGTCATCTGTCTCTGAATCCTCCTCTAAGGAGCTATCCGTAACCAGCAAGACATGCGCTTCGTCAGATAGCATTGTCTGCTCTGAAGACCTTGTTTTCACTCTAGATGTTTCCATGACCATGTCGAATGGCTGATGCACAGGAAGAGTAATTGAATGTACTAAAATTGTTGACAAATTTAATACGTAATAAAAAAGGATGGCATGATATAATTCACATATAAGATGACTGGCTAACCAGGATGGCATTGCAAAATTCACATATATGATGCCTGGCTAAACAAGATGGAATTGCATGATTCACATATATGATATAGAAACTAAACAGATGGCATTCACACAATGCATGTCTAAACTAAGCAGATGACATATTTTATGTATAAAGTAAGCAATGCAAGGCACCATATGCATGATATGACCAACATCAAGATGCCAAGTTAGAGCAAAAGACCTCAGGGGGTAAATAGGAGTGGTCTGCTCCCTCTGAATCCCCCTCTGAATAGTTATCTTCCTCTTGATTACAGTCTAGAATGGGGGGAGGGGGGTTGCTTTTGCGCCGACCATGGAGCGACGTCTGCATGAAATTTTATTGCCACACAAGGCTCGTCTCTTTTGCTCTATATGTTCAGTACCATTGTGTACAATAACTGACATGCATGGGAATAAAACATAGTGAGATTATGTAAGGAGTGCATGCACAAATCCAGAGTGATGGTAGCAAACTGTGGATAGACCCAAAACCAATGATAGCAGGCAGATAACAGCTTCAGTTAAAAAATACAGATAATGGCTCCTTTAATGTTTGTTTCCACCCAACATGAAACTCATAGTAGACACCCGAGATTAACCAGATAGTAGACAGATAGTATTGATTGCTGCCCCAATATGTACCCCACAACCATTTAAAAACTCAAGTTTGAGCATTAGTTTGGACCTGACTCGGTGTCTAATCGGTGAACAGGACAATAAAGTAGCATGTCATCATATTAAGCGATGCATAACGAAAGCAGACACGAAAGAGTGCGACCTCTCTTGCAGACCCGTGTAGTCCTCAAGGTCATCTGCTCAGTTGATGATGGTAATGCAGTTGTCGTGGCTGCCGGCGGCGGCGAAGAAGATCTGAGGCGGTGAAAGACAGTCTGGAGGGCGGATCCCTGCTATGGTGAACCCTTCTGTCGTTGGAGTAGCTGAGCTGGGGTGGACCACAGCGCAGCAGGAGCGGGACAACCCACACAAGGTTTTCTTTGACACATATCTGTAACAGAAGTAATTCTATAAGGGCTTGTTTGAATTGGAGGATTCTAACAATGCCGGGATAGAAAATACACAAGAATGGGATAGGAATGCACGTGCAAAACAGAGAATTTAAAACACAGGATTTCTACCAATCTGGGTGTTTGGTTCACAAGAATTGGAAGATCACAGGATGCAAAGAAGCATGGTGAGATTAAGTCAAACCACAAGAAAATGTACGGTTATAATGCTATTATGCTACAATCTCTTAGTCTTGTGCTTCATGAATAGGAATTTGAAAAGGAGGACAAGTGGATATTAAAATTCCTATGGTTTTTCTTTCAAGGAGGCACTAAAGGAACAAATCCTACATTTTCCTTTGCTCCATTCCTTTGTACCAAATGCATGAATAGTAGTACCATAGGAAACTTTCCAATTCCTATGTTTTTCCTTCACTTTTCCTTTCAAGCTGGCGATTCAAGTAGGCAGGCTTGAACAGGGAAAAGCGCCTACACTCAAAAATGTTTTTGTGCTACTTCTACTACTTTGGACCCAGGCCACTGCCCTACTAGCTCAACTCCCAGTCCCATCTACAAATGCACAGCTCAAACGCGCAGAAAAAAATAATGATGGTGTTCAAGAGAGTCCATCATGGATAGCTAAGTTGCCTGGTACCTCACTGATTGTCATATAGTAGGAGAAACTAATCGTATTTCACGTTACTACGTGTGCTCAGTGGACAATATATATAACATGTAGAGTAAAAAAGCGATGCAACAAGTGTAAAACGTCTTTGGCGAAGCCATGTTGATCTCAGCATGATTGGGTTGGTCGGTGAGGATGCTCCAGCTGATTTGGCTATCGGAGGAGGGGAAGAAGATCTTAGGCGTCTGGAGATGGAGCCGGGGGTACTGCTCCGCTGTGATGGAGGGTTTCGTCGTTGGAGCAGCTTCAGTGAGTTGTACAACGGCGAGGCTGAAGCAGCACAAGAGAAACAATGTTAACCTGAGTGGAATTCTAATAGCATCTCCAATAGATGATGTAAAATACATAACCACAAAGTGCTAGATGTAAAATACATCAGCCGCTCATCTCTGAACTTAACTGTCGAAACAGAATTGAACTGTCGAAACTGAATTTTGCTGTCAAAACTGAATTTTACTGTCAAAACTGAATGCACTAGTAGCAGAAAAGCAGTAGCAGTAGCAACAGCGCCCGGAGCAGCAGCGCGTGCGAGAGCCGGGGCAGCTAGTCATGTAGCAGCATCTCGGGTAGCAGCTGTAGGGGCTCAAGCAAGAGCAGGATCTGCTGCTCGTGCAGCAGCAGCGCGAGCAAGAGTAGAGCAGCAGCGCAAGCAAGAGCAAGAGCGAGAGCAGCAGCGCAAGCAAGAGCAAGAATAGACCAGGCAGGGGACCGAGAGCAAGGGCAGAGCAGCAGCGCGAGCGAGAGCCAAAGCAGCAGAAACTCATACTGATGTGGATGTCGCCGCTCAAGGAGCGACGCCGCCGTAGATGGAGCCACTCCATGTCGGCTCAGGATCAGGCGTCGGCAGCACCGTGAGATCGAATCAAGAAGAAAATGTAGCAATTAGTGTAGAACCTCTTTCGTGGCGCTGATTAGGCCTCAGCTTCATCCGAGGAATCGGTGATGATGCTGCTCTTCCGGTGGTGCAGGTGAAGATGGCGGTGTGGGAATGGAGGTGGCGCGAAAGACGAGGGGAACGTTGGGGCAGCTCCTTGGTGGTAGAGGACGGGGAGGCTAAACCGGCGGGACGACAAGATCGATGACAGATCCTCATCCGGTGCGGTGGATGAGGGATGTCGAGGTGTTGCTGTGGACGACGTCGTCGGGGAAGAGGCTCTGGCTAGGTGGCGGACGGAGGAGGGTATGGGGCTTCGCGGGTTTTCGCGGCCTCGGTGTACGAAAATGTGGGGTAAGTTACGAAAGTACCCCCACCGATTTAAGCTAGGCGGTTCTTTCGGTTCAGGGGTATCACGGGCATTTTGCGTGTCGGGATTTCGCAGGAGGTGGGAGTTTTCGCGCGCGTTGTAATTTTGGGATAGCAAGGCGCGGGTTGAGATGGAGGGAGTTTTCGGAGCACAACAAGACAAAGAGATATCTTAAAATTTCGGGGTAACAAGGCGCGGGTTCAAGAGGCGGGAGTTTCGTAGCACAATAGACAAAGATGCTAGCTTGAAATTTCGGCATAACAAGGCGCGGCTTGAAATTTCGGGAGAACAAGCTTAACGTGTACAAAAAAAGACAATTCGCACCTCACTAGAGAGAGCCATGTCCCGTTTTACTATATTACTAGAAATGCATTCAAATACAATAACTAAAAACTAAAAAAAATCGGGACAACAAACTTACGGTGTACAGTACCAAATCAATTTGCACTTCCCTCAACCATAAAAAGAACAATTCGTGTTGTCTAGCATATGGACTAAATTTGAGTACATTTTCCCTGTTTGAATGGGATTGTACTCGGGTAAGTTATACAACCATCTAAATATTATCTTCACAACATATGACATGAATATAGGAGTAGTAAATTCCCATATAAATATGAACTACATATACATACGATCTTGAATTCAAATATATGTATCCATTTTATGTTGAATTCAAATCATAGTACATGTATGCTCTAGCTAGATGTTCGGAATCTAAACCATGTATGATACTACGTACAATGTGTTTAACACGCACAACACACACACCATTTAGACTAGTAAGGTACATGTGCATTGCACGCATGAGATTTGCCAACCAAATTATGAATAAATATCTCATTATAGCATGTAAGCTTTGAGTCATATATGCATGATGTAGATGTTTGTTTAATTCTTATAGTTCATCTCATTCAAAATCAATTAGTTTTTATAAAAAAGCTAATCTATTTTAAGATTCATGGAATTGTGCATTGTAAAGCATAAAGTAAAAACAAATAATGGCAATTCATCTAAAAAAATTGGGTAATTATGATACGGAAGATTCTAGAACAAAGGAGAAGTGCTTGTGTTTTGAGGTTTGTGCATTATGCTTAAGTTCAACCATGGAGTCTTCTAGATTGTACATGTGGCAAAATCTGGTGGAATGTAGATGATATCCAATGGCCAGTAGTGCTCAGATTTGCCATCTCTGCACCGTCGGATTGGCTTCATCCAACGACCATCTTTCAAAGTTATTCGCACACTATATAGGGGTATAGATATGTGATGCGAAAGCCACCCATCATCTCCAATTTGAATAGTGTGTCCATGCACGGATGCAATGTGGCCAAATGATGCCTGCCATCAGTATCTCAAATTCAAATCAGTCTGACCTTGTTCAATGTGTATACAGTATAGCATGCTCGTTTCCAAACCACACCACGCATATCTCAGTTATATTCATGCATGCATGGGTTTCAAACATCATGATCTCTTATTCAAATATTTGAATTCAACTTTACATTGATTATGACCGCACCTAGTCTTTTACACCCACATAGTCGTCTTCTCTTTATAATTGTACCACTAACTTTCTCTCGTGCATGCATGCACACACACTACCACTCGGCATTATCCATCGCACACATGGAATCTTTTTCTTCAGGTCGGTCTCCCATGCATGCACACACACACACCTCCCCCTCTTCATCACTTCGGGCATTCTTTATCTCTCACATGCATGTGCAATGATCGATGTTCCTCTATGTGTGTATATATATAGCTAGGTCTTTCCCAGTTTTCCACACAAACCGATCGATCTATATATCTAGTTAGGTCTCACCCTCTTTCCCACGTACACATCAATCAATCTATACCTCTCTATATAGGATTACATAGCTGATACACCAACATTATCTACCCATCGCCCCCTCTCATCATCCATGCCTTCCGCTTCATCTCTCAGACGCGCGCACAGTGGTGAAGACAGGGGGCAGCAAGGGCCCTGGCCCCCCCCCTAACATCACTATATACTGAGGCTAATATGAATATGATTAGTAGATCAATTGCTGGTAAAATGGTTTAAGTTGATGAATTGGACCTCCCCGTAAAGGATTAGCAATGCTTGGCCCCCTAGCTCATTTATTTTTCATGGCTCCGCCACTGCGCGCGACCGCTCATGTTCTCACCCCCTCTCTTTAAATATCGATCTCGCACTTGTGCACTCCTTCATAGTCTCCCTCCACTTGGCCCCTCGCACCATCTTCCAGCACCCCACCCCCCATATCCCAGTGCTTGTACACTCGTAGAGCTCTTCCCTCTATCTATCTCTATCGATATCTCGCGCGGTCGACCCCTCCCCTCCCTTCTCGTATATCACCCCGGCCCTATGCACATACATGTATGTATATAGGCCTCTCCTTCACACAAGTTGCATTGACACGTATTCCCTCACCATATCTTAATATCTCTCACACACACGGACTACGTGTGCGAAAGAGAAGAGGTGCACACACGCACTCGTTCCCACATACAAATGCGCGAGTGCACAGTGGAGCACACTTGTACAAAAAATGAGCGCGTAGAAAGGCTTTAGATGATGTGCCACTAGTCTATATCTATACCTCTATATCTATATCTATACCCCTATATTGAGTGTGAATAAATTTGAAAGATGGTTGTTGGATGAAGCCAATCAGACGGTGCAGAGATGGCAAATCCGAGCACTACTGGCCATTGGATATCATCTACATTCCACCAGATTCTGCCACATGTACAATCTAGAAGACTCCATGGTTGAACTTAAGCATAATGTACAAACCTCAAAACACAAGTACTTCTCCTTTGTTCTAGAATCTTCCATATCATAATTTCCCAAACTTTTTTTCTAGTTGAATTGCCATTATTTGTTTTTACTTTATGCTTTACAACGCACAATTCCATGAATCATAAAATAGATTAACTTTTTTTATAAAAACTAATGGATTTTGAATGAGATGAACTATAAGAATTAAACGAACGTCTACATCATGCATATATGACTCAAAGCTTACATGCTATAGTGTGGCATTTATTCATAATTTGGTTGCCAAATCTCATGCGTGCAATGCACGTGTACCTTAATAGTACTTCCGGTATGTGCAACACACATAAATTAGAATTCCAATAGCACGCTACATAGTGTCTCTCCCTTTTTCTGTTAATATATTATGATTAAAATGATGTGGGGGCATCCATGAAGCCACGTGGCACATGTGGAGGCGTTGTCGTGACCTCCTTGTGTGGATTGATCATAGTGACGTGCTGCTGGTTCCAGAAGAATGTACTCGTCCTCTCTCACGCACACTGGTAGTATGCACAAAGCAAAGATGTGCATGCACGCACTCATTCCCTCGCACGCACACATGGGTACACGGTGGGACGCATTTTTGTACGAAGATCCACCCCATGTGATAATTAGACGCGTGTAAAGTCGTTCACTTCATTGATGGTCAATTAATACAGTGCATGCAAATTGAGTGGACGTGAGGGAGGAATTAGTTGAGAAAGACATTACTACTCCACTGCGTGCATGCGAGTAGTTAAATCATGGGTTGCTACTTCCATTCGTCTTCTTGGTATTTTGTGCCAATTTTTGACCATAATTTTAAGTAACACAATATTTATGCATGTCATAAAAATTAATGTCATTGAAAACTATGTTCAAATGTGATTCCAATGATTTAATTTTTGGTGACATGCATTAACATTTTCTTAGTTAAATTTTTGGTCAAACATTGGCACAAAATAAAAAGGGGGCCAATAAACCAGGACGCAGGCAGGATGATCAATTTTTGCCTGGGATACTGTTGGTGGCCTTTGTATTTAAATATGGACGGAGTGGAGTAGTACTATCTTTATCTTAGCCTCGTAGGGCTCTCCCAGCGCCTACGCTCGCCTCCCCGCCTCGCCCACCGGATCCCGCCATGGATAATCCCTTAGATCCCAGGATCCCGCGGGCTGCCCTCTCGCTGCGGCCCGCAGCACTGCTGCCTTTGAGCGAAACCCACATGTGTTTCACAGGGGATCCATTGCTCTGGAATCACAGATCGGTGGCGCCAGAGGACATGCCAATGCTGCATTTCAGGTGGTGGGCAGCAAGGGCAAATCGGATCGATGAAGCGTCGCATCGATTGGAGACAAGTTCGAAGGAGCTGCGCCTGGCGAAGCACAAGGCGGAGGCGCAAGTCGATCTCAGGGGAGAGATGCTGAGGCATGTCAGCATCTGGCAGCGTCACGTTGATTTTGAGCTGGGGCTAATGGCAGAGATCATATTCACGGAATCGACTGTGGAGGAAAGAATGCACATGCCTGTGGAATGGCATGAGCAGCCGGCGCAACTGTTCAAATGGGTGGTAGGAGAAGCCAAATCGCGGGACCAGCTGCGGCGGCGCCGCTGGGCATGCATCGTAGGCGAGGTGAGCTGCCCTCCTTCCCCGCCAGTGATGCAGTGACCTACTCGGTTGCTGCTGCAGTGAACTTGCGGCGCCATGGCGGTTTGCACCCGTGAAAATCACTCCATCTATATGTATTGTATTCCTGTGAAAATACTTGGTCATTTGGAAAAAGATGGTAATTGATTTATCACTAGTTTTTGAATGCTTGGTCGTGACAATCACCCGAAGCCACAACCAGAAGTCTCCATCACGTAATACTTATGGTCGGTCGCACCAACAGATGGTCGGTCAGACCCGCGTCTCACCGAAGGGACACGCATCGGCTTGGTCTGACATGTACGACCAATTACATCACTAACTTGTGTGACCGCATTTGAGCAGTAGTACTTGAAATTTGTGTTCCAAGAAACTCATCGGGAGCCATTTCGGGTCTCGAAACCAAAACCATCAATTAATCTTTAGCTTGTTCCCATCACATTCCAAAGTAGTACTACCATGCAATAATTAAGTGCAAACCTGCTCACACCTAGTACGTATCAAACCTGAACGTGTTCCCACTATGCAGGTTTTAGTACTAGTGCTAGTACTAGGTTATAAAAAGGGGAACTACCTAGCCGAAAATCACTCTACCTTCCTCCTCATAAGTCTTTCTTGTTCGTCCGTCCTTGCCATGGCCGGTGTGCAGAGCTCTAGGTCGACAACTACTCGTAACAAGGGAGCGGCGACCAAGGCCGCAGAGAAAAAGATAGGGCTCGCCGCCTCGCAGAGACCTCGAAAGATCTCTCACGGGCAGGCGAGGGCTCCCAGGAGCGCCCTAGCTGCGGAGGCGAACATGCCGAGCTGGCAGTGCTGGAGTCGTTATCCCTCGACGACATGCCCGATCAGCTCAATAAGCAGAAGGAGTTCATCGACGACTTGGTGGAGCTTCTGAAGGAGAGCCTCGACGACATGCCCGCTGAGCTCAATAAGAAGGAGGAGTGGATCGCTAGCTTGGTGATGCTGCTGAAGGAGAGCATTGCCTCGGATAAGAAGGCGACCGACGAAATCCTGCAACTTCAGGAGGACAAGGCGAAGCTCCGCCACGAGCTCGGCCTGTTGAAGGAGGAGAACACCGGCTGGAAGAAGCTGCATGAGAAGAGTAGTTCCTCGGTGAAGATGCTACACGCCCTCATCATGGAACAGAAGGAGGAGTTGGCGATGCTCCGCATCGAGCACCCGGCTACTATCAAGGTACATAATGCGGCCGTGGAACAGATGATGAATGCTCGCGTCGAGAAATCCCGCATCATGGACAGAATGAAGAAGATGGCAGAGGAGGTGCACGAGGAGATGTTGGCCGTGGAGGCGATGAAGAAGCAGTTACGACTCCGCGACCAGCAACCCTTCATGTAGTAGAGAGCAGCGCCCCAGACTTGTGTGTGTGTCTTCCTTCTTTTTTTGGGGGGATAATCTTCCTTCTTCTTTTGCTCCTGTGTTTCTTCTTTTGTTTCGGGTGTTTGGCCGCATGTGTCACGTTCTCTGCGAGGCATGAATAGAACAATGCTAACGATAAGCGGAGCCATTGGATCGATGACTAACAAATTAGATCATTTTTTATCGGCATATCGCACTGGGCTGCCGTGTTTCGTGCTCCTCCGTCGTACTAGTACTCCAGTGGAAAACTTGAGTATACCGCATGGTTCTTTGCTCCTCCTCAGGTCATCGGCAACATTTATACGAGCAGTCAAATCACAAGGCCCCGCCTTCCAGCAGTAATGAGCCGTCAAATCACAAAGGCCCTCGCCTCTCGTGAAACTGACCAAGCGAGACTGCCCCGCCCTCTAGCCTTTTAAATGTATACTTTTGTACAGTAGTAGTATCGATGGATTGCGCCATGGAGCAAAACTAACAAGATGAGATTAAAGAAAAAAGGTGGTACATATAGAGAGCACTCGTCGCCAAATTGTGCATATAGTACTATTAAAAAAGTTAGTACGTGCTTAGATGGGGTGCTAAAGTCTATTAAAGAAATTAGCATACCTATTTAATTCTTTGACAACTAAATTCCTTCATGCTTTGGGTAAACTTCTCTCATTTAAGTTTTTTTTAGAATTACATATCTCATTTAAGTGTTTTGCGTATGTGGCATGCTTAGAGCGTGGTTAATAATATAGCCAACTGCTGGCTATATGATGTTGGCCATATATATTGTACGTATATAATGTGAAGAAACGAGTGGTAGTACTACCAACTACAAGATGAACTATAAGAAATACTAGTATGTACGTACTGAAGAGTTAAAGTAACGAGAAGGAACATAGCATAGTTCTGCTGGGGGCTCAGCACAACACACCCCTCAAATAAAACTAAGCACCCTGAAATTAAACTAAGAAACTAATCCGGTAGACACTGCATTAGAACCATCATGAGCAACGACACTGCCACCTTACTCGGACTCCTCGTCCGCGTGCTCGACTTCGTCCTTGTCCCTCTTCCTCTTGGCCGATACTTCTTTGTTTGAACCGCACACTTGGCTCTCGCTATTCATCCAACCCTTGTAGATATTGAAAAAAAGGTAGGCATCCATTGCAGCGTACTAGATATGGTCTCTATCTTGTACTACATTACACTGCCATGTAAGATGAAACTCGGGCGGAGGTTTCGTCAGTTTACCGTACGAAGGATCAACCATGGCTCCTGCCATGGTCAGCATTGAAGGCTGACGGGAGGGCACCAGCCCATTCTTCTGGAGGTCGAAGGGCTGGCCTACAACGAGGCCTATCCGACTCAGGACACTTTTGTCATTCGTAAAGTCTACAATAATGAATTTGACTTTGCCGCCCGCGAGGAAGTTCTTAAAATCCTCACACTCAACGTTGGCATGGCATATGTGGTAGACCAAGAACAAGTTATGCACGCAAACCTAGATCATGGCAGGTTTCTTCCTCTCTTCCTCCTTTAGATTCTTCTCTTTTCCTAGGACTGTGGTGTACTCAACATCTAGCCCAGTGACCCACTCATCACCATTTGACTTTTCGAACATGCGTCTGAAGCGAGCAAGGCATCCTTTCACTGTCGCAGAAGAACGGGTGTAGATGACGTCGAACTCATCGCCGGTGATGGTTCTAACCTTGTACTCACCGCCGATCATGGAGATTTGGGATGCCATGGATTTGGGAGGAGGGTTAGGATTAGTGAAACTGCTGTAATGTGAAAGGAAGGGACGAGTAGGAGCAAACTGCCGTAATGTTAAAGGATGGCCGGGGACGAGTAGGAGCGAACTGCTAGTGGTTTTCTGATTGTAAAAATGCTTGAGTGGGTCGTGCAAACGGCATAGTAGTGGCTTGCCCGGTGGATAAATGGATTCATGCACTGTACTATGGGGGCCCAATTAGATGTCGTGTCTACTAGACGCCCAATTAAATGGCTTCATGCATCTACGTGTTCGCATGTCAAGCGTTGGGAAAATTACAGGTGATACGAAGCTTTCCATGATCCCATGATACGGGCTTCCGAGAGCCCTTGGATCTGAGATCGAACGGTTGCATGGCGTGATTCTAGACCTATGGGTGAATATCCTATCCTGGAGGGTTATTCTGCAAATTTTCAGCAACTTTGCATGCGACCGTTCGATCTCAGATCCAAGGGCTGTCAGCAGCCCGTATCATGGTTGCGCCTACAATGACCGTCGCCTCGCTCGCGCGGTCACGCCCTTGGAGATTTCAGACGGCTATAAATGAGCATTTTTTTTGTCTACTTCGCATGCATGAAACTACTTCCTCCGTCCAGGTGCGTTAGAGCATGGTTAATAATACAGCCAACTGCTGGCTATAAAATGTTGCCATATCATCTATAGCCAACACATATAGTCACTCATACAATAAGATTAGCTATAAGGTTGGCTATAAGATTAGTACTTTTTCTCATCTTCACTCTATCTCTTTCCTCATATTTATTGCATCTGCCTTGGAGCACGCATATAGCCAGGCTCTTGCATGAGAGCCCACCCCCCTTACTTTTTCATGTCTCTCTCCTCCACATAGACAAAATTGCCATGTAAGCAGGCTATAAGCCCACTATTGTACTTGCTCTTAGGCTATCTGATGTTGCCATGTCATACATAGTCATCACTTAGTCACTCATACAACAAGGTTAGCTATAAGGTTGGCTATAAGAGTATTTTTTTACTTCTCTCTATCTCTTTCTTCGTAGTATTTATTGCATTTGCCAAGGAGTAAGGAGTACAGTACTTGGCACCTGTATACCATGGAGGTGGTCAGGAATCAGGAGACTCACGCCGGTCGTAGCGCCGCAGTAATAATGATAATGGCAATTCAAATCACACGGGCCCACCAGTCCAGCAGTAACGAGCCGTCAAATCACGTAGCCCTACATTTGCAGCAGCCTACTCCCTCATCTTCTTGCCTCTCTATCGAACCGACTAGGCGAAACTGCCCTGCCTACTGTAACACCCCAAAAATTTAATCATATTTTTATAAGTAAAATTTCGCCAGAAATAAAATTTTGAATTATATTAAGTCCTTTATTATTTTCAGAGTATTTTCTGTTTCTGTTTTCCAAAATTCTTCCCTTCATATAGAAATTTTTGGAAATAATATTGTGGCTTTGGTAGTTTTCTCAAATCATTTCAATTATAGTTTAATAATAGTAGGAATTATTTCATAATAAAAATAGCCCCAAAACAATTCTTTTAATAGCTATTTCAATACTTTAAATGCCTTTGTTGCACTACAACCATTTTAAATAATCTTTGAAAAATTCCACAAAAAATTATGAGAGGTCATGTGATGCCTATATATCACTTTGGTGCAAAAACCCAACTTGGTGTTTTGAAAATTTTGAGTGAAACCACCTCTTTTCAATTCTATCCCATTCTTCAGTTACAGCTACAACCTCTATTTCCTTGCTCCAAAAATTCTGAAAATTTTCCCACTTATAGTACTTCCAACCAAACACTTAAGTCTAGAAGATCAGCTCCATTTGCATCTTGGAAGTCCACCAAATACCCCTCTATAGTTTCTGTCCAGAAATGAATTTCAGTAAAACTTGCACTAGCAAGTTTTTCTTCTGGTCAAACCAACCATGCCATACTCTTTATCATCTAAAGAGACACCATCCTGGCAATTTCCACCCCCATCAAAGTTTGCTAGATAGCCATAGCATTTTATCAAACAAGTTGTGAGCATGGCAGAAATTTGCATCCTCATGAACCTGCATTATAAACTTGATCATCTGGCCAAGACATTATGTCCATCACTCCTACCAGGCTAAGTATTGCCACCCAGCCAAAAATTGGCTCACCTGGACCACCCTAGGGCCCTCTAGCATTTGGTCGAGCGCTCTGTGGGCGTGCACTAGACATGGCCAGAGCGCTCGTGCTGCACCCACCAGCGCTCGAGCCCTGCCAACCTCCTGCTGCCTCCCCGGCCCCTGCAGCTACCCAGGCGGTGTCGCCATAAAACCGCCAACCCCACCGACACCTCCTCTCGTCCGCTAGTGCCGTCCACCACAGCCGTTCATCGCTGCCGTCTCTGCCACGGCTCTGCCCGGATGCGTGGCACGTCCTCGAGCAGCCAGCAACCCTCCTGGACGGTGGCTTCCTCCGCAAGCTTGCACACATTGCGCCGCCCCCCACCAACCTCACCGGGTTCAACCACCACCATGAATGGCCGCCGCCATCATGCCTTCTTCGGGAAGTCATAGCACCGACCTCCCCTGGCCTATTTAAACCCCCCCCCCCCCCCGAGCCCCCTCTCGCGGCCAGCATCTCTCCTACCTCCCCTGTGAGCATACCCAAGCACCCAGTCGACCGGAAAGTGTGGTCTTCTTCGTCTCTGGACGAAGCACCCACCGTCATCTCTCCGCCAAATTTGTCGCCTCCAGAGCTCCTCCCTCTCCAATTCTCCTCCAGTAGCTTTCCCTCGAGCCCATGATTCAATTCCATCTCTTGTCCTTCCTCGAGATCAACCAACGGCGAAACACCCAAATTGGCTCCGTCGGAGTCCTTCAGGCAGACCTCACCGCCGGTGACTCCGACCATCCCTACGACCCCAACAGGTACCGGAAGAACCGCCTCATTCTCCTGAGCACGACGGTGGCCACTGCTCCCCGAATGGCGCCGTCGTTCACCGACGAGCACCGCCAGAGTGCCGCCCCAGTTCGGACAGAGGAAGAAGATGGTGCGCTGACCCAGTCAAACCTGACAGTGGGGCCGCAGGGCCCACTGTCAGTGACCCTAAGCCGCGCCAGATCGGTGGTAAGTGGAGGCGCCTTTCCAAAGTGCGCCTTCGACATCTCAGCCTCCGCGCAGCCGATCGGCCGGGCCGGCCCAGTAACGCCAGGCGGTTATATAGCGCTCAGGGTGCGCCTCTGTCCTTCTCCTTTTTCTTTTTCTAGCAGTCTTCAAATAATTCTGTAGCCCCCAATCAAGTCCAAATCTAATGATTAAAATTTCTACAGTCTTATAAAATCATGATCTATTTATCTAGATTAGGTGATTATTTTTTTCTAAGCCTGGTTCCTACTGGATCTATTAAATAGTCATTTTCTTTGTTTATTCCAGCTTAGAAATTCCATAAGTAAATCATATTAACTCCAAATAATTTGATTCTTTTCTGTAATTCCTGATATTTCATCTAATTTATTTTAGTATTGATTGCAAAATTTTCCAAACAACTTTTTAGCACTGTTTTAGCTCTGTGTGGTAATTACATTATTTTTTAAAATAGGAAATGGAGGGAAGATAAAATTTTCAAACTTTTGGAGTGCACCCAATAATTCTGCATGCTCAAGGCAAGCATCTTGAACACTTGATATGGTGAATGTTTTTGTGGTTGCTAGCTAGAATATTTGAATCATGGTTGTGATAATTTTTAATAGAATTTGCATATGGCTATTTTTGCATGCATGATCCATGGCTATTTTGCTTTCATCTTTAAAGCATGAAGTATGAGTGAGTGTGGTTACTTTCACTTGTCCTATATGCCCGTGTTGGTCTAGACTAAACTGCAGGAAAGAATCAGTCACGAGTAAAGTGACCGTGAGACTGAAATCTCGTTGAGACGAGAATGAATCAGTAAGGGCATGTTGGGACATGCCAGATGGTGACCCTATTGGGGGCCACCAAGGAAATATATTGTGCTAATCACTGCAGGGAAAATTAAACCTCTTGAGTTGACCGTAGATCGAGTCTTGTTCCGGTAACCCCCATACTTGTTTCGTGCTGCCACTTGTCCCTGTCACAGGTAGGGTACGGTTCAGTAGGTTGTCAACCCCTTTCCGTGCACACACCGTACAGAGAGGCCACGATAAGGGTTTCCACGGCCATGGACTAAATCCTGTCATCGGTTCAGGGGGCATGGGTGTTTCCGGTTGTAGCCGAGAGGGGGCACCCCTTGCAATCCGTGTGTATGAATAGTGATCCCATGCTATTCGAGATTGTAGTCTCCCCGACTCAGAGTTTTTCTTGAGAGATGCTTTGGGTGATTCCTGGCATCCAAAAAGTTAATCTGGTGTGTGCTGGTTAGGTGTGTTTTCAACCCAAAGACCGTAATGGGAATTATCCAGCATCCCGGTGCGGGCTAAAGAAATCCTTTACTTGTGGGTAAAGAGTACACCCTCTGCAGAGTTATACCTATTCGAATAGCCGTGTCCGCGGTTAAGGACTATAGTCTGGGTTGGTCAAATGTCGGTCTTAGTGTTGGTCTCCGGAGGAAATAATTAATCTGGGCATGAATTATTTTGCAGGATATTATTGTCACCACTAATGTTGTCAGGAATATTTTTACTATCATGACTACTACTGTTGTTTGGATATTATTGTGGACTAACCCGTTTCTCTTATTTGATTTTTTTTAGTGTCTCAGGGGCTGGCTAGACTACCCCAGGCATTCAGTTTTATTTTCAAGACCTTACGAGGCGTGTCTCGAGTTCTCGGGCGGTCCTGTCTCGCCCGACTCTCTTGTAGATACCCGTTTGGCATTTCTTTTCAAGACCGACCGTGGCGTCACTTTTGACACCCGACTGGCATTTCTTTTCAAGACCTCTCGTGGCGTCACTTGGATTCTCGGGCAGTCCTGTCTCGCCCGAATTTCCTTTTAGACACCCGACTAGCATTTCTTTTCAAGACCTCTTGTGGCGTCGCTTGGATTCTCGGGCGGTCCTGTCTCGCCCGAATTTCCTTTTAGACACCCGACTGGCATTTCTTTTCAAGACCTCTCGTGGCGTCGCTTGGATTCTCTGGCGGTCCTGTCTCGCCCGAATTTCCTTTTAGACACCCGACTGGCATTTCTTTTATTTTCTTCTGGATTCTCGGGCGGTCCTGTCTCGCCCGATTCTCCATTAACTTTCATTGTTTGTCACTAACATATTATATTTCCCATTTTTCTGCAGATGCTAATATTTTTATATTGCCATGATTTAATTCCTGTCAGCATGCCTTTAATATAGTCCAGCATGAGCATACGCATATAGTTTGATTCATCATGATCATATATTATCTACTGCATTCGGTATATCTTTTGTTCATTATGTTTGCGAGTACATTCCAAAGTACTCACAGGCTTGTCCCTGGCTATTTATTTGGCCAGGTCAGGATTTCAGTGAGGAGTACTACCACGACATCCACAGGGAGCCTAGGATAGCAGCCACGCAGGATAGGAATTATCCAGGTCAGCCGTTCCTATGGGAATGGAGCCCCATCGACGTTGGAGAACCACGAGTCGCTTCCGTCATCCATCACCAGAACCATTGTTGTATCATTAGACCTTTATGGTCTTGTATCCAATTCTTGTAATTGCTTGGTAATCTGTAACAAGGATGTGTCCACTAGTAACAGTAATCCTGGGGCTGGTGGTGACACGAGGGGTTAATTTCTGGGATTTTGTGTCCCCGAAATCCGGCCCCGACACCTACCGCGCGGGAAAAGCCCGGCCTCGACTTTTAAATATAATTTTGTATCCATGGATTGTGCCATGGAGCAAAGCCTCAAGAAAATGGTGGTACACATGTATACAGCACGCCCGTCGTGTTCACGTAGCACCCCAGACGGTCGGTCGGTCTGGCACGCCGCTCTCCGAATGGAACGCGCATCATATTGCGTTTGCGCACACACGTGGGACCGCAATTGAGAACCAACCATAGGCACACTCCCCCGTCCCCGCAAGTCGGCTGAGTTAATAGAAGAGAGAAATGAGCAATAGTACTGGAGCAGTGCTGTAAACACGTCGGTGCCTGGACGATCCCTGCACGACACAGGAGATCAGTTCATCCATGCATGTGACCAGACTCCAGCAGACGGCTGGATTGGCTATCATCTACATATCGTGCAGGCTGTGTTGTACAGGGCTGTAGTTCTGATGAGAAATCTAAAAAAAAGGTTTCTTGTCATCTCGCAATATTAGGTGTCATGTGCTTTGGATCACTGCGAGGGTTAAACAACGACAACTGCGTTCCTCAAAGGCGCTGGTCATTGGGGGCATATGCACGAAGACTACTGGGCTGCCATCTAGGTCAAGCCTGCTATGTTAATTAGGAGATCTATCGATTGATCCCTTTTCTACGAGTTTGTCTTTAATTTGAGCTTTGGTCCTCATCTAGTTTGTCCGTCGGGATTCATGTTGTCTCCTTGGGGCAGTGAGGTTATGGTTTCTTGTCATGTGGCATTTTTTCGTGTTATATGTTAATCCGGTGCTTTAGATCAAAATGATGACATTTGCGCCTCCGGGGCACGTGCATGAAGACTTCTCGACAGTCATTGACGAGGTCAAGCTGGCTCTAGTAGATAAAAGAAAACTACTCCACTATATAGGCAGGAGCCTCCGTGCTTGCTTGCTAGTGTTGCTCTCTTCACACTCTCTCGTCCTCTCCAGATCTAAACACGACAGCGGTGGCCACACTCTCTCTCTGCTCACCGCTGGTCATAGATCCGGTCGGATCCCCTCCACCGGGGAAGGTGAGAAGGTGCAATGTTCACGCGGTCGTCCTCGGCGACGGCTCTTACCCATTGCCGACGCGTCCCGATCAGCGTGCCTTGCCGTTCTCTCCCACGCAGCGCCGGCTAGGGAGGGCCCCCGACCCCTTCTTCCTTGCTGCTGTAGTGTGGGCAGAGCCGGCCTCCCGCCGCCCACCTAGCGACATCCCGGCGACCCTCAGGTATAACTTCCTTCAAAACCGGCATTGCTCTACTGCCCTAGCTCCTGACGTCGCTGCATTTGTATCTTTTACTATTTCTCAGGCCCCCTCATAGATAGGATCGATTGACTGTTCGAAAGCCACCTAAATTTTTACTGTTAGGAGGTAAAACTACTTCATGCAGTCGAATCTAGTACTACTTGGTTCAAACAGGAAAGAAAGGGGGTGGGGGGTGGGGGAAGATTGACCTGAATCTAGGACTTGGTCGAAAGAGGAAATAATGGGGGCGAAAAGTAGCAGAGACTGGCTATCCAACTGGTCTCTTGGTCTAATAGGGAAATAAAGGGAAACACAGTACAAACTCAATATAAACCGATCTATTGGTTGAAAAAGGAAAGAAAGTGGGGACTGGGGGACAAGTCAACAGAGTATGTCCAGCACTAGATTTGCTAGCCTCCCACAGTATAAGGTGGCTATACCGAACAAAAATGGGACCAACCCAGATATCCTGTTCTGATGTCTGTTGCCCCGAGCCCCTCTTATGTAATGCCACTGGTAAAATGTAGCAGTCCCACTGTTAAAAGTAAGGACACGTTCAACCAATGTTGTTTTCAATGTAATGCCTCCAGTAATATGAATCAATAGCACTGTTTTTCATGTCCTGCTAAATTTCCCATTAAGATAAGTTGCTTCTTTTCATTAGAAATGCAACTGTCTTGGTCCGCCTACTCTCCCATGCCCAAATACCAACTCTTTAGCAGCTGTTAATGTAATGTTGCTGGTAAAATGAAGCAATGGCACCATTAAAGTAATGTCGTATTTAACGGTTGTCATAGTTAATCCTAATGCCCACACTAATATCTAGCAATGCTGCTGCTTTAGAAATTGCTATTGTCCTTGTAGGATCGCCATTCAGATAAGGAACATGCTTCTTTTTATTCGATGTATGTTTCATCACTTGTTAGTCACCCTCCTTTCCACCTTTTTGTGCAAACAGAGATATACATTTCATGCTTGATCTTAGTTGAACTGCACAAATGATATCCAAATTATAGTTGAACATTCCACAAGCTTCATGAACAACTTTGATGTTGCTCAATTTTATTGCAACTAATGAAGAAGAAGCTGCTAGCTCATGGGACATTGCTTCATTTTAGGTGAACTGCACAAAAAGGTCCCATGAATTGAATCATCCATGTTGGTGACTGGTGTCATCCCTTCTACGATGGCGTTGACTGCAGATATGGTTCCCATTGCGAGGTATGTTCCTTTTTGGTCTGACCGGTTGCCAAAGATCCTGCATGTTGACTCTGCTCTTGTGCTACTGTTTTGGCACTGCCATGATAAAGCAGTAATGTTATTATTTTGCACCTTAATCTAGTGGCACTATTAATTTGAGGCAATGTTTTGGCACCGCTAGTGCCACTGATTTTTTTTATATATCGAAAGAGGGGGTTTCCTCCGATTTCATTAAAGAAACCCAACCATAGAGAACCATTATCCGATAACTTCTCAATGTAAACGTGCAGTTATGCAACTACTACTAGAACGGACTGAGTACTAGCAGGAGACAAGTTCGCCACATAAGCTAGGCAGGTAGGGGGACGCAGCACCAGCTCGACCAAGTTTGGATTACAACCTAAATGCTACCACAGAAACATCAGGGGGGAAGATAGGGACTGAAAGAGCCAGCTTCAGCATCCCAGCACTACTAGGGAAAAGCCTAGTAGTAGCGCGGATCTAAGGGCTATCAGTAGCGCGGGGCACCGCGCTACTGATACGGCACTACAACTAACATTTAGCAGTAGCGCACTTCTGCCCGTGCTACTGCTATAGCTACTTAGCAGTAGCACTGTCCATACCAGCGCTATTGGTAAGTGGCTTAGCAGTAGTGTTTTCCTATTCAGCGCTACTACTATATTTTCACATATCTTTTTTTGCTACGTATTTGCGATGTTTTTGTACAGATTTTATACAGTATTCTAATCATATCATAAACTGGGAATATGCTCATCATATCATACACATAATAGTCTCATCATATCATCCAGCACAAATCATGTCTTCACATCATAATCATGATATAGTTATACAAGTTACATGGCATGTCTCATCATACATAATGTAGTACTTCTTGAGGCACCGGTTCGTATCCCTCTCTCGCACTAGCGTGAACCTAAACTAACTACTTTCTGCTTCGGCTCTGCTATCTAACCCTCTCTGGCTGTCGCTCGAAAACTGGTACACCTGGGCCTGACACTCCGGCCACTCGTTGTAAACTCCTGGCGTAGCACTTCTTCGCCATCGATGATCTATGTACATGCATCGTCACATGAGTCGATAATATGCAACATATATAGTTGAGCAACAGAAAGAGACAGACTTGGCAAAAATAGAAGCAACATCTCATAAGCATAAATAACAAAGTTCATAGTACCCAAAATGCCCTAACTAGAGTGATCTTCGCTAGTTGAGGAGGACGGTTTAATTACATCACAAATAAAGTTTCGTCGTGCATAACTCAAAGTTTCGTCATAGAGAAAGTATGGACTAAACGGACACTTTGTCATATATCGTGAATCACTCCAACATGTCGTGCCATCCATCCAAGTCAGGGAGATAGTCCCCAAGTGTAGTGAAAGGCTTCAGGTCGAGACGCTGAGCTGATACGAGTGTTCGGACGTATTCCCGCGACATTTGCCCTTCTTCGTAGAACATCCCTGTTTTTTCGACGACCTCCTTCATGATGGTTTGGGCAAGTTCACATTGGATGTGATAGAACTCAGCTCAAAGTTGATGATCCAGGATATCTCCTAGGTCTTTGCCCATTGCAGAATATGGGCATTGCCGGATCTAGGTGACATGTGAAGGTTCTGCTGATCCCGTCTGTACTCCAGCATGTGGTGGAGGACATAGAATCCATCACTAAGAGTACCACTCGGTTGCTAGATGCAGCAGAAGTCGGTCTTATGGCCGAAGGCGGGCGCGCGGTTACTTGTCTTCCTGGTCTTGATCTCTCCACCCCGTAGGCCGTAGCTAAAGATAGCACTATCGAGAACAGAGTTGATGTGGGTGTAATCCTTTTTGTTCATGTTCTTCGACGAGTCCAAGTAAAGAGCGTGGGAGAATCGGGGGTAAAGGATGATGAGGACGACGCACCCGTCGCTGCACAAAATAAGTACACCTCAAATTAGCCTCCACCGTGCAAATGAATAATTGAAATCGAAGGAAGGATATCCGCGCGGATGACTTACATGGGATTATAAGGCACGAGAATCGTCTCCTTGTCCTTATTGGCGACCATGAAATCGGCGATGTAGTTACTCGCGTTTTCACGGTGCTCTGGGCAGACTGCCAAGAAGCCCTCGTGCATGAAGTACGGGTTAGCGACACAGATATAAGGTATCTGCTCAATCCTGATGATGTAGTTCATGTACAAGGCAAAAAGGCGGACAAATGTAAAATCCAGCTTTTTCAAGTGAAACATGTCGAAGATGTAATCGAATCGAAGGAAGAACTTCTCTGCGGGGAATGTGTCGACGTACAACCTTTGTTGCGGCACGTTAACCACGTAGAGTGGGTATCCTGGATTTTTTGAGGCGATCAGGATTTTCTCTCTCCGCAGCACATCATCATGAAGTCTCCTTAGATCGCCGTATATGGCCTCTACCGCTGCCTTAGGTAGGATCGGATGACCGGGGATATGACATTTTGCCGCACCAGGGATAGGTATACGGTCTTGAACCCTAGGCTGCTGAGGCGGCTAGATCATAGAAGCAGCTTTGTTGCCTTTCCTCGGTCTCTTCCTATGCTTCTTTGCTACTGGAAGGTCGCCTATAATATGTTCATCCTCTGGCAATTCAGGCACCGACTCATCACGCTCAAACCGTGAGTACTCATACTGCTGATCCATCAATCCTCTATTGTCATAGGCACCAGTATTGAGATACTGTAGAGGGTCATCGTCATCCTCATCGATGGCATCATGCATTGCTTCTTCGACGACGGCAATGTCATCAGCCACTAATGGAGCCTCTTCCTCACCCGGCACGACAGGCGACGCTAATTGGGTAGGTGGGGTGTTGGTGTTCATACCTTGCTGAGGCTGCTTGGTCGTGGGTGTGCTCCCGGCCGCCTCTAGATGAAGCAGGCTCTTCGGCCACAACAGGACCCAACGCTTGCAATCGCCAAGCCGCCGCGGGGTCTCGTCGTCATCTCCCCCTAGTGCTACCGGAGGAGCCAAATTCTCATGGCCCAGTTCGACACTGGCCATGGAAACCTTGAAGACGTCAGGGGGGATCGGCCGGCTGTGGAACAATTGTTCCTTCGGCTTCATTATCGTCACCTTCCCCACATCCACCTTCTGGCCGCTGATGGTGTACAGTATGGTGCACGGGGTTACGTCGGCCTGCAAAGACATGTCTGCGATGTGAGACATCCGAAAGGCAATGGAAACGGGAGATTATACATATATTGAAGAGGGCCGGTGTGACAGGTACCGTGAGGGCGTCGAGCTCAGCCAAAGACGAAGCACCGCCGAGCACGTCCGAGATGGAGGACGGGCTGCTATGAGTAGGTGCGGGAGCCGGTGTAGGAGCAGGTGCGGGAGCCGGTGCAGGAGCAGGTGCGGGAGCAGTTGCTGGTGCAACGCTAGTCGAGCTGCTCCCCAAGAAGTTGGAAAGGGGAAAGTCCGCTGCATCCTTATTTGGATTTTTCTTGGTCCAACTGACGATAGCCAGAACCAAGACACTATACGAAGCTGCAATCTCCTCTTTTGCGGCAGCTACCGCTGCTTTGACTGTCTCAGCTGATTTCTTATCAACCACAATCGCAACCTTCTTGTCGATGTTTCTTCATTTAACCTCCGTCTTTCATTTCTCTCCTCCATGGTCTCACGGTAGTACTTCTTCCACGTGGCACCGTCTCCGACGCCGTACACGCGTCCATACGACGGCCGAGTGTCCACCGGGAGTCCTTTCAATATGTTCAAGGCCCGGTTGAATGGGGTGTCCCACTTGGGCCTTGCCAACGCCTCAGACGGTGAGTCGCTTTCGGCTGCAATCATGTGCTGCTCTTTCTGCAAAAGGAACAAGGATCGTTTACAAATATGACTAAACATGTAGTCGAATTTATCAGAAGCTAAAATTAGGGGGTAAATTAAAAATTACCAGCAGTCTCATGAACTCCGTCGTGGCCGCGTCAGTCTCGAAAACCTTCTTGACTGGGTCCCAATGGTACCAGGCCTTGATGACGTCACGCTCCTGCGGGACGCTGAACTCCGCCAAGGGGTCTGGGATGCCCAGATTTTTGTGTTCCGCGTCCTCCTTGGCCCATATGGACCTCTTCCCGCGTAACCACGGCTTCCGAGGTGGTGGCACCCCATGTTCCTCTCTTGAAGCCCTTTCATGTACTCTGACTTTTCTTTGGCAGCTTCGGCAACGCAAGCCACCTTGAATATTTCAAACTGCTCTTCCTTAATTGTCGGATTATCCTTTACAATCTCGGAGTAGGGTTCCTTTTTGTCGATGATCCTTGCTTTCACCCTTACTTTCCAGGCGGACAACGCACCGCTAAACTTGCCCATGGCGCGTCTGTTTATCTTCTTCATTGTCGGGTCTTTATCTGGACCAGTATATTTGATTTCATCCCGGCCCGGGAATAAGAATACCTGGTGCAGCTTCCTTAGGAGGGAGTGCTCCATATCTGGTATCTTATTTAGTTTCTCATCATTGATGGTGGCGGTTGTCCGTAGGATGCAGCCTATTTGATTGTCGTAGCACGCACGCGCTTCCGCAGGCAATTTTGGCTCAAAATTGCCGGAGTCCACCTCCGTGACCACCAGTCTAGTAGTGATGAGCTGGTTTGCGCGTCGTATCCTCTTTGGTTTCGGTTTTATACCGGCTTCGCCAGTCTCGGTTCCGGTCTGGGTCTCAGCGCCAGTCTCGGCGCCGGTCTCGATGTCGGTCTCAGTCTCGGATGTGACAGGTGGGCCCTGCAACAACCGTTGCTCGCCGAGAAGGTTCAAATAAGCGTCTGCCACCTCGTAGACGTTGCAATCACCAGAACCCTATCCTTCATCATTGCTAGCCATGTTTCCTACGATTAAATCTAGTCAATTAATTCTAGACCTAATAAAATGAATAATGACATAAAAAGGCCTATATTTTACAGGAACGTTGATTCATTCCCGGTGCGGCAAATCCCGGGCACTCGATATGTCCTAGTTTGTAGCTCAAGTCATGCCGAAATTCACGGAAAATTTCGGCATGACTTTTGCTAAAAAGTGGACAAATCGAGCACCTGAAATTTGCCGGAATGGAAATGAATCAACATTCCGGCAAAACATAGGCCACTCGGCTTCATTCCCTGGAAACAACAAAAGGCCACTTGGGCACAATCGAACCACTTCAATGTTGCATATAACAGGACCACTTAAGAACATGTACATGAGCAACTACAACAGTAGATAAACATGAGCAAACACTATTGAGGAATTTGCATATAACATGACCACTTCAAATTTGCATCTCCTAGTGTTTGACACTTCAAGAAAATCTACACAAATTTCAAATTATGAACCCTAAAACTCAATTCAAATTATGTCCTAAATTTCTGTCATAATAAAAAATCAGTAAAAATTAAGAACCTAGTACACTTGCAGCACTGATAGAAATTTATATTTTTATACTGAATTTTTTCTCTAAACTAAACCCTACTGCCCTAATTAACATCTAGTTAAACCCTACTGCCCTAACCCTACTGCCCTAACCCTGCTGCCCTAGTACTTAAGCATCTACAAGTACTAACTAATTAGATGAACCCTAGCTAGCTACTTAAGCATCTACAACTATTTAAGCACCCATTGATGAACCCTAGGAATTATACAACTACTTAAGCATACATTGGGTGTAGAACAACTATACAAGTACTTAAGCAACTATATATACAACCCTATAATATATTTAGTTAACTACTTAAGCATATACAAGTTTGTCCTAAAAATAATATTTAGTTAAGTACTTAAGCATATACAAATTTGTCCTAAAAATTCAGTTAACTACTAATTTCATTCATTTAGGTCATTCATTTAACTTCACCTAATTAACCTAGTAAAACCCTACTTCCCTAACTGAAAAACATCTAATTAACATCTACTAGTACCACTACTGCCCTAACCTAATTAACATCTACTAGTACCACTATATACACTACTAGCAGCACTGCTACAACATTTTCTTCATTTTGTTCTTCTAAAAAAACAACTATGAAAACAAAAACCATAATTGAACCCTACTGCCCTAACTAAATTTTTGCTCTAAACCCTACTGCCCTAGTTAAACCCTACTGCCCTAACGAAATATTTGCTCTAAACTAAAAAAAAATTCTCTAACCTAGCCAACCTAGTTTACCTAGCTAGTTAACCTAGTTAGTTAACCAAATTAACCTAGCTAGTTAACCTAGTTAGTTAACCAAATTAACCTAGCTAGTTCACTTAGTTACTTAACCTACCTAGTTAACCTACTTAACCTAGCTAATTCCTAGGGTTCATAACTAAATTCACCTAAGTTAATTAACCTAGAGAGGAGGGGTGGGGCTTACAGAGAGGAGGGCGTTGAGGGTGGCTCGGGGGAACGGTTGCTGGGAGGTGCTCAGGGGAGACGGTGGCGCGGAGGGCGTCGAGGGTGGCTCCGGTGGCATCTACGGCGGCTCCAGTAACGGCGAGGGAGGCAGGGGCGTCGAGGGAGGCATGGGCGATGAGGAGCGGACGAGGGTGGCTCCGGGAGTGCGCGGCTCCGGTGGCGGCGATGGCGCGCGGCTCCGGTGGCGGCTCCGGTGACGGCGACGAAGGCAGGGCAACGAGGGAGCAGGGGCGGCGAGGGAGAGGTTGGGGAGACGCGAGAAGAATGGGGAATTGGGGGAAGGAGGGACGCCCACGTATGGGCAAGTCAAACTTAGTAGTAGCGCTTTTAGCCAACAAGCGCTATAGCTACTTAGCTATAGCACTTTTTGGAAGAACGCGCTGCTGCTATAGATAAGTTAGCTATAGCACTTGTTAGTGAAAACACGCTATAGCTAAAGTAGCTATAGCGCTTTCGTCAAAACGCGCTGCTGCTATTGCTTTTATTTTTTAATTTTCTTTAATTTTCCTTTCCTTTTTTTCTTTTATTTTCCTTTTGTTAGTTGCAGCACTGTCGCCTTAAAACGCGCTGCTACTATTTTGTTAGCAGTAGCGCGGTTTCTAGAAGGGTGCTACTACTATACCAAGCCTGGCAGCAACGGTTAGAACAGTCATAGTAGCAGCGTGTTTTATGAGGGACGCGCTACTTCATCCGACGCTATTGTTATGTAGCAGTAGTCCTTTGTTTTAACAAGCGCTACTGATAAGTCTCTGTGTATAAGCTTTTTCCTAGTAGTGCAGTCTAAGCACCCCCGGCCTCCATCCTTGCGACGCACGGTATACCTCGCTTGCCACCTGCTCGACCCTAGTTCCACTGATAAAATGAAGTAATAATACAGTTAAAATAGACCGAGTGTCCTCTCTATCATTTCATTTCCAATGTAGATAAAGAAAGTGCTTCTCTTTGTTAGTATATGTTTCATCAACTAGTCCCATTGTTAATGTTTAAGTGTTTTTGCAAACGGGGGCGCTTAATTTTAGTTGATCTGCACAAAGTTAGAGATTGGAATGTCTCAAGGCCCCTCCTTGTACTACCACTGTACACTGATGTTCATCACTAGCAGAAGGTGTATCGGGGAGAATTGGGTCAATTTCCAGTATGAGGCCTACCGTATGAGGCGTCGCAGGGCCCATATCGCCCTCGCAGCATGGCATACTGTGATACTATCGCAATATTTTCCCATTAAGAAAATGAAGTTTCTTCTATTTATTAGTGTATGTTTCATCAACTAGTGCCACTATAATGTAATCACGCTTTTTCATTATCTGTGCAAACAGGGTTATTCAGCTGCATTTTGGTGGAACTGCACAAATGTACGGATGGAACCGGCATATATGCAGAGTGCAAGGTGCCAAGTAAAAATTACCGACACCAACCATGCTCCATCTAAGCATTGGCATCCACCACCAGTGGGATGGGTGGGGCTCTCTATGGACGGATCTTTCTTGGCAGCAAATCCTCTAATCAAACACTAGTAGCTTATATATATTGGCACTTTTCTAGGGAGTACTCTTTTCTGAAAGAAGCACCAATCTATTTTTCTTTATTTGTACACAGTGTCACAACTTTTTTTTTGGTCCAGAGCTATTTTAGGGTGATTGGCGTAGTACTCGGAGACTGATTGTGAGCATGATTTTCAATAGCCGTCACACTGATTGTAAGCATGAGCAGATGGAACATTAGGTTAGTGCGAAGCTTACCTTAAGCCCTACCGCTGCCGTTGAAATGAGGCGAGCGGCAAGGGAACCGTGGAGAATGGCAGGGAAGCGACGTCGTGCCATCCGGCCTCCTCTTGCGGTGGGAGAATGAATACTCCTGTGGCTCCGGCTGGCACTGCACCCTCACGAACGGCACACCATACTCGATCGATTCGTTATCCTCTGGATGCTCGACCTTCGACCTGTACGCCCACCACCTCCGCCTGACTTTCGCGTCGGGCGAATCTGTTTGCTCCATCGCCCAGAGGAGATACTCGATGAACTCGAAGGACTGTGGCGTGACTGCCGCCGGGGAGTACATCGCCGCTATCTCACTCTTTCGCATACATTGCCACATGGCCCTCACCGTCCTCGAAATCTCCCACTCGTTGTCAAACCAAGTAAGGATCTCCTTCAACCTGGCTAACTTCGCCTGGTCACCGCCAGCGATCTGCCCGATTCACTTCTACATTCTTTCCATAGATGTCCTTCTGAGAGGTCTGGTGCTAGCTTTGGAAGATGGGAGGCGAGACGGTGGTTTTGCAATGGAGAAGATGGAGTGGAGAGAGGGTGGATTTGCAATGGAGAAGAGGGAGAGGCAAGACGGTGGTTTTGGAATGGAGATGGAGAGGAGAGGGGTGGTTTTGCAATGGAGAAGAGGCAGAGGAGCGTGCGGCAGCGATTTAGGATTGGACGAGAGGGCGGCGCGCTGTGACTGGATCAAAATCAAAATCAATTTACCCTTCAATTAAGAAAGCGACCCCACATTAACTAGTCTCCCTTGTATTCTGGGTCATATTTGACCATGATTTTCACAAATAAAATATATGTTATACGTTGCAAAAATAATATAATTTGAAAGTACATTCAGATACGAACCAAACGATACAATTTTTGATGACATGCATTCACATTTTGCTTGTCAAATATAGTACGCGGTCAAACTTTGACCCAAAATACGCAAAACAAAAAAAATACTTCCAAGACCAGCGCCGCTCCTCCCCTCTTAAACCACCGCCGCTCCTCTCCTGTTCGAATCCAAATCTAGCACCGCTCCTCTCCTCTTCCATTTCAAAATCACCGTCGCTCCTCTCCTGTTTCAATCCTAAACCAGCGCTGCTCCTCTCCTCTTCCATTTCAAAACCACCGCCGCTCCTCTCCCGTTCTAATTCAAAACCAGTGCCGCTCCTCTCCTCTTCCATTCAAAAACCACCGCCGGCGAGTGAAGGTGTTGCGGAGAAGTAGATCGATGGAGGAGTACAACCGATACGTGTGGCTCGCAGGCGGCGACCCCGTGAAGCAAGCTAGGATGTTGGAGATACAATCTTGGTTTGACAACCCAGAGCAATTAGCGGCGACGGCGAAAGCGATGGCCAAATACCTGGAAAAGAGTGAAAAGGAGGCGATACACCGGGAGGCAGTCGCGCGGGAGTACATAGAGTTGCTCCTCTGGGCCATGGAGCAAACAGATTCACCGGATCCGATCGTGAGGCTGCGGTGCTGGGAGTATCGATCCAAGATGGAGCATCCACCCAAGATTGAAGGATCGAGCATCTACACGGTGTTGTTTGTGAGGGTGCCGTGGCAGAGCGAGCCGGTGGAGTCTTCGTCGACCGAACCCAACTGCAAGAGGAGAAAAATAGTTGGCGCGACGACGCTTCCCCGCCATCCTCTCCCTCGCCGTTGACCTCATCCCACGGGGTGGCTGTCTGCCGCCGAGGAATAGGAGGAGACTCCCCCCCCCCCAAATAGTCTGAGGAGGAGCTTAGGGTTGTCAGTATTTGCAGGTTGTGTTATGTGTTTCAGATTTGTGAGTACTTTCAGATATGAATCTCTTTTGAATTTCAGATTTGCAGTATTGAGCATATGAAGTATTTTATGAATTCTAGAGATCTATTTTTAGCACTTTAAAAAATGTAGTTTCATATAAAAGTGCAGACAATGTGATTCTCAGAGAAGAAACTGCAAGTTTCAGTTTCAGATAAGAAACTGCAAGTTTCAGTTTCAGATAAGAAACTGCAAGTTTCCGAGGCAGAGCATTTATATTAACACGCCCTTTTCAAACAGGGATAACATCATGTCGGAAGTTTTATTCATGGTCGAAAATGGAACTACCAGCTAGTTAACATCATGCTGATCAACATTCATGCATAGCACATCTTCATATGATGCACAGTCAAAAAGATATGCTATTTTCAAAATATCCACACAATGTTGAGTGTGTTGGAGGTGGTGTGCGTAGATGACAATGAGCACCCACATGTCAGAGGCAGAGGCAAAAATTTGTGGATATTTTCACTGCATCAGGTGGAATCGAACCCGGGCGGAGCAGCGGTTAGGGAGTGGAACTTGGCCACTGGGCTACTCCAGTACTTTCGGTAGAAATTAGGCACAACATCTACCACTACTGTAGCACGTCTATGGCCCTACCAGGTCCATGGTCGTACGCACGCAAGTGCCTCATTGAAAAAATACTTCCTCCTAATGCTATACTGACGTTGGGGGCCACGGGTTTGTCAACGTAGTTACTAAAGGAGATAAATTTACAACGAAGCTAGTCATCGGGGAGCTAGCATGTATCATTTATTATCAGTGGGCCAACAAGTATCAGCTGGGTTGTGGGCTACCCAGTCTAGACTTTCTTTTTTAACATGTGCAGCCCACGACATGCCGGTTTGTATTTGTTTGAGGGCCATCATTTATCGACCGGCCTATGGCTCTCCCATCCTAAGTTTTATTTGTTCTTAAACATCCGCAACCCAACTTATGTATTTTTTTGAAGAAAACACAGGTGTCTGTTCTATTTTTTTATATAAGAATAGGAACGCCAGGTCCAACTTATGTTTCTCTTCTAACTATATTATATATATTTATATTATTTTATATGTTATCATATATTATTGTTATTATCATCATATATTTAACAGATACTTACATATATAAGAAAAAAAATATCCCATGTATTATGAACTTATAAAAATAAATGTTTAACAATAAAATCCTGGTTTTTTTTACTTAAAGTCAACGAAAATACAGGTGATTGTGTAGAAAAGCTTGGTAAGATTTAAGGATCAATGTACATAAAGCACTTATTCTTTAAATATATTTATAATAAAATGCTCAGCCCCTGTTTATTTTTTGATAACATTGCTGCGCCCAACCCAACATTATAATTAGAACCAGCCCAGCAAAATCGTGTATTTCGAGAAAGTGCAAATGGGCTATAATTTTTTAGGAAAAAATAAATGGGCCGCATAGACGCTACATTATTTGTTCACCCAGGCCAGCAAATTCGTGTATTTCTAGAAAGTGCAAATGGGCTGTAGTTTTTTTAGAAAAATAAAATAAATGGGCCGCATGGACGCTACATTATTTGTTCACCCAGCGCAGCGAATGGATCGTAAATTCTAAAAAATGGGTTGAATATGTGTGACATTTTTGGAGGCTGAAATGTGGGCCAATAGGTCGAAGCCAATGCAAGGCGTTGTCAACTTAGTCAACAAATGATTCTGACATCGATAGCCGTTGGATTTACATCCAACGGCCGGCATTCATCTTCAATCTCTCGTTTTCTTCCTCCAGCGCTGCCGGGACCACCTGTTCCCTCCTCCGGCTGCTAGCAGCTCTGCTTAGCACGCTTCGTTGCGAAGCGCTACCCCACCGCCGGCCAAGCCATCCCTCCACCCCTTCACACCTCCTGTTATTCTCCGCCGACTGCAGAACCACGCCGCACCAGAACCAGTTAACCCTCGTACACCTCTCCGTCTGCGACTCAACTGCCGCGTCTTCCCATCAACGGCTCGTTGCCGTCCGGGGCCTCGCCGTCGTCCACCGCCTTGGTGCGCTCGGCGCGGCGTGGTCAACGTGGTCAACAAACAAGAGTCATCGAAAGAGGACTGTACGTGGAGAGGCTGACAGTGGGGACGCACCAGGTCCATGGACGCACGCATGCAACCGCCTCCTTATTACGCGAAAATAAAATTATTCCTTCCCCTGAAAGCTGGGACCCACCACGTATATCTTCGCAAGGAAGGAAGTGCCTCTTTATGCCTGCCCCTGACAGTTGGGACCAACCAACAACATCTTTGCACGCAAGGAAGTGCCACCTTATTACGGGCAAGAACTATATATGATTCCGCCCTTGACCGCTGGGACCCGCCAGCTATATATTCGCATGCAAGGAAGTGCCTCCTTGCCCTCCCTGACAGCTGGGACCCACCCGGTCGAAGCGTATGTAGCGTTGTCTGTGTACATACCAGTCGATCGGTTTGTCTGCCACGATGAACCGTGGCCGAGTAAGGAGCGGTAGATGTTGAGACAGTCCATTTAAAACCGTGTACACGTATGTACAGCCAGATGTCAAAAAATATGGCCACGGACGTACATACGGGCGGGGTCTCGAACGCGCACTCGTGCATACGTACGGCCAGGGCTCATGTACATGGAGAGGCAACAGACAGTAGCAACGGCGTCCTGTTTCAATCCTAAACCAGCGCTGCTCCTCTCCTCTTCCATTTCAAAACCACCGCCGCTCCTCTCCCGTTCTAATTCAAAACCAGTGCCGCTCCTCTCCTCTTCCATTCAAAAACCACCGCCGGCGAGTGAAGGTGTTGCGGAGAAGTAGATCGATGGAGGAGTACAACCGATACGTGTGGCTCGCAGGCGGCGACCCCGTGAAGCAAGCTAGGATGTTGGAGATACAATCTTGGTTTGACAACCCAGAGCAATTAGCGGCGACGGCGAAAGCGATGGCCAAATACCTGGAAAAGAGCGAAAAGGAGGCGATACACCGGGAGGCAGTCGCGCGGGAGTACATAGAGTTGCTCCTCTGGGCCATGGAGCAAACAGATTCACCGGATCCGATCGTGAGGCTGCGGTGCTGGGAGTATCGATCCAAGATGGAGCATCCACCCAAGATTGAAGGATCGAGCATCTACACGGTGCTGTTTGTGAGGGTGCCATGGCAGAGCGAGCGGTGGAGTCTTCGTCGACCGAACCCAACTGCAAGAGGAGAAAAACAGTTGGCGCGACGACGCTTCCCCACCATCCTCTCCCTCGCCGTTGACCTCGTCCCACGGGGTGGCTGTCTGCCGCCGAGGAATAGGAGGGGACTCCCCCCCCCCCCCAAATAGTGTGAGGAGGAGCTTAGGGTTGTCAGTATTTGCAGGTTGTGTTTTGTGTTTCAGATTTGTGAGTACTTTCAGATATGAATCTCTTTTGAATTTCAGATTTGCAGTATTGAGCATATGAAGTATTTTATGAATTCTAGAGATCTATTTTTAGCACTTTAAAAAATGTAGTTTCATATAAAAGTGCAGACAATGTGATTCTCAGAGAAGAAACTGCAAGTTTCAGTTTCAGATAAGAAACTGCAAGTTTCCGAGGCAGAGCATTTATATTAACAAGCCCTTTTCAAATAGGGATAACATCATGTCGGAAGTTCTATTCATGGTCGAAAATGGAACTACCAGCTAGTTAATATCATGCTGATCAACTTTCATGCATAGCACATCTTCATATGATGCACAGTCAAAAAGATATGCTATTTTCAAAATATCCACACAATGTTGAGTGTGTTGGAGGTGGTGTGCGTAGATGACAATGAGCACCCACATGTCAGAGGCAGAGGCAAAAATTTGTGGATATTTTCACTGCATCAGGTGGAATCGAACCCGGGCGGAGCAGCGGTTGGGGAGTGGAACTTGGCCACTGGGCTACTCCAGTACTTTCGCTAGAAATTAGGCACAACATCTACCACTACTGTAGCACGTCTATGGCCCTACCAGGTCCATGGTCGTACGCAAGCAAGTGCCTCATTGAAAAATACTTCCTCCTAATGCTATACTGACGTTGGGGGCCACGGGTTTGTCAACGTAGTTACTAAAGGAGATAAATTTACAACGAAGCTAGTCATCGGGGAGCTAGCATGTATCATTTATTATCAGTGGGCCAACAAGTATCAGCTGGGTTGTGGGCTGCCCAGTCTAGACTTTCTTTTTTAACATGTGCAGCCCACGACATGCCGGTTTGTATTTGTTTGAGGGCCGTCATTTATCGACCGGCCTATGGCCCTTCCATCCTAGGTTTTATTTGTTCTTAAACATCCGCAGCCCAACTTATGTATTTTTTTGAAGAAAATGCAGGGGTCTGTTCTATTTTTTTATATAAGAATAGGAATGCCAGGTCCAACTTATGTTTCCCATCTAACTATATTATATATATTTATATTATTTTATATGTTATTATATATTATTGTTATTATCACCATATATTTAACAGATACTTACATATATAAGAAAAAAAATATCCCATGTATTATGAACTTATAAAAATAAATATTAAAAATAAAATCCTGGTTTTTTTTACTTAAGGTCAACAAAAATACAGGTGATTGTGTACAAAAACTTGGTAAGATTTAAGAACCAATGTACATAAAGCACTTATTATTTAAATATATTTATAACAAAATGCTCAGCCCTTGTTTATTTTTTGATAACATTACTGCGCCCAACCCAACATTATAATTAGAACCAGCCCAGCAAAATCGTGTATTTCGAGAAAGTGCAAATGGGCTATAATTTTTTAGGAAAAAATAAATGGGCCGCATGGACGCTATATTATTTGTTCACCCAGGCCAGCAAATTCGTGTATTTCTAGAAAGTGCAAATGGGCTGTAGTTTTTTTAGAAAAATAAAATAAATGGGCCGCATGGACGCTACATTATTTGTTTACCCAGCGCAGCGAATGGATCGTAAATTCTAAAAAATGGGTTGAATATGTGTGACATTTTTGGAGGCTGAAATGTGGGCCAATAGGTCGAAGCCAATGCAAGGCGTTGTCAACTTAGTCAACAAATGATTCTGACATCGATAGCCGTTGGATTTACATCCAACGGCCGGCATTCATTTTCAATCTCTCGTTTTCTTCCTCCAGCGCCGCCGGGACCACCTGTTCCCGCCTCCGGCTGCTAGCAGCTCTGCTTAGCACGCTTCGTTGCGAAGTGCTACCCCACCGCCGGCCAAGCCATCCCTCCACCCCTCCACACCTCCTGTTATTCTCCGCCGACTGCAGAACCATGCCGCACCAGAACCAGTTAACCCTCGTACACCTCTCCGTCTGCGACTCCACTGCCGCGTCTTCCCATCACCGGCTCGTTGCCGTCCGGGGCCTCGCCGTCGTCCACCGCCTTGGTGCGCTCGGCGCGGCGTGGTCAACGTGGTCAACAAACAAGAGTCATCGAAAGAGGACTGTACGTGGAGAGGCTGACAGTGGGGACGCACCAGGTCCATGGACGCACGCATGCAACCGCCTCCTTATTACGCGAAAATAAAATTATTCCTTCCCCTGAAAGCTGGGACCCACCACGTATATCTTCGCAAGGAAGGAAGTGCCTCCTTATGCCTGCCCCTGACAGTTGGGACCCACCAACAACATCTTTGCACGCAAGGAAGTGCCACCTTATTACGGGCAAAAACTATATATGATTCCGCCCCTGACCGCTGCGACCCGCCAGCTATATATTCGCACGCAAGGAAGTGCCTCCTTGCCCTCCCTGACAGTTGGGACCCACCCGGTCGAAGCGTACGTAGCGTTGTCTGTGTACATACCAGTCGATCGGTTTGTCTGCCACGATGAACCGTGGCCGAGTAAGGAGCGGTAGATGTTCAGGCAGTTCATTTAAAACCGTGTACACGTATGTACAGCCAGATGCCAAAAAATACGGCCACGGACGTACATACGGGCGGGGTCTCGAACGCGCACTCGTGCATACGTACGGCCAGGGCTCATGTACATGGAGAGGCAACGGACAACAGCAACGGCGTCCTGTTCATCGGAAGCCAACCGGCTGGGTCGGAACGGAGAAACTACGCCGTGTTCATCGGGAGGCAACGGAATGCGTCGTGTTCATCGGGAGGTAACGGAATACGTCGTGTTCATCGGGAGCCAACCGGCTTGGATGAAACAGCCGAAACGAGGTCTGGCGTACCGCAGAACGGAGGAAACGGGCCTTCTATTCGACCGCGTACGGTCGAAATGGGGTCCTGTTCATCGGGAAGGGTCTGGCGTACTGCAAAACGGAGAAAACGGACTTGTGTTCGAGTGCCTACGATCGAAACGGGGTCCTGTTGATCGGGATGGGTGTGGTGTACCGCAAAATGGAGGAAACGGACTTGTGTTGGAGCACCTACGGTCGAAACGGGGTCCTGTTCATCCACCATCTACTGCCTCGCTCCAGCCTCCACGGGCTACTGTTCATCCGCCGTCGACCTTCTCCATCCTCCATGGGATACTATTCATCCATGGGCTACTGTTCATCCACCCCCAACCGGCTGGGGTGCGGCAGCCTCCCTGGGGTCCTATTCATCCAGCAGCAACGGCCTACTACCACGGGGTCCTGTTCACCCAACGTCCACCGGGAACTGTTCATCCACAGCCAACCAACCGGCTCGACTCACCACGTCTCGACTCGTTCTACGTACCGCGCGCACGGTAGCAACGGTCACTGTTCATCAAGAGGCAACCCAACACCGGCTGGCTACGTCTCGCACGGGGGCTCAATCGGCTTCAGTAAGCAGCATCAGTGATCGATCGCTCGGTTCAGTTAGCAGCAGCAGCGAAGGAATCGCTCGGGTTCAGTCAGCAGCCAAGGGATCGATCGCTCGGGTTCAGTTAACAGCCAAGGGATCGATCGCTCAAGTTCAGTAACGTAGCTAGTGCAATCGCTCGGGTTCAGTAAGCGAACGCCTCACACACACGCGCGTACACGAGAGAAACGCGCAAACCTCCGTGCATCGCTCGGTCCCGACCACCCACCGTAACCAGGAACTCCCCGATATTTTCCTCGCCCTCGCTTCTAACACGATTTTTTCCGTCATGGACGGCCCAAAGAATGTCATGCAGCTGCGTCTCCGGCCCGCCCAGGACGAAAAGCCCATTTTCTGTCATGATTTTTTGTCATAGAAGTAGGAGCCCACCACATCTATGCTGATACGTGCTTTTGTCACAATTATCGTCATAGAAGTGTCATAAGCATGACAGAAAAAAAATCATTCGGGCCAAAATGTCATGGATGTGTCTTTTTTTTGTAGTGATGGAAATTCGGGATTTTATTTGTCGAAGGAAGTTGTGAGGTACCATCATGAGATGACCACCCCTAGTGGGTCCACAGGGGATGCCACTTCCATATGGAAGGGCTAGGCCGAATTGGGCAATGAGGGGAGTCCTTCCCTCCTTGCTCCAATTGGAGGAGGGGAAGGACTCCTCCTCCTTAGGCATCCCCTCCTTCTCCACCTATATATGTGTGTGGAGGGCTCCCTATTGCAACACACCAATCCAAAGGGGATCTTTCCCGCATATATCCATGCTCTCCTGGTCTAATTGGCTTAAGTGCTTAGACTCCTAATTAGACGGGCTCTAATCTCGGTCTAATTGGTCTTATAGAATTAGACTCCTTTAGACGAGAAGCTTCGCTAGCCTCTTTCTCTCTCTCTCTAGTTTTCTCAGAGTTCTTCCTCCTAGACGTCAAAGTCCCGTCCCAAAACCTAAAGGGCATAGATGCATGTGCAAAGAGTGTAAGACTAACATCAACTACGTGGCGATGCTTCCATTCGGCAGAGCCGTTCTGTTGATGAATATGGGGGCAGGAGACATGGTGCTCAATGCCTAGCTATCAATCAAGGAGTCAAGCTTTTCATGCTCACCCCTCAATCCGTTTGCATGCAAATGATTTTGTGATTGAGTAATCGTTCAACGTGAACTTGGAATTGGAGAAACCCGCAGTAAACATCAGCTCGAGATTTGAGGCAATATATCCATGTAAACTTACTGTAATCATCAATAAACTTGACATAATACTTAAAACCTCCAAAGGAGGTGCACGCATGCCCTATACATCTGAGAAAACAAGTTCAAGAGGTATGGAGGATGACCTATTTGACCTAGAAAACAGAAGTTGATGACACTTTCCCTGTTGACAAGCATCGGAAACAGGGATATTTTTTTGGACTCATGAAGAAATTATACTTTTTGACGATGAAGACCCTGATCCACCACCAGAGATGCTAGATGGCCTAGACGATAGTGCCACCATGTGTGGGTATGCTTGACGGCGGAGAGAGCTTGTGGTGTTCTATCAGGACTACCAGTGATGGGGTAGAGGCTTCCAACAGTGCCCCCTCGGAGAAGAACCTTCTTCGAAGCCTGATCCTTGAAAATAAAATAAGTGGGGTGAATTTCAAGACAGACATTGTTATCATTAGAAAGTTATCGGTGGAAAGCAAACTTCCTGTAGATTGAGGGACATGGAGAACATTGCGAAGGATCAAAGGATTATGAAACGTATGAATATGAGATTAACCAAAATGAGCAATTGGCATACCTGACCCATTTGCTACATGAACCTGATCCTTGTTGGTGTACCTCTGATGCATGGTGAGCTTGTCCAAGTCGCCGATTATGTGATCCATGGCCCCTGAGTCTAGGTACCATGCAGGATCTAAAGCTTGGCCGGTGGAGACATTGTTTGCAGAGCATTCCTTGCGGATGAATGAGTGGTCGAAGCGCCAGTAGCAGTCGAAGACGTCGTGCCCGGGAAGCTTGCAGAGCTGGCAGATGGCGTCTCTCTTGTCGCCATTCTTGCGGGATTTAGGAGCACCGCTCCCATGGTTATGGTTGTGGCTCGGGCCACCACAGTTGTGGTTGTGGCCTGGGGATCCATAGGTGCGGTTGTTGCTGCCGCCGTTACCGCCATCGCCGCCTCATGTATTGCAGGTGCGGTTGCCGCCTGCACCGCCACCGCCTGAGTTGTGGCTGATATGGTTCACAGAGGAGCCACCCGAGCCGGGGAGCTGGAGGACATGATCATGGTGTTGGTGACGAATCTCAAAATACAGCATGTGAGAGTACAAATCGTTGAGGGAGAACGCCGCCTCTGCCCTCGTGGTGACCGAGGTTACGAGTGGATCATAGCCAGAGTCGAGGCCGATCAGAAGATAGATGTTGATGTCCTCATCATCCAGTTGCTTGCCGGCGGCGGCTAGGGCGTTCGTGGGGCCCTTTGCCTTGGTGAAGTAGTTGACCATCATCATGTCGCGCTTCTGGATGGTGGCAATTTGGCGGTGAAGTTGCATCACATGCGCCCTGGAGCAAGTCGCGTACGTCCTTTCCAACGCGCTCCACACCGCCGCCGATGACGGGAGAAACAACACCTGCAGTAGCGTATTGTTGCAGAGGGTGGACAGGAGGAAGCTGAGGCAGTGCTGGTCCCTTGTCACCCACGAGAGGTACTCGGGGTTGGGAACCGGCGAGGCTCCTTCAGCACCGGCGATCACCCTGTCAGGCGCCGGTTCAGATCCGTTGGCGATGGACATTTAGTGTGCACCCTGAAGAGCTTGGAGGATGTGGGCTTTCTAGAGGAGATGGGTGTCATGGGAAAGCTTAACGACGACTAGGCCGGAGAGGGATGGTGACGGCATGGTGGATGCCACATGATGCCGAGGGATTGGGTGGTGACTGCGCCGGAAGTGAAAGATGCGAGGGCGGAGCTGGTGGCGGCTGCTGTGGTTGAGGAGGTTTGGCTGGAGATTGAAGACATCTACTCCCTCCGTTCCTAAATATTTGCCTTTCTAGAGATTTCAACAAGTGACTACATACGAAGCAAAATGAGTGAATCTACACTCTAAAATATGTCTATATATATCCGTATGTGATAGTTCATTTGAAATCTCTAAAAAGACAAATATTTAGGAATGAAGGGAGTAGATAGGAAGAGATAGGTTTGATACCATGTGAAACAATGGAATTTGCAGTTCGGCACACCTCAACCCGAGGCGCCCTGGTCATTATATTTATATGCGGTCATATGTGTATAGAACTATAGATTGATCTCATGCGAGCATAATAAAGTACAAGTTTAAACACAATATACAACTGGATAGAATCTATCTCTAACTAAACCATCTTGGCGCACAAGATAGGCATACGACATGATTCGGTTGTTTAACATGAACAAGATTTTGATGATGAATATGTTTTTCTACAGTGGAGCAGGCGCAGCAAGGCGCACCTTTCCCTTCTACTCTCTCCGTTCCTAAATATAAGTCTTTGTAGAGATTCCACTATGGACAATATACGGATGTATATAGATGCATTTTAGAGTATAGATTCACTCATTTTGCTTCGTATATGATTCATAGTGAAATCTCTCCAAAGACTTATATTTAGGAATGAAGAGAGTAGTATATAGTATTTCTGCATGTTTTTTACAAACGATATTGATGCATGACATAGAAGCGCAAATCAAACCATATTGAAGTGTGAAACAATTTCTACAACAAGGCTTAATTAGGTTAGATCATCCTCTTGTTTCTTCAGCTCATCCTTTGCCCTCAGCAGCAGCATCATTCTCCAAGGATCCAAACGTGTTATGCCGTCAAATTTCTCGATGGCAGCAGTAAATCTGGCGACATCTCCGTCGTCCATTGATGCAGCAAGATCAGCTAAAAGTTTGTGTTCACGAGTTCCTGAGAAAGTCGGGTCGATTTCCTGGTACCGCGCCAACGACTTTTGCATAGCGACAGCATCGGCTATGCATAGCTGGCAGATGCCTGCATTGACGAGGACGGCTCTGACGCTACACTTCAGCAGCTTGCTCTTGATTGATTGACGAGCAATCTCTTCAAAAATCTCGGCTGCCTTCGGGTACTGCTCCAGCTGCGCGGCGATCTCCGCGATTTCATGCTTGATGCCGTTCGACTGAGATGTCTGCCCCTCGCCGGCGAAGAGATCGGCGGCCTTCTCTAGGCAATCCGAAGCCATCTCCAGATCCTGTTCTTGCTGATATATCACACCAGCGTCCTTGCAGTATCTTGCGGCCATGGCCAGCCTGCCGACTTCCAGGAAATGATTGACGGCCTGGTCCAGCGCTCGCGCGGCTTCCTGGGGCGAGAACTTCTTGTAGCAGTTTGCGGCGTCCGCATAGGCCGAGGCGGCTTCGTCCTTGCTATCGAGCTTCAGATGGCAGTTGGCGATCTTGGTGTAGACGGATGCGGCTCTGCTCCAGCTCTTTGCGAGCTTGAAGAAGGTGGCGGCCTTGTAGTAGAGGTCGGCGGCGGCGGCGTACTGGGAGCCGAAGAGCCCCCAGCCGGAGAGCTTCTTGTCGGCCTTCCTCTCCATGTCGTCCCCGCGCGCCTCGTGGTCTCCCGCTCCCATCGTTGCTCCGTTCGCTAGCTTGCGCCGGCGGCGAAGCGTATATCGATCTCCTTATGTGAATCTTAAATTTTGCGTATATATTGGCTGGCTTCAACAACCTATCTCCGCGTACAAGGCATCCATGACCGATACGGCATTAACTCGTGACACGTAGGGATTGGTAATACTCCATCTGTTTCTATTTACTCTACATATTAGATTTAGCTGAAGTCAAACTTCATAAAATTTGACCAAGTTTATACGGAAAAAAATGAGCATTTACAATAACAAATCTATATCATATGAAAGTATATTCAATAATAAATCTAATGATATTGATTTGCTATTGTATATGTTAATATTTATTTCTATAAACTTTGTCAAAATTTACAAAGTTTGACTTTGACCGAAGCTAATATGCGGAGTAAATAAAAAAGGAGGGAGTACCCCTTACTACATTTTCGTATAATTTTTTTTTTGGAAATGCTATTTGGCAAATGTCATATATTTACCATTTCCCAGTGAATGCATCAACCGCCGTTCCATCTTCTGGCACAAATCACAACACAACGATGATGCCACGTCAGTGTTCCCTACTAGTTCAATCAATTGTGGCCTGGACTTTCACCCATGGGTTTTTCCTTTTCATATTATCAACAATTTATGGCACGATTTCGCCATATTTTATGAATCACTTGTGGGATGGATTTGCATTATGGTGTCCCAGTTTTGTTTTGGGAAATTTGCCGCCTTTCTCAAACTTCTAGAACATGCATTTCTCTAGTTTTAACTTCGGGCGCGCTAGTATCGGATCTAGGCGCGACATTGGATGTCAAACACATGGTACACATAGGAGAGGTGAGATCTTGATATGTCTCAAAGGTGTCTATAATATTTGATTGTTTCATGCTATATTACATTGTAATTGCATAGCTTTCACACTATTTTTTATCAGTATTATTGGATTAACCTATTAATCCGGCCCCCCTTTTCAAGAAAATAATATTTCTAGGGATAAAAAAAAAGAAAATTCACAAAGTTTCACTCCACAAAGGAGCCAGAGGGCACATGATCCAAACGCGCCGGGGGGGGGGGGGGGGGGGTCTATGGGGCCCACATGGCACTGGCTCGAGGCTAGGCCCTAGACCGCAAGCTGGTGCGCGTGGGGGCCCATAAGCCTACTCTCCATCGCCTCCTGGTGCCCAACCTTTATATACCCTGAAACCATTCATCATATTTATCGATGATTTCTTCGCCGCCGCCACCTCTATGTTCCATGAAGATCCAATCTACAGGCCTTTTAGGTACTCTGCCAGAGGGGGAATCCTGATTGAGAGGAAGCATATCCCAACCACATTGCTAGTACATTTTGCATTTACACCATGTACATACCCCCCCCCCCCCCCCCCCCCCCCCCCCCCCCCAAGCGAAAAGTTTTTCTTATTCCATTCTCCCCTGTTTTCAAATCTAGTCTTGGAGGCGGTGACGGCCTTGCCATAGCCAACTCTTCCCTTGCTATCACTCATGACCACGGAATACCCTTGCTGACGCTAGCGGCCTTGCTAGTCGGATCTTCCCCATCTCTAATATCGGACCATGAAATCCCCTATCGTCGACCCCGTCGGCCTTGTTCGAGCCAACCCTAGACTATGAAATCTGTTGTCCCACATCATGCCACCAACTATTGTCAACGAGTACGTCAGCATACGACACCAACTACGGACGACATGGACTGTCACAACATCTACGGGCGCCGGCGAAGAAGAAACCCCCAACCACCATACGCGACGTCGCGACCTCGACCAAGACACCCTGCGCGAGATCCTTCTCCGCCTTCCCTCTCTCCGAGCCTCGTCCGCGGCGCCCTCAGATGCCGTGCCTTCCTCGGCGCCGTCCGTTCATCCCCAGCCTTCCGCCGCCGCTTCCGCGCGCTCCACCCGCCCCCACTCCTAGGTCTCTTCCTTAGCATAGAAGACGCCGTCGTCCCTGCCTTCGTGCCTCTCCGCCGCCGACCCGACCCAGACCTCGCCGCAGCCGTCCGCGGCGCCGATTTTTTCCTCACCCGCCTCCCAGTCCCGGAAGACGACGACGGGGATGCCGTCTCCGTCACCGAAGATGACGACGGGGATGCCGTCTTCGAGTGGTCAATCGGCGACTGCCGTGGCGGATTCGTTCTTCTTTGCAACTGGAGCACCGAGCAGATGGCCGCCTACAACCCGCTGACGCGGACCCTGGACATCTTTCCCCTGCCGCCCCGCCAGAGCCGTGAGGACTTGTATGTTGAATTCCACATCCTCGCCTCGGAACAGGACTACCGGTCGTTCCGCGTCGTGTGCGTTCGACACGACGAATTTGGGGGGCGCGCCGCCGTCTTCTTGGTGTCCGATCTTCCCATGGACAGAAATGAACGGGCTCTGGTCCCAACAAGGTACGATGGTGAATGGTTGCATCTATTGGACCATTGGAGCGCCGACAGACGCCCGTGTGCTTAACACTGCCACTATGCAATTCTTTCGAATGGATATGCCGCCGCGCAGGAGAGTCAATGAAACATTGACGGTTGGCGAGACCAAGGATGGAAGACTCTGTGTGGTCTTCGCGCCTAAAGTAGCACTGAGTTCGCGCCTAAAGTAGCACTGAGGCCCAAGTCCGCACTCGTTATTTGGATATGGAGAGCCGATGCTGGCGATGGTGTCGAGAGATGGATGCTGGACAAGTCGCTCCCGTTGCAGGAGGTAACTGATATTGTTTGGTGTGAATGCGACGAGGAGAATGTTAAAGTACAACTGAATGTTGATGCAATTATTGATGGCTTCGTGTACTTGTCTGCTTATTGTGGTGCGTGGGAGCATCATCATTCGACTCACTGGTTCCTATCCTACTGCGTGGAAACAGCGGTGCTGAAAAAGCTTGACCGTATCCTTTATGATGCTTCCCATCCCTACATCATGCCGTGGCCTCGTTCGTTGGTACACAGCAAGGTGAGCCCTCGACTCAAGGTTGCTTGATTACTAAGCTTTATCTTTAAATTATGCACTGTTCTCTTGCATTTGTAATTCAATTTACTCATCTTAAAAATGAATAAATCAAGATGGTGAGGTGCTGTTGAGAATTGCGAATCATTTGCACACCTTTGAGCATATAACAATCATACTCCTACTCACTGTATATTGGAAATGCCTATAAGATATTTTCAAATTCTCTTCAAGAAACAAAAGGAGTAATCTACGTATGGTAATTCGATCTAGCTCAAATAATAGCTAGAGATGTCTCATGAGAATGTAAGAAGTTCTGTATATCCAAACTAGTAAAATAACTTCATCCCTCCTTATGTCTTCCGTGATCATTATCATTGCCAGTTTCAGAACTGCAAGAGAAGACTATTTTGAAGGTTAATCATGGTGGGTCAACCATTCTGTAATAGTTATTATTAATTGACCATGCTGTAGTTGCAAAGCCAAATAAGATGTTCTTTATCTTTGTACTTTTCTTGATTTCATTGAGCAGAGCTACAAAAGGAAGTTCAAGCTCAAGAAATCCTCTCAATAGGGATTGGGCAAGCAAGCTGTTTGTTTATTTGATCTTACCCGGTTGTGAGAAGTGTACCTCCCCTTTCCGTAGT